>CP144696.1:39340077-40540077 GCA_036885675.1 Vigna mungo
TATTTGATAAATCGCTCACCATCAACAACAATTGGTGTAAAAACACCAATGGAAATGTGGAAAGGAAAACCAGCTGATTACTCTTCTCTGCATGTATTTGGTTGTCCTGTGTACGTGATGTACAACTCCCAAGAAAGAACAAAGTTGGACCCAAAATCCAAGAAATGTATATTCTTGGGTTATGCTGACAATGTTAAGGGGTATTACTTGTGGGATCCCACTGCCCATAAAATTATTGTTAACAAGGATATAGTCTTTGCAGAAAAATTGCAAAGTGAGTAGAAAAATGATAGCACACCAATAGACATTACTTCAGTACAGATAGAGGAAAAGTCAAAAGAGAACGATTCTTCTAAAGCAAAACCAGAGCACGATGAACAAGAACCAAATGAGGTCAATGATGAAGATGTTCGATGAACAACACGTCAGATGAAGAAACCATCTTGGCACTCAGACTATGTTATGGCAAGCCATGATGCGTACTGTCTCTTAACTGAAGAAGGAGAACCATCAACCTTTCAAGAGGCGCTGAGGAGTTCAGATATTTCTCAGTGGATGGCAGCAATGCATGAAGAAATAGAAGCCTTACATAGGAACAAGACATGGGAACTTGTTGAACTTCCAAAAGGTCGAAAAGCAATTGGAAACAATGGATATATAAAATCAAACGAGATGGCAATGAACAAGTGGAGCAATATCGTGCAAGACTGGTGGTCAAAGGATATGCTCAGAAAGAAGGCATTGATTTTAACGAGATATTCTCACCAGTTGTTAGACTTACCACTATCAGAGTAGTGTTGGCAATGTGTGTTGTAGATTATTTACATCTGGAACAGTTAGATGTAAATACTGCTTTTCTTCATGGAGAACTTAAAGAAGAAATATATATGCTCCAACCAGAAGGTTTTGAAGAACAAGGCAAATAAAACTTGGTTTGTAGGTTGACCAAATCTCTGTACGGTTTAAAGCAGGCGCCAAGGTATTGGTATAAGAGATTTGATTCCTTCATCATTAGCCTCAGATACAACAGATTAAGTTCAGACCATTGTACGTACTACAAGAGGTTGAGGATAATGATTTCATCATTTTGTTGTTGTACGTGGATGATATGTTGGTAGTAGGCTCCAACAAAATTCGAGTCCAAGAATTGAAGGCACAGTTGGCTAGGGAATTTGATATGAAGGACTTGGGACCTGCAAACAAGATTTTAGGGATGCAAATTCACCGAGACAAGAAAAACAGGAAGATTTGGCTTTCACAAAAGAATTATTTTCGAAAGGTCTTGCGGCGCTTCAACATGCAAGATTGCAAACCAACTTCTACCCCACTTCCTGTTAATTACAAATTATCCTCAGCTATGTGTCCTAGCAATGAAGCAGAGAGGATGGAAATGTCTCGAGTTCCGTATGCATCAGTAGTGGGAAGCCTAATGTATGCCATGATTTGTACAAGACCAGACATTGCACATGCAGTGGGAGCGGTTAGTAGATTTATGGAAAATCCTGGTGAAGAGCATTGGAATGTTGTTAAGAGGATCCTTAGATACATCAAAGGAACCTCAGATGTTGCGTTACATTTTGGAGGATTGGAGTTTATTGTCAGAGGTTATGTCGACTCAGATTATGCAGGTGATCTTGATAAAAGAAAATCTACTACAGGCTATGTGTTTAAACTTGCAGGAGGGGTGGTAAGCTGGTTATCTAAACTACAAACTGTTGTAGCTTTATCCACCACAGAAGCTGAATACATGGAAGCTACTCAAGCATGCAAGGAAGCAATCTGGATTCAAAGGTTATTGGAAGAACTTGGACACAAGCAGAAGAAAATTACTGTATATTGTGACAGTCAGAGTGTTTTGCACATTGCAAGGAATCCAGCCTTTCATTCCAGGACAAAGCATATAGGGGTTCAATATCATTTTGTCCTAGAAGTAGTAGAGAAAGGAGATGTAGATTTTGAAAAGATCTGTACCAAAGATAACTTAGCAGATGTTATGACAAAGTCGGTCAATACTGACAAGTTTGAATGGAGTAGATCCTCTTATGGTCTATCAGCAACATAGCATGGAACTGACAAGGAAGACAAAATATTGTGAAGACATGATTGATTCAATCAAATCTTCAAGAGCCGATGGTGTCAATCTCTTATAAGGTTGGACTCACATCTCATTTGCTCATTGACTCCCCCCTTGATATACCCAACAGTGTTATCAGAGCCGATGGTTAGTGTTGGTGACGAGGGTAATGACCCCTATATCGAAAGTCTTCCTGGCAAAGGGTTCCAGGAAAGCGTGACCCGTTAAAAATGAACGGGCTACTCGTGCGTGTGGGAATGCTTCCACTGGAGGGGAAGTGTACCAATGACTCACCCTTGAGGGGGAGATTGTTGGGAATCCAAGTGTGAGTCTAAGTCTCACATTGGATAGAAATGAGAAAGTAGAGTGGTTTATAAGTGGGAAGACCCATTAACTCATTGCCTTAAGATTTTTGGTAAAGAGTAGTGTCAATCTCTTATAAGATTGGACTCACATCTCATTTGCTCATTGACTCCCCCCTTATATACCTAACAAATATAACATTTAAGAAAATATTTTGGATTATACTTTGAAAATATATTTTAAATTGTATAACCCAAAATATTTTTTCAAATTTAAAAATATATTCTGTACTGTATAATATAAATGTATATACAAAAATATATATATCTAAACTTAAAAATAAATTTTTAAATTAAAAAATCCGAAAACATACTTTTAAATTGAAAATTGTAAATTTAGCTCATGGACACTTTAAATTTATTTAATAATGGTAACATTTGTTGGAATGAAAAATCCATTTCTTGCTTCTCTTTGGCGGTTTTTCTTTTTTCTGAACTTCTATAGATTTCTTCTTGCACTCCTATAATTTCTTTTTCTTGTTTTTTCTTCTGGATTATATAATTTAAAAGTTATTTTATGACTTTTGATTCATGTAATCAATAAGACATTTTTTTCTTGATGGATTATACAATATAAAAATATACAAACCAAAAGTCATTTTCAACTTCTAAGTTATAATATTGAAAAAACTAGGAAAAAATAATTTCCAATATTTCGGATTGTAAAATCTAAAAATCTAAAAATCTAAAACAATACCTTTTGGATTATAAAATTCAGAAAAAAACATAAAAAAATAAAATTATGGAGATGTAAAAAGAAAGTTATGAAGGTGCAAGAAAAAACTGCCTCTCCATTTGGGCTTGGAAGCCCATCTGTGATAACTGGCAGGTACGCACCTTTTGGACAGAAAGTCCAAAAGACCAAAATGAAAAGAAGTAACTATAGTTGAGATTCAAATATTTATTTTGAAATTACTGCACTTTCCACTTAATTTATTTTAAAAAGAGTGACAATTAAAACGTAATAATTAAAATATAAAAAATATTTGTTTTAAAATTTGTTAAGATTGTATTATCTTCCAAGAAAAACTTGTGTTATTCATGTTGATTCTATGGAAAAAGTCACAGTAATTTTAGTTCAAGTAAACTGATTTTGTCAGAAAAAAAAAAGTTTGTGGTTTTTTTTTTCTGTTAAAGGTCAAACTTCCGACACTGTTAGCAAGACTTTTATGAAATTTATCACATTTGTATATAGAAAAATAAATTCATACAAATGGCATGTAAGGAAACTAATTAAAAAAAAAAGTTACTTTTAGGACATAATCAACTTCCCTAAGGTATAAAAATTACTTTGCATTTACTCATAAAAATTGAGTCTAAAATTCAGGTGCATGTGTCCTTCTGAGACATAAACCTCTAATTGCTTATATCAAGTAAATATCTGTTTTAAATTTAGAATATACGATCATTTTTATCAGATTAATTTGAAACCATTATTAATAATATAAGTTAGCAATTTCAAGTTTATTTATCATGAAAAGTTGTCTACATGTTTGCCATTTTTTTTCTGATTTCGTCTCTTCCATTAGTACATGAATATTTTAAGAAAATAATATCTATAATAATTTTAAATTTTATTTATGTATTTAGAATTTAAATTTCTTTTTTTTTATAAGTTTCTTTCTTGTAAATCAAATTAAACAATGTTGTACACTAAGCTTCTCTTTTCACTTCCAAATCTTTTTTTTCCTTTCATCTCACTAGTGAAAAAATATTTTTTATAACATATAAATTGACTTTTTATAAGGTAGTCACTGGGGACATAGTTCTGGGTGATATAGTAAGTCTGTGTATTTTATAAGATAGCAGAAATTTCCGTTATAATATATTGAACATATTATAACGTAGTTTCTAAAATCCGTCATAATATGCACAGTTTATTATGACAAATTTCCATTAGTCTGTTATAATAGGGCAGAAGGTATTATGACCCTATAACAACTAAATCCAAAAGAAAAAGATATAACAGCAACTAAACAATTAGACAGAAGCCTACAACAACTAAACATTACAACGCTACTTTAAACACTAGACAATAACACCATAGTCACTAATTCTCCATATTATACCTTATAGCAATATATCCCAGAAAATTTACCTTAAAACACTATGACACAATCACACATTATAGCAACTAAACACTGTAAAAATAAACACTATAACAGCTAAGACACCTAGAATAGTTTTTATAGCAATTATCCCCCTAAAATTTATACTCGAAGCAACCAGTAACACACAAACCAGCCACTGACATCTAAAAGCAAGGTTCTAACAGATTGAAACCTTCCAACATATTCTCAATCATATCTCTATGGTTCACTTTATCTTATTTCTTCTTCCAATAACATTATCATTTATAAATTGGTGACAACATAAACAGTAAAAAGAAATATAAACAAATCAAGGGAAAGAAAGCAGAAACCTTGGTGATGTTATGTTGAAATATTCTCCCATAACCCTTTGTGATGGTCATCACGTGTGGCATGGACATCATCCACTTCAGTATCAACATCCAATGTTGGTATATTTGTGAAGAAAGATGGTGTTTCATAAATATCAAGTGTTGAATCGTCATTTGGATGAGTACCATGTGTGGTTCTTCCTTGGAGAACAATTGACCATCTTTTGTTATAAGGATCATTGACATAAAAAACTTGTTTTTCTTGAGATGCCATGATGAATGGCTCATATGTATATTTGGCCTTATGTAAATCAACCAAAGTAAAACCCAAATCATCAGTTTTAACACCATTATTACTATCAACCTGTTTACATTTAAAAACAGGAACTCTAAAACTTGTATAATCAATCATCCATATATCTTCAATTACACCAAAGTAACACATTGGACATAATAGGATATTTATCCTTTGAGCTGGAAAAATGCATTGATTCAGCCACGATCATAACTCCACTATTTTGCATAGTACTTTTAAAAGAAAGAGAACTTTTTTTTCTCAGATATGTAGCGAACTTTTCATATTTGAAACAATTTCGTTTGCCGGGAATTATTTTGCCCTTTAATAAATTGTTCAATTTTGTTTTGATTCGGTTATCTTGTAAAAAAATGTAGATTGATCACCCAATAGATATTTATCGGTGAAATGATTTGGCTTTGCATGGATAAGCATTCACCATCCAGATATGGTCAGAATATAAAGGTGATAAATAGCTTTCATAAGAAAAGTGTGTATAGTAAAAGTGTGCAGGATTGAGATCAAATAAAATGAGCATTGATTAATAACACCTGACAGTGTTATTTTTGTTCTTTTACAAAACATCATAAATAATTAAGCTACAAATAGCATATATAATGAAAATAAAATAAAAAGGCTTTATCACAAGACAAACATCTAACTTTGTTTCTTCACAGCAGGATGTGTTGTGTTGAGAAGAAGTAACCAAAGAAGTAAAAAAGTAGAACAGAGTATAGAGTTGTACATATGGATGTTTTATTGATGGTATACTATAAGAGATTTTGCTTACAAACAAAGTACTAAGTCCACCCACCTTCCTAATAAGAGACAGGAAAATGGCATATAATAATGGCCTGCAGGGATTACCTCAAAGTTGCAAGAGCTGCAAAATCTGCTGGCATAGTTAAGGAAAACTACATCATCATGCACTTGGAGCTTGCCTCTCTTGACAGTGTCTGACAATTTGTTGATAACTTCAAAAGATCAGAAAGGCCACTAGATGTGTTGGTTTGCAATGCTGCAGTATACTTGCCAACTACAAAGGAACCTACATAAAAACAATCACTCATGTTTTGGCCCAAATAGGACCATGCCATCATGCTTCAAACAAAACCCTGACGCTCAAGCTCTCTATACATCCACGACCATATTCCTACCATCCAAAAAATATTATTATTCAAAACAAATAACAGATAACAATCTTATTAGCAATTCAACATTGAAAATTAAATACAATAAGCCCAAGAGCCTGGGAAGTCCACGCACACATATTACAGTTCAAACCTAATCGAGATTTAATAACCCAAACCAAGTTTCAAAAGCAATATACCCCAAATTCAACACTCATGAACCATAGAAACCTGACACCAAACCAATCAAGCATCATACACGATACCCAAGCATAACCAATTAAATAGGTTTGAGTATTTTTCAAATTACCAAAAATAAGTTAGGTTCAGGACCAGCTTCAATGCAATTCTTAATTCACTGCAAGAATCGAGTAGTGGCAAAGGGCAAAATCTAGCAGCGAAGGGTGGGGAAGAGCGGAGGAGAATCCGAGCAGGGCAAGTGCGCTGCAGTTCGAACCCTAGGCGTTGAGCAACAAGGAGGTGCTTGCAGTGGCTACTGCAGGAGAAGAATGTCCAATAGCAGACGCGCGGCAGTGATGGCCACACGGCAAAGTCTCAATCAAATACGCCGTCGATGGTTGGGCGTTGACGGAATGTCGTCGGAATTGTGTGTTATGTGTGCGTGATGATGGGAAGAAGAGACGAAGAGCCAGCAGAATAAAGCTTATGAGTGAAGAGGCAGTGAAGGTAGTCTTCTGGGACGAAGAAGAGACGGAGGCAGTGTTCTGGGACGAAGAAGAGACGAAGGCAGTGTTCTAAAACGCAAGGGTTTATAGACAAAGAAGAGAGGAACGAAAGTGAGAGGGAACGTGAAATGAAATTAGAAGGGAAATGTGAAAATTTTTTGAGGAAGAGATATTATAACTGATTTCTAAATCTCCGTCATAATACATCAAGATATTTCGTTTTGAACTTATTTATAAGTTTGTCACCGCATTTTATATTATAACTGATATACAAAACTACATTATAATATGTCTTAAACTTATTTACAAGTTTGCCACCGTGTTTCATATTATAACTGATTTACAAAACTATGTTATAATATGTCTTAAACTTATTTACAAGTTTGCCACCGCGTTTCATATTATAACTGATTTACAAAACTACGTTATAATATGTACGTTATAAAAAGTCATTTTTCCACTAGTGTCTCCAAATTTTGATTTAAGTCAAAAATTAGCTTTAGAGGGTAATTTTTTTTTTCATCTTTTCTCTCTCTTATTAGGGTGCACATCACACACATTTACTCATGCTTCAAAATTTAACCCTACCACACTCATTATCAATGGGTTGTGCACTTGTGGTGGCTTCTACTACTTTGCAAAGTCATTGCCAATAGGTTTCACCCTACCACACTCATAAGGTTAGTCTATTCCATGTCTTGGATCATACTAGAAGCACCCAAGACTAAGACTGTCAACATAACCCCCAAGACTGAGCTTTCTGCATTCATACTAATGATACTTAAAACCACCACTAAGAATTTCCTCCTTGGAACTCTCTTCCATATCTTTGAAATCATTGAGATCGCTTCACATTCACATAGTACACCAATACATAGAGCTGTCAGGTTTTTTAGAAGCCCTGGGCCAGCCCTGGCCCTTTTTATATTTAGCCCAGTTTATTTTGACCCATACTTTAGGGGACTTTTTTAAAGCCCCTGGCCCACAAGATCCTGTCATATGGGTTGTGAATGAAGTGGGGCCGAGTCAGCCCCCTGGCCCCCAAATCATTTGTGCGTTATTCTCATTCTGAGCAACCATTTCGCTAAGCCCTTACGGCCTTCCCTCACTCTCGTTGCCCCTCCCTCCGCCTCCTCCCACCGTCTACCCCTGTCATGCTGGACTCCGGAGGAAACCTCCACCTTTATCGACGCCTACCGCTTCCCCCAACGCTTCCCCCACTACCAAAACCACCGTCTAATGCCGCCACAAAATGAAAAAACTCCGCAAACACTACCACACTGAAATCCAACGCCTCTGTTCCCTCCCTCTCTCTCGCCTCATCAACAACTCTACCGCCGCTTCACCCTCCTCTTGGGTTCACTTCAAATCCATGGATTCCATGGAAAAAGGCCCCAACAAACCCCACACCACCACCACCACCAACCCTAACATCCCACCAACAACCTCAATTTCCCTGACGACAACAATTACAAGAATGGTTTCGGATCCGGATCCCGAGGTCCTTGATCTTACCGAGGATGACCTCATTGAGAAGTTTGTTGTTGGTGTTTCGATCACTACTTCTCTTTCATTGTCTACAAGAATGTTCTATTTGTTGATGTTGAGATAGATTATTCTTTCCCTGAGGTAGACAAGGTCAAGTAGTATCTCTAGGTGATATTTTTTACGTTTTGATTGTGTAGGTTATGTCTCCCCATCTTATTTATTTACGAGGTTTTATTGTAAATGCAGGACCCAAGCAAATTTGCAGTAGCTACTATTGCTTCTCCTGTTGTTGATTCTGGTGCTCCAACTGGTTTTGCTGCTCCTACTGCTGATTCTGGTGCTTCAACTGTTGTTGTTGCTTCTGCTGCTGATTTTGGTGCTCCAACTGCTGCAGGAAAGGAAAAGGAAAAGAAGGAAGAGCCAGCTAAAGAATCTGATGATGAAATGTGTTTCAGTTTGTTTGACTAAATTATGAATGCTTATTGAGGTTGTTTTTCAAGTTTTTTCTTTTTTGATGTTTGAATTGATGAACCTGTTTTTGGTTTTAGGTGTTGTATCGTTTCGTTGTTTTTCCTATTCATGTTATATCCTGACTAGTTTTCTAATTTAAATTTTCCAAGTTATAACACTTAACATAAGTGTTCCTTTTCTCTGTAAAAATGCAATTTATTGTTGGATATTTAGTTTATGTTACATTGTTTCTTGATGGGGTGCTGCTGGTGGTGGTGTAAGTTTCTGCCTCTGCACCCTCTACTGATTAAGTATATTCCATGTTGTGTAACAGTCTCACACTTGTTGCTAGTTGAGATTAAAGGGCCTTGAGTTGAAGATAGGTGAGTTAAGTGATAGAGGCTTTTTTATAGTAAAAATATTTAAGCATTTGCAATTGGACCAAAATTTGATGCTTTAAAGGCTTCAAATCTTGGTTCCTTTTCCTGGAACTTGAACTTAGCATAGAGCTTCATGTAGTCCTCAAACACAAATTTTGGGTAAAGCTGGACTTTATCTGTTGTCTCTTTCTCCAACAATTCTGGTGTAGGGTAGATGACAGCATCATTGTCGGGGTTGTAGAATGAGGCTATGGACATTCTGGTCCCATCAGTTTGTGCTATCAAACGGTGTTCCGCACTCTTGTACTTACCATTGGTGATCACCTGTTTTCTCGAGACCAAGATTCTCACACAAGTCCAGCAGCTGCTCTGTTAGTTTTTCTAACATATATATATATATCATATTCTATCATCAGATTCATCATTTCTAGTTTATTTAATCCCAATTTTAATGATTTATGTGAGTAATAATGCAGAATTTGATATTTGTGTGGTTGTTATCATTGTCATCATTATTTTGACTTCAATGTTTCCTAGAGTTGTGTCAATTTCATAAATCACTTCTTCATTAAAATTGTAGCATAAAATTTTTGTTTCTTTCTGTTTTTATATCTATTTCTAGACCATGAATTTTTTCCCTGTACATAAAATTTGGTAAAAAAGAAAGCCCATGGGTTGGCCCTGCCTCACAGGGCTTTGGGGCTTTCTAGCCCTAGGGGCTTTTTCAATAAAGAGCTTCTTTGGCCCTGTGGGCTTTTTTGGCCCCAACCCACATGGGCTAAGGCCAAATCTCATTTTATGAGCTTGTTTGACAGGTCTACTAATACATGAGACTACTTATCATACATTAAAGAAATAGAAATACCCATACAAGTCATCATAAATCACACAATAACACAATTTCTTCATGGCATCTTGACACTCATATTTAGGTAACGAACACAACTCTGAAACCCTCACCAACAGCTTCGGAAGGGTCCAAAACCCCCTAAAACGACCTAAAAAACTTCAAAAACGGACATCAAGAACCTTGAAAAGCCCCAAAAAACAGGTGAAGTGGTGTCAAGCGCTTGGCGCTCAGGACTGACGCCTTTAGAAACGAGTGCTATCAGTAAGATCAAAACTCAATTTTCTCACTTTGAACACTTTACCCCCAATTTCTAAATATCCCTAGGACCCTCCAGACCTTGAGAGAACTCAGAAAACAGTATTGTAACTCAAATTGACCCTTTAAAACCTAAGTTCACTCCTACAAGCTACCCAATTTCATATCTACACTTTTAAACCTTCATTCCAACTCTCTTACTTTCCATTTCCAACCCTTAAAACCCCTAAAATGGACTAAAACTCAACTTATGAAGCCATTAACACTTCCATAACATATTTTACTGGTTTTAGCACCTAAACAAGTCCTAATAAGTAGAACAATAGACCTTTAACCTTCTAAAACAGTTTATACTCACTACTCCAAAATCTCACTACTTAAAACCCCCTTTTTACACCAAAAACACTTGAAAATTTCAGCTAGAAACTCTTATTTTACTACAAAACAGTTTTCAATCATCTAGCATTCCTAACAAGTCCCAATTCACCTCATGACAGCACCTAGACAATAGTTTCCTCATATCAGGTCCAAATTCTCAAACTCACACCTTCAAACCCCCCATTTTTAGGCTTAAAACTCAATAGTGTAACCAATCCTCACTACAACCACTTGAATTCAGTTTTCAAATAGCAAAACATCATTATCATACACAATCATGACAACATAGAACATCAATTTCACACCATTCCAATTATACACACATCATACTATCAAATATCAATATTTAAACATAGGAAATTTTACATTACTATCACAAACTCATTCAATTCATCATATTATTCTCATGAATACTAATTTAGAACAACAAACATAATCTAAACAAGTTCTAGTTTTCCTTACCTTGCGAGACCATTGCTTAACTCAAGAAACGTTTCATCGAATGCTTGAAACTCAAGGAAACTCTAAACGAATCTATGAAACCCCGAATGATGGTCTGATAGAGTCCTTAGGTCCTCGATTTAACCAAGAATAGAAGGAAAAACAGAAAAGCCACATGCAAAGGAGGATTCTTGGACAGAATTACAGATTAAAATATAACAGAAATAAGGGTAGAAACTTACTTGCTGAATGATAGAAATTGATCGACTAGAAATGTAGCTCTCATCGCTGTGATCGATTAGACACCTCCTGATCGTCAAAGAGATGACTCATGAGTCAAAACTCTTAGGAAAAAGGTAGAGAAGTTTAGAAAAGTGGTTTATAGAGAGATAGTACGTTTTAAAATAATGAAACTCATTTATAACAAAATTATTTATAACTAAACAATTTAATATTAAAATAACCGAGTCTCACTATTTTTAAACTATCATCACTTATTAAATACCATTTTCTAGGGTTATATATATATATATATATATATATATATATATATATATATATATATATATATATATATATATATATATATATATATATATATATATAACTTGAAAATAATTACATTTTTTAATTATTCCATTTAATTAATTATATTGATAAAAGTGATTAATTACAATTAATATTAGAGATCTTTTCACATTCAAATATAAAAGGATAAAAAAAATGTATTAAAAATTTAGTATTTAAAAGTGGATTCACGTATTACATTTAAGCAGAGGAAATATAGAAGCACCTACTGGATCTGCATATTACATTTAATGACGTTATCATTTAAGTTTTGTGGCTAGGAATTTGGATTTTATTAGATATTCCCTACAAAGCATTAAATGCAGGTAATAGAATGGAATCAAATTTACATCTTCCATAATGTAAACACTCTATTATAAATAGATGCAATGTGAAGGAAAGGTGAAAACAAAGAATAGAGTTATTGTGTGAAAAAAACAAAAAGAAAGAGAGAAAGAAGGAGAAGAAGGCAGAGATAAGGAAAAAGAAAGAGTTACAAAGTGAAAGTAATTTTGTTATGGTCACTAAGGTAAGGAGGAATAGACATCTACCTTCTTTATAATTATTTATTTAATACTTATAGTATATGTGTTTTTATTGCATAGAAGTAGCATGCAATTTAAAAAAAAATGTAATGAATAATAATAATTAATAGTAGAGTAAATTAAATTTAAATTAATTTATAGTTGAAGATTCTATACATTTGTATTTATTCTAAATTAGTTTTATTTTTAACTGATGGGAGACTTTCAATAATAATAAAATTCATTTATTCGGACTAGTTACTACAAAAATAATTAATATTTACTCTATTAAAAATAAAAATAAAATAAATAAAAAGATTTATTTATATTTATATATATTAAGTTTTATTTCATATTATCTTTACAATATATGTCTTCCTTATCATATATATATATATGGTTGTTTCTAATATGTTAGATCTCTTTATTATTGACATTGTTGCAGTTTTTGTGAAAGCACGTGACAGACTAATGTTGTGAATAAAATTTGGATAATGATATTTTGACACCAACTTTTGACAAATATTTGACACATCCACATGTCAGCTTATAATTGGTCCGAATAGAAAATATTTAAAAAAACTAAAAATGAGGTAAAAATTATTACAAGCTAACACATGGATGGTGTCAAATGTTTGTTAAAAATTGGTGTCAAAGTATCATTACCGATAAAATTTATCTCACGATGGAATTCTTCAATACTTGGATTGTTGTCGATGTTGACATCAATATTTCTAACAACAACATAGCACTTCATAGTGAAGACGAGCTCATAAGGCCAATGTCATTTTTTTCTCCAATTTCACATTAATTAATGTAAGTTTTCTCGTGCATTCCGTTTGTATTGAAGATTGTAAAATTTGAAATACTTTTTTTATTTTGTATTTATATGTGCATAATTCAGGAATATGATATCTTAAAATACAAAAATAAATACAAATAATAATTATGAATTACACAATCTAAAATATACATTTTGCATTCTAGATTTTGATCAATAATTATTGTGGTTTGTGCTGAAAATATCCCATCATGCTATGAAAGACTCTCTAGTGGGCGAAATTCTCCATTGACATAAACGGCTTTGCCGTCATTTGGGTTGCTGCTTTGAAAATTTAAAATTGAAAAGCAAAATCAAGCTAAGCATAGTGTCATCTCAACATACCACAATGTTGGAATTTCCCATTTCCCACTCAATTCCTCTTTCTCCTTCTTCACCCTTTCATACTTTGATTTGACAAATAGTAGGGTCATCAATTAAACCCTTTCAAATATTATTTTAAACGGTGTTGTGTGTCACACTCCACTTCCAAAAGAGACGCAAAAAATAACATATAATGTGAGTTTACTTATATACACTACAAATTGAGGCTCTCTTCTAATCTTTGTTTTATCTTTTTCTATGCATGTTTTCTTCTTGTAATTATATTGTTAGGTTAAAGAATATCAGAATCTTATCTAAAATTATGTGAGTATTGTTTGTCATCTAATTTCAGACAATCGACGACAGAATCATGTCATAAGTTTCCAAAACCCGAAAATATGAAACACCTTAACCATGTCACAAGAAAGTCATACATGATTATCATAAAATTTTCAGTTCATGGGAGCAACATTTTTACAATCTTCCCTGCAACTGTCATGATTTAGTTAATTTGGTGGAACGAAAGCTGTTAATTTTTTTGTTAAGAATATGCTGCACAACGTAGCTTTATATTATAATAATAACATTATAAGTTACAATGATAGCTTGGACTAATATCAATTGTGGTTGAGAAATATGAAACACTTAGTTAATTGTTTGTCAACTTGTATTTTAACAGATATTTTTTGTTTAGTTATGAGTGAAAAGAAAATAAAGAATGGAAAATGGCTGGAAGTTTTATAAGAAAATTATAAAGAAAATAAATTAACAATGAGACATAAGTTTTTTCATTTTATTTAAACCTGGCTTTTATATAATTTGTAATTGATAAGATATTATCCGTTTTTTATCTGATCTTCATATGTTTATTTTTGCTACCACTCTAAAAAACTTCTTACTAATGAAAATATATATATAAACATGTATTCATCTCTTATTTTATCCGATGTGAGACTTTGTTTGTACCAAGTAAAATTTATATAAAGATTTATATGACTCTTGATACAAAATCTCAAAACAATAAATTTGTGAACTTTCTCGAATTTTCTCATTTTTATTTGATGGAAACTTAAACTCATATTTATATTTCTAAAAATACATTGTGATATGAAAAATGAAAAAGAGATATTCCTACCTAATTATCACGAAAAAGGAAACCGTGTGACTAAGCATAACCTAAAGCAAAACATGATTAGGCATACATGAAAGAAGTGGCCTCCACAATAGATCTCCACGTGTAGTTTATTGGCTGATTTGAAGATAGCAACCTACCTCCACAATGTTTTTTTTTTTTTTTCTATTTTTTATAATTTTAAAGTTCTAAAATTTTTACTCAGTTTATAATCTATTAAGACTTTCTACTTTTATTCCTGAGACATATTTCAATTATCGTTACCACAACACTATTAATCATGATAAACAACACATACATTAACCTTTTATCTTCTTTTTTATCAATAATGTTATAAACGGAACATTATTAATAAAATCGGTATTAAAATTTCATTTATTAAACTTAAATAATTATTTTAATATTTTTAAAATACTAATTATAATTTTAAAATCATATAATTTTTTTATAGTATAAAAAGTAGCAGCACAAGTAAAATATAGCCCTTTATGATTTAGTTAAACTTATATTTATTTTATGATTTTCATAGTTAAAATATTATAAAAGATTATAAATTATCAATGTTTTTATCTTATTGTATTCTTAACTATCATATTTTACTTTCTTATTATATCGTATTACGTTTGATAAATAATTTAAATTTTTAGTGATACAATTTTTTTTGTTTTTAACTAATACTTTTTACTTTAAAAAAAGGAAGGTGTTTCTTTTCTTGGAAAAGAAGGAAGACATTTCCAGCTTATTTTATCAACATATAAAATCACAACATTTCTACAATAATATATAATAAAGATTTCCTTTTCTTATTTTACATTTTTACTTTGAATTATATTTAAAAATGAAAATAGTAGATATAACACTATTCTATTAAAAAGTAAATTTCAAATAAATTTATTATTTATTACTAAATCGATTTTAAAGTAATGATTATGTTACTTATATTATAAACAGTCATTATTTCGTTGGTTTGATATTTTTGACATGTTTATCCACTAAAAATAACTATACGACTTTTAATTACTCTCCAAAAGTCATCTTTTATTTTTCCTATTTTTATACAAAATTGAAATTTGCATTTTTCTTTCAAGACTATTTTCATTCAAATTACGAGTTACACCAAATATCTCTAACAATGAATGCCTGGATTCTAGTTTTTTGTACACATCTTAGTTTCTATTTTATTCTTAACTATACTTTAAAATTATGATATTTCGAATGGATTTTTAAATACACCAAAACTATAAAAAAAAAATACATCAACCAAAAAAATACCACATGCCTTTTTCATTCTCTTCCTCTTTTAAGTGAATTTATAATCTATATTAACAAAGTTTTCATTCAAATTATAAATTATACATATTAAATACAAAAAAATAATAATACATAATATTTAAATAAATTTATTTAATATACCAAAATAAAATATGAAAATCCACATATTCACTTGTTTGCCTAATATATTAATATTTTATTTTAAAAATATTATAAATATAATGTCGATTAGAGATAAAATTAATATATAAAAGAATATAAACTAATCTTATAAAAAAATTTTGTAAAATTGAATTAAATTTAATGTTCACTACTTAATATAATAGAAGAGTCAAGAGTTAAAATCAATCTTACTAAAATTTGTTATTTATTTAGTCTATTATTTTACTTATTATTAGACTATTCAATAAAATATTTAGTCTTACTCAAAATATATATGTTTCAGTATGAAATAAATATGTTAAAAATTTCAAATAAACTAATAATTAGATCAATATATAAACACATACAAATATCATATTGTAAAATGATTTTTATATTATTGAATTAAACTTAAACTTATCTATCTTCACGTTAATATTGTTTATATTTATTGAAATTAACATTTTAATAATACATTTTTAATCAATAGTAAATATAATGTTTATTAATTTAGTTTAGTTTAACATATATTTTAAACTAATACACTAAATCTTTTTTTTTTCAATCCTATTATGTTAGAAAAATAAGTTTCCGACAGAAAAAAAAAAAAGAATAACTGCCGCCACACGCTTTGTGTACAGCAACCTAATTCACTACATAAAACCCATAAATAATTCTAACTTTTATTATCCCAGCCATTGAAAATCTAGTCCAAAGTATCAGACACGTGAGGGTGCGAAAATCCAAAAGAAATTAAATAAATTATTTCCCAATAAGACATTAAAAATGTGCAAGTAGATACTTTATTTAATCATTTCCACGTTGCTAATTGGTATTTTTAAATATGAAATCATTATTTTCTTTAATTCTTTATATAATTAGATAAAAAAAATGTTTCTTTGAAATAAACTAATCTAAACGCATACTGAACTTTTATGTAGTAAATTTAACATTCAGTAAATATTGTAATAGAAAAATTAATATTTATTTCGGTATACAACTTTTTTAAATTTTAATTCAGTAATAACATAATTACTTATTTGCTTTCATCTTAGACTGTGTCTGTTTTCCCTAATTACTATAGTTTATTGATTGCCTTAGTTGAGATTATGATGCCAATTACACATCTTCACTTTAAGGGGTAAAAATCATGTTTTTTTTTCTTTTTTGGATAAAAACATGCAATAAAAACAAATGAAAAATTATTTGTATAAAATGCTAAATCTTTAGAATTTATGTATAAAGGTGATATAACATGAGATATTACGTAAAATTTTAAATTTTAAAGTTAGCTATATTTTTTTATCTATATATATATATATATATATATATATATATATAATGATTTGGTAATTTTTATTTTCTTTTTATGTGAAATATTATTTTTAGGTGTTATGATTTTAGTATTAAAATTGTTAAATTGATATTATAATGATTACATTCTCTAGGAACAAATTGAATTGAGTTTCACTCAAATCAATATTGATGAATATGGTGTATTTTCTCATAATGCACTTGGTAGAGTGTTGGACTAAAACATTATAGTAGAGTGTGATGCATGTTTTTAGGAATTATTCTGAGTAACACATTTAAGAATTCTAGATTTCATCCTTCAAATTTGACCCTTTCTTCATCTATTTTTATTTTGATATATCTCTTCTAAACAATGGTAAGTAAAGTATAACATACTAGAATAATCATTTAAGGCTTACATGATAATGAGGGATGGAGGCATCCATGGAGATTTAACTATTTTTTTCATTTCAGAAATATGTGTAAACTTTATTTTATATAAATTATTTGACTTGAGGATATAAATGTAGTTCTTTGGTCTTATTATATCTTGGTAGCTAACCCAAAAGTGAATTATTATTAGTTTGAAAACTAAAATCTAGTATACAAATTTTTGTGTTACATTAATAAGTTAAACATGGACAATGTTAATTACATTGTTGTGAAGAAAAAAGATAATTTAGTATAAATATTTGTTATAATGCATAAGAATTTTATTTTGTATAACTTTTTTTTCTTATTCCCTTATATATTAATTGTGATTTTAATTTTATCTTCTTTTTTTTCAGTCAAATGATGTCTCAAATGTTCCTAATACTCAAGTGGGCGGAAGAGAATAATCATCTCCAACTAGCAACCCTTAGTTTATTTTTGTATATTGTTTGAGAGAAAAAATAGTGTTTGAATTTTTAGTATATATATATATATTTGAATAGTCAACCACTAGTTTTATTTTATATTTTGATTTTTAATACTTGGTACATGTCTACCTACTTCTACATATTACAGATAGTTCTATTAGAATTTTTGAGAAATGTTTGAATAGTGAATCTTTAACTATCCTATTATTTATCCTTATTGTATTTTATATAATGCATGCAAAAGAAAAAAAAAATGATTTGTCTATATGAAATTAAATTTAAAATTATTTCATAAAAAGTTATAAGTGGTTAAATTACTAATCTTTTAAGACTTTTTAAACAAACAAAATATAATTACTTAATAATAAAATTATCTACTAAAAACATATATTCATAATAATGATCAAATAGATTTACAGTCTCAGTTATTAAACGTCTACATTTCCTTAGGTTTAAAAATTTAATCAAATATTTTCTTATAACCTGAACATTTAAAACCTCCTTAATATAACTCTCAGATTATATTATAGGAACTTGAGGTTTTAAAAAAAAAAAAAAATTAACTTGCTTGTGACGAATCTAACTTTAAAGATTTTCAAAACTTTCACAATTATGAGTTGACCCATTTAAGAATGTTATAAAAATAATAATAATAAATTGATTCGACTACTTTTTTAGTGTTACATTATAAATATATTAGTTTAAAATTAAAGTTTCATTTTATATAATTTGACAAATTAATAAATTAAACATTCAAATTCAAATATTATTTAACAGTATAAACTTATGAAAATAATAATAAAAAAATAATAAAAGATAATTGTTTAACTATGTCTTAAAAAAACTATTTATTTTAATCCAATCTAACTCAAATACATGTTAAGCTAAATTAATTTACAAATTGAAATCGTTCTTCAACTTTTATATATATATATATATATATATATATATATATATATATATATATATATATATATATATATATATATATATATATATATATATATATATATATATATATTAGACCTTGTTAACTTGTAGTAATTAATTGATTTAGAAACTGGACCTTAATAATATAATTTTAGCATAAATTGGAACATTAACATGTGGGAATAAAAAAATTGAAAATAAAGACTCCCACACCCTTATATCCTCGATTGAAAGGTATGTCAAGAACTCTTATATCTCTTCAAAAATTATTTTATATGCACATTTTTATCTTTATATACTAAATTTTTTTTCAATTGTTTTCTTTCTTTCACACAAAAATAATCTCCTCTATTTTTTTTTTTCAAAATAAGCTATATATATATATATATATATATATATATTATGCATTTGATTTTTTGGTTTTATGAGGGATTTCTTCTAATGTAGCAAGTTAAATATTAAAGATGGAAAGCATATATGTTTAAGAATTTTATATTATAAGAGAGTTTTGACAGGGAGTGTAGCTTTTTGAAAAAGAAAAGGTAGTGGTAGTGGTGATGGACATGAAATTGAAAATAGGAAAGCATGCTTTCCAACAGTAAAAAGAATGAACTCAGCCACCAAAATACCAGGAACTGGGGCCACACCCACTCCCATATTCCACCTTCCTCTAACTATTCATTTCATTTATTCTTAATCACTCTTATGATATAATTATTCACTATTAATTGCTTCCATCTAATTCATTCTAACTACTCATTAAATCTAATCTATTAATTCAATCAAATAATATAGTGGTTAGACAACTTATTAAACTCCTATGCTCCCATACAATCCATCTACACCAAAGAATTTATGTTTGATGTTTATTATGACTTAATAATAAACTTTAAAAAAATCATGTCAAAACCAAATCTATTGCTTTCTTATTTATGTTAATTAACATTATTAGAGTATTCAAAATGCATCCTTTCATTCAAATATTTTAATTTTGTATGTAATAATAAATTGGACAGACGATTTCACTCTACTTTATCTCTCATATGTTGGAACAATTTTTCAAGAACTTAAGGAAACAAAATGAACAACAATGGAGACTTGATATATTCTTCTAAGTGTGAATACACACTTTCCTAAAAGCAATATTTCGTCCCTTATAAGAGTGAAGGGGATCACGAAATCCGCTTTTGAGATACAAAGAAGAATTACAATGATGATACTCACTCTTAGTATTACTGTTAAACAAGAATATGATTCTCAAGAATTGATTTGTGTGTTAAGAGAATGACGGAATCCATTTCAGTAGAGCACATAATCCCTTTATATAGATGTTGATCAGGCATCAATCCAAGAGATACCAGATTCTGATTAGTTACATTTCTTTATGAATAATTGTAAGTTTTCATGAATAGCAACTCTTCATGAATGGTAACTCTTCATGAATGATTTGTAACTTTTCATGAATGGTAACTCTTCATGAATAATTGTAACTCTTCATGAATGGTAACTTTTCATCAATAATTGTAACTCTTCATGAATCTGAAAATTGTCTCTAATACTCTTAAATTCCAACAATCCTCCACCATTTCAGAGTATTGTATAATTACGTAACAGAAAAATCAATTTAATAATTGCAATCTTACACATAAATGAAAGTGTACATAGACTTGAACTTTCACTTAGTAGAATACACATTTCAGGAATTCGTATTTTACTGGTGTCGCAACGATTGAACCAACATAATACATAATGAATTCTTGAAGATACTCTACATATAAGATAAATTACATATTCTTGTTATACTTGACACAATAGGGCCATGCGTCCATATCTATTCACAAGTGCAACAAGGTCATGCCCCCTTGACTTCTTGAAGCGGCCAAACTTCACACTTACATAGGTTGATTTCTTAGGTTAACATGTTCCTGTGACAAAACATAAATTCAAGAAATCAATTAAGAATTAGTCAACCTCCTAAGCATCACAGATCTAAAGCACTTTTGAAATAATTATTTGTGCTTTCAATCATCAAATAAGAGATTTAATCTTATTGAACTTAAGACTCAATGTCATATTAAGCGTTAAGTTAAGATTCCCTTACTTGTGATTAATCGTGGGCTCCATTCCTATTCCAATTGTCATTCTGGAAATGGAATCTTTAGCCAATGCCTTAGTAAATCCATCAGCCAAATTAAACTTTGTTCGTACGAAATCTACTGTAATAATTCCATCTTTGATGAGTCCTTGGACATAACTATGTCTCACACCAATATGTCTTGATTTGTCATTGTATACTTGACTATAAGCCTTTGCCAATGTTGCAGCATTGTCACAATGTATTGCTATTGGTGATATTGGTTTTGGTAACAATAGAATTTCGAACATGAGATTCCTCAACCATTCGGCTTCCTTTCTTGCCGAGGCTAGAGTTATAAACTCTGAAGCCATAGTGGAATCTGTAATGCAAGTTTGTTTCTTGGATGACCAAGAAATCACACCTCCCCCAAGGAGGAAAATCCAACCACTAGTTGAAGAATGATCTTCTGCATTTGTAATCCAACTTGCATCAGAATATCCTTCCAAAACTGAAGGATAACCACTATATGTTAATCTATAAGTAATAGTTTTCTTTCAAACGAAATCATGAACTCCAATCTTTTATATATAAAAAAACAATGTCATGAAAAACCAATAATTTTTAACATTTTAGAATAATTTAAAGCACATTTCTCAATAAAATTTAAAATATTATTCTGGCAAAGGTCTTACTCATCCAAAAAGATCACAAGCTCAACCAATGAGATCACTCAATTGTCCAACGAGCAATATTTATAAATACTTATAAAAAGAGCTTGTCTAATAAGAAATTGGTTTGCTTAAGGATCCAACTATTAGTAGAGACTAACCAGTGAAACTTGAATTGTCCAATTACCAATTCTCTCTTAACTCTCAAGTTTTTCATAGAATTGATTTTGACTTATCCAACAAAGATTCATTTTTGAGTCCTATTGAGTTAGGGATGGATCCTATATAAGGCCCATAGGGACCATGGCTCCCCTAGTTTTAGGTTTATATATGTAAATTAATATATAAATAAAAACTTTTCTTTTAACTTTAGTATATTTTATGTATTTGACATCCCAAATTTTTATACATTTATCTTAACACTCTAAATATTTTTCTTTGATTCATTATTGTATTTAGTCACATGCATGAAACCTTTTACACATGCATGTATGACTTTCTAAACTAATTCAAGAAAAGAGATAAAGATAAATTTACTTAAATAAAAAAATCTAATAGAATAAGATTATTACATTACTTTAAGATCTTTTAGATGGATTTAACCTTAAAAAAGTGATCATATTCATAAATTGTATAGAGAAGTTAGAAAACATTAAATAATTTTAGAGAAATTATGATCTTTATAAAATAAATTCAAATATTTTATTTTTCTATTTTTAAATTTAACATTTTAGCAATAAAATATTCAAATTTTACTTAAGAGACTATCATTTTCTTAACTATTTTCTATATTCTTATAAATACTTATATAAATTGCATGAAAATAATAAATAACAATATTAGTATGATTATAATTAAGAAATTAAGTTATAGTTTTACTAATAAAGATATAAATTGAAATAATTAAAGAAATAATTTAACTCTTCTTTTTCATTATAGAGAAGGGTCAAACTTCCTTCACAACTCAGACACTCCACATTTAACTTTTAACCATTATTAAATATTTCTTAATTGTGCCAGTTTAGTTTTTTCTTCAGACTAATTTTATGATTTGTTTGAAATGATAACTTGGTTAGTTAGTCCAATTCTTTTAATAAAAAATAATATATCATATTGTATTGATAAAATAATTTATATACTTAAAAAGTTTAAACTTTGGCACGTGCATTAAAGAAAACACATGTATCATCATTAAATGGCTCCATAAATTAAAAGGCTCCACATATATTATAAGTTGGTGAAGCATTTTGCTCATAAAATGACATCAATATTTTGGCCACATGTGTGGTGTGAATGTTATAAGGTGATCATGTCTTTGTGGTGTCCATTTTAACTAGCTATATTGGACCATCTACAATTTTTTTTTAACCAAATTTTACTTTCTAAAACTAAATGCCTATTTTTTTTTAATTTCTTTTTCAAAGAAAAGAAAAGTTCCTATTTAGGTGATGTCTAAAATAATGTTATTCAAATAAGCCACAAATTGTTCCCTTCTAACACATGTTTAATGTTATAATGTTATAAATCAGCAATTCTCATTCAATAAAATAAGAAAGATTTTGTTATAAATGTTAAAAGTTAATTGAGAAATAACTATACATAATTTTGGATGAAAATGTTATAAATAAACTTTATGTTTTATATTGACTTTTTTTTAAATCACAATTAATTATACTAGATCTCACATCTTATTTGATGATTTTATTTTTTGATTTTGTAACTTTTAATAAACTTTAACCCATAAAAAAGTGTGTCCAATAGTGTGCTAGAAAGTACATTTCTAAGACTTTTTTTATCTTCAAAAAGAACATAGTATGTATTATCAACTTTTTTTTTTCTTCTTATAAAATCACCTTTTAAAGGATATAGGTTTATCTAAATTGGGTGAATAACTACATACGACAAATAGTTACATATTTGATCCAATTATATAAACTTCCTATGATTTACTAACTTTTTTCTTTAAATATTTAATTCATTCACTTAAAAGTACTTAAGATTTAAATTCATCATTAGGGATTAAACTAAAATAATTATACTTCATTTGTTGTCATTATCATGTAGAGTAACTTAAACTTATACTTTATATAGTTCGACTTTTATTATATATATATATATATATATATATATATATATATATATATATATATATATATATATATATATATATATATATATATATATATATATATATATATATATATAAACTTTTGCTTATTATTGAGGATAAATTATTAAATTATTCCCTAAACAGTATTATGTGAGACATATTAGTTTCTAAATGTGTATTATATCAATCAAACAAATCCTTATGTTTTGTTCTTGACTTTTTGTAATTTTTATCCCTATTGTGTATTTTTGAATTAATCTTTTATTATTGGTTTTTTCTTGTTAAAAAGTATTAAATCATTTTAAATATTATTCCATTCAATTCTTTCTGTAAATTTCAAACACATTTCTAAGTTTGGATTATTTAAAATTGATTTGTATCCCAAATCCATTATAAAACCCTAAAAACTAGATAAAATAAATAAAAATATTAAAATTTTATGAATGAAAAATTTGTTAGAGTATTAAATTTGTTTATTTAAAAATTAAGAGAACAAAATTACATATAATTTGTATTAAGGAAATGAAAAGAATGATTAAACACAGTTTTTAATATTTATAACCTAAGAACTAATTTGACAGAAAAATACCTATTAAAAAATCATACACATAATTTTCATCACCCAAAAACTATCAATAAACTTAGTAGCTTCTGAGGTAAAGAGACCCACCAAACTAAATCTGTTAGATGGGAAATTTTCTATTTTGGCATAAAAGTGCCTTGAGAAACGAAATTGTTCCCTCTAGGGTGAAAAAAAATCATAATCATGATCAACCATGTTGTTTAGAGTTTTACTTCTAACTACTAATTTAACTTTTACTCAAAGTTTTAGTCATCATAGATACAAAACAACAACTAAATTCAAAAAGACACATTTTCTTCATTATTATAATGTTCAACTTCTTTGGTATGTTTATGTAAATAGAACCAAATCAAATGTACTAGAATGGAATTCCCATGCTGTCTCAAAAGCTACAAAAGACCTCAACATGCTTTTGGTTTGGTAGTAGAGGAAGAAATCATGTTGACTCATGCTCTATCTGCTTCAACGTTACCACTGCTCTGAAAAAAGAAAAAATCTCTAAAAAAAAAGTTCTTTTTCTTTCTCTCTCTCACTGTTCACTCTGCTGTGTGCCAAAACTAAAACCACTCACAAGGTGCCACTAATCTGTCAGGTTATTTCAAGATACCATTTTTCTGGTGTTTGGTTCCCAAGAAACTGTTTAGAATAGAATCACGGAACAGCGAGAAGGCTAATTCATTTTCTTCAACCTGTGTCAGCACCAAGCTTGTCTTACATTTTTTTTCTTCCAGCGGTTTGTTTCCCTTTTCCTCTCAAGAAAAGAGTCCTTTCAGCTTCTTCTTTCATGGGCATATTCTTTTTCACCTTTATTCTGCTCCAACACTGTTTGAACTACCAACATTTTTACTTTGTCCATTGGGGGTTTGAGCTGAAAAGGAGTTGGAACTTGGGAGATATCTAATCATGCAATCTGGGTTTGGTTTGATTTGATTTACCCTTTTCAATTTTTGTTTCTGGGTGCTGGGTTTACCTCAGTGTCAATGTCCCTGTCATAAAAAGTTGAGATTTTTGGATGCTATTTTTGGCTGGTAGCAGGTCAAGGATTAAGAGTTTCCTGTCTATAAAACAAAGTGGGATCTGATTTTCTTTTTCTTTCGCCTTTTCTTCTTTTGGTGAAAAATTTGCTTTCACATGTTTGTGGGAAATTTGTTATATTTTGACTTGGTTGTCATACCTGTTTGTTTTATTTTGTTTCCCTAGTGTTCATTAGTACATGTACTTTATTTGTCTACATCTATTAGTTATGTCTTGAGCAGTGTGTATTCATATATGTATATAGATATGCCTGAATTTGGTAAAACTTTTGATTTGGCATGGGAGTAATGTATTTCTTTTGATTGTGGTAGGATTCTCCATTATTTCACAGCATCTGTGACTTCAATTTGATTGTACTAATGGAATCTTGGAGTTATGTCCCTGAAGAGAAAGGCTATTTGTTTTCTGATGAAATGGATTTTTCACTTGATGCGTTTATGAGAAGTCGAAGAACATTGGTTGAATGGGACAACAAATCCAACTTTGAGAGAGATGGATTTAATTCAGACAGAGAGGTAGTTAAAAGCATGGAATTTGTGGACTTGGGTTTCCCTGACTTGTTGCAGAAGTCTTCTCATGGTAGCCAACCTCTAGAGACATCAAGCTATGATCTAGATAGTAATTCTAATAGAAGAGGGAATTCCTCTACACAAGTCATTGCTTTGGATTCTACTATGGGGGAAGAAGAATCTGATTCAAAGCATTTAAGTTCTCTAGTTGAAGCGAAGACTCATGATTCTTCACTGATTGATCTGAAGCTTGGGAGATTAGCAGATTGTAAAGGTACAAGCAGTGATAAAGTTGCAAAAGAAGGGTTTACTTTGACATCCATAAATCCAACTACGCTTTCAAAGAGAGCTCGCACTTCCAGCTTATCTGCACAGGCTCCTGTATGTCAAGTTTATGGTTGTAACATGGATCTTAGTTCCTCAAAAGATTACCACAAAAGGCATAAAGTTTGTGATGCTCACTCCAAAACGGCCAAAGTTATTGTAAATGGCCTTGAACAAAGGTTTTGTCAGCAGTGCAGCAGGTATTTTTGGGTTCCTTTGATGAATAGTTAGTTATATTGAAGTTTTAATACTTCTCTTACATTATGATGGTCAAACTCATGCCATTTGTAAGCTCCTTATATTTGTTTAGCTGGTGAGGTACCTCAATCCTGTTGATTAGAAACACATAAAATTTGAGCAAATTATTTGCTAGAAAAAACTCAACAAAAGATATCAGGGTTTGTTTGGTTTAAAGAGAACAATCTTTTGTTTTGCTCATAATTACAAGTATTATATTGTTTCTTATTTTAAAAAATTTTCACACAAAATCTTCTCAGTGGAAACATAAAACAAGGTAAAAGAGCATGCAACAAAATGGAAAGAAACAAGTTAACATTTTGTAATTACTAGTAAAAGGGACATAAAAACTGAAATCTTTTTATCAAATCTAAGAATCTTAGTGCTTCCCTTATTTTTACTTTCATTTATGTCCAAGTGGGTTCTATTAATGCAATTATTTAAAAGTTTTCTTTTCATTCAACAAATGTAGTTCAAATTGGTTTGACAAATGATAATACTTTATTACTAAACTCCAATCAATCATTTTGTATAACCATAGATTGACTGTCTTTAATTTGTGGTGGTAAATTTAACATGATTGTTACCTATGGATTGAATTACACCATTTGTTTTATTTTAAAATTAGGTTCCATTTGCTGGCCGAGTTCGACGATGGCAAGCGTAGTTGCCGCAGGCGCCTAGCTGGACACAATGAACGCCGGAGGAAACCTCAATTTGATTACATGACTGGTAAACAGCACAAGATTCTTCAATCATATCAAGGTATGAAAATTTATCTGTTAGTACCTTCATTAGCATTAGATAGGACAGAATTATCATTTAAATTTTCAACTTTTAAACCTTCTACTTTATTGTCCAAGTGCAATTTTTTATATTGGTAATTAATGACTGTTGTATTACCTAGCAGCTTTAGTGGATGCTTTTCGTTTCCAGTTTGTTAAGCACATTCTGTTTTTCAAAAACTTCTGTGGTTTTAACTTCTTTAGCAGAAATACAATTTAAACGAACTATCAGGTATGCAATAGATTGATGACGAAGGGATAACAAATTTCGGAAACTAGGTAGTGATAGTTTTGATTGATTAAAGATAAAGAGAAATCATTCAAGAAAGTTGAGACTTGTAGAATCATAATGTTCAGACAAACACTGATGCTCTAGTAGGAAACACTAGAGGTTTCAAAGAGGCTTGTTATATAGGGAATCAAGAAAATTTATAGCACTCTGGAAGAAAGATTAGGAAGAAAAATTCATATTGAAAATCCTTGTTTATCGTTTCTTATTAGGATTTATGTAGCCGATAACTGGTCATGCGTAGCTCAATGCAACTTAACTATGCAGAAATGATATTGATAGGAAGCACTCAATACATTAACCTGAAAACTAGAATCATATTTGAAAATTAACATCATGATGTTTATGATGATTTCTGTATGATATCATCTTCTCCGTACTAAAATACCTACTAGGTAAGCAAACATGCCATAACCATGATGAGAAAAATAAAAAAGAAATTAAATTCATACCCATTTCTTAAATTTGGGTAGCATACTTCAAATCAAATTCGATAGGATCTATGCAGTAGTACAAAAAATTGAGTTTTTAACAAATTAAGAATTGCCGAAATTGAGAGCAACTGTTGTTGAATGGCTGCATTTTGTAACAGTTCTATGTCAGGAGACTTTCATAATCATTTTACTTGGGATTTTGGGTGAAGGTCCCTCTGCATACATAACCATGTATTGGAGGGCTTAGAATAAAATGTAATCTGACTGGTGTAATTTTGAAGATTGGTGTAAATATTTTATTTTGATAAGCTGAGGCAGCAATATATGACATTGATAGGTATTATTTTTCCCTTATGTGTTTTGTATTTCTCTTTTAATGTATGCTCTATTCTTTGTGATCATATTCTCGAGTTTATGATGCACAAGTTGTATTGTAGAAATCTTATTCAATTGTCAAGGGACTACATATAAATAAGTTTTGGAATTTTATGTTTGTTGCCTCTAGACATAAACTATATATTTCACGCTTTTTTAGTCACTATTAGTGCAGATATGTCACGACCTTTGTCTGATAGTGTATAACTAAATAATGTTTGTTTGATTCTGTTATAATTTATTCTTCAATTGTTCTGTTCTATCAAATATCAATTATGGTAATGAAGTCAATTAAAGAAGAAAGCCAAATGTTTCTTCTTTTAACTGTAAGATGCCAATACGATAGGATATTTGGGTCAACTCAAGCTAAGTTGGCTATATTAGCTGCACTGAAAGCTTCTTTTATGCTCCCTGTCCAATGACTTTTTGCCAACATCAGAGGAGTTTTCAAAAGATGATGATACAACTCCTTCCATGAACTAAAATTAAAACCATTAAATCCTGATAAGACAAGCCTGAATTTTTTAAAAATTTTAGACAAAGGAAGCACTTACAGGTTCTTTAGATTATGTTATCTCCTTATATCATGGTCCCGGGGGATGATGTGGACCATTTAACTAATGTTGGCATGTATTTGTTAGAATTTTTTATGCACGAAGTTCAAGCGAAGCATACCAGTGTTGAAGCATCTTTTCTTTATCATTGTAGGACTTTTACATTCTGCTATTCCTCAGATACCTATAAAATTTTATTTGATTCATAATTAAAAACAGAAAATCATGGTGGAATGTTCTTACAAAGTGTATTCTATAGTCATTGAGAAATATAAGATGCATTGTAAACAAGACAAAAATAATTGTTGCTGTTCTAATGAAGTTGAACAAGATCCTTCTCTAATTTCACATCTGATCTCCACTAGTGTTCAAGAAAAGTTTCCTTGTTTTTTTCCCTGTTGGATGTTTGTTATTCCTTTCATGATCTTACTTGTTCCAACAAACCTTTCCAATGGGAAGGGTATATGCACTTACACTACATGCACCAAGAGCCAAGAACTTCTCTTACACTGATTGTGTTATCAGGTACCAAGTATCTAGGGTCCTCATTACAGAACAAACCCCAGTTTCCCTTTCAAAACATATTTCAAAGTGGCATCCTTTTCCATGGAAAACATGCTCAGAACTCTCAGAGTGGACGCATCAAACTGGAAGAAGATTCCTTGTACAGTTCCCAACTTGCTGCACCCGTCACACTTGGTCAGGAATTATCAAGCTGTGCTCTCTCTCTTCTGTCAGATCAGTCACAGTATCCATCACGCCATGCAGCAGGAAATCCATTAGCCGGTTCCCGAATCCTTCACGGCATTCACATTCAAGATAGAGATGACCTAGTTTCCGAACCATTTTTGAGGATAACAAGTTCTGCAGATAAATATGCAGCAAACGAGTCCTTTCCATGCAACACCGCCTCTAAGGATGTTATCAAGAATCAAACCGCACCATTCTCTAATGCAGTTCATGATCTTCAAGACCATCATGGAGATGATATTTGCCAACCATCAGACCTGTTCGACATCAAACACCGTCTTTCCTCGGAACATGGACCTACAGTTGATCTGTTCCAGTTGTCCTCACATCTTCAGAGGGTGGAGCAGCAAAGAAATTCTGTTTTGGTGAAGTGGGAAAATGAGGACTACTGTTTCCCAACTGTATGAAAGGCTGCTTATTGTTTAAGCCGGAACTGTCATTAACGTGTCCTTTTTATTGATACTTATGTTGTTGATGCTATAACAGCTGAATTGATTCATTTGTGTAGTATGAGATCATTGATGGGTAGCGGAGTGAGGAATATCTTAACTAACAATGGTAGTGGAGAGTGTTTGTAATGAGGAGAAAAAGGAGAGACAAGAAAATCCAACTGTATAGCACAGATACCCCTTGAGCATTTCAAAAAGAGAAAAAAAGAACCAAGCTATTTGGGTTCAGCTGTATTAACGGTCGTAAGTTATTGGCCTTGAACTGTTGTTATTGACAGTGACACTCATAATCATATCTTTGAACATGTCTTTTGTGTTGTTTATGAGACATTCAACTTTGTCTATGGACAACAACAGTAGTCTTAGGCACCCACTTCATTTTGTCATATAAACTGTTTTTTATTGTTATTGGCACCTATGTCAACCAAGTGCATGTTCATATAAATTGTCCATATTGATTTTATTAAAGTTAATCTTAATTATTCATTCATGGATGTTATGGTTAATATTATTTGTTTAATGATAACTATTTTCTCAAGATTTATCTACACAAAGTATGACAACACCGAAATATATGTTTACACAGACATGTACGTAAAACTAATAGTTGAATTGACAATCTGTATATTATGATCATAACATGAATAAAAAAATAAATTGATACTTCAAAGTTCTGTTTTATTTTAGGTGGGTAACGTTATTTAAGTATAAATTTCTACTAGTTATAAAATTTTAGTGGATAATATATCAGTGATTGTACAAATTGTATAAAATTGTATATGCATGATGATTATATAAAATTTTCCAAGTTTTTCATTTAAAGCCATATGCCAGTAAAGTTAGATAGTTCCAAATAGTTATTAATCCAAAATAAAGGTGTTGATTTTGGTTAGGTTCTGAGTGATGGGGTAGATTCAAAGAGAAGATGCAAAATGGAATCAGGACATTAAAAGTATAATTGAAGTATCTACTTTTAGAATTTATTAATTCAAGGTTCAGGTAGTTGTCTCTTGGGTGGTCCAAAGAACAAAGATAATAATGTTTGATTAGTTTATGAAGAATATACAATCATGAAATAGTGTTATTATCTTTTGAAACTTTTACCTTAATTTTTGGCTATATGGTCTCAAAAAGTTTGGAGGATTCTTGACCAAGCCAAACTTTATTTTTACAAAAGGAATGGCTATAATTAGAATGATTGTTCCATATTAGGTATAGTTCTAGGTGGTTACACCCTTTTGCCCTAGGGAATCCCCTTTACAGCCTCATCACTTCCCATAAGAAATTAGCTTAGATCAAATACTAAATAATAAATTAATGAAGCAAATTCCCAGAAGCAACACCCATTTTAAATTTGCATGGAATAATGCAACTTGCACTTCATGTAATGGATTCCATCATTACAAAGCATATATTAGTTGCAAGATAGAATCATCTTCGTAAAATATTCTAAGCACCATGTTCACGTGTGAAGACTCTTCTTCACATATACCTACCAGAGAGTTTCAATAATATAATATTATACATGCTCTTCTTCTTCTTATATAAAACAAAACAACATATATATAATCATCAATATGTTCATTTTTTTTATTCTGTTTCTCTTTCTTTATAGAAGAAACTCTCTTCTTTACTGTTATTTGTCTTTTAAGAAGCATTTGCAGGATTTTTATTATTATATTTGAGAATCTTGGACTTTCAGAATCGTGAATAGTATTGCGTGTACTCTGGTTTCTTGTGATAGTTCAAATGTGGTTTGATAATTATAAACTTCTTACTCTTTCGTGCCCTTAAATACACCAAAGAAATTCAAATTATGAAGCTTTTTTTATTCTTTTTGTAGGTTGATTATTTCAATTAAAGAAAATTATATATTTTTAAAATATGAAAGAAATGTAGACTCGCCCTTTTTAGTAACAATTATTAATAACGGAAGATTTAAATTATAAGAACAATTGTTAATAACCTAGTTTTTATAAATGGGTTCAACATGATGAATTAATCTAGCTAATCATTGGTTCAGCTGAGTATAGTTGAAAATATAGTTTTTTAAATGTGAGTTAAATTAACTTGGTTGCGTAAGTTAATGAGTTTGAATGGAGTTTCAAGTAAGTTCACGTAAAAAACCAAAAATAAGCCCGAAAGTAAGTTATGTAAGAAACTCAAGATCAGATGAGAAATTTTATATTGGTTTGATCTTTCCAAATCTAAAATGCAGTGCCAAACTTCCTCTGCAATGCTTCAAATGCGTGGCCAAGTGAAGATGAGAGAGCAGCAGAACTGACAGCAGGGAGTGGTGAAAAAGAAAGAGGGTAAAAAAAATAGGATTAAATTAAATAACTCATAAGGTCAATTTTGAAATTTTGAATAAATGATGGGGTGCAAAAATAAATTGATGGGGTGCAGGAATGATTGCCTATAAAAGCTCCATAATATCGATTGGACAATGAAATATAAGCCCGAAAGAAAGTTACAACTTGTTCGCATATTTCTATATATTTGTTTTGATACTATCTCCATTAGTATAATATGAAAACTTTTTATCTCAAATAAAAAACTTTCTATGTTGATTTTGGAATTGATATTAGATATTGTTGGTATAGAAAATTTTCATTTTTCTATGTTTGTTATGCTACCTGACATAGAAAGTCTTACTTTTATTTATCAAATTATCAATTTTTTCATGAAATCCTAATATCATAAGTATTACACTTTATCCCAACCTTATGCTCATTACTATTGTCATTCACTCCCTACTCCATTTTCTTCGTCTCTTCATTCACATATGCGAGGTCTGCATTCTTATTACCCTTTTCTTCACTTAAATACCATTATCATTGTGCATTTCTTGGTCACATAGCAAACATAGTAAACACATTGTGATATTCTACTAATAAACACCAATAACAAACCCAATAAACACAGTAGCAAATTAAGGTTTAAGGATGATTAGAGCAAAAATGAGAGAAACTTGTGAGAGCACCACACTAACAAGAATGACATCTTGATGACTTAGGCTCTAGCCAAGACCTCATTCAAGGACCCATCACTCATAACATGATGAGAAAGATCCAAGAAGGAAGTGAAGATACATCAAAGGAAGGAGAAACGAAGATGTTATTCACTTAGATCAAGCAAGACTCCCTCAGCGCACGTAGAGGCTCACCTAACGAAGCGACGCCTAGCCCAAACCTTGTCACACCCAGCGCTAGCGGCTTGTTTAGCATCCTCGAGTGTAGCTCATTTTCCATGTGTTCTAGGCATGAGAAACGTGTGTAAATACGTGGCAATTGATCCACGAATTGTGCCTGATGATTAGGCTTGTATGATGTACTTTGGGGAGGGTTGAATCCTCCTAAAAATTCATCCTTTCCATCATTTTGTAATCACTTTGAGATATATGTAATGACATGTTGTTGAGATCACTCTAGCCCTCATTCTACTCTTAGTCACCAGCCAAAGAGAGACCTCAACCTCCTCTAGCCACCCTTCCTTAGTTAGGAACTCGAGCTTCCACCAAAACACCTCACCACATCCATAAACACCAAACTCGAGCCTTAATTCTTCACTTTCATGTGACTTTTGCTACATCCTTCCATCCTTCTATTTTTTAGAATGATCTGGAGCTTCAATCTAGCTATGGAGAGGAGCCATCAAGTGGTATTCAGAGCTCCTATTGAGCACCACACATTAGCTAAGTGTTTTCTTCATAATTTGGGTTGTTTATTTCATGTTTTGACTTGTCTTGCTGTATTAAAGTGTCATTCACTGATTCCTTGAGTTTGTTCGGTCAATTAGGATTTTTTATTATTATTTGAAGGTCTATGGTGTTTGTTCAAGTGTATTTTCTCATTTTATTTAGTGATTTCCTTTTAATTGAGTCATTTTCATGTTGAATCCAAATTCGATCATGTCATGGTCATGTGCATATGTGTAATCTAATGCATTGTTGAATAGTGTTAAATGTTGAGTTTAAATATGCTTTTGTTTTTAATTCATGGTTTAATGTTGAAGAATAATGTGGTGTAAGTTTTGTCAAATAAAAAAAAGCTATGAAATGTGAAAGAGCTTCAGTGATAGACTATCACAAATCTTCAAATTCTGTTTGAACTCATTTATGATTTTGTTTTAAGTTCCGACTAAGTTTTTAGATCTGTCGAGTAAGTTTTAATTGTTATTTTCGTGACCTATGTTATTTCATAGTAGGGTTAAACCTACCTTATTTTCATATGGATGGTTATTTTCATTGAATTTACCAAATTGTTGAGGTTGAAATGATTGGATTTATAGTGTATTATGTCCTAAGTTAAATCTGGATTTTTGTTGAATTCATGTTGGTTGGAAGAGTCTAAATTCATGGTTTCAAATATGGATAGATGATGAGTAGAGTATGAAAAACCTTGAATATACTTGTTGAAGGAAAAATTTATACCTAGAGATTATTTCTTGCATGAGTATGTTAGATTTATGGTGGATTCGAGTTTATGAAGGTATGAGGATGATTATTAGGAATATGACAAGAATTATGGTTAAGAGTGAAAAGATTCATAGTGTTGGCTTAAAACCCACTAGAAAATTTGGTGTTAGGTTAGGATGATTTGTTTGATCTTGATTTCTTTAACGCAAAGTGTTTGATGAATGTAATTTTTGATGAAAGGAGATTTTTGAATCATTTTATATGTGGTTATGATGAAAACATTTGGTTTTATACCACTGTAAGAAAGAAATTGCAAAAACAGGAAGTGATTGAGACTTGTGTGCTGTTTGAATGTGTTTTTGGGTGAATTATAAGCAAATAATTGATTAACTTCATAGTTAATCGATTAACATTGAATATTAGTCGATTAAAATTTATGAATGTGATTGATTTTTAATGACTGAAAGTGATATGTTAAGTGTTCATAGGCTGTAAATCATGTATATTGACTATGAATGAATGATGTTTAGCAATAGAGGGTGAATCCTTGGTTTAAAGAGGTAATAAAGGTTATTATGATTTGTAGTCGTGTGAAATTAAGTTTGGATGCTTGAAATTAATATTTGTAGTGACTAGGTTATGCCTAATTAGCAGAATGTGAACTCTAAGTTACGGTTGAGAAATGAGTTGGATGGTTGATGTGTATGTCTTTGTATAAGTGAATTATTCTTGAAATATGGATTATTGGTTGTAATATATTGTATGTTGATATGAATTTATGCATCTGAACATGGTATGAGTCTCGTGGAGAGATTCGGTACTGGTATAATATTAGTGTGCATATTGATGTTGAGAATGGGAAGGTCATCCTGATACTCTAATAACCCTTTAGTCTCAAGTAGAGAAGGAGGAGTAATGTGGTGAGAGGGGCAGGAGGTCCTAGTCTATGGGCGCTTGTCGGTGACATAGGTGTTAACGGAATAACCTTGTATGAGGTCCCTATCCACGGATCCAATTGGGTCGGAGTAGGAAAGGATTAACCTTGCGTGGTAGCCTGAATTAAGCCAACAAAACTACCACTACATGTGCAAGACCATCTGAGACTTCCGTCAATGTTTTATCTGGATGAGTCAAGTCTATGATTATGATATGCTTATTGAATGTTGGTTTATTTGACTTGTAAGTGTGGAGTTATGTTATAGCTTTAAATATACCACGTTGTTATTTTGTGACTGTGTTTTCTCGGCGATGATCATCCGGTGGGTGTGAGCAGATGGTGATGAGATGCCAGTGGAGCAAGCTTTAGATGGCAGAATGACCGACGTTTAATTTTCTATGGACAAGATTTATGTTTTAGTTTCTATTTTAAGTTGAATTGTATTAAGTTTAAAGTTACAGTTTGATGGTATCAGAGGGGTATGGTTCGAAGAGTATAATGCAGCGGAATTAAAAACTTAGAGTAGCGTATAAGCGTGTTCGGTCACTTTTAAAACGAAGTTGGTCCTTTTTCGAAAAACAATTTTCTTTTAGAAAATTTGTCAAACAGTTAACATGCGTAAAATAAAATGAGTGTAGGGAATAGAAAAATCACACGAGTATTTTTATACTGGTTCGATTCAACAGAATCTACGTCCAGTCGTTAATCACTGTAAAGAGTGATTAACAGTTCTACTAAAAATATTTTTTTCAGATTACAAAAAAGTGAATGAAAATAAGATAGATAAACCTTCCTTCGACGAGCGAACCGGAAGAAGACCACTCTACCAACTTGAAGAGAACCGCTCCGGCAATCGACCAACGATTCATGAGCTTCTCCTTTCACAAGACCAGGCAGCGCACCTTGCTAACTCGAAGAGAATCTGCTCCGACTATCGACACACGATACGCGAGCCTCTCCTTTCACGAGACCAAGCAAGGGAACTATGAACAAAGCTTATGAGAACTTTCCTCTGACAAACAGTGTTCTATTAAGCTTCTCAGTTCAAAAACATTGCTTCTGAAGTTTACAGAAGCCAATTATATAGCCAATTACACTGAATGCCAAAGGTCAGGTTCCAACTGCCACGAATAATCGATTATTGTAAGTGATAATCGATTATTCAAGTTTGTTACAGGTTTTTCAAAAAGTGATAATCGATTATTCAAGTATGACTTGTGATAATTGATTATTGCTTCATGATAATCGATTATTCTAGTACAAAATGCAAGGGATAATCGATTATAGCTTGTCCATAATCGATTATTCAAGTTAAAAATACAAGGTTTAAGATTTTCCTACTACATCCAAATTCTACAAGTTGCTTTTTAAATAATTCTACTGTTCTCTTCAAATAATACTTCTTGCAGCATCATCAAAACAATTCTTCAGGTTTTACCAATACTCCTTATTGGTAACAATCTCCCCCTTTTTGATGATGATCAAAATTCACTTTTAAAAGCAACTTTGGTTTACTTGCAACACATACAAGCTAATAGACAACCACAAAGTTAGCAGTACCTGTACCAATACCAATTTTTAAATTGTAAAATATTTCTCCCCTTAATTCTCCCCTTATATTTCTTCTCCCCTTTTTGATCATAAGCAAAAAAAATAATGTAAAAATCTCCCCCTTAATATGAGTTCCCCCTCAATTATATAATATATGCATAAAATTGACATAAAAGCTCATTACATTAAGAACAGAAAGGAATTACATGAAATTCATAAAGATCAATACTAAATAACACAGAAAATAACACAACAAAGAATCTTAGTGGCCTAAACCCTAGAATTCAGGACTAGGGGATCTTTCAGTACGTGGGATATTGAGATGACTCTCGATGTTAGATAGTCGAACATTAAGATCAAGAAATTGATCAACCATATATTCTTCATGAGCTTGCTACTACTCATAAATTTGATCAAAATTAGCTTTCTGGGCAAGACTCATATCTTCCAGTTATCACAAAATTTCTTAATCAAAAGTTTCACCCCCTCTTTTTTTTAAAAAAAATCTAAAGTTTATGCTCCTCATAAAATAAGTAACTTAAAAAAAATTTAAGTCCTTTTAAAAGTACTCCTCCTAAATGTAATAATCCCCTTTTAAAAGAAAAATAGTCCAAAAAAAAATTTAAAAGTTTTTTTTTACGCTGATAATCGATTATTACTTTAAATAATCGATTATTTGTGATCCAAATTGTCAAAATCTAAATTTTTAGGCCGAGATAATCGATTATGACCCTTTGGTAATCGATTATTGACGTTAATTTCCGAAAAACAGATATTTGGGCCAAATTTTCAACCTAAAACACATCTATCATTCATAAAATGTCTTCTAAGATCATAGGGTAAAGATATTCCCTTAAATGGCTCTCACCCTCATCAAAAGAGAGATGCAATTTATAAAATTTGAAATTTTATAAAATAAGAGGCAAATACAAGATGAAATGCCAAAGTATAGATGAATAACCACATATCTAACAACCTTATATATCTCCCCCTCAAATGAGTACTAGGTATCAAAAGATCATGTCATAATATGTTTAAACAAGAATTTCTCTTAAACTCAAAAACAGATTTTGAAAAATATTTAAAGATTTGTTCAGTCCAAAACAATGTTGAGATGCTTAAAAGGCAATTTAGAAAAGTATTTGAACTTCCAAACCATTTTCAATATTTCTTAGCAAGTCAAATTCAGCTTTTATCAGACTTTATCAATGATTCTGCAATCAATTTATAAACTATAATGAAAGCAACAATAGTTAATATGAATATGATCACAGTTGCTCCAGGTTTAACAGAAAAGCATTTCAACTAATACAATCAGTTCAAAAATAATTTTGACAGCATAAATTATAACTTCCCAAATAGCAATTATAATTCATGCATTTTCATATCCCAAACTATTCAACCCCATGAATTTAGTTGTGCATGTAAAAAACAACACAAATAAAAATTCAAACACAAAAGCTGATTCAGATTTTATCTTTCAACAGTTTATAAACTAGATACTTTACATCAAAAATTATGCAAATTTGATGAGTTTATTTACTGCATCCAAGCTACTTTGAGACATAATTGTCAATTTAATCATCAATTGTCTTAATCATCCAAAAATGCAGATAGAAACTATCAGCTAGCTCATTCAAATGAATATTTCATTGTTTTTGATGTTTGACAAAAATTATACCTAGGCTAATCTTCAAAGTACTCGTGAAATTGAATACTAAACCAGGTAAGCATAGAAAAAAAATAATCATTGAGATAACAATGCACATGACTAATCATACCAAAAGATTAAATTCAGCACATGAATGTCTCAAATAGATTAATTTCACTAATTAAAATGCCAAAACAAATAAAGACACATCACAGGATTAATGAATCAGTGATGGACATATCATTTGCCCAACAGAAATGAATATAACAATAATCAAAGATTTGAAGATCAAGCAGAGTAAAATGCAACAGTGCAGTTTAAATAACACTTAGCTCAAATATTTGATGCTCGATTCAAAGCTTTGGATATCACTTGATTGATTCACTTTCTATCTTGGAGCAACAATTCCAAAAGCAGAATATAAGAAACTTCTCTTCTCCTTTTGAAAACTTAATCTACAAAACAAAACAATAGTACTTTTGGTACCCATAATCTTATTTGGGTCCTTGAGGTTAGACACATATTACTTTATGACAGGAACCCAAGCATATTTTCCATTTGGAACTCCAAAATGTTTAATGTTGCATTTGTTTGACGTGTGACCATGCTTCATACAGTAAAAACAACACACATTACTCACTTTATTTTTAACAAAAGTCCCTTTTTCAACCCAAACTCTACGAGTTTTTCTTACTTTGGACTTATAATTTTGATGCATGTTTCTATTTTTAACATTGCCTTTATTAAAGTTTGTCTTAACATGTGAAATATTCTTGGTTGCCTTTGCAAGTAAGTTTTCAAGTATGTCAATATCAAACATATGACTCTTACAAGACAAACACTCAACAAGTTCACAAGTAGCATTTGCATCAGACAATTTTGTTTCTAAATTACTAATTTTGTTTCTTAAAACAACTTCATCATCAAGCAATTTGTCATATTTCAATTTCATTTCATTGTGCTCTTTCTTAAGCTTTTTATGATTTGCATCTAATTTCTCAAATTCATTTAACAATTCAAGAAAAGCTTTTTGTAAATTAAACTCACTAGTGTCAAGGCTAGAGCCACTTACTTGGCTTGTAGTGTCATCAGTAGCAACCATCAAACATAGGTTTGCTTCTTCAACTGAATCACTTGAACTACAAGTGCTTGATGCAATATCCTCCCAAGCAATGTAGGCCTTCTTCTTTTTGTGAGATTTCTTTGCTTTTCTTTCTTTATTTCTTTTGTTGCTTGAACAATCAGCTTTCACATGGCCTCTTTCACCACATCCATAACATTTAAAGCTTGATGCGGAGCCTTAATTGTTTTCCTTCTTTTTCTTCAAGATTTTTCTTTCAGATAAAACATCGTTGACCATTAAGCATAAATTTACTTGCTCATTAAAATCGCTTGAGCTTGATGTAGAGCTTGAGTCAGACACTGTTAGCTTATCCACATCTATGACTTCATTATAAGCGAGTCTTAAAAATTTCCACATTTCCTGTGCACTTTTATAAACAGAAACTTTGGAGAATTCATTAGGGGTTAGTGTAGATAAGATTATATTTCTAGCCTTAAAATCAAATTGGGCTCTTCTATTTTCCTCATCAGTGCGATCAAAATATGATTTTTCTACTTCTACACCATCAACTGTAACTATTGGAATATAAGGACCATTTTGTACAACTTCCCAGATGCCTCTATCAACAGACCCCATAAAAATTTCCATTCTAACTTTCCAAAAAGCATAGTTATCACCAGTAAAAAGTGGAGGTCTGTTAATGGAAGCACCCTCAACATATACAAAGTTTTGATTGTGACCAGTCATTTTCGCAATTATTTTGAAAAACTATCACAGCAAGCTCTGATACCAATTGTTGGTATCAGAGGGGTATGGTTCGAAAAGTATAACGCATCGGAATTAAAAACTTAGAGTATCGTATAAGCGTGTTCGGTCACTTTTAAAACGAAGTTGGTCCTTTTTCGAAAAACAATTTTCTTTTAGAAAATTTGTCAAACAGTTAACATGCGTAAAATAAAATGAGTGTAGGGAATAGAAAAATCACACGAGTATTTTTATACTGGTTCGATTCAACAGAATCTACGTCCAGTCGTTAATCACTTTAAAGAGTGATTAACAGTTCTACTAAAAATATTTTTCTCAGCTTACAAATAAGTGAATGAAAATAAGATAGATAAACCTTCCTTCGACGAGCGAACCGGAAGAAGACCACTCTACCAACTTGAAGAGAACCGCTCCGGCAATCGACCAACGATTCGTGAGCTTCTCCTTTCACAAGACCAGGCAGAGCACCTTGCTAACTCGAAGAGAATATGCTCCGACTATCGACACACGATACGCGAGCCTCTCCTTTCACGAGACCAAGCAAGGGAACTATGAACAAAGCTTCTGAGAACTTTCCTCTGACAAACAATGTTCTATTAAGCTTCTCAGTTCAAAAACGTTGCTTCTGAAGTTTACAGAAGCCAATTATATAGCCAATTACACTGAATGCCAAAGGTCAGGTTCCAATTGCCACGAATAATCGATTATTGTAAGTGATAATCGATTATTCAAGTTCGTTACAGGTTTTTCAAAAAGTGATAATCGATTATTCAAGTATGACTTGTGATAATCGACTATTGCTTCATGATAATCGATTATTCTAGTACAAAATGCAAGTGATAATCGATTATAGCTTGTCCATAATCGATTATTCAAGTTAAAAATACAAGGTTTAAGATTTTCCTACTACATCCAAATTCTACAAGTTGCTTTTTAAATAAATCTACTGTTCTCTTCAAATAATATTTCTTGCAGCATCATCAAAACAATTCTTCAGGTTTTACCAATACTCCTTATTGGTAACACAGTTGTGGTTTGTATAATTATGAGGAAAACTTTTATTCCTCCTTTGTGTCAACTGTTCTATTTTATTAATGATGTAAGAATTCTATTATAGTTTAATGCTATAATTATTGGGATCTTACACGAGTGATACCAATTTATTAATGATCTGCAAAGACGACATACTAACCTAAAAGACTAACCTGAGCAATAAATCCGGAGGTTACTCCATATAAATCTCTTCATTCAAATCGTCATTGAGGAACTCCAATTGATAAAGATGTCATTATTAAAGAACCACCATAGCTATAATTAAATTAATTACCATTGGAGAAAAAATATATGTGGACGGGTCAGACATATTAGTGATAGAAGGAGAGGTCAGAAGAGATAGTAGTGGAAGAAACTGTGGATGAACACAAGAGAGAGAAACCCTAAAATTCCAAGATTCTCCAATTAAGACACTTGAAATAGGAAAAAAATGCAACGCTTTAAATTGTTGTTGAAGTGGTGATAGGACGTGACACCACACACAATGTGAAAAGGAGCAGATCCATAACTTTTAAAGGTGCTGAGGGTGCGTGTGAGCTATGATGAAGGCGTCATTGATGATAGGGTGGTCGCTTGACCGAGATGAACAAAACTGTGTGGTCATCGGTCGAAACCAAAACTTTGGTGGTGACGACACCGTCTACTACTACACCGTTGGTAGCAGCGATGCCATCTACCATCGTCACCACCGCTAGCGACAAGTGTAATGGCAGATGCGACAAAATTTTGTTCCTAAATGAACCTTAAACTCTTGTACCATGTTCAATATAGTCAAAACTATGTATAAGATTAGTTTCTCTTGTATTAAACATATGTAACGCCCCGACAACTTACAGGGAATATTGACTGCCCCCACACGTCAACACGAGGCTTTCCAATGTGTTTTGTCCTCACTCGCACACTTTTCGGGAAAACTTCCCAGGCAGTCAATATTCCCTGTAAGTTGCCAGGGCATTACAAGTGGTATCAGAGCCTAGCCTCTCCCAGTACGGTGTGCTTCGAGGACGAACCAAGCGGAAGCTGGTGGGCATGTGACACCCGGGCACTAACGAGGGCAGAGAGTGGTCGCTGGTGCAAAGAGACATGAAGTGCGAGAGACACAAACAAAGAACGGCTCCTGGTAGGCTTTCAATGGAAGGGGCACATGGAAGAATCAAACATACACCGGAATGAGAGGGATCTAGAGACTATATAGGTATGAGACTATACGGTTGAAAGATAGCTTAAAGGAATTGATTTGACTACTCATATCAACAAAATGCATTTGCTTTTCGGTAGCCTAACCCATAAGAATTTTATGGTTAAGCGTGCTTAACCTAAAGTAATTTAGGTGACCTTTAAGTTGCTGGGGCATACACATAAGATACTATATTTATAATAGAAAAAATAAAAACTAAGTCCAAATAAAAATAATAACATGCAATCTACATATAGAAAATAAAAATAAAATATCTAATAACTTAACATACCTAACCCAATTTAAAAGTTAAAAAAAGACTTTTAAAAATTAAAAAAAAAATTTATATTATAATTCAGAAGTTACTTAATTTTCTAATTATACTCCGAAATTTGTCTCTAAATAATACAATTTAAAACTTACTTTTTACCTTCGAATTGTATAACTCAAAAATCAGTGTTTTAGATTATACAATTAATGATAAGAAAAGAAAACGACTTTTAAATTACATTATTTTTAACTTTATATAATCCAAAAGTCAGTTAACTTCCAATTTTACAATGCAAAAGGGTAAAACGGAAATTTTATTTATAGGGGGTGCAGCAACAAATACATGGAGGTGCAGAAGGTGCCAAAAAGCCTATTTCTGGAGTCCAACCCTTCATAGTTTCGTTCTTTTTTCTTCCCTCTCTCACTATTTGTTCTGTTTTGGTGTTGGTGAAGTGTGTGCCATCTACTATGGAGAATCATCAAAAGGGAAGAGCACAACCTAAGAAAGTGAAGATTTTGAGCACGAGTTCACTGCAAATAAACGAAAAAGATGCCTCTCAATTGGTTGGTTCCGTCGTGGAAAAGGGTATCTCTGATTCACACAACAACCCCACAACACCCTTCATCTCTTTTCCCAAACCCACTGTTCTACCTTTCCCCGTTGCGCGCCACCGTTCACATGGCCCTGTAAGTGCCCTTTCGTTCTCTTTGAACTCCCCTTTTAGCTACCCTTTTCACTGTAAAGCTTTTTTGTTCTTATTTTGTATTGTATCATGCTTGAATTTAATTGAAACGAAGATGTGTTGTGATGAGTAATGTATGAAAAGAAAAAAAAAAATAGTCTTTTCAGGTTTTCTATGTTTATATTGAGTTTAACCGGGGAGGATATGCTTGAATTTAGATTTCATGAGTGTTAATGGGAGATATATACGAAGTTCTACTTTGTTTTGGCATGTGGTGGGGGTTCACTGCATTCTTCTTATTTAAGTTGCCCTCTGCGTGTTTTTTAGTGAACACAGCAAATGAAATAGAGGGATTTTCTATTTCTTTGTCTCCCGTTAGATATGAGGATAAATTAGTTATTATTACTTGGTTTTGTGTGAAAAAAATCTATGTAGGAGTAACCAATGAACTATTCATCATGTCTGTTGAGCCTCAAAGGTCTAAGAAGGCTAGAAAAATGAAAATGTGACTGTTACGTTGACTCGTTTTGGTTTACTATGAATATAACTTGTATAAAGTGTAGTAAGCTTTTTGGACTTATAGTTAGGTTTTGGTGGTTTTACAGCATTGGCGTCCACTGACTAATGGAAAGGATGATGATGGTGACGCTGATGATGGTGACAATAACGTTGAGGATGAAGAAGATAAAAATTTCCAGGAGTTTGAAAGAGTTTCGGCCTTTGCTAAGCCGGTACAAAGGAGGAAGAAAAAGGGTTTGGATTTTAGAAAATGGAAAGAGATCAGTTCGGATGATGGTTCTTCCTTGGGGAAGGAATCAGAGGAGAATGTGCCAAGATTTAGCCAAAGCACAGGGAAAAAGAAGTATGAAAACGGCAGTAAGAGTCTGAACAAGAAAACTTCATCTTCTGATAGTAATATTATTTCTCAGATGAAAGTGGATATGAAACCATCGTTAGATGACTCGGATGGTGGGTTTATCAGTTCAACCAAGATTATGGATATAGATACATCAAATAAGGCTGACCATCAGGACCAAAGTGAATTTGCTTCTAGTTTAGACCAAATTTGCTCTGATAGGATGTCTGATTACAATTTTGGATCTCTAGATGTGCAAAGACCAAAGCAAACTCACTTAAATTCAAACATGCCGTCTTTTTCTAGTTCCAATAGTATCATTAGTGACCAAAAGTCTTTGTCACTGGAAAGTGAAATTGATTATGAGAATCAAGTTCGGATTCAGCAAATGTCAGCTGAGGAGATTGCAGAAGCCCAGACTGAGATAATGGCGAAGATGAACCCTTCATTACTAAAAGTACTACAGAAGAGGGGGCACGATAAATTGAAGAAACGTGATGGTTTAAAATCAGAAGTGGGCACTGGCTCAGAATCTTTGAAGGGACATAGTCAGAGTCTTCAGGATGCCAAGCATCTGCACACAGACAATGGTGTTTCTCATACAGTGATGGCATCACCATCAGAAAAAAAGCTAGATGATAACAAAATTAGTGCACAGAGTTCAACCACCTCTAGTAGTAGCACATGGAATGCTTGGAGCAATAGAGTTGAGGCTGTTAGAGAGCTAAGATTTTCTTTGGCTGGGGATGTTGTTGATTCTGAACAGTCATCAGTCTATGGTACGCCTTTCTATTCTTATGTTTTCTTAACTATCTTGAGTTCTAATGTCAATATGATGCTTTGTATGATCCTTGCATGTTATAGTATCTCCTTATACTGTTATGGGTTCTGTAGTTAACTGATATATATTGGCTAAGAATTTTGTTATTGGTCAGTTATTTCTGATAGATTATTATAGAAACTGGATCAGAAACCAAATGAATTTCCAGAACAAGAAAGTAACGGTGTTTATTTCCAAAATGTAAGATATTACAGAAAAGAATAGCAATGGTTCATTGAGGAATCAGAATCCTCCCAACAATATATCCCGTGCCCTCTGCTTCTCTCTCCTTATATTTTATACTGACCTCTCTTACACTTAACTAACTCTGCTGACATCGTAACTAACTCCTAGCATCATATACCTTTTTCCCATTTTCCTTATTTATTCTCTCATAGACCTTTGCAATAGGGGCCCATACCCTATCTATACCCACCCCATGAAGATGCACATTGTCCTTAAGGTGGAACTGTGGAAAATTTTATGCCACAACTAAGAGTCTCTCCCAACTGCTTTCTAATTCTGGTAACTGCTGCCATTTAACGAGAATCTCCTGTGACGAACATCATTTATTTTTCAATCCTGCAAAGCTTCTTGAAACAATTTCAACTTGTGATCTAGTGGTAGTACTTTAGGAAGGGGCTGAGGTCTTTTGTGTGGGGTGTATAACATTCGTAAAAAGTGCCACGTGGAATATTAGGTGCTATTTGGAATGGGGCAGAAGTTCCAGCCAATAAGCTACTTCTTTTTATTTGCTCTCATATCATGTTGTAACAATAACTCCAGAATTACTTCCAATTGTTGCATATGTTCCTATGGATTGGTGCTAAAAGTTGGAGTGTCATGAAGAAAAAACACTTACGCAAACTTCCTCATAAAAGGTTTTAGCATCTCATTCATTAAGGTTTGGAAAGTTGAAGAACATTAGTCAAACCAAACTAGATATCAATTCATAATGTCCATCATGAGTTTAAAAGGCAGTTTCCTCAATATCATCCTCCTCATCCTTGTTTGTTTAATTGGTAACCTGATTTTGAATCCAATCAACACAAAATCACCATCCCCATCTTTCTTCAGGACATACACTTGGGTGAAGGATGCCTACTCTTAACTTCTTGGCCCCCAATTTTTCTGTCTGTCTGTTGATGGTGGAGATACTTATTTGTCCTAATATTTGGAATTTGAGACTGATAGGATATAGGGTGACAGTTAGGAGGGAAGAGTTATTTGACAGTTAGTTAGTTAATGGGAAGAGGAAGAGAAACTTTATAAATAGGGAGTTGGTTTTGTACAGGGGGATTATTGAGTGAATTCATTGTAAGTCAGGTCTTTAGCCTGTAGAGGGAGGTTATGCTCCCAATCATTCTTTGTAAAGAGAGTTCTTTTACCGTGAATAATAGAAAAACCCATTCTTTCATTACTATTTCTACCTACTTTTAGTGTTCTTAGTTAGGTTCCAAACCCGGGTACCTAACAAATTGGTCCGACTTGCCGTTTTGAAATGGGGGTGAAGGATCAAGAAGCTGCCAGATCAAGGGAGAACTGTCGGATTCTGCTTGGGAGAGGACTGCCGAATCTCCTTAGGAGAGGGCTGCCAGATCAAGAAGTGATCAAGAAAGGGTGGAGGCATGGAAAGAAGAAACAATACCTTGGAGAGGAGGACCAGCGAATAGAAAATGAGCATGGCAGAATTGAAAATGAGCATGGCAGAATTGAAAATGAGCATGGCAGAATCGAAAATGAACATGGCAGAATACAGAAGAAATATGTAAGAAATTAGAGAAATGCTGCTAGAAATCAAGATTCACATAAAGGGCTTAGGAAGAAGTGAGGAATCTGTCATGAAAGGGCAGAAAGAGGGTTCAGATGAAGAGGAGATGGAGGAAGACAGAGGTGAATAAAATTGGAGGCAGCGGGTAGAATTGGCCAGGTTTGAAGGGCTGGACCCATTGGGATGGATCTCTTAGGCATAGAAGTTTTTTGACACCCAAAATGTCACATAGAAGGAAAGGCTCGGGTTGGCTTACAACTGCATGGAGGGAGGCACAATCTATTGGTTTAGGGCCTGGGAAAATAAAACCAAGAACCTTTCTTGGAAAGGGCTAAAAGAGGCATTAATAATGGGGTTCGGAGGAAGAGATAGAGGCTCTGTTTTTGAGAAGAAAAGAGAAACGGAAGCTGCAGTTTTGAGTGTTGATGGTTTTGCAAGAATTAGAGGGCAGAATAAGAGAGAAGAAAATATATGTGGAGAGGAAGGCAATGATGAAAACTGTGATGGAGACATGGGTGTGACTGCTGTTGGAAAAGTTGAAAAAACTGTTGTTTTTACTGCTGTTGAGAAAGTAATAAAAGCTGTGGTTTTTACTGCTACTGAGAAAGTTGTAAAAGCTGCTGTTTTTACTACTGCTGAGAAAGTTGCAAAAGCTACTGTTTTTAGTGGAGATAGTGTGATAGGTTGTGGTGTGAATGTCAAAACAGTGAAGAAAGGAAAGAAACACTCAGGTGGAGGAGAAAATGCAAGCATTTGGGAGCAAAAAGAAGAGGATGTCACTGACAATAATGGAGCTAGGAAAGGTGAGGAGAAACCAAATTTTTCGTGGGTGAAAAGAGAAGAGTTGATCACTTATGAAGGGATTGACACCCAAGATCAAACAAGAGGGGCAAAAAATGCTTTTAAAGTTCAAAACACCAAAGGATCAACAAAAGCACACCCAAACAACAAAAAATGTAGTCCAGGGGTGCAAGACTTGGCATAAAAAATTCAAGCACCCTTCTTGGAAAAATCTGGCCCCAACTCTACTAAAGATAGTTGAAGGGAACAAAAGAAGCAGTCTATGTGAGAATTGGGCAGCAGTAACACAGATGTGGAGTGTGGGAATTTTACATGAGAGTTTGCAAGAAGATGGAGCAGCTGCCAAAAGTATTGTTGCTACAAGAGTCGATGAAGTCAGAGTTGAGATTCTAAGGACTTCACAAAATTGGGCTAAAAGAATCCAGGAAGAGTGGAAGTCATTGGAGGAGGATTTGCCACCACCCAAGCATCCAAACTTGAATTGGAGGGCAACATCCAGTGGGTTCCCTTCATATTGAGGACAAGGTTGTTCTGCAGCGGGGTGTAATGATACGATATAGGGTGACAGTTAGGAGGGAAGAGTTATTTGACAGTTAGTTAGTTAGTGGGAAGGGGAAGAGAAACTTTATAAATAGAGGGTGGGTTCTGTACAGGGCGATTATTGATTGAATTCATTGTAAGTTTGGACTTTGGCTAGAAGAGGGAGGTTATGCTCCCAACCAGGGAGGTTATGCTCCCATCCATTCTTTGTAAAGAGAGTTCTTTTACCGTGAATAATAGAAAAACCCATTCTTTCATTACTGTTTCTACCTACTTTTAGTGTTCTTAGTTAGGCTCCAAACCTGGGTACCTAATAGAGACTCTGATTTTAATACAATCACATGATCTGGCCTCCTTTTCTTAGTAAATGGATATATGCATGACTTAACCTTACAAAATTGATTTTTAAGGTTTGCTCCCATTTATATATTGTAAATTAACCTTATTAGTCAATGTAGAATTTCCAACACCCCCTCCATCAAGGCATGGACATCTCACTTGTGGGACAAGATATTTGTGAGTAGTTCGACAACGGTCTAGAAGTGGATGGCATAATAGGCTCAACAAACCTTGCTAGGTTAGGCTTTAATACTACTGTCTTAGTAAGTGAACATATATGTCTAACTTAACCTCACAAAACAAACTTGTAAGGTGAGGGTTTTCTTCACTTATATATTGTAAATTTGTTTCATCAATGTGAGATCTCTAACACCTTTGAGGAGGAAAATTACGTTGGACTTGAAAAACGATTGAATTTTCATCAAACCAATATTTGCTCTCATTAATCTATATCTATATGTTAGCATTTCCATGTGTATCATCTAGGCAATATATTCCTAGTAAATGCAAAATACAGCAAACATAAGATCAATAGTGTTGCTAAATTATGGTCTGTCTAAGAGCATTGAGCTGAGTATATAATGCCCCCTATCCAAACCCCTCTGACTTGTACTAGAAATTAACAGAGCTGTTCTGATTAAAGCTTCCTTTGCTTCCAAATGTTTCCAAGTTAATAGATTCTATTAGTTGCTTCCTGCTCTATATTAAGTATACTAGTTGTTAACATTTTGCATAAAACAGAATGGAGGTGTGAATGTAGATTTTGAATATTCATGGATATCATGTTTACTTTGGAAATAGGCTGGGGTGTAACATATAAATTTTGAATTTTCTACGTGACAAATTATACAGATAATGTCACTGAACGCGACTATCTGCGGACTGAGGGAGACCCTGGTGCTGCTGGTTATACAATTAAAGAAGCAGTGGCACTCACTAGAAGTGTGGTATGTTATATGTCGTAATTGGTGTATATTTCAGTTGTATGCAGTATATTGGATGTCTGAATTTGGAACAGTTTGGATGGCTTCACAATTATGGATATTAGATAAAGAAATATTTCCCCTTTAGTAATGTAGCATTTACCAATATTTTTGTTTAGATTCCTGGACAAAGGGCCCTTGCATTGCATCTCCTGTCATCTTTGCTTGATAAGGCATTGAACTATATTTGTAAAGACAGAACAAGGCATATGACAAAACATGAGAGCAAAGTTGACAAATCAGTTGACTGGGAGGCTGTTTGGGCTTTTGCACTGGGTCCAGAACCCGAGCTTGTGTTGTCACTTAGGTAAATTTTACTTTTTTGTCCAAGCTGTTGATATTGTCAACTACCTGGTATGACTTAGTTAAAATGCATGGTTATCTTTTTCCTCTTTTAAGAAAATTAATATTTCTGCTTTTATTGCAATTAATAATGTTAGAATAATTATTATGTTTACCTATGATTAGTATAGGTAGTAGAGCCTAAAGTAGGGGGTTGTGTGTTGGTTTATCTATAATGATTGTTCCTAGCAAGTCTAGGATAATCCCTTCACCTTCCATCTCTCTATTGTATCAAATGATCATCTCTATAAATAATAGAAAATGAGAAGGGTCTTACAAGCCCTCAAGAATATTTCTTATCGTCTTTAATCTCAAGTTGGTATCAGAGCAGGTTCATCCTGCTCTGGTTTCTGTCCTCAGTTGTCCACCAGCACTGTCGCTGCTGTTCACACTTGTCCGGTGTCGTTCGCCGTCATCCCCGGCTGTTTCACTATTATCTGAGCTGTCAAACTGCAGTTTGAAGTTCTTAAATTTGGTTGTCCACCATTCGCCGCCGTCCGCTGCTGTCCACTGCTATCCAACGCCGCCGTCCGCCACCGTCCGCCGCCGGCCGCCGTCACCGTTCCGTCCGGCGACCACTGGATCTGGTTCGCCTCTTCAAGCGACAGCCAACCCCACCGGTGGGTTCGCCTGAATCTCCTCCACGCTCCGCCACGCGCAGCATCTTTGTTCGCTGCGAACAGGCGCGTGCCGTCCACGCGTCGCCCTCTGCTCACCGGAAAGTCACCGCGACTCCTCCATAGCTGTCGCCTGGCCCCCCTCTCTCGATTCTGACCCTCAAATCCTGGTTCCAGTGAAGACCCGAAGCTCCTCTTGAAGAAAACCGAGGGTTGTTGGTTGATCACGGTCATTGTTGCTCACGGTCCTGAAGCTTCTCTTTTTTTTTCATCCAGAATGGCATCTGGAAGTGTTTTGTCCTTATCTGGAAGTCCCTCGATTACTTCCGAAAAGCTAAACGGGAAAAATTATTTGTCTTGGTCTGCAGCTGTGGAAATGTGGTTCCTCGGTCAAGGTCATTATGACCACCTTGAACAGGATGGAAGCCAAATTCCTTCAGAAAAAGCTGAACAATGGAAACAAGCAGATTTCCAGCTGTGTGCTCTATTGTGGCAGTCTGTGGAACCACGACTTCTGATATCTCTTAGAGCCTTCAGAACTTGTCACTCGTTTTGGAAGAAAGCTCAAAGCATTTATGCTAATGATATTCAACGTCTTTATGATACAGCAAACAAGCTTGCAAGTCTCAAAATGACAGATCATGACATGGTCTCTTTCATGACTGAAGCCCAAGCAGCTGTGGAAGAATTGAGAATGTTCTTGGAAGATGAATCTTCGGAAGACATCAAGAAGAAGCTTGATAAGTATTATATGGTGATGATCCTCCGTGCTTTGCATCCAGACTTGAATCACATCAGAGACCAACTTCTGACAAGCCATGAGGTCCCAACTTTGGAAGCCTTGACCACATGTCTTCTTCGTGTTCCAACGCCTCAATCTCAGGAAGCTCATGAAACACTAGAACCATCTGTCATGGTTGCCACACGAGGAAGAGGAGGACGTGGCACTAGAGGAGGAGGACGTGGAGGTCGGGGACGTCCACAGTGCACTTACTGTAAGAGGCCGGGTCACACCCAAGAAAATTGTTACTCCTTGCATGGCTTTCCTTCAAAAACAGCCAATATCTTTAAGGCTGAAACTTCTACTTCCAACTCCAAGTTCACTGAGGAAGAGTATCAAGAATATCTGCGATTAAAGTCTAACAGCTTGGCGCAATCATCTCAGTCCCCAAGTATGTCCACAGCTTGCATTTCTCAATCCATGGAAGGTCCAAATTCATGGGTAATTGACTCAGGTGCTTCTGATCACATATCTGGTAATACCTCATTGTTCTCAACCCTTTCCCTCCAAGAAAAACCTCATTTCATTACCCTTGCCAATGGCTCTAAAACTTGTTCAAAGGGAGTCGGTCAAGTCTCCCTATCTCCCTCTCTCACTCTGAAATCTGTTCTTTTTGTCCCTCACTGTCCATTCAATTTAATTTCCTTAAGTCAGTTAACCAAAATGTTACATTGTTCCATAACCTTTGATTCAAAATCTTTTGTCATACAGGAGCGTGGCTCGGGGCGACAGATTGGAGAAGGATATGAAGCTGGAGGTTTATACCATTTTGGATCTCGTCAACGGGTATCCTGTGCTGCTGCTCTTCCTCTTAAAGTGTTACATGATCGGTTGGGCCATCCTCACTTGTCAAAATTAAAAAAGATGTGTCCTGAACTTAGTAGTCTTCAAACTTTAGAATGTGAGTCTTGTCAACTAGGAAAACATGTCAAATCTGTCTTTCCTAAAAAGTCTCACTCTCTGTGTACTTCTAGTTTTTCTATTATTCATTCTGATGTCTGGGGACCTAGTCGCGTCTCTTCTTTTGGTTTTAGGTACTTTGTTACTTTTATTGATGAATATTCTAGATGTACTTGGGTTTATCTAATGAAAGATCGCTCTGAATTGTTACCCATTTTTACCTCCTTTTTGAATGAAATCAAGAACCAATTTGGTCAAGTAATAAAAATCTTGAGAAGTGATAATGCTAAAGAGTATTTCTCATCCTCTTTTTCGGCAATCCTTAGTTCTCATGGTATTTTGCATCAGTCCACTTGTCCTCATACACCCCAGCAAAATGGTATAGCCGAAAGGAAAAATAGACACTTGGTTGAAATGGCTCGTACCCTTTTGCTTGGTGCCCACATTCCTGTTCATCACTGGGGGGATGCCATCTTAACTGCATGTTTTCTTATCAATAGGATGCCCTCCTCCTCTCTCAATAATAAAGTCCCTTTCTCCATCCTCTTTCCCAATGATCCTCTCTTTCACACCCCTCCTCGAGTTTTTGGTTGTGTATGTTTTGTTCATGACATGTCTCCGGGGCTAGACAAGCTCTCCGCTCGTGCAATTAAATGTGTCTTTTTGGGTTACTCTCGGCTTCAAAAAGGGTACCGGTGTTACTCTCCTGAAACTCGGAAGTACTACATGTCTGCCAATGTCACCTTCTTTGAACAGACACCTTTCTTCTCTCCATCTGTTCAAGATGTTCATATCCTCCAACAGGTCCTTCCTCTTCCAGTGGTTGAGTCCAATATCTCCCATGTCCCAGTCAATTCAAGTCGTGCTCAAGGTCCTCCCGAACCTTCCTCTCCACATATTGATCTCTCTCGACACAGTACACCCGTGGGCAGTCCTCTTCCAGAAAATGGTGGATCTCCTTCTTCAGATTCTTCTCCATCACCGCCTCCTGCTACGCCTCCTTGTGAAGACGATTCTGGTTGGCCCATTGCTCTCAGAAAAGGTAATCGTTCCACTCGCAACCCTCATCCCATTTATAATTTTCTTAGCTATCACAGATTGTCGCCTTCCTTTTATTCCCTTTTATCCTCAGTGTCTTCGGTGGTTATACCAAAAAATGTGAAAGAAGTACTTGATCATCCTGGATGGCGACAAGCCATGATTGCAGAAATGCAGGCTCTTGACCACAGTAATACTTGGGAGCTTGTGCCACTTCCCCCGGGCAAAAAGGCTGTTGGTTGTCGATGGGTATATGCAGTTAAAGTCGGCCCTAATGGTGACATTGATAGGCTCAAAGCCCGGTTGGTCGCAAAGGGGTACACTCAGGTGTATGGCCTTGATTATTGTGACACCTTTTCTCTCGTGGCCAAGATGACTACCATTCGCTTGTTCTTCGCCATGGCAGCCATTCGTCATTGGCCACTTCATCAATTGGATATCAAAAATGCCTTTCTCCACGGTGATCTTGAGGAAGAAGTTTATATGGAGCAACCCCCTGGGTTTGTTGCTCAGGGGGAGTCTGGTATGGTTTGCAAATTACACAGATCTTTGTATGGGCTCAAGCAATCACCACGTGCTTGGTTTGGAAAATTAAGCTCCATTGTTCAAAAATTTGGGCTAAAACGCAGTGAAGCAGATCATTCGGTCTTTTATTATCATTCATCTCTCGGGAAATGTGTTTACTTAATAGTATATGTTGATGATATCGTCATTACAGGAAATGATACTGCTGGAATATCTCAATTGGAGGAGTACTTGTGTAGACATTTCCAAACCAAGGACCTTGGAAGCCTCAAATACTTCTTAGGCATTGAAGTAGCTCAGTCAAAGGATGGAGTTGTAATTTCCCAACAGAAGTATGCCCTGGATATTTTGCAAGAAACAGGCATGATTGATTGTAGACCGGTTGACAGTCCTATGGACCCAAATCAAAAATTAACAACCGAAGAGGGTGAGTTATTTTCCAACCCGGAGAGATATAGGAGACTTGTTGGAAAACTGATCTATCTCACTATTACAAGGCCGGATCTATCTTTTGCTGTTGGAGTAGTTAGTCAGTTCATGCAAACTCTATGTGTTGGCCATTGGAATGCTATCATTCGAATCCTAAGGTATTTAAAGAAGGCTCCCGGGCAAGGGTTGTTATATGAAGAGAAAGGAAACCTTCAGGTATCTGGATATTGTGATGCCGATTGGGCAGGTTCTCCTATTGATAGACGATCTACTACTGGATATTGTGTTTTCCTTGGAGGAAACATTATCTCATGGAAAAGTAAGAAACAAAATGTAGTGGCTCGATCAACAGCTGAAGCTGAATATAGGGCAATGGCATCGCTAACATGTGAACTTATATGGGTGAAGCAGTTCCTTCAAGAGCTTAACTTCTGTGACATTCAAAGTATGAAGATGTATTGTGATAATCAAGCTGCCCTTCACATTGCATCAAATCCAGTGTTTCATGAGAGGACTAAACATATAGAGATTGATTGTCATTTTGTTCGGGAAAAGTTATTGTCAAAAGAAATATGTACCGAGTTTGTTGGATCAAATGACCAACTCGCAGATGTGTTGACTAAGTCATTGAGGGGACCTCGGATTGAGTTTATTTGTTCCAAGCTTGGTACATACAATCTGTATGCTCCAGCTTGAGGGGGAGTGTTAGAATAATTATTATGTTTACCTATGATTAGTATAGGTAGTAGAGCCTAAAGTAGGGGGTTGTGTGTTGGTTTATCTATAATGATTGTTCCTAGCAAGTCTAGGACAATCCCTTCACCTTCCATCTCTCTATTGTATCAAATGATCATCTCTATAAATAATAGAAGATGAGAAGGGTCTTACAAGCCCTCAAGAATATTTCTTATCGTCTTTAATCTCAAGTAATAATTTAGCATACACGTTGATTAGTTTGTATCTAAGTATATCTCAGTCTTGGTTATGTATATAATTAGTAATATCATGCCCATCTGGCACGTGACATAGACTCGATGAAGCTAGAGAGCAAATACCTGTTGACATTATTGAGTATTTACTGTCTTGCGACTCTAGAAGCCTGCCTTATTTGTGTGAAAATATTTGTCAACATGATTATGATAACTTGGAATATTTTAGAGTATCTTAGTTAATATCTTGGGAGTGATTTCCATATTTAATTATTTTTTCATAATTTCTTTTTATTTAGGATTGGCACCCTTTCTTGGGGATGACGATTAGTACTGTCTTTTTGTAACATGTCATTACTCACCAAGATACCTTTCTCTCGAGCTCTCCTTTTTTATTTAAATCTGTATAATATTAACCTGAAATCAAACTGTCAAACTGATTATATCCTGTGATCCAACCACTCTATCACTGTTCTACTACTTAGTTTTCGGCTACGTCTTCTTTGTGGTTGTTTTTCTTCATTCCAGCTAGCTTTCTTTCCTTCTGTTACCCTCTTTTTGAAGTTTTTATTGGTCAAATTTGAAAATGTATATCTGCCTTCTCTTGAGCCCTTATTACTGCATGATGCGTAGATTTAGCTGTTACATTGGTTCTTATTTTTCTAATGTTACTCAGCAGTTCCCTTTCTCAGGAATAATTTGTTTGGTGTTTTCAGTGAATATTGGCTTTTGTTGGAGAATCTTCAGCGGTTCCTGTATTTTAATTTTAGAGGATTTGGTTGTTCGTGCTTTTTCTTTGGGTATACTTTTTTTTGGATAGAAATGCTCGCTTCATCTCTTCATGAGTCTTCTATTGGGTTCACTAGGGATCAAGTAGTTTTCCTAGCTTCTTTGTGGTGTTCTGGTTATAGTCTTTTTAGCTTTTTTTTTGTTAGATCAATGGAGACATTGGTATGTTTTGCATGTTTATTGATTTTTGTTTTTTACCTTTAATTTTTGGTTGTCGAGTCTTTAGTTCTTGAGGCTTCTTAACCTCTTATATTTGTCTATTTTTCTTATATATTAATAAATTCTGTGCTTATATAAGCTTTGTTAATTATTATGTTTTGCGGTTAGCTATTTGTCTTCTTCCTAGCTTGCATACTTGGAACAACAGCCCCCCTTTGGGTAATTTTATTACCTACATAGCTGTTTCTAAATTTCTATTGGAAGAGTGGGGTGTACATGACTCATCATCCTTTTGTCCCCATGTAGTTAATAACATGGAGTATTGGTGAGGCTAGATGGTAGCTTTATGATGTGTTTGATGCACTCTTTTGAGTAGCTTATGATACATATTCTGATTAATACTTTAATTCATCTAAATTATGTTGTCATATAATTATTTTGTCCTCATTATACGAGCCTAATATGATGGCAGTTGCGCTCTGATTTTTTGAAGGATATGTCTTGATGATAATCACAATTCTGTAGTTCTGGCCTGTGCAAAAGTTGTTCAATGTGTATTGAGTTGTGATGCAAATGAGAACTACTGTGATATCTCAGAGGTAATTGAAATTCTCATCTTAGAGTTATTATCTTTAATTTGATACTATTATTGTGTTTAAAAATATATTCATCTGATTAATTTATTTCTTTATTCCAGAAGGTAACAACTTGTGACATGGATATTTTCACAGCTCCAGTTTTTAGGAGCAGACCAGATATTAACGCTGGATTCCTTCAAGGGGGTTTCTGGAAGTACAGTGCCAAACCTTCCAATATTCTTACTTTCAGTGATGATTCAATGGACAATGAGACCGAAGGAAAACATACTATTCAAGATGATATAGTTGTTGCTGGGCAAGATTTTACTGTAGGTCTAGTTCGCATGGGAATCCTTCCTAGACTTCGTTATCTTTTGGAGGTAAAACTTAATAATTAACCATGTTGAAACATTTGAAGTCGAGATTTTGTGTTTAAAGGTTAAGAATATTTCAGTTTTACAATTAGTTTTTGAACTTCCTCGTCAAATTCATTAGTCTTTAATGGTTGCAGACGGATCCTACGACAGCTTTAGAAGAATGTATTATTTCTATACTTATTGCATTAGCGAGGCATTCACCTACATGTGCTAATGCTGTGCTGAAATGCGAAAGACTTGTTCAGACAATTGTGAATAGATTTACTTCTGACAATTTTGAAATTCGATCTTCTATGATAAGATCTGTAAGACTCTTGAAGGTGAGTGGTAATTTTCCGTTTTATTTTCTAGGTCGATACATTTTCCCTTGTTACTTACGTAAAGTTATTCTGCATCAGCAGCTAGATAATCATTCCTAATGTTTTATTTTATTTTGGACAAGGTGTTAGCTCGGTTAAACCAGACAATTTGTCTGGAGTTTATAAAGAAAGGGTATTTTCGGGCTATGATTTGGAATTTATATCAAAGTCCTTCCTCTGTTGACCACTGGCTAAGGTTAGGGAAGGAAAAATGTAAACACATGTCTGCTCTGATTGTTGAACAACTGCAATTCTGGAGGGTTTGCATTCAATATGGATATTGTGTGTCGTACTTCTCAGAAATGTTCCCTGCCTTCTCTTTTTGGTTGAAACCGGTTTCATTTGAAAAACTTGTTGAAAACAATGTTTTGGATGAATATACTTCCATCTCCAGGGAAGCATACCTTGTTCTGGAGTCTTTGTCTGGAAGACTTCCAAATTTGTATTCAAAGCAGTGTTTAAACAACAAACTTCCAGAATCCACTGGTGACTCAGAGGTATGGTCTTGGAGTTATGTTGGTCCAATGGTTGACTTAGCCATAAGGTGGATGGCGACTAGAAGTGATCCGGAAGTATCTAAATTCTTTGAGGGACAGAAAGACAGGAGATGTGACTATAGTTTCCGAGGTTTTTCTTCAACTCCTTTGTTGTGGGCATATACTGCTGTGACTAACATGCTTTTCAGAGTGCTTGAAAGGATGACATTGGGGAGTACTACCAGCTCTCATGAAACTGAAGGGCATGTGCCATGGCTTCCAGAATTTGTGCCTAAGATTGGACTTGAGTTGATCAAACATTGGCTTTTGGGATTTTCTGCATCTGTTGGGACAAAATGTAGAGATTCTGAAGGTGAATCTTTTATGAAGGAACTAATTTATTTGAGGCAGAAGAATGATCTTGAAATGTCTTTAGCTTCCACCTGTTGTCTAAATGGAATTGTGAAGATTATTACTACTATTGATAATCTTATACAGTCTGCCAAGATTGGCATCCCAAGCCAAGAAGAACGAAGTTTCTCGAAAGAAGGAAAAGTACTCAAGGGTGGCATCGCTAATGGGTTTATGGTTGACTTGAGGTATATGCTTGATGTTTTCATGTTTTCTGTTTCTTCAGGGTGGCACCGTGTACAATCCATTGAGTCATTTGGTAGAGGAGGACCTGTTCCAGGAGCAGGAATTGGATGGGGTGCCCCAGGTGGGGGGTTTTGGTCAGTGACAGTTTTATTGGCACAAACAGATGCAAGATTTCTTGTCTGTTTGCTGGAAATTTTTGAAAAAGCATCTAAAGATGTCATGACAGAAGAAACATCCTTTACTGTGCAAAGGGTTAATGCTAGCTTGGGGTTGTGCTTAACTGCAGGGCCTAGAGAGAAGGTTGTTGTAGAGAAGACATTGGATCTCCTACTGCATGTTTCTTTACTGAAGCACCTTGATCTCTGTATACAGAATTATCTCTCTAATAGGAGGGGTAAAACCTTTAGCTGGCAACATGAAGAAGAGGATTACATACACTTAAGCAATATGTTATCATCTCATTTCAGGAGCAGATGGCTGTCTGAAAAGGTGAAGTCGAAAGCTGTTGATGGCAGTAGTTCTTCTGGCATTAAGACCTCTCCAAAGGTTGGTGCTTGTTTGGAAACCATTTATGAGGATTCGGACATGTCTTCCATGGTAAGTCCATGCTGTAATTCTTTAACGTTAGAATGGGCTCACCAGAAGCTACCACTTCCAGCTCACTTTTACCTCAGTCCAATCTCAACAATTTTCCATAGCAAGCGAGCTGGTACTCACAAAGTTGATGATGTACTTCAAGATTCCTCTAATTTGCTTGAAGTTGCCAGATGTGGACTTTTTTTTGTTTTAGGTGTTGAAGTAATGTCCACTTTTCAAGGACACATTCCTTCTCCTGTTCATCATGTATCATTAACATGGAAGTTACATTCCTTGTCTGTCAATTTTGTTGTTGGAATGGAAATACTTGAACATGATCGGAGCAGGGATAATTTTGAAGCTTTGCAGGATCTATATGGTGAGCTTCTTGATGAGGCAAGGCTTAACCAAAGTAAAGACGTTATTTCAGAAGATAAAAAGAATCTTGAGTTTCTACAGTTCCAATCTGAGATTCATGAAAGTTACTCAACTTTTGTAGAAGAGCTTATAGAGCAGTTTTCTGCTCTGTCTTATGGTGACGTGATTTTTGGACGGCAAGTTTCAGTCTATCTACATCGTTGTGTTGAAACTTCCATTCGTCTTGCTGCCTGGAATACACTGTCCAATGCGCGTGTTCTTGAGCTTTTGCCACCTTTAGAAAAATGTTTGTCAAGTGCTAAAGGATACCTAGAACCTTCGGAGGTAAGAAAATATATTCAATAAATATCAAACTATTTTACCATGGATCATTACCTTGTTCTGATTCGGTTTGAGTATTTGTTATTTTGATATGTTCTGTTGGATATCTAGTAACCATTAGAAATTATAGTATAGAACTAGGTGTAAATTTCACCTTACAAGACAATTTTATAAAGTTAATTAGATTTTAAGTTTATTTGTTAAGACTTTTCTTTCTGTGTTGAAGATATATGGTTGAATATATAACTGGTATTTATATTTTATTGTATGTATACCTTTGTAAATTTTAAGAAGGTAGTTGCTTAAAGGTTTGCTTTAAATCATAAAAGCATATGCCACAAAGTACAAGAAAAGCTTCTTTTGCATCAAATAAAATTGTTTAATTTTTTTTAAAATGTTAAAATGAATGCTTTATTCATCTATGATGATCTTTACTTTGTGTATTAGTGGTTAAGAGACGTGGATTTACCTATTAAGACTTCTAATCCCAAAACTGGTGTCAAATACAATCCAAGATGTCACAGAAAATGTAAAAGGTTACATAGCAGTGTTATCTGAGTTTTTGTTTTTTCTCTAGATATTTTGCCTAGCCCTAGTATTAATATTTGCAGTGGACTAACCAATATAGGTAAAAAATAAAATAAAAATGTAAGGCAAAGAGGATATATATAACAATATTGCTTCTTGCGAAGGTTCTGTGAAAGGAGAGGTGTAATTTATGACTAGAGAAAACATTTACTTTCATTGAACATAAAGAAGACTTTGAAGAGGAGAAAGATAAAGATGGTGATTACAGACAAGCTCGATCTTATCGAACACTAACTTTGTGGATAGTGTTTGGTCATGTTAATCTATTGATGATTGACCATGCTGCAGAATTTGTGTTAAATAATTTACTACGTTGGTTGTACTGTAGCTTTATGAACTTCGAGGAAGCTTTTGTGAGCTCCGGAAGTACTACACTAGTGGTTGCACCTGCAATGCATACTAGTCATTGATTCAGAATGCAATGTATTTAAATTAACATCAATCGTGTACCTTATCTCTGCAGGATAATGAAGCAATTTTGGAAGCTTATGCAAAGTCGTGGTGTTCAGACGCCCTTGACAGAGCTGCAATTCGAGGATCAGTTGCATATACTCTTGTTGTTCATCATCTTTCCTCTTTTATATTTAATGCCTGTCCCACGGATAAGTTATTGCTGCGAAACAGACTTGCTAGATCTCTCTTGCGAGATTATGCAGGGAAATCGCAACATGAGGTAACAAAACTTTTAACCCTGATGGAGAAATTGTACTTGAGGCTAATCTCCATTCAGAACTTGTGCTTCCATTAATTATTCAATTAGTTTTAGCGAATCTGAATCTGATTAAGGAAATCAACTAGTGTGTGAATATGTGTAGTTCATAGTGATCCCTAACACGAGTCTATTTGAGAATGTGTGTGCTTGTTCTGTCATCATATTGTTTGGATGTATCAACTAGCACTTGGCCTAAAAAATAAAATTTTAAGATTGTGCAGTGAGACAAGATAAATCCTAGTTGCATTATTCGTGTCATGGATTAAGTATAAGTTAAGATATTGTCCTATGATCCTATCTCTATCCTTCCTTATATGCTTTACTTTGTTGCATCCGTATCTACAATTTCACATACATTATGGTGGTGTAGCCAAAACATTAACTAATGGAACTTCTGTTTCAGGGAATGTTATTGAACCTCATTAACCATAACAATCCATCAACATCTGTCACGGAGGAGCAGCTGAATGCTGTGCTTTCTGAGAAGAGTTGGTTAGAGTCCAGATTAACAATATTGATTGAGGCTTGTGAGGGAAATTCCTCTCTTTTGATTGTAGTAGATAAGTTGAAGGCCGTTCTTGTAGAGAAGAGTTAACAGTGAGGTTAGAAGGTAACCAATCTCTATATAGAATGATATACGAAAGAACAACAAAGTCTTGTATATAGATTCTACAATGGGGTCTGAAATGTACTGATTGGAGCATACATGGCCACTGATATTAGTATATTTTGTTAGAGTGGAGTCTGTTTTTCTCATTATGGTAACCATTACATAAGGCATGCAATGTACATATTGAAAGGATTAAAGTATTTTAGTTATTATAGACATTTATTCGATTTCTCTTTTATCACATTTTTACTCCATTTATTTTGTAAGTTTTTTTTCCATCACCTCAATTGTTACATCTACCATTTTCTCCCTGTTTGTTTCTCTCTATATCTTTTCGGACCACTAAAATGTAGTCCAAGAGAGTTTGGTGTTGATTATTGTCCATTGGTTGACAATCAAAATGGTAAAGGCCATAGCTACTCAACTGTTGTTTGGTAGGAAGAAAATTGAAGCAAACAATACTAAACATACATATGAAATGACAAGTATTTGTAATAAAAAATAGAGTATGTAAAGTGAAGAGGTATTTGATGTTCCCATTTTGAAAGTTGTTTATGTCCTAATATGTTTGGTGTTGTAGAAATAAAGGAAGAGAGGAATGTAAAAGGGGAAAAGTGAAATATGTTGACTATTTGAAATATATGAAAGGAAGAGTGTTTTGACAAATACGGAGTCATAAAATTAAAAAGAAAATAATTTCGTAGTGTAGCACTTTTTTTTTTAAAGTATGCATTTCTAATCGATTATATTATATTAAAATTTATATATATATATATATATATATATATATATATATATTAATAAATTATAAAAAAATTATTACTCTTCTTAAATTTGGACAATTTAAGATTTAATACTTGTAAATTATTATTACCATTTCTTTATTCATTTGTAAAAAGTACATTTCTTAAAAATAATCTTAAAAACAATATGGAGATAGTAAATAATTTTTGTATTGAATCTCAAAGAGAAAATTAAGGTTAATTCTCAACAACTATATATTTTCAAGCAAACAAATAATTACACAGGTAAAATATAACAAAGTAAGCAAACAATATTCAAGCAATCAAATAATTTCATATGAAACATACAATATATTCAAGCAAATAAATAATTATATGTTTATATTAAAAGGAAAATTTCAAGAATATTTATTTGGAAGCGTGAAAACCGGTCAACAGTGAAGAAAGTCCGAGTTTTAGAAACTATAAAATCTTACCACAAAAACACAATATCTGAAAAAACAAATAACACATTAATTAGTGACATTATTGCAAACAAAACTAATCTTATTTTTACTCATAAACTAAGTAATTTCTACAATTGACTACCTGCATTCTTATCATAAACTAAGCCTAGGCTTATAAATTATCTAATTACAATATAATGTATACTCTATTTGGACCCAAATATTCACAATGGCAAACACAACAAAAAGTATTTCACTTACCAAGCCAATGAGGACCGTAGAAGTGACAACGAGGACCGTGGGAGCGACGATGGCGGCAATAGTGTGGAGACAGCGCGGCGTGGCGGGGCAGTGAGAGCCAAGGAGGGCCATTGCAGCGACAATGGCGACAGTATAATGAAAACAGTGTCTTGACCGTGTGATGGCGAGACAACATCGGGGAGACAGTGGCGGTGATGCTGTGGACGCAACGATTGGAGCTCTTCGCGAGAAAGAGGAACTGCGAGGCAACGATGTCTTGAATGTACAACGGTGAGGCAGTTGATGGATGGCAGCAGTGACGACGATGTTTGGAGATCTTGCGCGACAAAAGGAATCGCAAAGCAACGCGAGAACACTGTAGCGGCGGCGATGACGGAGCGCGACCCTGTAGCGGTGGCGATGACGAATCAATGACCCTGTGGCGAAGGCGATGACGGAGCACTTGGATGTAGTGGAGGCGTTTTCGCTTGCGAGAGAGAAGAATAGTGCAGCAGTAGGGTAACTTCCTTCGCGGGAGTGAAAATATTAAACCTATACTACCTCGGTTATCAGCTTAATAGAGGAATACACAACTACTGCCTCGGTTCCTTCCTCCAACTAATGCCTATACGTAGACTATATGCCTCGGTCCTCTGGAAAACCGAAACATAAAAGGATTTTCACATTGGTCTGGTAGAACTGATGCCAAAGAGGTCGACAAAAGGAATTAAAACCTTCAAAAGTCAGATGGTCACCATTTTGAATTAATCCTACTACCTCGGTTCTAGGGGGAACCGATGTCGTAGGTCAACCTACTGCCTCAATTCTAGGGGGAACTGATGTCGTAGGTCGTTTCCAGACTGTTGTTAGTGCAGGAGATCCAGGTGGAAAAATCCATGCCTTTTTGCTTTGGTTCGTTAGGGAAACCGAGGCAGTAAGTCATTTTCAAAATGCTATCAGTTAAAAAGCTAGTTGCAGGTGGGATATTACAAAGCATTACGCCTAGGGTGGTTATTTAACCGAGGTAATAGAGCTGTTAAGCCTCGGTTCAAGGAACCGAGGCCTATAAGTTCATTGAAATTGCAAAGCTGCCACCGCGTTTTCATATGCTTCGGTTTTCTACAAACCAAGGTGTATTAACCGTGTTAGTATCTCAATTTTGCACTAGTGGTTAAGTTATTAATATGATGATCCACACGTAACGAAAGCTTTATCCTATCACAAGCGTTATCAAAACATTCACAAGTGACAAACAATGGTTACCATACATCAGAACTTACCTCACAGTAGTTCAACGACTAACACGACAATGCCTCTCCATGACCGGTGCAACAAAAACCACGACAAGATGCCTCGAAGATCGGAGTGATAGAAAATGCAAAGAAGGCAACAAGCTCCCTCAACCCACGAACAAGAAGTTGCTACCCAAAGATCATAGTGGGTAGCGACCACATCACAACAGTATGACGACATCTTCATGGTGACCACGATTAGCGTAGTGTCATGGATATTTGTGGGAGTTGGAGTTGTGCATATGAAATTGTGAAGGGAGGAAATGAAATTGGGGGAGGAAATCTGAAATGTAATTGTATTCATCAAGTAACTTAATAAATTTACATACAACCTTATCGATGAATGTATCCGCTGATAAATTAAACAACTACATTCGTCAGTAAATTTGTCGATAGATAAAATTTATCAATAAATATATCCGTTGATAGATCTATAAAAAATATTTATCAATAAAATCCTCGATAATTGATATTTGCCATGGATTTTATTCTATCAATAAAAAATCGTTGGTAATTTGTGTTTTTTTTATTTTGGTTTGAAACTAAAGGAGCAAAGTGATATTTAAGAATGAAAATCGTGATGTTGAATAAATGTTTAGTAATTGAAAGTTTTTGATTTGGTTGAAGTAAAGAAATCAAAAAGTCATATTATCATGCTCAAAAATGGAGCTTGTGCCCAATATAGAGTATAAAAGCATTTATGTGATAGTATTATAAAGGGATGAAGGGATTACATGTACACACTACAGCAACCATAGTGGAGAGAGGTATTTAACATAGGGACATGTAGAGAATATGACAGTAACAAGATTCTAAGATTGAAAGATCTATAGAATTCATCACATATAGGTGTAGTAAAGATCACCTAGGTTATGAAGATCTTAGGAACTGTGAGGGTTGAGGTTAATAATATAGTATAAAAATCCAAAGGTAACACAACAACGTAGAAGACCTCGCTAATGTTGGAAACCAAAGGAAATATATGTAGTTTTGTGATGCAGGTATGCAATTTGAGTGCAGAAGCGAATGAGTGATCATAAAGCCGTTGTAACATTGAAAGCTTTCAACACAACACTAGATTTAGAGACAACAACAATTGTTACAAATGAAGGTTGAACAGTAAAGGAACAAGTAGCAAATGAAAAAGTTTTTAGAGTTGAACCAGCATGTAAAACGGACAAGTTATCGGAAGGGCTCAGATTGAAGGATTGGAAATGTATGCATTAAAAAAAAATGCCATATTTGTAGATGCAGTTTTAGTATGGGCAAATATTGCATAATTTCAAAAAGCTTGTCCTGTTTTTTATTTTGTAACCAGAATATTCGGAATGTATGGTTTTTTTTTGGAAGGTACAAATTAACAAGCAATTTTACTGTAATATTATGTATACAAGTTAGAACACCCTAAGTGTTTTATTTATTAAAAAGATTATGTTATACATATTAAGTAAACATATAGATATTAGTTTATTTAAAAAGTAATATGATGAGAGCTATTTTTTTATTTATTGTTTTAAAAATTCAGTGCAAGGCCCCAAGAAAACATTACCCATATATTTAAAAAATGTTTAATTATAGGTGGTTATATTTTAAGAAGATTATTTAATATAATAAAATGAGACGATCCAACTTGAACATAAAAAAAGTACAGTTTCTCATGCAAAGATATAAATTATAAACCCCAACTAGGTTATAGTATATGTTCTCAAAACACTGATAACAAACTAGATTGGAACATAAGGCACTTTAGTCATGAGAGAATCCCTTGAATGAAAATGCATCATTACTTTCAAGTTCTTTCAATTTATCCTATAAACATTTTCCAATATATTATCAGAAAATGGGATAACACGTACTTAAGCATAACCATTTTAGATTAACAAATATTTAATTAGTACTAAGTACATATTGGCACACAAGTCCTGCCTTCTTTAATTAAACACATTTCAGATCAACATGAAGACACAAAGTTCATCTCGACACTGAAGGAAATTAAAAGATATAGATGTAGAAAATGAACAACACCTAATTAAATATAACTAAGTGACACCTAATTAAGTTAACTTGCTCCAATTCTCTCTGAACCATAATGCCACAGCTCCATCAATCTGCCTGCACAAAGTTAATGAAAATTAACACATAATTAATAATCTTGGTGAAGCAAGAAATTAATAATGGGTTAAATTATTCATTTAGTTAAACAAATGTTATGTTTTAAAATTTATACTTAAATATCATTCTGGCTCGTTTTTATGCTATTTTTAATATTCACATGAATTTACAGAACAGAGACTAAAAACAAAATTAAAAGTGGTATTTATAGAGACTAAAAGCAATTGAAATGATACTTGTAAAGACCAAAATATAAGAATCAAAAGACAAAATTAATACAATTATAATAAATGATTAAACTTTAATATATAATATATAAGGATAAGAAATTCTTACATTAACTTTACTTGCAGAAACTGAACTGGTTGGTGAATTTGGAATGAACCTTGCCCACTGTTAATTAGTTTTTCAGCACAAGAAATTAGGAATATTATATATATATATATATATATATATATATATATATATATATATATGAATGAGAATATCTTGTGAGTTTCAAGAAACCTTAAGGTAGTTATAAGCATGCGCAGTACTAACCCTAAAGCCTAAACTGAGGGTTAGAATAAAAAAATAATTACATTTTTCGCAGCAGCGCTGAAAGCTTCTCGATGTGGGATCTCAGGGTTCGCTGCTTTGATGCGCTGTATCTCCTCTCTGACATGCACAGCAAAATCAACCAACTTGTGAATGTTATACAATGAGTATGAATATTTCATTTGGAAACTAGTTTAAGATGATATGAAAGTGACTTATGATGACCTTTATATATATACATATATATATATATATATATATATATATATATATATATATATATATATATATATATAAATATAGATCTTTCTAATAAGCCTTTTCAGAATGGATTAGTCTGCTTCATAAGCAATCAAACTGATGAAAAAAGTTACATTTCACGATAACCAATTGAAGGAAAAGAAACTCAGTTAAACTGTTTAGGGAATAAGAGAGAATGAGATAGTGCACCGTGTGGTGATGGTGTGGGTGAGCTGTGTTTGTGATAGCAAAAGACAAAAAAAAAGTACAATTTCATTTGCACTTACTTCATGAAACGATTGTATGCAGATGGGAGACGGTGCTTTTTCTCAGGTGCTGCCAAATGAAAAAGAGAAGAAAAGAAACAAGAACACATATATATAAGTTTACATGGTTGGAGTTGAGAAAAACACAGCATATGATTATGTAAGTGTCATGTTATGTTTGTTTGGAGAGGGTTCTGAAAAGGGTTGTTCAATCTGTGTTAACTACGTACGTTTCACAACAAATGATGCTGCTTTTGGGGACACTGACTCGTTGGATGTGGTTGGTGAGGAAGATGAAGACGATGCTTGTCCCTTTTTGGCATTACTGTAAAACCCCTGCTGGAAACAAAACAGATGGTGCTTACATACTCTCACTTTTTCTCTAACCAACCATCACTATACTATTGATCTCAAAGTAAAACCTATATACTCACAAATATAGCATAACAAGAAGAAGAAAACTGAAACACAAGTATTGCATAGTGCAGAATATAGATGGCTTATATGGTTGTTCATGAATTGATATTAATAATTAATTATGAAGGTACAGAACCTGGAGACTGAGGGTGTGATCAATGCTTTGGTTTTGAGAATTTGGGGGTCTGGTGCTCAGAAAGGAGAGGTTGCTGCAGTGGCCACACTTCACTGTCACAGTGTCTAACAGCCTCTTGCATGGGATACCAACCTGCACAAACATCAACATGACCCTACATGTAAATATTTCTAGTCCCCTCTTTCAATTTTAGGAAACATTATTTTTTGTTAATGTACTTCTGAGTACTACCTGTACTAGTTATCTTAACAAATTAGTTTTTCTAATAAAATGTTTGACAATCATTTTCAAATAGCTATATACAAGGTTTCGTAGTCATGTTCTGATGTTTCATGATATTGCAAAACACAAATGTGCTCACAGACTTGATGCTGCAACTGAAATCATATCTGCAGACCCTTTATGAAAAAGCTTGGATATTTATAGTTGTATCATAGATAGAAGTTGAGTATAAACGTAACGTTATGATAGACAGTAACATAAATAAATAACAGCATGAGTGATGGTTGGTGTGTTTATTTTGCAGTGAGGTTACCGCGAGGACAGTGTTGCAGAAGTTGCAACGAACGTAGCAGAGGTGTTCAGATGGTGGAACCAGGTCCATGGTGAGTTTGTCTTCGTGGTTCATATTTCGAAGGAACAAGGGTTAGGAGGAGAAGAGTGAGTAGGTTTAGCAGAGGGAGGAAAATGTTGCAGTTGTAGGGTTTAAGATAACAATTTGAAAGGGTCAGTGGGTGATATATAGGAATAGGAATTGGAAGATATATAGATAGATGAAGTTGTGTTGGGTTGTGTTCTGTTGTATTGTGATGTGTTGTTGTTGTGTTGTGTTGTGGGGTAGCGTCAAAAAGAAGAGTTTTACCACTTGGTCTTGTACTAGTACAATTTCCTGCAGCATTATATTGCACGCTTTGTTTCCAGACATGACCTGCATCAAACACTGACACTAATTAACCATCTACAATCGCCAAAATATCGTTACTTTATCGCACATATATACATTTATATATTTATCTATACTCATCCTATTTCAAATACACCTTTATTTCATTCTGTTAATCATCAATTTAGTTTGATTTCGATAATCAACTTTTGTTCTTTAAATACTTTCAATCAACGTTAAAAGTGTAACTTTTCCATTCATGAAAAACCAAATTTAACTTTTAGCCAAATGTTAACAAGTTTACTCATTCTCTTATAATCATCAATCACTTTATTTTTAATTTACTCAGTCCTTAAGGTTTACAGGGTTGAATGGTTAAAAGAAGTTCACTATTTCATTGGCATGACTCATTCTGTATGCATGGCTTCAGTTCATTATTGCATTTGCATGTTCTAAATTTATTATCAATGAAAAATGTAATTAAAATTGAATTTTGAGATCTTTTGAAGAAATTTTTTATCCCATTTTTCAATAAAATATTGATAAACTGTATGTGCATTTAAGTGATTTGTTTGCAAATATCATTTTCGATTGACTTGGTTTCATAAATTAAATAAAGTTTTGCTTTATTTATAAATGAAGTTATTTATGCTCAAACTTTTTAATTATATTTGTTACAGAAAATTGAGATGGGTTTTACTTTGATATTCGTAAGAATAAATTTTAGTACTTTCAATAAATTTTATAAAATAGTTATATTTTTTTACTCTAATTTTAGAAACTAAAACATAGTTAAACTTTTTAGAAACAGTGATAAAATCTAAGATTAGATTAATCATTAAGACATTAGATAAGAAATCAATAAAGAAAAAGAAATCAATAAACAAAGGAAACAAATATTTTTCATTACTTAACCTGCTCTACTTTTGGCACTAGGCAAACATTTCGCTAAAAAGTTACTTCATCCGTTTCTTTTTAAATTCCCAATTTTATTTTTTATTTTTGATAAAAAATGTTACTTTCTATTTGTCATTTCTTTAGTTTCAAAATAATATGATCTTTATAATTATATCCTTTACTTAATTAATAGGAATGAAGGAAAAATTATACTGAAATAAAAAACTAAAACAAGTATATAAAATGGATAGCTCCTTTAAAATTGAAAAATTAATAATTCCTTTAATTGTTTTTGTAAAAGCTACTATTATAGACGGATGAATAATAATATATTTTTTTTTCTTAATGGAAAAATTATCATTTTTCACATTGAGTTAAATGTATTTAAAGAACAAACTTGACTTTTTAATATTGTTTCATCTTAAAAAAAATGCATGTTTCTGGTTCTTCAACATTTGGATCAATTGCGCCACTCCAAAACATCCACAAACTATATATCTTAGACTAAAAACCATTTTCATTATCCACATTGGTCATTTTTGTCATAGTAGGTAAGATATCGTTAGTTTAGTGAACAATAAATTGATTGTTAAGTTTATATCTAAAACTCAAACATATTTTCTTTCTTTGTTGTGATTTGAGCACATGCTTAGAAATTCGAATTTGATTGGAATTGTTAAACATGATATCCTTTAAATAACCGAATTTATAATCTTAAACAAATATGAACAAATAAAAGTTAAAAGAAAAAAACAATTGAAAGATTGGTTTAGTAAGATTAAATTAAATTGAAGTTGATTTAGAAGTGAAGTTTTTATGCTTAAAATATTATCACAAAAAATTTCATCCCCACTCTTTCTACGAAAACTATACATATGAACGTGTTAAGTTAATGTTGATAGTAAACTTTTAAACCCTTCAAAGACTTAAGTTTGAACTTTGGTGTGCTATTTAATTAATATAGGGAGATCAATTCTTACTATAAGAAATATTTTGAGATGTCTCCATTATAGAATTTTATTTTGAACATTCTTACGTATTTTTGTACAATAATTCTTATAATCCATGAATGTATTGCAAATATATATATATATATATATATATATATATATATATATATATATATATATATATATATATATATATATATATATATATATATATATATATATATATATATATATATATATATATATATATATATATATAGAGAGAGAGAGAGAGAGAGAGAGAGAGAGAGAGAGAGAGAGAAATGACTTCTAAAAAATACTGTGTAAACTTTTTATACATTAGTTTTTTATTTCTTCATTGCCGCTAAAATTCTTTTGAACTTTTATTTTCGTGAATTTCTATTTAACTATTTTATAACTTTATAATTTTGAACAGTCTGTTTTCTTTATATACAATGTGAATATAAATATTGTGTTTCCTCATTAATTAGCACGTCATGAGATGTCACTTAATGTTACATGGTCAACATTTGTGTTAATTACGTGTTTAATTTATCTAAAATCAGTTATTTTTGAATTTATGCAACGGTTTTAATTATGATTGGAACTGTGGTTTAAAAATCACACACACACACACACACACATATATATATATATATATATATATATATATATATATATATATATATATATATATATATATATATAATCTACGGTTCTTTCTATAATTGTGATCTAGTATCACTTATAAATTATAGTTTTTGAAGAACCGAAGATTATAAATAATAATAAACAACAATTTCAACTAAATTATACCCTATTTTTTATAAGTAATGTCACCTCTTCATCATATACCACCTTCTATAATAATAGTTTATATGTATAATTATTTTATATATTTACATAGTGAATAATAATGAGAATAAAAAATTTCATTAAAAATAATTGTGCAACTAATATTTACAATGGACCATTTTAAAATATATAAAATTGAAGAATGATAGTTTAAGTCATCATCACTAACGGTCCTTCTATTAAATATAATATACCATGTTAGCCGATAATCTAAATATTAGCCCTAACCCTAAAACAAATCATTCTACTGAGATTTTTCTAGGCACTGTTGTATCTTACACATATATATTCTGACACATATATATTGACTTTCAAAATGGTTCTGTTTGACAGTGGTATTAAATGTGAAGAGTTCTTTCAACAAAAATTATAATAAAATGAGTTTATCACATTATAGGAAATCACCCTTTTTCCCTAAACCTAAACCTAAAAGTAATGATGTGTAGGTGTGATTAATACCATTCATAGAGTATATTATATTTCATATAGCAGAAAAAGTGTAACTAAAAGAAGGCAAATAACTCACACAACTGAATAGCAGTACACAGTGAGCATATAGTAAGAGAGGTTTCTTGTTTCGTTAGCCCTAAATCTTATCACCTCATAAAGTGTAGTTCAACATTTCATAACTTTAGAAGGTAACCTCTCCTCCTCTAAACTTCGATTGCATAAATAAACATGCTGGCCATGGCCCCTCTTTTTCACCATTACACACAAGAATTCTTAAGTAACCCTAGCATTCAACCGTTCCAAAATAACTTTCTCTCAAAGTTATTCACTATTTTTCCCTCAAATTGCACCCCCCATAATGCTCCCACATCTCAAATAAGGAAAAGAAAGCATAGGAACTGTCCCATTATTATAAATGCATTGCAATTCAGATGCAGTGATTGCACCAGCTCAGCGATGGAAGTGAATGGTAATGAACCTCATTGGAATTAGAAGCCCACCTTGTAAATATGGTAACCTCAATTAAATCAACGCACACTTGCTAACAGAAGATGGAAAGTGTTACAGACAACTTCCAAATTAACACCAGAACAAGATACCAGTGCGCAAAGAAGTCAACTTGAACCATAAAAAAAAAAACACTGGGAATCAGAGCCAGTATTAAGTGTAGAGAGAATTTGATTACAAAACTCTAACTTTGTTTACCCATCTTGATTAATTAAGAGTTTATATATAGGTGGAAGTTGATAGTAATTAAAAGGGATAGATTAAAAAGTAAGAGATAGAGATTGAAAGGGATGAAGGAAGTGTTATCGTATGTTTTGGGGCATTGGTTGGTTGGGTAGAAGCAATTAAGAGGAAGAATGGATTGGATAGATGGAAAAGAGGGTGGGAGAAAAGATAGTGAAGAGAAGGGGCCCTGTAATGGAAGACCTCTTTTTGTGGGTGCAGCGCTTGAATAGGAAATATGAGAGTGACGTGTGGGAGAGTGACATGTGAATTGGTGATGGCAGGAGATGGGATGGGTTTTGTAATGTCCTTTTGTGATGGGACGATTCCACAATTCCCAAACAAGGAAACAAATCTATCTTCTCACTTCAGGCCCCTACCTTTCTATGCTTGTATAAATAAATGCACACCACTTTCCCTACCTAGCTCTCTTACCTTTTCTCATTCACCCACCTAGCCCCTCTCTCTTTTCTCTAGTCCGATGAATATCAATGCCCACATAAATTCATTTTCAACTATTCATCTCATTAGCTTAAACTTCTTTTCTATACAGATTCCTTTGTCTTTTTCGAAATCATAACCTTTCACATCATCTTCCTACCTTTAGTTCTGTTCATTAACTTATTTGTACACAATCATTTGATCTATTGTTACCCAAACTTGTTATCCATATCGGGAAATTCGGACAACACACCCTTCTCCGCTTTCTCTTCTCTCCCTCTGTGACAAATGTGAATTCGCTTACACTCACCAACCTTGTCTCTTACTCTCATTAACCACATATAATCTGTTCAACAAACGCTCAATCAGACAACGACACTCATCCACAAACACATGCCCCAAACTAAGGGCTACCTTCGCATCATCAAATCATGTTACTGCATCTCTGTCTAAACGTGCATAATCTGCTGTCAAGGGATTTTTCTCATCAAGTGCTTTTGTTTGGATTAGTCCATCAAATTAACTTTCAAAGCTTTACCTGTCTATTAAAATATGTCAATGTGTTTAAAATTAATATTATAACATTAAATCATCAAAAGGGGCCCTACTTTGAATAATATACAATGTCATATTTCTATGCTTGTATAGGAAAAAAAGGTAAAGAATCATTGCCAATATAAGATCCTCAGAAAATGAATTAAGGTATAAATGAGATATCACATTAATAATAATGAATAGTTGACTATATAACCTTACTAGTCTTGTCATAGACAATTCATGATTTTGATAATAACAAAAATAATACTGAGTTTCGGTTTATTTAATGAAGTTGGCGTGTCGACCTAATAATCGAAACCAAATACTTATGGCGGATGTTTTCTCTCAAGTTGTTGAACAAATAGGCAACGTGATGGAGAGGTAGCATACCACTTAGGTGCCGAGGAATCATTTTGGTTTAAATGATTTACTGAGACATGACTCATCGAAATTCAATGGAAAGACCATTTGGACAAAGCGGAATCATGGATATAAGGGAATGAGAGGATTTGTTAGAAAAGAAGTTCATCCAGTCAAGTGTTTCACACTAAGGAGCTCTAGTATTGTTGGTAAAAAAGAAGGATGAAAGTTTAAGGTTGTATGCTGATTATCAGCAATTGAATAAGGTGACAAACAAGAATAAGTATCAATTGTTGAGGAGTGAGGATATATTGGATTAGTTATGAGGAGCTAGTGTGTTTTCAAATATTGACTTAAAATCTGGTTATAATTATATTTTCGTCAAGCTGAAGGATGTTCAGAAGACTACATTTCATCACGTTATGGGACTTACGAGTATGTAGTATTGCCTTTCGGTGTGACAAATGCTCTTGAAATCTTCATGAACTACATGAATCAAATTTTTCAGTCCTGCTTGGGTAAGTTTGTTGTCGTGTTCATTGACAACATACTCATCTACTCTAAAGATCAGGAAAAGCATGCAATACATTTAAGGACAACGTTGGAGATATTGAGGGAGCGTCAATGTGTCACAAACAATAAGATCAGAGCAATCAGTATAATCAACAAATCATGGACAAATGTAGTAAGAGTGAAGAAGGGAAAAGAAAACTCCCCTGAGTCAGGGTGGAAGATGCCAAACTTGAACTAACAAAGAAATGTTTTCCACCACTGGATCTAGGAAGGAACTACTTCTGAATAACTGCTTCATCCGCCAAATTTGATCGAGTAGGGAAATGTCTTCCATAACTGGATCTAAGAAGGAAGGATTATTGATGAGTGGGTCCAGCAGGTGCCTATTGATCTTTAAGCTTTTTATTCATGTGAGTACCTTTTTGGTCAAATTCATGCGTACCTCCTGCAATAGGGTTAGTGCATTGTGGCTCCAAAGAATTTATATGCAGAGGTACAACACTGAATCCCAATGTATCAGACTAAACATTAGATATACTCTCAAAACATGAATCAAGTTCAGATTTAGAATCAATATCATCAATAGTTTCAGATTCATGTTCAATGCATGGAAAAGAAGCATTCAGGTGCGATAGCAAAAAGTGGTTCTCATCATGCAAAGAGTGAAAATTAGAAGCATACTCATCAACAACATAATCATCAGTAACATATTCATCAGTAACATACTCAATCTGAGGTATGTTCACCTCCACTTCGCTGAAGGTTGTCAGAGTCTCCTTATCTAGTTCTTCCATCCTCTTATTTTGAATAGGAGACTGCAGCCAATCAAAAGTAGTGGTGGAAGACGAAGAGGGTCTACCTGGCTCAAAATTCCTGCTCATATCTGCCTAGTCCTCAAAATCTTTATCAATATCAGCCTCCTCAGGTGCAAGAGTAGGGACATATGTAGTTGGAAAAGTAGGTGGGAAAGTAAGTGGCATAACATGGCTCTACTCTCTCTCCTAAGTCAATGGCAATTTTTTTTTTTTGGAATTTGAATAGTCTGAAATGGTAATTGCTTTGAATCTTGGGAGTGTTACTGAGTGAGCTGAGTGGCCATCTACCCCATCTGATTATTCAAGCTTTGAATTGACGCTCTGGTCTCTTGCTAGAACTTAATGTTCTGCATGGTCATCTACTTCAACAACTCCTCCAATGTAGGCTCAGAAGTCGAAGTCGAGGGTTGGGGAGTTATTTGTGCATGTATATCTTGTTGCAGCTGTTGTGTCTGATATTGCTGGACTAGCGAAGGAAGCATGCAATTGAAATGGTGGTTCTTGATATTGATATTGTTTTTTTGGAGCATCATACCATTTCAGATCAGGGTCATTCATCATGTTGGATTGTTGTTATAACCATATGAATTAAAATGGTGTTGAGCAAGGAAGAATTCGTTCAAGAATAGTCGCTTAAGATTTTCCCAAGCAGTGATGGACCCCGGAGCCAATCCCTTGCTACTCCTTGTAGTGAATGCTGAAATGCCCTTAAGAAAATGTGATCATCCAGGACATGTAGAGGTTTCAATTTAGAACAAATTATATGGAACTCCTCCAAATGTTTATGTGGGCATTCACCTGCAAAACCATGAAACTTAGGTAGCAAATGTATCAGTCCAATGTTGAGAACACAATGAACATCATCCTCATTAGGTGGAACTGGCTCCCAAAGAGAACTCTCACTAGTTGAAGGTTGAGTCATATTGTTTTCAACATAGAAATCAAAATTACCAGTAGAATTAGATATAGAGGGCGAATCATAATCAGAGACACTTGCAGAATAAGCACTATGCACAAAACCAAAATAGGTGTGGTAGGAGAATGCAGTGAATTATGCAAATAAGGCTATCAAACTACAAAAAGACTAAAATTTCCTAGAATGCCTAGCTAAGGATCAAAGGGTGGTCATGACCCATAATTTCCCCAAGTCATACACTGAGCCAACTCCTATCAACAAAAGTCAACAAAGTGAGACATAGGGGGATAAACATCAAGTATATGCAAATCAAATCAGAATGGGCTGAAAATTTGTGACAAACACCCAAAAATCATAAAAAGATAGCACAAAAAATTTTAAAGAGAAATTAAAAGTATAGCTATGTCAACCGACAAAGGAAAGTGTGGAAAACGGTAAAAATAAAACTTCAAAAATAAAAAAGAAATAGTAAATAGTCTCCTTTTGGATTTAGATGCCTAGGCTCCTATCAAAAGAAGGAAGCAATGAATAACTCATGTTTTTCTACCCAAAAAAGCACATATGATACGTTCAATTCGGACATCGTGAGCAAAAGTTGCGTCGTCGCGAAGTTTCGACTGACACGTATTTCAGAAAACTTAATCGGGACAACCACAAGTGCTTCTTAGATTTTTCTATCAAAATATTGGCCAAAAGAAGTGACCACACCAAAATTCAACAAAAAATAAGACCCCCAGCTATCAAAACAAAAAATGCTAATTAATTAGACAAAAGCTAACTCTATTCACGCACTGGCCTAGTGCCGCTCAACGCCCACCGACCAGTAGTGCTCAGTGCCAGTGGCACAAAACACATATGACTCCAATTCTGCAGCAGACTTCTAACAGCACACAAACACTCAATGGAACTGCAGAATCAATGACAATACAACTACAAAACACAATGCAACAATGTGACCAAAATTCAACACATACATAACACGTAATCACACAACACAGAACATAACAGTACACAAAAAATGCACACACAACACACATTAACACAACAAAGAACCTAAGATTGAACTGTTGGTCCCCGGCAATGGTGCCAAAATTTGATCGAGGTCGTACCCGAATCAAATTAATATGCAATAAAGTGCAATATAGACTAGGAAGTGATTCCTAGGTTGTCTCTCAAGGACCAAATATTGGTTCAGTTATTAGATCAAACAGTTGATGGGGGGGTTTGTTAAGAGATTTTGTGTACTGAAAAAAAATACTTAAAACACGAATTGGACTACTAATTGAAAATGATTGGTCACTAACTCAATTACGATGCTTCCAATCATAAATTATCAACAAATAAACACCACTCTCACCCCTAATCATACACGAATTAACCAACTAAGCGAAGGTTAATCTGGTATTCAAAATTGCAAACTAAGCGAATGCAACACACCTATTCCATTTATTCTACACTACATAGATTAATCAACTAAGCGAAAACTAATCACCAATTAGGTAACTAAGCGTATACCTAATTGCAAGCACAAACCCAACTTAATACAATGCAAGGTAAGATAACAAATTACAAAGCAGTCCAGAAATCTCAAGGAAACGATTCAATTTCGCTAATGACCAACCAAGCACACTTAAGCTACCATTAAAGCAAAATTAACACACCAAAACAGTACTGGAAACAACATTATAGCAAGCACAAAACAAAATCAATCCTGGAGACAAATCAATTGTAGAAAACGAAACTGGAAGCACAAAACGCAAATTAGAAAACAAAACTGCAATGGATTCGAAAACTAGAAGTGAAAACGAGATTGGAAATGAAATGGCAATGCAGGAATTAAATTGTAGATTTAAGAACATTAAATAGATGTGCTATAAAACATAAAATAAAGGAAGAACACAAAACTAAAATCGCAATTAAAAATGAAAATAATTTAGTACATGAGGGGGAAAGAGTATTCCCAATTCTGATTTTGGGGTTTATAAACCCCAATTTATAATTTTGCCCTAATTATGGGTTTCTCCTAAAATTGACCAAAAATAGGTCCAAAAGTCAAATCTATCCAAAACTAACATAATTACAATTACAAAATGAAATTAGATACAATTATTGACGTGACCACACTCTTGTTGTCCAAAAATATGTTTCCAAAATTATCTTGCAAATAATAATTGGAATAATTAAGCCCAAATAATTCATATTAATTAAAATAAGAATCACTCTTAAAATTAAGCCCAAATAGTGAAAATGAAACAATAATGGAGAATTAAATATAATTCGGTGTGAAAAGATAAGTGAATAGTACAAAAATAATGATTCATCAATTATCTAATGATTGGAAGCAGTAAAGCCGCAACCCTTGGACTTTAGAACTAGAGAGATATAATGGTTGTGGGAAGGGGTGGGAAGGTTAAAGGTCATGAGTTTTCCTATAAATTGAGTTGTCTTTCACCATATTTGAACACCAAGTTTTTTCAGAAATTGCTCTATTGTCGATATCTTATGAGAATAGTTAATCATTTCAAGAGCCATTTACTCAAAGATATGTCTTATACTGGGAAAAATATGGGGTTTAAGGATGAATCAAATAATAGTAGTAGTAGTATTTGGATCTTAGCTTCATCGGATGCATGACCATCCAGGACCATGGAAGTGGAGATGAAGTTGATTATCGAGAATAAGGAAGATCCTACTAAAAAGCATGCTGAGTCTCGACTACCTAGACGAGAGGGGTGTGAGTGGGTGGATCCCTTAGTGAGAAATCCATTTTCCAAATTTAGGGGGTTAAGAATATTGAATTCTTGGTTAAATAACATTTATGTGTTTGGGAGTGGAATGTTAGAGGACATAATGTAGCTTAATTGTTTGTCATAGCGAAAGGGTTATAAGGAGGAGTTCTTTTATGTGTATATAGTTTTCTCCCTTTAGTTTCACGTCTTATTCCCATTTGAATAGTTTATAATAGGTGTGCTTAGACTTCTTAATGTTGTACCAATGCAACTTCAGCTTAATAGTTGGGGTTGTCTTCAAGCCTTTAGAGATTAGGCTCTTTACCTGTCATTTTTTCCTGAATGCTTTTTTCATTTTTACCTAACGTTGTCAAGGGATCAAAATATTTGGCTATTTTTACATATAATTTTTTTTTTCATTTTTTGGGTGCGTATTGAAAATTGTTTAAGAAGTTCAAGAATGGGTTATTAAAGGTAGTTGTGAACTCAGTTGATCGATCACTTTTTTATGATGAGAAAGGTAATATGACACTTCCCTTCTAATGAATCGATAACCTCCTTAGGTATAAGGAGTGATCAAAGGACATAATGTATGAGCAAGATCGGAGGATAGTTGGAATCCTGGTAAGCCTCCCTCAAAACCTACTTGCCAAAAATATCTTTGGAGTTTACTTATCTACTAAGTCGGTTACCCCCAAAAACTCAAGTGCACCCGATTTGGCCCACTAAAAACACACCAAGAGCCTCTACCAAAGGGAAACCATCATTTACAAATTACCTTGGTCCTTCTTTCCTTTTGGTCAAAAACTCCCCAGGCAAGCTGTAACACCCCTCCCAAGCAAAAAAAAAAAAAAAACCTTTCCCTCCCTTAAAAACTTGTGGGACCCACACGACGAAAATGTTTGCACACTCTTAATTTTTTTCCTAAGACATTACTAGAGGAAGCTAAGTCCTTTACATGCAAAAAACAACTCTCGCATCACATCCTCCTATACCCAAAACACAGTGGGACCCACGCAAAATCTCTACTCTCTAGAAACCCTCAATTCCTTCCTCTCTTACTCCTATTACGTATGCATATTCCTCACACCATCTCTCTTCACGCTCTTTCTTCTTAATCTATCCTTCATCCTTACCAAACTTTCCTTATCCATGTACCCCCTCCACATCTTTATATAAATATCACGTGAATATAACCTAAACCTGTAACAGAGAACCCATGCACAAAACCCACACCCCATCTCTTACTTTCTAATCCTCCTTCATTCTTTTCATTTATTCCTTCTTAAAACCCTAAGAACCACCCTTACTCTTTCCTTCATTAAGCACCTGTCAAACCATAACTCCCCACAATTCTTCCTTTCTCATTTATCTCCTCTAATCTTTTCCTCACTTTTCTCCCAAACCACATCACTCAACATTCTTTTCAAACTTTATTTTCTCTATTGCTACTACCCACCCTATATTATTCCCCTCAAAACCCAAAAACCTAACTACCCTATACCCAATGAGAGCACACCCCATCTCACCTACATTAGGTGAAGAAACCGAAACCCTACCCACCATATCACCCTGGTTAGAGAGTGAAACAACCCTAACCATAATTAAGCAAAGCTGCAAGGGAAGAGTTCTCAACATTAGCAATCATTTGACCTATAAACGTAATACACTCACACACAAACGACCACCCACTCATGGTGCACAAAACGAAACAAAAACAACAAGAAGAAGATCAAGAGTACCATCCAAACCCGATACACATGAGATATTCTAGCCACTCCCCTTACTTGATTCTCCTAGGGTTCCAAGGTTTTTTTATCAAAGCCAAAATGTTTCTCCTCCACCACAACAATGAACACCCACAACACTTCCATGCTTAACACATCCCAAAGTAAAATCCTTGGCCTGCTCAGACTCCAACGTCGTAATAACACGTTACAGCTTAAAATTTGCTTCCTATTCTATCTTTACTTGCTCTAAAAAGTCACTCGTTATTGACAGATGACTACACCAGATAAAACCTTGCCTGAGCTGTACTTCAAGATTCATGTCTCACAACCTTTCAATTAGCTCTAACTCCTTGATCATCAAAGCAAACACCTGCACCCGCTTCCTACTCAAAGCATCCAACACAATGTTTGCTTTTCCTGGATGGTATTGCAGCTCAAAGTCACAGTCCTTCAGATGCTACATCCACATCCACTGACGCATGTTTAAGTCTTTCTGGTGAAACAGATATTTCAGACTTTTGTGGTCATTGAAAACCTGACATCTTGCTCCATAAATATAATGTCGCCAAGTCTTCAAAGCAACCACCGCAACTACTAGCTTTATATCATGTGTCAAATATTTTCTCTTGTGTACTTTCAGTTGACGAGACACATATGCCAATGGTCTCTGACTCTGCATCAAGACGCAACCTAAACCTTGATAAGAAGCATCGTAGAAGCCTTATCTGTGTTTGGAATTATCAACACTGGCACAATTGTCAACCTCTTCTTCATTTCTTTAAAACTAGCCTTGCACTGCTCTGTCTGCACAAACAACTGATATTTTCTAGTCAACTGTGTCAAAGGACCCACTATCTTGGACTACCAAGGAGTTGTGTTAGGAGTAGGGTTATACTCATTTTCCTTTTCGTTTCCACAAACAGGACTAATGTGAGGTATAGTTTTATCACAAAGTTCGTGTTATCAAGGGTTTCCTTCTCCTTTCCCTTGCCAGTTGTTCCTTCACCCTTGACCATCCTTTTCATCCTGACATTCTCCGACATTAAGACGTTTATCTCTTTAACACTTCTTTTCTTAAATTCGACGAACTTTAGTTGCATCTTCATCTAGGCTTCCAAGATAGCAACTATGTCCGCCGAGGATGGTCCTGCTTCTCTTGTTTCAATCATCTTGCTTCTTGTAGACACCATAAAGCTCTCTTCACAAAATACAAGCTGACCCCATGATGGCCTAATTGTTCTTACATAATCGAGCATGTATTCTGCAAAGATTTCCAAGAACACTCCAAATACTTCCAACCATCAATCCCCAATATATACATCCTCTTTCTGAGTACTCGTTCGCTTTAAACTGAGTAGGGGTTGTACCTGGAGAAGACTCTCTAAAACACAAGTAATCTTAGTGTGTCAACAAGCAACAAATGTAACAATTAACATACTTTGTAAGATGAGTTTGAGTCTCGACCTATTAGTCCAAATATCTGTTAGGTTTTGAATTATCATGATTAACCATGGATCATTATGATTAAGTAACTTTTATGATGTTGTATTGGTCAAATAATAGTGAGTTAAGTACATGTGAAATTAATAATTTAAAAAAAAACACAGATATGGCATAAGATACTAGATTATATAGACAATTATTGTCAATGTTTTTATTTAACACAATGTATTAGTTTATAACAAGAAACTATAGTCTTCTTTTCAACAACGTGATTTTTTCAACAACGCGATTTTTTCTTGAGTTTTTCCACAAATAATAGGAGACAAATTATCCATGAATTACACATCCATAACATTATGTAGGGATAATGTTTATTTTTTCAGTTGGTTCTCATAATTTATTTTATAAAGTTAAGAAGATTGAAATTCATATTATCTTTTGCGGAGGTGTTTCAGTTTGAAGTATACAAATTAATATAAAAGAAAACTTGGTACATTTTTATTGCAGAAGATCTTTTTCATAGTTTACAAAAGTAACATGTGAAATTAATTCAACGTTACTAGTGATATATAAGCCTTTTCATTTGTCAATGACTCCTAATACTATAACTTATTTGAATTCATTACCTTTATCTGTGCTGAAAAGGCCTGAAAGGGAATCATAGACCAATAGATGAACATTATTATTTATTTTTCTTAGAATATAAATGAATATGATATTGTAATACTCATTCCAGAAATTAGTTCAGGAATACATTATATATGCTTTGGAAAGCTTGTTCCAAAAACTTATTCTGGAAAATTCTTTCTGGAAGGTATTGTGTATATATATTCTAAAATTTTTATTAAAAAACTTTTGTTTCGGAAACCTTATTCCATAATACAATTCATTAAGTTTCAAAAAGCATGTTTCGAAAATCTTGTTCAAAAAGTCATATTCTAGAACTTATGTTCTTGAATATAGAAAGCTTGTTCCGAAAGACCTATAAAAAAGTAAATCGGAAATTCCTTTTATATAAGATAAAGTGGTAATTTTCAAAATTATGGGGGTTCAGTTAAAAGTATTGGGGTTGCAGGAAGGAAAAATGAAAATTGGAAATCCATTGAACCCCATTAAGACGTTGGACTTTATGTTTATGCACTAGATGTGGTAAAGAATTGATAAGTACATACCATATTGTATTGAACCATTATTCATTTCTTCTAAGCTGCGACAAAAAAATAAAATACTTTTGACGAATATTTATTTAATTTCTTTCAAATTTCAAAATATTAATGGCTTCGGGATACTCTATCTCATCCCCTTTCTTTATAATTAATTTGACAAAAATAATAATAATAAATTAGTCTAAAAGATAGGAGAAATCACATGATGCAAAGTTCTACATTGTCTACCTCAAATCTTAAGAGTTATATTGAACAATTTCATATTTAATGTGTTGTGCATTTGTCTCATTGTCTAAATTTCAAGTGATAGAATGAGCTATTTTCCTTTTTAGTACGACAATGTGTCATATAAGGTAAAATTTTAAAAGACAAAAATGAAAACTAGTTATATTATTATACACTTAATTTGTTTTTTGTAAATACTTATTGCATATTTCTTTATAAAATTATAATTATTTTTCTATTAAAAAGGTGTTAATTTAATAATCTTAAATCTAATACCATGATAGTTTTTATTGTATAAATAAGTTATATATATATATATATATATATATATATATATATATATATATATATATATATATATATATATATATATATATTAATAAGCTTTTATCCCAAATCCTAATCAACTAAATCATTATCTTCAAAAATATTTTTTTTTAATTTTTTTATTAATAATTAATCTAAAAATAAACTGTACAGATTTATAAAAAAATTGAAATTTAAAAATTAAATTTAAGCACTTTTTTAACGAAGAAAAAGAAACTTGAGACTTTAGAATACTAAAAGTATACAAATGAGTTTATTTTCTTCACATTCATAATCAAATATTATTGTTTTAATCAATGTAATCAAAATGTTGAAAATAAAATTGTAAAATCTCTTAAAAAAATCATTTAGAATTGATCACCTTTTTGTAAATTAACAATGCGTCCAACCTATATTATGATAGATGCTCTTAGATATATTATAATATGTTTTGAACTTCCTTACAAAAAAATGTTATCGTTTCTATATATTACGATAGGTTTCGTAAAATATATTATAATAATTTTTTTTATTACGAAAATGTTATCAGTTTAGTTATCATGATAGATTTTCTAAAGTCATAACTTTTTATTTTATTACAAAAATGTCACTCATCAACTTATTGTAATAGATAGATTTCATCTATCATAATAAATTGTGATAGAAAACATTTTTTTTCAATAATGATTGTAATAATTATTATACTTCAAAGTAAATTTGAACATTAAATATTTTTATTTTCTATTTAATGTTAAAAAGTTAAAATAATTAGATTGAATACTTTTGAGAAAATAAATGATAAAATCTTGAAAAATGAATATACATTTTTATTTTAAGAATAATTAAAACCTTAAGATACTATTCTTAAACTATAGACATCGGGAAGAATAATTTATGTTGCACATTACATTTATACATTCATTATTTTGATAACGTTACAGTATTATTTTAATGCAAGTTTTAAAATACGAAATCCCTCATTCAACCATAACTTCGGTTATGTTATAATATAGGCTTAATACCTCTTTTGGTCCCTTTTTAAGGGGTGAATGTTCAAGTGTGTCCTACCTTTTTTAAAAAGTTCAATTTCATCCCAACTTGTGAAAAAAAGTGTACAATCAAGTCCTTTTTGGTCACGACGTTAAATATTTAACGATCCAACTGACAGCGTGGAGACATCTATGCAATGTGGTTGTTTTTGGTTCAGAATGTCCAAGGGTAAATGTGTGATTTTAAAAAAAAAAATCACTTGGTTAAAAAGTAAAAGGGGTTAGGGTTTGGTTTCCTCCCCTTTGATGTTTTCCTACCATCTACGAAAGCTACTTGCATACCCAACTGAGAAGGGGAAAGAAAGACCAGAAGACTTACTTGTAGTGCTGCCATTTTCTGCAGCTACAGAAGAAATTTTGTCTGCTTGTGATAGTGATCCTAATCAATTGGAGTTAGTTCGTCTTTACAATGAGGTAAAAGTACCGTGACATGCACTTTACGAAGGATCGCTTTCATTCAATTAAAAAAGTGGTAGTCTATATTGTATCAGTAATATTTCCTATGTTGGCAGATGTGCAAGACAGTGGAGGAAAACCCCACGGATTTAGTTCAAACATCTTTGGCAAGAGAAACAGCAGAGCTTCAGGTAGGGAAGAATTTCTTACCCCTAGAAACTATCTGCAAAGACATGGACAGAATTCTAACACCCACAGAAGAACAATCTGCTGCAGATATTTCGACGTCAAATTTAGAGAACAAATCAGAGGTTATGTCCAAGAGCGAGATTTTGGGCGCCAAATCACTTTCCATACATCAAAGACCAATTAGGAGGAAACCAAACCTCACCCCTTTTACTTTTTAACCAAGTGAATTTCTTTTAAAATCACACATTTACCCTTAGACGTTCTGAACCAAAAACAGCCACGTTGCAGATATGTCTCCACGTTGTCAGCTGGATCGTTAAATATTTAACGCCATGACCAAAAAGGACTTGATTGTACAATTTTTTCACAAGTTGGGACAAAATTGAATTTTTCAAAAAAGGTAGGACGCACTTGAACATTCACTCCCTAAAGAGGGAACAAAAGAGGTATTAAGCCTATAATATATTATTATTATTGCAAAAGTGAATACGTTGATTTGTAACGTTTGTTAGAATCTTGTTATTTTATTAATTAGCAAACGGTAAAAAATTTATGAAGCAACGTTCATTTATTGTTTTTATTTTCTTTTATTGATTTTATTTTTTTAATTTTATAAATAGATAGTTTTTTTTTATTTCAAAACATATAAAGTTCAGTCTTTCTCATTCTTTTCTCTTCTTAGTTTCATCTTCTTTTTCTCTTCTTAAAATATTCTGGGCTATTTTATACTTTTTCTATAGATCCCCAAAGAAGTTCCTGTTGTATCTTGGGAAACTTGCGAAATACACTACCCATAGAATATTACTACCTCAAGAACAATACATAAGAAACTTCTTAAGAAGTTTGGATTTTATGACCTAAAACATATGAGTATCCCTTATGATGTTAATTCTAAATTAATGAAAAATAAAGGAGAATCTATATCTCAGCCTTGGTATCCCAAATAATTGGGAGCTTACTACACTTGATGACCTGACATTGCTTATGCAGTAGGTACACTCAATATCCAAATCAAGAACATTACGATTCACTTGATAAGCTTATGAGATACTTAAGAGGTTCAATGGATTATTCCATTGAATACAATGGATTTCCCACTGTACTAGAAGGGTACAGTGATGCTAACTGGACCTCTGATTCAGATGAGACAAAATCCACTAGTGTTTATGTATTCACACTTGGGGTGGTGCGATTACATGAAGATCCCCAGGAAAACAATTATTGCAAGATCAACAATGGAATCTGAGTTTGTTGCGCTTGAGATGGTTGGTAATGAGGTTGAGTGGTTGAAAAATTTCTTAGCGAAAATTCTACTAGGAATGAAACCAACCCCATCGGTATCAATACATAGTGATTGCCAATCGGCAATATCTATAGCTAAAAACAAGAATTACAATGGAAATAATAGACATATAGAATTGAGACACAATTTGGTGAATCAACTACTAGAGAGTGAAACTATTTCCATTGATTATGTGAAGTCAGAACGAAATTTAGCAGATCCTCTGACAAAACCCCTAGGAAGGCAAATGATATTAGAAACATTGAGGGGAATGGAACTTAAACCACTTGCAAACAAACAAGTGATGGTAACCCAACCTTTGTGATCGAAGATCCCATGAATAAGGTTGATATGGGTAAAAACAAGTCACTTGTTAGTTCTGATAGCACTAAATTGATTTTAATCAATTATGTCCCTTCCTATAGTGTGTGTGAAAGTGATAGAGACTGCATTATTGAAAGGTTAAACTTTGTCATTAAAGTTCTATGTGGTGAAAGAATTTTAGTTTAAACAAAGTTTTTAATGATTTTCATATCCCTTAGGGTGGTGTATGATTTGCAGCATACACTTGATGAATATATGAGTGTCGAGTGAGGCCACTTGCATGAGATCTTGGGATGATCTCTAGAGCACCCATGAATACCGAGCACGCGCATGACCTAGTAAGTGCAACACAACGATAACAACAATGATTGTGGGGGTGTATTGTGATTGATAAACCAATAACACACGTCAAGTGTCTTTGGTTCATATAGCTTCTTATACCAACTATAGTGTGTGTTAAGTATCTCAATCTAAGCCTGGTTCATATAGCTTGTTATACCAGCTCTAATGCATTACATCTTATGAGACCTAGGATAAAAGTTTCTTATCTTTTCTTTTAACTCTCTTTTGCAATAAGTGAGAGATTGTTATATTATTATTATTATTGCAAAAGTGAAAACGTTGATTTGGAACGTTTGTTAGAACGTTGATATTTTATTAATTGGCAAACGGTAAAAAATTTATGAAGCAACGCTCATTTTCTTTAAGAGCTGCAAACTTTCAAATCATTTATTGTTTTTATTTTCTTTTATTGATTTTATTCTCTCCTAACTCTATAAATAGAGAACTCTTCCACAATTCCAAAACACACCAAGTTTCGTCTTTCTCATTCTCCCCTCTTCTTAGTTTCATCCTTTTTTCCTCTTCTAAAAATATTGTAGGTTATTTTATACTCTTTTTAGAGATCCTTGCTAGTTCTCAGATCCTCAGAAATTCTGAGAAGTTTCTGTTGTATCCTAGGAGACTTGCACAATACACCGCAGATAAGTCCTTAAGGATAGTGAAAACTCACTAATACAAAAATCGCGTTCAACGATGGATATTTTGATCTTTTAACGGTGATTCGCGAACGATGTCATATCAAGAGACGTCGAATTTTAAAAAATTGGACGTTAAATTAACGTCAAATTTTGTCAATATACGACGTTAGTCAATTTTTTTATTCTTTTAATTAATTGTGATTCTTTTTTACAATTCTACATGACCTAAAAGAAAAAAAACAACAAATTTCAGTTTTTGGTGTTTTGTAAAGCATGAACTATGAAGTATCAACAACAAACAACAATAACCAACAACAAACAAGTTCAATCAAACAATAACAACAACAACAAACAAGTTCAACCAAACAACAACAAACAAGTTTAAAAAAAACAACAAACAAGTTCAACAAATAAGTTCTTCAAAACGAAAATGAAAACCAATCTTCAAAAGGTGGGTTCATTGTCGTCACCAGTGAGAGAGAAAGCAGAATGCGCCTATGAAGGCCAAGAGCACGAAAATAATCGGTCAAAACAATTGAAAATCATACATAAAGTAGTTAATTAACATGCATTTATATTAAATGAAAGAAAGATTACTTGTAATGGTCGTCAAACTTCGTTTGAGAAAAGTTTGAGAAGAGAAGAGGGTCCAGCGTGCTGAAATAAAATGAATGAATTTTCAATCTCCCGCTCAAATTTTTATTGAATTCACTAACATTTTAACGTCTAACGTTGGGACATTTGACGTTTTATATCATTTTACATCGAATTACAATTATAAACGATGTTTGATAATTGCATTTATTTACAAAAATGTCACGGTCATTTTTAAAGTTGGTTATTTATTGGTTGGACATTGAACAAGTGACATTATACGCTGATTTTGCACTAATGACTACACGCCTTAGGAAATAATGTTTTATCAACTTTTCTACAACAATATAAAACTCAGATTATATTAAATTAAATTTATCTATAGTTAATTTTAGGCTTAATACCTCTTTTGGTCCCTCTTTAGGGGGTGAATGTTCAAGTGCGTCCTACTTTTTTTGAAAAGTTCGATGTTGTCCCAACTTGTGAAAAAAAGTGTACAATCAAGTCCTTTATGGTCACGACATTAAATATTTAACGATGCAGCTGACAGCGTGGAGGCATCTGCGCAACGTGACTGTTTTTGGTTCAGAACGTGACTGCCTAACAAAAGGGTAAATATGTGATTTTGTTCACTTGGCAGTGGTTAAAAAAAAAGAGTTAGGGTTTGAAATGAAGAAATCACGATTTGGGGTTCAACAATTTGGAGGAACTATCTTCCTATTTGGGTGATCTTGAAGGTGAACAGTGGTAGGAACAATGTTGCCATCAGATTGTTGAATCTCCAAACTGTATTGTCCTGTTGAATAGTCCACTGATCCATTGGCATTGGAATAGAGCTTTCGACTAGTATTCAATGTTTGGCCTAATAGAAGAGTATCCGTGGGTGAATCAAAGCTCTGCCATATAACGTTGGAAAGTGAATTCTTCAAGATGAAATTCCCGTCATCCTTCATTTATGCTGATGCAGTGTTTGTTCTTTCGTAGATGGAAAACGAAGCCCCGTTGAGAGGTTGGATCACAAATTGGTCACTTCGTGTGAGATTGATGGATGATCCAATTTCAACTGGATTGTCACGGTTTGCAGACCAAACTAATGTTTTTTCTGGAATTTTGTCAAACCAAATACCAACAAGATAGCAACCACTAATAAGGTGGTAGAATCCAAAAGCATATTCCCCGGAGGATGATCACTAAGATGAATTGGTGGCACTTCCAGCCACAATGCCGGATCCCAGTTCAATTGAAATGGCGATGCTTGGAACATTGAAAAACAGAAGCATGGCAACAGAGAGACCAAAACAGAAAATAGGATTTGATTTTGAATATTTATCGTTTTAAATTTGTATAATAGAAAATTGGTACTATTTAAGACTAATCATAATTAAAAATTATTTTATGTAATAAATAAACAAAATGCGAAAAGGCACTAAACGGTTATTTTCTGGGAGGGTAGAACTTCAGTACCTTTGTATTAGAGATAGTTAGCGACTCTCTCACTCTTTTTGTTATATGAATCACTTGGGTTTCCGAGTCTCATTCGTTCAGTCTGCTTCGCATTCTTGCTGAAATCGATCGTCCATCACATTGTGTTGCTCTGCTGTGTCACTCAGGTTTTCATCTCTTCCAGATTGTAACTGCTTAATTTTTCTTATACTGTCTCGTTGTGTTTTAGTAGTTAATCGATCAATGTAATCGTCATCATCATACTCACAATCACACTACCAACTCAAATTAATTGGAAGATAGTTCCTCCAAATTGGTGAACCCCAAATCGCGATTTCCGCAACCCAAACCCTAACTCAATTTTTTTAACTATTGTCAGGTGAACTTTTTTGAAAATCACATATTTACCCTTTGTTACGCAGCCACGTTCTGAACCTAAAACAGTCACGTTACACAGATGCCTCCACGCTGTCAGCTGGATCGTTAACGTCGTGACAAAAAAGGACTTGATTGTACACTTTTTTCAAAAGTTGGAACAACATTGAACTTTTCAAAAAAGGCAGGATGCACTTGAACATTCACCCCCTAAAGAGGGACCAAAAGAGGTATTAAACCTTAATTTTATCATAAAAGTCAAAGCAACAAATATTTACTCTAAAATTTTTTAGTATTGTACCAGAATCAATTCTAATTGTACTTGCAGACCCGGCAACACTTCAAAATACTCAAAACTATTAATGTTTTTGAAATATTTATGCTATTGAATAGTTTTGATATATTGATATAATATAATAATTTATTATCTTCAAAATTATTTGAAGGAATTATGTTCTATTTATTTATTAAAGGACTAAAAAAGTCTACAAGTACCTTTAAAAATTTTATTGATTTAAACGTAAAAAAAATTTCCTTTCCGTCTAATTTATTAGAAACTCGAAACTCCTTAACTAACAGTAACTCAACTATCGAAAACTTCATAATTTCACATCACAGACACTTCGTACACTAACAAGTATTTAACTATGCATTAAACAACTTTCATTCTTCAACATAAATATAAAAAAAAAAGGTTTAAAGAGGTGGAAAGTTATATGACATGTGTATATCATTGATGTTAAATAACTCTTTCATTTATTAAAATACCAATAATCATTTTTAACATTAACGGTTTACTAATCAGACATTAAAGGTCAATCGATTTAGTATATTATAACATTAAATGCATTGTTAGAAATTAAAGTATAAGTTCACGTCTCATATTGGATAGAAATGAGAGATTGAAACACTGTGTAAAAAAGTTAAAAATTCGTTAATTTATTGTTTTAAGATTATGGATAGAGAGTGGTGTCAATCTTTTATATGATTAAACTTACTTTGATTGGTGTTTGTATCTCTCTAATAAATAGATGGAACACACGTAACGTTGAAGACACAATTTGTATTAATGTAAAGTATTTTCTAAAACTGAGATGAATCCACTTTACAAAAATGGGTGAAGCAACTGAACGGTTGTTATAAAAATTAGTTTGAATGTGTTAATTATTTGAAAAGTTGGCTGAAGCCTATTGGGTTGTGGTTAGAAATTAAGTTCCATTAGCAATAGAGCCCCTACCACCAATTTATGCTCCAACAACACCATAGGGGCCATCACTCACAAGCTTACCCACTTGTGATTTGTGCTCCAACCAATGCACTACACGACAAAATAGCTAATGCATGTAGCACTGTTCATCTTTTTCCACCTTTTTATCCTTTCTTTCTTCCTCCACTATGCTCTTTTATGGACAGCCTAAAAAGATATATATACTCACTCTTTTTCATTTACTCACTTGTTCCTTTTTTCTAGGGTTATATTTACTTTATCAAACCTTTCTTTCAGGATGAAATCACCATAAACAAACATGTGGTTATAGTTTCTGCGAATTAGTATATATGCCTATCTTAGATATGAAGAATGGAAATTCACTATGATTGGGTGAGTGAGTTTTATTCTGATTTTTGTTTTCCATTGAAATTTTGTTATTAAAGGATCACAAACCAATATTTCTTTTCCTTCTTATGCAAAAGTAATACACACTATCATATATCTCACAAAATTTTGTTTAATATAGTTTTTTTTATCCTTCTCTATCGTTAATAAATTTTAAATAAGAATGAATTATTGTTATTATTAGAATATTTTATACTTTATGATATTTATCTAACTAAAATTGTGTGAAAATTTAAAAATCAACATAAAAATTTGTTAGACATTCATTTATTGCGAATTTTTAAGAAAATTACAGAAACTTTTTTCTAAAATATAAAAATTCCTAGTAGTGTTATACACATAATATTTCTCTTTCTTTTTTTGTGAAATTTTCTTCTATTAACTTTTCACTTTATTGTTATGTTTACAAAATACTTAGAGTTGATATTTTCTTTTTAACGACAAACAAGCCTTAGTTGGGTTAGTGGAAGAGAATTGACTCATAATTTTTCTGATTTTCCTTCTAAATCCACAAATTTAATTTATAAGTTTTAAATGTTAGTGGAGGAGTTAAAATTGATACTTCGAGCGAATTGCTTGATTGTTGGCTATGTTATGTTTTCATTGCCTACTTTAAGTTACATATTTTTTTTCCCTTTCTGTTCATAGTTCACACTAGTTAATGCTGTGTACATGCTTAAGACATCAATTTCCAACATTATCTGTCTTTCATAAGATATGAATTTAGTATATTTTTAAGATTTTATTACATTTTCCTTTCTTTTGCAATTTAGCTAATGGGCATGCATGGTGTGGGTCTATCCTGTGCACTATAAAGAGAGTGTCTGCCATTGAATAATAGTTGGAATGGATGTTTTATTTGTACTAACAAATCAAACTTATCAATTAATTCCTAACCCATTTTATTATTTTCAAAATGATGTTCTAATCGTAAAAATTGAACTCCCCCATCTTTAATATTAAAAACTAAAAACACAATTTTATTATTTTAAATATTATAATATAATTGTGTTTTAAAAAAAATATAAAAAGTTAAAACTACTTTATTTATATTGATAATAGTTTCAATTTATAAACTCTTAAAACTTTAGAGGTTTTCAATATTTAGAAACTCTACATATATAGTTTTCTTAAGTTGTTCTAAAAATTTGGAGGTTTTCAATATTTAGAAACTTACATAATTAAAGTCTTACTATTACACCTACAAAAAATTCAACATAAGAAGATTAGTTGGATGAAAAGTTTAGTCATAGGTATTAATTGATGAGAATAATGTCATGTCACATATTAAAAATTAAAAAGGTGTTTTGTACACCACATGGGAGATTCCTTCATTCACAAACATATTCAATTGATCATCATCCTCTATCTCTAAAACAAGACCAGTCAATTTCTTTCCTAAAGAAACACTCACTTTCATGAATAATGACATATTATGAGAGAATGATGACCAATTCTAATAATTGATGACATGCAAGCAACTTGCATTTTATCACAAAGTCTTAAAGAAAATCTATTTCGCATGGAATATATCTTTTCATTTTACATGTGAAAAGAGATTTGTAAGTGCACGCATGTACATATTATACATTTCTCTCTATAAATGTGTTGCATGAATGTTCTAAACTGTTGTCACTTTTTCTCTTAACAACCATTTCACAGGTTTTTGCCAAACTTGTTTACATATGAATATGGTTGGTACCTATGGTAGTTAGAGCATGTATAAACAAGGCTACAAAATTTGGATACAATTCATTTTTCAATTGTTTCGATTTTGGGTAAACTCAAAAGAGGTGCATGTAAGCAAATCTTTGATTTTCAATTAAATGAAAATTAACACAAAAGGATCTTGAATTTTCATGATACTCACCATTCTCATACATAATAAAAGAGAACTTACCTAGATCCATTGTATAGTTCTTTCTATCAATTGTTTCTCCCTTCTCTTACTCATCTTTAATGCTTTCTTGATGATATAAAAATTGCAAGGATGTTTTTCTCTATCAAGGTTACAGTTTCTTTGTCTTCTAAAAACCGTTAGGTTCTCGCTTTTCTTTTCCAGAAACTTAAAACTTGTCAATAGTAGTCAAAACTTTTTCCTCTTTTATGATATTTTAATTAAAATTAATAAAATACCAAAATCCAATTTTTGAGGTGAGAAGAGAGGGATTAATTTTAATAATTCTAAAATAATCCCAATGACTTTAATACCTTATATTCTAATAATCATCACATTAAAATCTTTAATTCAAAATTATACTTTAAATTAGATGAACCAATATTAATTATTAATATAATTTAACGCTGCAAGCTCCAAGAAATCTTATACGTTTTTTTATTCAAAAGCTCATACTAGGTATCATTATACATTTTGACATCCTATTGATACGCTAAAACATATTTATCATTTGTCATCATGAACAAATATTATTAAAAAAAAAATTATGAGATGATTAAACCAAATTCATGAAAAAATAATACACGACAAACCCCAAACAAATAAACTAAAAACACCCTTCAACATAAAAAACCAATACCTATTATAAATAAAAAATAAAAAATCAAACTAATACTAAGGTGTAATTTAATATACCATTTAAAAGACTAATCCTAAATGGACTAACTTATCATCACAATGATTGTCTTCTCTAAAAATATAATATTCTGGACATCATATTCTTACACAACTTTAAACACTTTCTTTACTGTGGTCCAATCGTCCATCCAAGAAATAATAATCTTGAAACAAAAAGCTTGACATACTAAAGCCAAATCACACTAAATAAATGACTATTTTTGTTTCGCATAAGTCTCATCAAATAAAACTAAATTTTTTTCTTAATTAATGTGGTATAAAGATTAGCCTAAGTCAATCCGAAGAACATTGTCATGTGAGTTCATTGATTGAATGTAAAATAACATGTTTTGAAGGTTTTTAGTAAAAACAGAAAACAGTAACAAATTAAATGATACTAAACTGAAAAAAAAAAAAAAACAAGATTGGAATGTAAAGTGCATCACAAATTAAATAAAATACATGATCAAACTAAAGAGTAAAAATATATATATCAAAAGAAAAGCATCAACCAAACAAGTGCTCAAACCTAATGCTTAAAAATATAAAAGACAGTGAATAACACAATAAAACAGTGTATAACAAGTAGCTGAAATAGTAGTTCATTATGCAAAATCAACCATTCATCAAGACACTAATAGATAAAACACATACAAAACTAAAATTAGGTACAAGAACAATAAAATTATATTATGTATTTTTACTTATCTCTATATTTCTTCTCACTGTATCCTAGTCTTAACCTAATTTACTTAAAAGAGTGAAAATTATAAGTGTGACATTTCTCATTTTGTATTTACTACTTTAGATTTATTTTTTACGTATTGTTCAACCTATAAAGATTTTTAGACCTCAATTAATTAAAACTTAACATAACTTTTTAATTAAATTATGAATATTTAGCATACATTAGAGATTTCATGTATGAGAGATATCTATATTGTAAACGATCATGTTAGAGTGATGGACTCATAAGGGGCAAAATGCTTATTCTAACCATTAATTTAACGTTATTTGATGTATAGAATTTCAGCTCAGAATAAATTTAATTATATCGAATAAGTTGATTGAATGTAATCGAAAGAGAATATTACAAATTATAAGTTTTGTTTGGCAGAGGATATTATCCCCTTGTGTGCTTGAGACATTGTACGAGGTGCCTGACATAAAACGCATAACGCGCTTTCTTATCTTCTGCAGAATGACAGAAAAAATTTATTCAGCCCTCAAAAGGTATTGGATGCTGTACTACTTCATCAAAGTTTTTCATACAAATTTATCTTTTACATTAAAAACACTTTTATTGTATAAATGTGACTTAATACTAAAAATTAACACGTCATTAATAAGTCATTATTTTTAATAATATTATTTAGAGTCTTTAAACAAGATTTTGAGTAATACGTGTGTTTATTGTGAATTTTGACTTCTCACATCTTATTTATTAATTATTTATCATTATATGAAATATTACTAAAATAAAAAAACATAGATAAAAAATCCCATGTCATATAACATAAACAAATTATACTTATTATAAAAAAAATTAAATAAATATATAAGAGATAAAATTATTAAACTATTTATATTATTCTTTATAAATAAAAATCAAATTAATTAATTTATCAGCATAATGATTTTTTTTTTAAAATAATAAATTTTTTTGAACTATATATACATGTTTATAAAAATGTAAACACTGATGTAGTTTCACATATTTTCCATATGCATACATACATACACACACATATATATATATATATATATATATATACTTATTTTTTTTCTTGTTTTTTTTTTCTTTTTCATTAAAAAAAATAAAGAAAATACATGATGATATATAAAAGTATATGTCAAAAGATCTAATATTTATAACGAAGTATTGATAAACTTGTCTGATTTTGAGATTGAGTTCAAGTTATACATATAACTCTCTTCCTTGTGGCACTAGTTTATATTCTTTCCATAATAGATATCAACCTTCTTTAGACTTAGTTTCATCTCATGTTTTTGTTATTTTTTCTTTCTTTAATAATATATATTTTCATGGGAAATAATAAATAAATGTTATATAATAATGTATATTTATAACTATATATAAAGAGGACACATCTTTTTGGTATTTTATTTTATTTTATCAATTTTATCCTCTTAATTATTCTTAATAAAAAAAAAACTAATTTTCAGTGTTATCATTTTTAGTAATTACTTTTTTAATTCAAATAACTATTCATTAACTTATCTTCGTAACTATTTTTTCAAATTTAAATAATTATTCATAATTCAAAGTAATTTACACAATATTACTTATAATATTTTTTATTTCAATAACTAAAATTTATTTTATTTATAATTATATCTATTACTATGTATCTATACTTATATACACTTTTTTGTTTTTTCAATTTTATCCTTTTAATTACTACTTTTAAAATTTAAATGATTTATAGATATTTTAAAATGCATACATACAAACTCAATAACACATACTTATACTAGTATTTATAAATATGATAAAAATAATGAAATTTTATATATAAAAAAGCATGTTGATTTTTTATAAGTTCCAAAAACATGAGAACATGTTAATAATATAACTATTAAAGAAAAGTTGACAAATGAATATAAATGAGAAGAATTATTTATTATTTATAAAATTATAATGTTAAATTTTGTTTCACACATTTGTCTACCTCTCTTCACTTTCTGATTGTATAAAAAATTATAAGACTTTATCCTACAAAATATGTTTTTTACTTTATTTTGTAGCTGACACTTAACTATTTTTATGCATACGAAATAGACACACTTTAGTCCATTCAAACCTGAGCATAAGCTTCAAGCAATCGTATGTGTATTCCCATTCCTATTCGGAATGTGTCCTTAAAATTAATTGTGTGTACGTGTTAGATTCTAGGTTGAATCACATAACTCATTGTTGAAAACATGAATATGAGCCTATCAGAATAACCATTACAAAAACCACCCTTAAAATGAACCTAAATAAAAATTATTAATTTAATTATAGACATACTTGTACAACAAATAAACTAAGTAATAGTTAATAGATTAAGCTTTACTGGTTAAAAAATATTTTAAGATATATTAATTTGTTGGTAAATCACATACTAATAGTATTTGATTATTTGATTATGTTACGATATTTCTTAATATTATATATTTATAAAATATATGGTATATAAGGTAAAGTATCATATTATTATTAGTGTTTTACTAATTATTATATATACGACAAGTTGTTGATATTATTTAATATCATCTTAATATTATCTGTTTTTATCACCTGCGTCATAGGGTAAAAAAAATCCTATATAAATAGGTATGGTATTTCATTTAGAAATATCCACTCTCATATACTCATTTTGTTTTAGTTAAAAGATGCAAACTTTCTTACTCACTTGAGTAACAGAGAGTCTTTGGTAGGTGGATTTTCTTCTGTGGTCCAACTCTTGGGGGGATATAATAGGATTCTCCAATCTACTCAGATCTTGCCACTTGTTCGAAGATCCATGCTCTAGATCACCATAAGAACATTTGTGGCTTAATAACTATTTTGGTCCCTATATTCGTCACTTTTGTTCAAAGTGGTCCTTGAGTTTTTTCAACGTTAACCCCTTTTTTGTAAAATTTATTGAATTTGGTTCCTTTTGTTGACGACGTCTAAATCCTAACAGTGTAGAGTTTACCTAAGAAAAACAGAATGAGTTGTCACACAATAGAGCTCAGGGTGGCTAGCTCGTGATTCAGTGAGATGGAGGTTGTGTTGTTGTTTCTAATTCTGGTTGCACGATTTGTATTTTTTGTGGTGGGATTCTGGTTCTTGTTTTCTTTACAGGTTTGGGCGAAGATGATAGTGCGAAGAAGGAGAACGTAGAGGAGTTGCGAACTTGACTATGTGAACAATGGTTGATGATTCGCGAGTGACTGTCTAATTTGGGTGGTTATCTGTGTTTTGGGTTTGTAGGTTTGTGAAGATAAAGGCGTGATAGAGGGGGTTTCACTATTGCGATGGAGAAGGCGAACTAGGGTTTCGTGTGCTTGCTTCCGTGGCTGCGTTTGTGGTTCTTTGATGTTGCAGGTTGGGTGTGAAGATGAAGGATATTTTGCGGTGGTGTGGTACGCATGGAGGAGACTCACAGATCTAGATAATGGTTTGGATTTTTTGCGTTTTATGGTCTTTGTTTGCAGGTTGATGCGCGAGGAAATGACGATGGAGAAGATGAGTGTCACTATTATTGACATGGTTGGTGATTGATGGAGGAGGAAACTAGTTTGACCTACCATGTTTTCACGTCACATTCCTTTAACTTGTCATGTACACGAAAAATTGATAGCTCATTTAATATTGGCTTATATGGACACTACGACATTAGCGATTAGATGCCGTAAGCGAAAAGGACCAAATTAAACAAATTGTACAAAAAAAGGGACCACTTTGAACGTCGAAAAAACTTGAGGATCACTTTGAATGCCGAAAAAACTCGAGGACCACTTTGAACAAAAGTGACAAATATATGGACCAAAATAAATATTAAGCCAACATTTTTCATCTACCATGAGACCCAATAAAACTTTGTCTCAACATCACTATTTCATGATTACGACCTAAAGCTAAGCTCAATTTTCATACAAGATAATGTTCAACCCTATGATAATCCTTCATAATGATCCAACAAGTGAGCAATTTTGCAAGTACGACGACAAAGAGCTCGAAGTGTTGTGCCCCCAACACTAAGTAGACCTCCAGATACTGAATCAAAAGTTGACCATCTTGGAGATGGGAAGCTTCCTCCGCATCCTCCTCAATCGATAGTCTACACATGACACTCATCAGCAAGCAAGGAGTTTCCTTCACAAAAGCATGACGATGAGAGTTGAAATCCCATGCATCAGGGAAGCCGTCAAAAGGAAGGCTCGTGCAACTTTCGGTATATTGTAGCCTGACACCCTGATGGGACTCCAGGTGAGTCATAATCAATCTACTTGGCACAGATTCCGAAGAGTTCGAAGCAAATAAACCGATGTAGGACCAAGGAGATTCGTGGTTGATCCCATCACTCAAGATGAGATCACGGTGTATAGAGGCAGCATAACCCCTGCCATGATAGAGAGTCAGTGGAGTCTCAAAACTCCAGATGGCAACATAAGAAAAAACCCACAAATAAGGCACCCAATTATCTAGATGGTAACATAAGAAAAAGTCCTCAAATGAGGCACCAAGTCATCTAGATGGTAACATAAGAAAAAGGCTTCAAATGAGGCATCGCGTTACCTAGATGATAACTTAACAAAATCCTTCAAACAAGACACTGAGTAATCTAGATGGTAACATAAGAAAAGGTCCTTAAGCAATGAACTGATTTATCTAGATGGTAGCATAAGAAAATCTTTTAAACGAGGCCTCGAATAATCTAGAAGGTAACATAAGAAAAAGCCCCCAAGTGAGACAACGAGTTATCTGGATGGTTACGTAAGAAAAGCCCACAAACAAGGCATCTAATTATCTAGATGGTAACATAAGAAAAAACCCTCAAATGAGGCACCAAGTTATCTAGATGATAAAATAAGAGAAAGCCTTCAAATAAGACATGCGGTATATATATTGTAACATAGGAAAATTCTTTCAAACGAGGCACCAAGTTATCTAGATGGTAACATAAGAAAAATCCCTTAAGACACCAAGTTATCTAAATGCTAATGTCCGAAAAGCTCTCAAACGAGACACCGAGTTATCTAGATCGTAATATAAGAAAAAGACCTCAAACGAGGCACCGAGCTATCTAGATGGTAACATAGGAAAAAGTCCTCAAATGAGGCATTAAGTTATCTAGATGGTAACATAAGTAATGTACAATGACACATGACACAGGAGGCCAAATACTCTTAACTCCCACTCTGACTCTATTAGTCCTATATTCAACTTGTTTAATTTCGTCACGAGCTTTCCTAGAGGATCGTCCTTTGCTTCTTCCATGTCATCATCTTCGTAATAATAGGTTAATGCATATTAATGCATGGCCCGCTTCTCAAGATGGAATAACTAAAATAAAGATTTTCAAAGGTATGGGTCATTTATTTATAAAATGCTACATAAAAATACTAAGAATAACAATATAGCACTTGTGGTTAAACTTGTCAATTTAGCTCCGATCACATGGTTTGGCCTTGAGCAACATAGGTTGGGGCAAGAAAAACTCACAAAGCCAAAAAGCCCCCCATAAAAAAAAGCCCACAAGGACAAAATATTCACAAAAACGTCTTGTGGGTCAGGACCAACCCATGGGTCTTTTTTTAGAAAAATATTCATTTTGAATACAAGAAAATATTCAATTAACTACTAATCTGTCACAAATTTAAGTGTTTTTAATTTGTCACAAATCTTGGTTGCTTGCTTATATAGAAAAATTATGCAGTAACATAAGATGTTGAAATCCTTGATTAGCTAAACATATTTAATTTTCCTTAACTGACTAAATATATTTTTAAAGTATATAAGATAGTCATTTAATTTTGTTCTGCAAAAAATTCATTTAGATCTAAATCAAAACTAAATAATACATCTCCATTTGATAATTTAAAATAATGAATTTATGAATAATAAGTTTATAGATTTTTTTATTTATGTTATTTATTTTTTTCCTTTTATCAATGTATGACACATACATTTCCTTCTTTTTAGAAGTTAATGCATCATTACTTGACCTAATAAGACTAATATAGTTAGTTTTATTTACATGTTCTGTATTAGGTTTCCTATAACCTAGACTTTATTTGTTAGATGGATGCCTATTAATATTTTGGTGACGGTGTCGTTTTCATGCCTGAGGGATTCTATGATCTTATCATTCTTGGCTACTGCTGCAACCTCTACAAGCTTTTTCTTTTGTAGCCTAGTTTCTTCCTTTTCCTCGTCTATGACACTCAACTACTTTAGGTTTTAGGATATTTCTGTGTGAGAAGTTTTATAACTTGATTACATAAATCTTTATATGTACTAGATAGTTTAGATGAGTACAACAGTAGTTCATAATATGTGTTTCTAACTAAGTGTAGATAAGAAAAGTTCACCTCATCATCAAAGTCATCTAATGTACTCTCTACATTCCCTATTACCAAGCATACTTTGACACCCTCGTCTTGGTCAGATGTGTCTAGGTCTTCCCAGGTGCTCATCAACATTTTTTTCTTTTCGTATCTGGGTCTGACTGACTTTTTCTTCATCTTTTCAACCTCGGGAAATTCTGATATGAAATGTTCAGGTTTGTTGCACTCGTAACAGACAATTGTGTCTTCTGGTTGTCTGTCTTTTGTTTGTCTGTCTTTTGTATTGTTCTTAGAGCCAAATCCAAAGCGCCTACCCTTGAACATTGTGCCTTTCTTGTGATGAATGAAAGCTCGGCTTCTGATAGGGAATAAGATGCTTAAAGAGAATTATTCTAATGACAAATAAGCAATGAAAATAATTAAAATTGGAAAAGAGAAAGGATAGGAAAACTTATGGAAGTGAAGACAGGCCACTTAAAAAGGATTCCAAGATAAGTGCCAATGGTTGGATCGCCAGTTGTTTTGCACATCTCTTAAGTCTTCCATTCCTAAAGAGTTTATAAGCTTCCTAGCAAATGTAGAAATTAAAACTACAAACTATGCATGATTACTTGCACTAGAATCAAAGAAATAAGAAGGCTTATTTGTTTTTCTTTTCTTTTAAGTCCAAACTATGTGAAGTCCCACATTGCTTGTACTTAAAGAAAACAAGAGTTTATAAGCTTCTCTACAACCAAAATAAACGAAAGAAAACAATAGAGGCAAATACAAGCTAAGAACCTATTCTACTCTTTTTATTCTATTTGTCACTCTAAAAACTCTTCATTGTTACCCCATTTATGATCATATCATCTTCATCATTCTCGTCCATTGAGTCATGTTCGTCGCGTGACTCCTCTGAGGATTTTTCTGTTCTAAGAGCATTGGTAGGTGTCTTCTTGATAGCTTTGAGCGTGAAGCTTTTCTCCTTCTTGATAGAGCCATCTTGAAGAAGCTCAAGCTCATGAACCTTTGGTATCCCTACCAACTCTTCTAGACTCATTCCATCTAGATTTTTTGACGTTCGTAGAGCTATGACCTGAGGTCTCTATTGCTTGGGAAGTCTTTAGGATTTTATCAATATGATTGAAGTTGTCATATGATTTTCCCAAGGATTCCAGCTCATTGAGGATCATTTGGAATCTGATGAACATGCTTTGAATGTTTCATTTTCAAGCATCGAAAATAGTTCATACTGTCTTGTTAGTAAGCTTAGCTTAATACTTTTGACTTCATTTGGTCCCTCATAAGTGATGACCAAGGTGTCCCACATTTATTTAGCTCCTTGGTAACTGTGAACCTTCCTGTATTCTTCTTCTAAGAGAGCACACATCGGAGAGTTGCGAGCTTTAGAGTTTAACAAGTAGCGCTGCTTCTACTTGTCAATCCACTTGCTCTTTGAGAGTGGTTCTCCTTCTTCATCTACAAGAATGTAGTTTCCGTTCTCCACAATGTCCCACATGTCGATATGACATGATTCAAAGAATGCGATCATTCTTTGCTTCCAGTAGTCAGACTTCTCTCCCTTGAACAGGGGAGGACGATTGATGGCGCATTCTTTGTTTTCCATTCTTTGAGATCTTTTCTTGAGTCCTGCTAAGAACTAACCGTGCGAGGTTAGCTTTGATACCAACTAAAGTACCTGAAAAACTCTAGAAGGGGTGGGGGTTGAACAGTGTTAATGAAAAAATTTTTGCAACCCTTCTGATATAACACGTTATCGAGGTCCTGAAATTTTCTTTTAAATTCTTAGACGCTCCACTTGATAAATATGTATGAACGATCTTATGTGTTATTCAGAATATGTACTGCAGTGTTTTGTAAGGACTTCCTTTATGAAAATAAACGTTTTAGCTTAGAAGATTCTAATGTTTAGAAATTAAAGAGCAACTGCAGGTTTTTGTAAGAAGATCATTTAAACAAGAGAAGAGATGATTGCACAAGAGATTTTATACTAGTTCACTCCAACTGAGCTACATCCAATCTCCTCCGTAGAGGATTCCACTATAATATTCACACGATTACAAATGAGTATTAGTCCCACTCCTAGTACTCAACCCCACTGAGATTTCCTTTGAGTATTAGCACCACTCCTGATACTCAACAATCCCGATGAGATTTCTGCTGAGTATTCGCACCACTCCTAACACTCAACAACCCCACCGAAATTTTCTTTGAGTATTCGAACCACTCCTGGTACTTAGCAACCTTATCAAGATTCTCTTCATACTATAGCTCTCTTAGAAAGGATGTGAATACAATACAACGTCTAAACACTCACATGTATTTCTCTCTTCTTAACAATGAAGCATGAGAGTATTTCTTTTACCTTTTACTCTTTTCTTTTCTTTTCTTCACTTCTCCTTTCTTCTCCTCTCTTTTCTTCAGCTCAGATGTATTCTTTTTCTTGAGCTCTTTCTCTTTAGCTTCTCAGGATCAATATTACGTTGTAAGCTTCTCTCTTGACTATCCTTTGAAGCTATCCTCTAGATTTTCCTATCAAGAGAACATTTATTTAAAGGCTTAATGGATATTTGTCCATTAGACTGAGTTTGTAGCCTTGATACTCATGTTTTCCCTTTCTTCTTCGTCCAGTTGCCATTGGCTAAGTCAACTTGTCATAGCAGACATGTTTTTTCAATACTTTGCTTGAAGTAGGTTGTATGATACTTTTAGGTATGACTTCAAGTGAAGAACATTCGGTGAATATCTCCTTTGTTCCTAACGTTCACTTTTTGATATTTGATTTGTAATTTTTTGGATGCGTGTAGAATAGCTTATCTTCAAGAATAGAGTAAATTATGCATACAGAAGATACATATCTTTCTTATCACTTTTCTTGTTTTTTAATATTGAGCATTTAATGTCATTTAATGCTTACTCAAAACAATAAAGTGTTTTTTTTTTATTTTCCACCGTTAGGTAGCATTTTGCTATCAAGCTCTTTTCTCTAAAGATACCAAGCATAGTATAGACACTTCATCGTTAGACGAGGTACTGGTTAAGCTTGTGGAATCGTTTAGTCAAGTAAACACTTCTTTTGGTTTTGTCTCTTTTTAGACAGATAGTGTTTAACTTGTTTAAGCTTTCTTTTTATATTTTAATAGTTAAAGCCTTTTAAAGTGTTTTGACAAAGACATTGTCTCGACTTGTTTTGTTTTGGAGAGTTACACTGAATGCTTTTTCCAGGTATGATAAGCATAAAACATTTAACTTAGATGCTTTAGGCACAACATCGTTTAGCCATGTGTCTAGGTGTTCTGACCTAGATGTTTTTCTATTTCCTAAGAACCTAAGTGTTTTCCTAAGTTTTTCTATGTTGGGGATTCTGGTTCTAATTTTTTGTGTTTGGGGTTTAGGCTCTAGTCATGTGTTTTCATCCTAAGTTACTTTCTGATTATTATTCCATTTTAATGTTATTTGATTAAACTTCAAAACATTAGAGTGTTTAGGAGCATAGATGATTTTTTCTTTAACATAACACCTTTTTCTTGTGATTCATCATTTGCATGATAATTTCTGTTAACAAGGTGGTTTTAGGTTATTGTCTTGATTGTTTTGAAGCTAAAGAACATCTGAATGAATATTCTTCTATAAAAGATTTTAGGAATAGATCTAAGCTTGCAATTGGATATAGAGTTATGATCTTAATGCAAGTGATCCATTCAAGCAGTCATTGAGGAATCATATTGAAGTTTAATGATCCTAGGCTCTAGGTGCCAGGAATTGACCTAGAGTTACATTTAAATAGAACTCTTGGGAGTTGGTGACTTGTAATATCATATTTAACATAAATGTGGCACAAGAGAGGGAAAGTAGTGGAGTCGAACTTCACTATGGTTTAATCATTTGAAAGTCACTCGTTTTGTAATTCAAGTTGTTTTCCAACATCTTTTACTCTATTTTCACGAAACAATTTTTTCTTTTTTACATATCACAATCATTATCACTTTTTATCAACGATCAAGCTTGTCGAGACATCATGTTTTCTTCCAAATCATTGTGGATATGTTGGGTGGTTCGGCAAGTGCACCGAATCGTTCAAGTAATAAAAGCATGGTAAGACCAGAGAGCCCAACGGTGGCCCAGCAGTACCCCAGCGGCAACATTCCAGAGACATGGGGCTCAACCGTAGCCCAGTGGCAGCCCAGCGGCAACATTCCAAACTCACCTTTTTTGTTGTTTTGCTTGCTTTTGTGGTTGTTTAAGCTCTTTAAATTGATGGAGATTCTTCCAAGCACAAATTTAGCTACAAAATAATGGGATTAGTGATGAAGTTACATCAATGTAGCCTAAAATACAATTATTAAGAAAACAAGACAAAAGAAGAGGATTAAGCAAGTTACAAGCTGGAAAGGAGTTGATTTTGCTATTAAAATGATGCTTAGAAAATGGTAAGAATTAACATTATCAAACTCCCCCAAACTTACAACTTTGCTTGTCCTCAAGCAAAAGTACTTCACCTAGGAAATAATTCAATTACAATGGTCTTAGCAAGATAAACTTCAATCATGGTGCTCACAATTCAAAATCACAAGATAGATGCAAATGATAGATCAACAAACATGACAAGATGTTTTCATTGAATGCATGGAACGAATCCTCACCAAGGAAAGTGTTTCACTTAAGCACAATGGTGTATAAGGATGCGTGTCTTACTCTCTATTATCACAATCTTACACAAATCAAATTTGCCTTTCGTTTCAACAATATCAAACACATTCACAAGCAAGTTAACATCACAAAGACTTTTTGAAGCTCGTATTGTGGCTAGGCTAAGAAAAAAAATTGGTTTTTCTAGACAACAAAGCACCTTGAGCTAAGAGAGAAAACAATTTACTTCATGTAGCATTAGTCTCTCTTTTCACTTCACAATTTGATAAACCACTTCTTAACTTATTTTCCAACTCTCATTCATTGAATGCATTTTTCTTTCTCTTCTTCTTCTTTCTTCTTTTTCTTTCTTTTTGACTCATATTATTATTTTCCCAATTCTCCCTTTTGTCATAAACTCCCCTAAACTTAAACCATCCTCCTCATCCTACCATACTTGTTCATCTCAACTCAAGGTAAGGAGATTAAGGATTTTTCAATAAGGCTTAAGGTTCCAGGAATGAAAAAGTTTTCTTTCAGGTTCAAAGGTTATGCATTGGCTTTAGGTTCAAAAATGAAGAAGAGGTTGAAGAAAAAAATGGCCTTGATCATTTGTAACAAGCAAGCAAATAGTTCACTCAGAGAAACTCGGGCAAAATCAACTGTGATTCCAAAGTAATAACATTTAACAATAAACAGGGTTCCAAAATTTGATAAACATTCCAAAATCAGGGTTCCAAAATTTGATAAACATCATGCCAAGAATATTGATCACAATTAAAACTAAGTATCTATCTAAAGAGATACAAGCAACCACAATCTCTATTCAACACGCTCAACCACATAATCTCAATTAAATTTTCAAAACAATTTTCATGGATAAAGAGAAAGCACAAGAGATTTGTATTCATCAAGCATAACATATGATTCACTCAAATCATCATATCAATTGCACAAGAACTATCCACTAAGCAAGTTAAAAAGAAATTCAAATACTAAAAAATGAAAACAAATTAAAACTGGAAATTCAAAACTGAAAAACCAATCAAAATGAACTCTTGGCAGCTCCAGCAGTGTAGAACACTAGCACTAGCTTCACTTTTCGTATGTAACATCTTCCTCCTCCAGTAGCTTAAGCATACATTTGATTTTAGCATGCTGATTTTGTAAACAATTTAGAGAAAGACTTAGTAAATTTCCTAAGCAGGTATTGTAATATCCTTAAACCATCATAGAAGGAAGGAAGGAGCTCCTTGCACTTACTATAAACATCATTATGAGTAGCTAAATTTTTCCTAGTTAGGATTAGATGTAACTTTCTAAACTCTTTGTACTACACTTGATTCAATATATATTATGTTCTTGCTTTACGTGTTGGTTATTTGATTTGCTTTTATTGCTGTGATGACTTGATCGATCATCATACTTCATAAGCCTATATATAGGGAAAACTGGTTTAGAGTTTAGATCCAATCAAATTTCATAATGCTTGGTAAATACCATACTGGAATATGCAACTTTAGTTGGTTTAAGGAGTCTTGTTCATTAATGCAAAGAATCATTCAATCATGGGTAAGATATCAGACTAGGTCTAATAACCTTACACTTTACTATTTTAGACATAGGGTTAAAATTACATTGAAGAGTACTTTCAAGAGTATTAAAATAAAGAACATAACTTATAGAGAATCAAGGATAGTGCAATTAAGTGAAAAGAAGCCAAGTTCAATCTTAACATCTTAATCAACATCACTTATCTTTATTTTTATGCAAACTTGTTTTCAAAAGTGCTAAACCTTTATTTTTATATTTGAAGTATAGTAGCATTTTTAGTACTATATGGTTTACTTTATAGTTTATAGAGGATCCAAATATTGAATGGTAACGTAAACAACAACCACCGTGGTCCTTTAAAGAAGACGATGAGAGAAGGTTTATGAATCTCTTAAGTGTATGGGTTGTTGACTTTGTGTAGGGGCAAACAATTAAGTGTGCATTCAAGGCCCACTTACTCCATTTGTCAACACTCACTCAACATTCAACATTATTATACCTTCTAATCTTCAACTACAGAAACTACCAATGAATCCATCTCCATTTGTGCCCATCTTAAATTTACTTTCTTTGAATAAAGAACTAAAGAAAAGTCAAGGGATACTACGGACACTAATTCCCCATACTTAGTGCATATATATATATATATAACATCTTTAATTCTATGTAGTCACCAAAGTCACTTTAACATAATCATAATGACAATTACTTTGTTTGACACATACATAATGATAATGATAAGTGATTTAGTCAGACATAGAGTGTATGTGTTAAAAATTATTTTATAAAAAAAGTGACAAAGCTGAAGTGAGTAGTGGTAGGTCTCATATTGAAGGTCAGGTGTTCTTGCTGGAAAATTCTGAGGACCAACTTTCCAAGTATTGGGGTGTCTCGATATGATTGAGGCCAAATATTTTCATTATCAACACATGTTATTACAAGAAAATCTCTAAATATTTCAATCAGACAAAATTAAATATTGTATTCAATATTCTATTGTGTATGATTCTTGAATTTAACTATTTATAATATACGTTTTTATTTATTATGTAATACTATAGTAACTATTGTAATAATTAATAAGCATCAATTTATATAATATTTGTTTTTATTAACACTATTATAGATTACTATTTATTGTCTAATTCTTGTAATTCAAGTTCAATTTTTTAAGAAGGGAAATTTTTATTTAAATTGAATTTCATGAAGATACGAAGACACTTGGGTTAATTTCAGGTAGACAGAATTAAATATTTTGTTCAAGATCATTTATGAATTTTGATTTTATTTATTCATAATACTAATTTTTATTTATTATGTAATATTACAGTAATTACTATAATAATTTATCAACACTAGTTTAAGATAACATTTGTCTTTATTAGCACAATTATAGGTTATTGTATGTTACTTTTTCTTCACTTATTTTCACTTTTGTATTTAGACACAAACCCTATCACACTACAAATTAGATAATTCAACACATGTTTCTATCTTCGTATTAAGCTTTTGATCCATTATCACAACAATCATATCATCCACTGCAAACCAAAAAAAATTACCTTCTCACCTTCCATCAACAATCTTTGTCATGTTGGACAAAGACAATTATCCATTGTGGAAATATCTAGTATTACCATTGCAAACTTGATTGTTATATGCTAGAACAATAGAATGTCCTAACCAATTCATTGTTACAGATAACACGACAACAAAGGTCAATCCTACTTATGAGGATTAATAAGTCCAAGATCAAGCCATTTTAGGATGGTTGATGAATTTTATGTCAATTAACATTGCAACTCAATTACTTCATTATTAAACATCTAAACAAATTTGGGATGAATCTTAAAGCCTTGTTGATGCGCACACCAGATCCAGAATCGCTTATCTTAAATCTAAATTTCATAACACACGAAAAGGAGACATGAAGGTGGAGCAATATATTGGTAAGATGAGAAACCTTGCTAATAAGTTAAAGATGGTAGGTTCACCCATTTCTAACTCTAATTTAGTGATTTAGACACTAAATGGTTTGGATTCTGATTACAATCTAGTGGTTATCAAACTGTCTGATCAGATTAACATCAGTTGGGTTGAATTGCAAAACCTTAAGATCAAGAATTCTCAATTACAACAATAAGCAAATGACACTCTCTCAAAGGAGCATATAACAAAGCTCATGGGTTAAAACTTCACTAAATGATCGATATTACAATAATCAAGCTCTTAACTCATAGGTCATTTAATACCTTGGTTGTCTAACACTTAGATCGTCTAGCGTGTTGGGATAAACCTAAATTTTAGGGTTTTATTAATAATTTTGTTTGAATATTATTTTATTAGTTTTTGGGTCTAGTAATATTTAGTTTGATTTTGATAGAGATAAAATAGGGATACGTAGTTACGATTTTCGGTTTATTTAGGTACAATATTATTTTATGATAGATTAAACAGATTTTATTTTTAAGATAGTTGATATTTTATTTTCAGTGTTTATTTTTCTTAACGTAATATTGTAAGTATCACGACTATTTAAAGTTCTTTAATTATCAATGAATTGTAAACTCAATTTTAGGAAAATATTTGAGTGTGTATCGTGAGTTTTTCTTAACAGTGGCATCAAAGCTTTATGCTTTGAGTACCCAGAGAGAGAAAAAGAGATAGAGAGGAGAGAGTCAAACATTGTGAGAGAAAAAGTGGGTGCTTGATATTTTTTGTGAGAGAGATGGAAAAGGTAATAAATGGGATGAGTGTGCCACAATTGTTGGAAAATACCAATTATGACAATTGGTCTTTGCAGATGAAGGTTCTTCTTGGATCCCAAGATGTGTGGGACATAGTGGAGGACGTTTACAATGAACTTGCGGATGATGAGCATCATGTTACCAATGAGGAGCATTGGTAAATCTGAAGACAAATGATTTTGATGATGCTACAAGAAGATAAACTTGAAGATTGATATATTTGTTTTAAAAGCATCTTAATAGTTTACATATGTATTAGGAATGTATTTGAGTATGTAAAACTTAGAAATTTTGTATCTCTAGAACTGTTACATATATAATCGATTACGAGAAGCTGTAATCGATTATCCTGAGCTTTCCTGAAAACCATGTTGCTCTGGAATAATCGATTATTACTCCAAATAATCAATTATCACTGGTCCTGAAATAATCGATTATTCCTCAGAATAATTGATTATTACTATTTTGAAAAACCTGTAACGGACTTGAACAATCGATTATAACTTACAATAATTGATTATCACTGGCAGTTGTAAAGAGTCTTTTCATTTTCAGACCAGTTAGCTATATATAGTGGTCTTAAACCCTTAGAGGGTAACTATAAGCTTTTTGGAAATACAGTTTGTTTGAGGAAGTTCCAAAAAGCTAGTTCATTGCCTTTGCTTGGTCTCGTGAATAGGAGACGCTCGCGCTTTATGTGTCAAAGGTCAGAGCAGTTCTCTTCGAGTTGGTAAGGCTGCCATCTTCCGATTCGTTGGTCGAAGAAAAGTGCAGATTGCTCGCTTCCGGTTCGTTGGTCGAAGGAAGCACCCTTCCGGTTCGTTCATCGAAGGAAGGTTTTATCATTCTATTTATTCACTTCTATTGTAATCTATGAACTAATTTTTAGTGAAACTGTTAATCACTTTTTATAGTGATTAACAACTGGATGTGGATTCTTTTGAACCGAACTAGTATAAAAATTAAGTATATCAATTTTTCTACTCCCTACACTCTTTACATTTTACGCATATCAACTGTTTGATAAATTTTCTGTAAGAAAATTAATTTTCTAAAACGGACCACTTTAACTTGATTTGTGACCGAACACACTTTCCACTAACTAAATTTTATTCCACTGCACGACTCTATTCGGGACCGATTGTTTCCGACACATCAGATAGTGAACCAGATTGCTGCATTGAAAAAGACACGAGTGAAAGAGAAATTGACTTTGTAATTTCTGTATAATGTAGTGGATCAATCTGGATTTGAGAAAATAACTAATGCAAATTCAGCAAAAGAAGCATGGAAAATTCTGAAGGTTGCATATAAAGGAGATACCCACGTGAAGCGGGTCCAAGTACAATCTCTCAGAAGAGAGTTTGAACATATGGAGATGGATGAAAATGAGGGAGTTGTCGAGTTTATAGCTCAAGTTCAGAAGATGGTCAACCAACTCGGAATGAACGGAGAAGAGGTTCCTCCTAACTGGGTTGCGGAAAAGATCTTGAGAAATCTGACAGATGATTTTGAAAGTATCATGGTCACCATTGAAGAAACAAAGGATTTGACGACTCAAACAAAAAGATGAAGAAGGAACCCGATGATCAAGCACTATAGGTACAGTTTAACTCAAATAAAACTCGGATTACTTAAAGGCGAGGTCTTGGTGGCAAATGGAGAGGAAGTCGAGGACGAGGTAGACATGGCCGAGGTAATTTTGAGAATGATAATGAAGAGCAAACCGATCGGCAAAATTGGCGTGACCGAAGATAAGGAAAAGGCTGAGGAGATCGGTCAGGAGTTGAGTGTTTTAAGTGGGCAAGTATGGCCACTATGCAAATGAGTGTAGATCAAGCAAGTGTTACAATTGTGGTAAGGTAGACCATATTGTAAAGTATTGTAAGGCAGAGACAAAGGGGGAGACGAATCTTGTTACTAAAGATGCAGAAGAACTGTTGCTGGCAAAGAGCTCGAATACAATGGACATGAAAAATTCAGTCTTAAGAATGGATGAAGTGATCTTGGTAAAAGGTGTGACAAACATGGAAAAGGAACTCAAACAAAAAGATGAAGAGATTCAGCGGATAAGAAGGCTTCTAGATGAAGCGAATGAAATTATGAATAAACAAAGGGTTGAGCTTGAGGAGCTGAAGAAGACAACTCTTGAATAGAAAAAGAAAGCATCTAGTGTTCTTGAACCAGATAAAAATAGGGAAGAAGAAGATGAAGAAGAGATGAAGGCTGATGAGATTTCTACCAACTCGGTATGGTATCTAGATATTGGGGCAAACAATCATATGTGTGGAAACGAGAACTTTTTTTTATAAACTTACCAAGGTTGAGGCCAAATTAATGTCTTTCAGAGATTACTCCAAAGTGGTCGTGAAAGGGCGTGGAACCATCCGACATATGCAGAAGAATGAACGAGTTGGATAGATTAGGGATGTTTACTATGTTCCGAAGTTGAAGAGTAATATTTAAAGCATGGGTCAGATAATTGAAAAAGGTAGTTCAGTTTTTATGAAAAATCAGGTACTACATTTAAAGGATAAACATGGTCATCTAACAACCTAGGTAAAAGCAAAGAAGAACCGGTTGTATGAATTGGAGCTGAAAATCTTAGAGAGAAGATGTTTGAAACAAGATATGACTAGCAAGAGCTTGGATAACTCCAACTCAAATTTGATTGAAAGAAGCAAACCCGGTGTGGGATGATGCGCATGGAAAGCCCGATTGAAGGAATGAAGAATTTAATTTTATGGGAGAGTTTGTTGGGATAAACTTAAATTGTAGGGTTTTATTAATAATTTTGTTTAAATATTATTTTATTAGTTTTTGGGTCTAGTAATATTTAATTGATTTTGATAGAGATAAAATAAGAATACGTAGTTATAATTTTCAATTTATCTAGGTACAATACTATTTTATGATAGATTAAACAGATTTTGTTTTTAAGATAGTTGATATTTTATTTTCAGTGTTTATTTTTATTCCCGTAATATTATAAGTATCACGACTATTTAAAACCCTTCAATTATCAATGAATAACAGTCTCAATTTTAGAAAAATATTTGAGTATGCATATGGTGAGTTTTTCTTAACATAGTGTCTTAAGTTGTCTTAGGTCGTCTAACCATTGATTATCTAATACCTTAGCTGTTTAACACTTTAATCGTCTAACATAGATTGTCTAGATCCTAAAGTCATTTAATGCATTTACATAATTATTTTTACTATTAGACTCACTTAACGCCTTAACTTATCTAATCTTTAAACTTATTTAATGCTTAGATTTAGTGTTTGTATCAACCATACTTGTTGTTCTTGTTCACACACTTAATCTATAAGTATAAATCAATTTAGCAGGTCCAAACAATACTACACTACACACAAATGTACTTTGATCTTTAAACAACATTGATGAATTTCTCATTCTCACATTACACACTCTCTCATAGTGGTCTAATTAGATTTACACTTTTATTAAAGACTTGTTGATCTAATAGAGTGTTTTGTTATCATAAAAACTTTATTGACTGTTGAGGTTTGTGTACTTTAACAAAGCAAAAGACTATGTCATTTGATAATAATAATAAAAAAAAGTAATTTTGCTTTTGGAGTTAGAAGTGAAATTGAAGATGTATTTATACATGGGGTTCCGTGGTCAAAGGAGGGAATATTCGTACGTGTAATGGAGTTTGACAGGAAAAAAAAGTGAAAGGGTCTGCAATTCCAGCACGTTACGTAACTAGCGTTCTTCCTCACTATCTTTTCTCATTTCTGTTAATAAGCCACGCCTCAGTCTCTTATCCTTTCATCCATTACTTTTTACCAACTTTCCCTAAATCACCTTCATCAAAACTACACACTAACGTAAATAATTATATTTTCTTTTTCAGATCAAAAATTTATTCAACTCATCTTTATAATTCTATTTTCTTTCTTTTACTTGATATAATTTGGTTCGGATAATCGAATTCTGAAATTTTTTTATAACACTAAGATTTCAACTCTCTAAAAATAGAATTCTGAACGTGAAATGTAAACAAGTTTATCTAAGTATTAAAGTGTAGATGTATTTAATAGGATAATTTTAAAAAATTAGGTTTATCTTTTCAAAAGAATTAATTGTTTGTTTTTGTTATTCCTGTAAGTCATTTTATATTTCAAGTTTCTGAAATCAGATGTTTATTTCTATGGTTCTCACAATATTTTCATATACATAATTATAAAGGAAAGGAATATACTTGAATTTATTACAAAGTTTTCTTAATCAATATTTTTCATTCTTTTATTTCTCTTTAATGACTTTTTATGATATAAAATTATTTAAACAAGAAGTTTTCTTCTATCAAAATTATTATGTTTATTGTTCATTCAATAAGGTAATATTTTTTCACTTTTTACATAACTTACTATCTTTAACTTCTAACATTTTAAAAAAATTAATAAAATATTAAAAATGTCATTCTTAAAATGAAAAGTGAAGAATTAATTTTAATAACTTTAAAATAATCCTCATAACTATTATACATTTATATTATAATAATCATCACATTTCAATTTACATTAAAGTTATATTTTAAATTACATAAATCAAATATTAAATAAAAATGTAAAAATTCATAAAAAAAAATAAAATATTTTTCATCACCCCAAAATTTAATATTAAAAAGATAACAAATATCAGAATATATTAACTTAAAATATTGATTGTTTCTTTTGACGAGATTCTTTAATATTGTTTTGATTGTTTACTTTTAATTCAATCAATACACTTCCACAATTTATATTTTGATAATTCACATTATATATATTTGCATTAAAGTATTAAACAAAGTGCTGAAATAAAACTATGATTTTTATCGAAGAATAGCAAACAAAACACTTAAGATGTTGAATTTAATGTTTTTATTCTACTATTATTTTTCTATCACAATAGTTATCTATTAAGTTTAAATATAAAAATCTAATTTTAAGAGATTTGAGTTCATTTTCACTTGCACCAACATAATATTAGTAAATGAATTATTTCTTCCTACATTTCTAAGTTTACTTTATTATTAGTCAATTTTTTGGACAATAATGCATCAACACATAAAAAGTTTAAATTGATTGATTAATATCCTTTTTAGATCGATTGTTTATCAGACTCATCGAACCATTTAAGTCTGATGCGATGTTTCCTTCTCAAATTAAAAGATTCTTAATTCTTTGTTTTATGTCACTCATATCAATCTAGGGTTCCAAAATATTCACTTATTGAAAGAAGATTACCTTCATTAGGATTACTTATGGTTCTAATTCATCCACGATTCATTGGTTTCATGGTTGCAATTCATTGATATAAATAAAGTTTGAAGATCTAACTTTAATTTTGTTTCTTTTAATTTATACTATTAGTTCTAATTTACTAAAACTATGAAAATAATATCAATAAAATCACTTAAATAAAAAATAAATTTCACTAACTTACTATTTGTTTTATTATTATTATTATTATTATTATTATTATTATTATTATATAATAATATAATATATGCTAATATTTTCTTAAAATTGTTTTGCAAAACTTTTCCTCAATTAACAAGTGTTTGTTGTTTCCACGTGTCACTTTCCTACGAATTCATAGATCAACTTTAGGTTAGAATACTTTTATAAGTTTTCACACTATCTCTTATCAATAAACACAAACAATAATAAAAACATAGCTTTTCTGAACAAGTCGAAAGATATGAGAAAAATTGATTCGATCAATTTGTAAAATAATATAGGTTCATTTTTTATTTAGTAAATCTCACTTATAATTTAATGACTTTAACTTAATAGTAAAAGTATATTAAAGAATATACTGTTACCATTGACATATATGTAATGAAAAATCAAATGAAAAAAACACTTAGTTTTTGAAAATTTTTAAAAACTAAAACGAACTAATAATTTTTAAAAGTGATTTTATTTTATAAAATTAAATAAAATGTATGGTTATATGGTGGTATGGTGTCAAAGTAAGTCAACCTAAATCACATGGGGTTGAGATAAAAATAAAAGCAAGTAAACTCAATCCGACTTGATTTTTTTTTTTTTTGAGTTATAATTTTTATAATTTAACTCAACTCACTATAAGTTAGTGGATTGATTCTCTTAGTACTACTTTGTTTTGTTGGATCAATCAAGGAGGAGGTTCACTGAAGATACTCAATACTAATGAGATATGGGTAACTCCCTCCACCATCCTCAAGTGCTTCCTACACCTCCACATTATTTTTTATATTTCAAAAATACCCTACATTAATTTAATTTTATTTATCTTTTTTAAAATCTTAAATTTTCTTACAGCCACTCACCTGCCAAGTCAATTTTTCCTACTACACAGAAACCCTAATTCCACCACCATCAACCTTGTCGCCGTTGCCATCAACCTTGTCGCCGCCAAACTCTATCTCCACCATCACCGCAAATTCTCCATTGATGTCACCAAACCCTAGCGTCACCACCATCCTCACCACTAGTCCTCAACGCCTCCGCCATTAACACACCACGCCTCTCCATGAGCTACTCGCACCAGGACGCACCACGAGAACCAATTTGCGTTGTCGTCGCACCATCTACAACAGCGAGATCATCTTCTTCACCAAAAACCTCCATTACGAAACCTTCACCAACCTAAATCGCTCCGCTGCACGAGCATCTTCTTCTCCATCATCTCCTCCCTTGTGTCTTCATCTTAAACCCTGCACTTAGAAAAACCAGCCCAAAAACCCCAAATCAAACCCAGAGAAGAAACCTAAAATCCCCAAATCAAACCCAGAGAAGAAACCTAAAAACCCAATGTCGTAGCTGTGACTCACGAGAGCTGTAAGAAGAAAACAGAGCAAACCCAAAACCCAATCGCTCTTGTGACGGTCAGGATTGATAAGAGGAAGGTCGGGGTCAGGACGTCGTTTTCGTCGTTGTGGAGTGTCCCCGGCATCGGAAAGTCGCTGAAATTAAGAGGGACGCTTGAATATTTATTAACTAGATAAAGCTATATTGTTTACTTGTTTCTTGCTTACCATTCTGTTTGCTTTAAAGAGTAATTCTATTTCTGATTCATGTTATATTCCTGGATATTGTGTATCAGTAATGCAACACTTTAGCTGCCTGGCTTTTTAACCTCAAATGCATTTGAAGAAGATGAATACGAATATGAAGATGATATACCAATCAAATTGTGTAAGGATACATTTGATGCATCTCCAACAGATCCCACCCATACCCTTGGAGAATCAGAAACCACTACTGTTACCCCAAATGACATACCTTGAAGAATCAGAAACCTCTACCGTTACCCCAAATGACAAGCGCCATTATATCTTAAAGGATGTGGATCGTGAATTGGAAATGAAAGATGTTTCAGGTCATCCCAAGGATGAAAGGCCAAAATTTTTTAACAGTTCTGATGAAATTGATTTGCAACTTCAGGTGTCAGATAACAATTTGGATCTGACTCCAAGCATTTCAAACGAAATGTCAGCTACTCTTGAGGGTTCTGCACCTAAACGAATGTCAAGGGTTCCCAGTGCACATAAACAGATGTCGACATCTGTTTGTCCTTCATTGGATGTTGATATCCGTGCACGAATGTTGACATCGTTTAAGAATTCAACGCATATTTATATCCGTTTAAATATTACTGAAGTGTAAAATAGGAATTGGGAGGTGCAAGAAGCGGTTTGTGGTGGTGAAGGGAGTAACTCCCATGAGATATGAGCTCATCCATACAAGGGATTGACACCACTCTCTACCCAAAAACTTAAGGCAATTTGATTCCCAACAATCATAGGTACACCTTGTTGGACTATTTCGGCAAGTGTAACGAGTCGCACAAGTAATATAAAATGGTTAGACCAAGTACCGTATCCCAGAAGACTCTCGATGCTAAACAGTCAGGGATAAAAAGATTAATTAAGACTTAAATAAAAAGAGATCATTGGTTTTGAATGCAAAAACATAAAATTAAATATGAATGCAATTGATGAATAGCAAAGGAGCACAAAGATGAACAAATGTTGATTAATATGAGATGGATATCTTGTTAGGGTCAGATTTCACCAAGTTCCCTCTCATGTATGTAAAAATTCTTCTTTATGCATTAGTGCCAACGTCACTCACTAAATCACCTAAACCCGATCCCTCGACGAATAAGTCTGTCCCAAATTACCAGTTCATGCAATTCCTAGCATTCCTAGTAATAAGATGTGAAGATCAAGAGTTTAAAGACAACCAAGACTCATACCCTCATCCCTGAACAATATTACTCTTGGGAGTAATTCAACAAGAACCTGAATTGTAAGGAACTTCCCAACACTCATGCAATTCATAAATCATGCTAATGAATGAGTTAAACACAACAAGCATTGAAACAAATGAATTACTTTAACAATTAATGAAAGAGCTTATGGAATTAAGAATCAATTCAAATACATGAGAGTTTACAAGGTTACATCATCCCCCAACAACAAATATAAATTAGTTCCCCATAGACATGGAGAAACTATATGAACAATGGAAGAGAATGAGATAGAGATCCCTAGAATTGGAAAAAGAGTGTGTTGCTATGTTGCTCTCTGCTAGTGATACAAAACCTAGAGCCTCAGGGTCCTTTAAATAGAGTCGGAAATGAGCAAAAACAGGGTCCGTTCCAATAAAGTCGAAACAAATACATGAGAGTTTACAAGGTTACATCATCCCCCACAACAAATAGAAATTAATTCCCCATAGACATGGAGAAACTATATGAGCAATGGAAGAGAATGAGACAAAGATCCCTAAGAATTGGGAAAAGAGTGTGTTGCTATGATGCTCTCTACGAGTGATACAAAACCTAGAGCCCCAGGGTCCTTTAAATAGAGTCGGAAACAAGCAAAAACAGTGTCCGGTACAATAAAGTCGAAACAGGGCAGAAATTGGGCTTGATCCACGAAATCCAATGCTCAGGCACCCCACTTAGGGCACCCGAGCAGTGGGGGATCCTCGTGTAAGGCTCGAGCTTCGAGTTGAGCGCCCAGGCTTCGAGACTCCACCGCTCAGGCGGCCAAAGAGGGCGCCCGGGTGGTGGACGTCGATTTTCCTCGTTCAAGCTTCTATTCAGGGCGTCCGAGCTTCGTATTGTCCCTCCTTCTAGTGCTTTTTCAAGCCCTTTTGAGCTCATCTTCTTGGCTCTTCATCTCTGCTTCCAGTATTACTTCAATCTCTGCCAAAACAAGGGGAATTAGTCATAAAATCATTGAAATCAACTTCAACTCTCTTATTCACACAATTTAATGAAAAAGCATGAGTGCAAGCAAGTTTCTAAGTGAAAAAGGGTGCTTTTAGTATCAAAATCGCATCACAAATAACAGTGTTTTAAACCGTTATCACACCCCCCTCCAGCGAAGCATTCCCAACCAACCACAACCACGAGTAGCCCATTCCAACCGTCGTCGGCTCGGATACCACTGTTGGGTCTATTGAGGAAGGAGTTCACGGGGGAGAGACAAGCACCAATGAGATATGAGCCTAACCATATAAGGGATTGACATCACTCTGTACTCAAAACCTTATGGCAATGGGTTAATGAGTCTTTCATCTTTATATAGTGTTATACTTTCTCATTTCTATCCAACGTGGGACTTAGACTCACACTTGGATTCCCAACATGTTTTTGGTGAGTAAAAAACTAATAATTATCATTAATAAGTTATGGGTTAATCCACTTCCAATTAACTTGAAATCATTTAATCTCTAGAATTTATTTTATCCCAAGTTGACTAGAACCTGAGTAGTCGAATTAATTCATTCATTTAAATCACATTTTGATATATTTATGATAACTATTTAATATGGTGAAAACTATGTATGTTATTTAATTTTGCACTCACTTATATACTATAAATTGGTCTTGTCTCAAGTCAATGTGGGACTTCCAACATACCTCTCACGTCGAGGTATATACATCTCGAGCGTGAAACTAGACATTAATGGATAGTTCGATAATGGGTGAAACAATATACTCAACAAATAACAAATATCACTAGGATATACTCTAACATAACTCTGATACCATAAAAAATGAACTTTAAGTTAAATTTATAGAATTGAATTAAGCTTAAACTTCATTTCTTAAAAGTAACAATTATTAAAAACATGATCCTTCTAAAAGTAGAAGGTGTATTAATTGAATTCTTACTATTGTCTTAACAATAACAATATTAAGAACATGATTCTTCTAAAAACAGAATTTATTATCTTAATTGTTACTAGTGTCAACAAAATAATGATAACATAATAATAAAAAGTAATAATAATGATAATAAGTTATAATAAGTATATTTTTAAATTATTTTTTGTTTTAAAAATAAATGTTACTGTTTCAAAAAAAAAGATTAAAATTAATAAATTAAATAAAAATTTATATTTCAATCTATTTTAAAACAATTGTATCTAGGAACATTTTAGATTTTTTACACAATTTGATTCAATTGAATACAAAATGGGTGGTATAGTTCACACTTTTTGAACAATCCTAATGAAAAAAAGGATATTTTGTGTATATATAAAAATTATTTTAGTATAATTAATGATTATGAGTTTGGATTTTGAAAATGAAACTCTAGAAAAAGCTTATCATTAGAAAAGAAAAACCTGGTCCAAGATGAAAACCAAGCAATTCACAAGATTTGTTGTTTAAACATTGACTTAGTTTGTCCAATTTGATGGGAGTTTTAGTAACAAAATCCAATTGTTAGTTATTATTTGACATGATTCAAATGAGGCATTTAGTAATTTTGATAGAAGGGTATGAAGAAAAAGAGAGAGGGGTTTTCTTTTATGGAGAAAACATATTCTCTTAACTAATTATTGGCCAAACCAAAGCTAGTGTTAATAATAATTATGGGTCCTCCTCATTCTCAAAGTTTTCAACCCAATCACGCTTGGACACCTTTTTATGGTAAATTTTCCTTCTTCTGCTTCACCATACTCATACTCTTTTACCACTGCCTCCAAAACTCTACCTTCCTTTCCACCACTGCAGTGGGACAAATTATGCTCCTATTTGAAAATTCATGTCTTTTTCCCACTCCATGCAGACATGGATGAATGAATGAATGAATGTTCATGCCAGAGCATACCATCCACTAAGCACCACATTTTCCCACACTTGTAATCTACTCATGCCTCCTTTTCCACTAATTCAAACTACTTTTCTTTTTTCATTCCTTTACGTTGAAAATCTCGCATTGATTATAATTTAAAAAGATCAATTAGTATAAACTTCATTTTACCATCCAATTTTATAAGATCAAGTTAGACTTAAATCTATTATCTTTTATAATATAAGAATCATTCGAAACTTATACTAATGAGTCTATTGTATCACTTATTATCAAAATATTTATTGTTTATTAAATCTGTCATACCATTCATTAATATCTACTCTCATACTTAAAATATATATATTTCAATAGTTTCATATCGACTAGAAATAAGATAGATTTATACTTGGTGTAAACTTCAATTTTGTGAATTGGTTTTGCAGAGTTAACTAAAATTTAATGTCCACATCTTAATAATGGATGTTTGTACATATTTTATCAGTAAAATTTAACAACAGTGATGTTTCTGTTGAAGGAGTCCAAGACTTTCGCCTCTCCTTTCTTTGCTGCTCTCTTTGCCTGTTACTCCGCGTGGTTACATTGTCCACTTCAGTGTTAACGATCAATGGTGACCTATAAGAAACACTCTGACGTTCAAATCAGAATGTAAGGTGATTATTCAGAAAAAGTATGTTTACTTGAAAATTAATTTCATATTTATAACCTTATTCCCAATAATGACCATTAAGTGCTAATCAATAACGTATAATTTATTTCCTTATTTGTCCATTAATACCATGTATTTTGTTTCTGTTATCAATTGACCTTTAATGCTTACTCTCAGCTTGTTACCATGATTGACCCTGCCGCGCCAATCGGTCCTTCTGTCGGATGCTGAGAGGTCTCTGGCCGTGGTGGCCTGGTATATTACAATTGAAATATGAATCAAATTCAAACAATGAGTTTCGGATTTTTTTCTTACATTTACTTAACTTTTTCGTTTTTCCCCTGACGTTATTTTATTCTTGATTCTAAAAACTTTAATAGTATAGCATCAGAGTGAGACATAATTTTGTATCTAAGACTGAAACTGAGGTGAGTGGTTGAAGTAAAAGATGGAAATGGTTTTGAATTTAAGGAATTGTGTGCTGTAAAATATAATATCTAATTACCCATCTAAAGCTATACTGATTTGATGGACTGAAAGTTGTTGATCCAGACAAAGTGGCAGTGAGTAGCACCATCACAAGTTGGTCCAACTCCTACTCAATCACAGGCCCTTGTAACCAAATGATCAAACTTTTGCGGGGACAAAATAGTGAATATCCACTATAGGACTTTCACTTCAATGATGCCTAACATCAAACTTTTTGACAGATTGAATCATTAATGTCAACAAAGAAAAAGGCAAAACCACCCCATACGTTTAGCCCTTTAAGTTAGGAAAGACATCAACTCCTGCTCTCTGAGTACTCTTCCATACACTACATTTTGGACTTTAAAATTTAATCAAATTCGCTTCACAGCTATCTCATTTAACTTAACCTCATTGCTTGGTTACACTTGTTTCTCAACAAGCATCATCAGCAGCAACAATTATGCTCACCTGTCGGATCTCACTCTAAAGCTTCATTATTTCTGAAATCCCATGATTAATTAGTAATGTGCCATATATTTTGGAAGAGCAGGGCTAAAGAAAGGAAAAAAGAAAAAAGAAAAAAAAAAAAAAAAGCAATTGGCCACATCATTGAAATCTCCCTTTAAAAGATGGCCACAACTTCACTAACAAGCTAGAAAGGCTTCATCAAACTGAAACTAAAAAATGGATGTAGAGAAAGCCTTCCACATGACTGGAGGAGTTGGCAAAACTAGCTATGCCAAGAATTCATCACTACAGGTTCTTTCTTTCTTTCTTTCTTTCCTTCTCTTATCTAAATCCATTATTTTCTTGTTCCTGCTACAATTGAATTCTCTGATTATACTCACCTGCTTTAATATTGTTCCTGCAGAAGAAGGCATCTGATAAGGTGAAGCACATAATCATACAAACAGTTGAGGAGCTTTACCTTGCAACAACTCCCAAGAGCATAGGCATTGCTGATTTGGGTTGTTCCTCTGGACCAAACACCCTTTCAATCATCAAAGATATCTTTCAGACCATCCAAGGCATAAGCCACAAGATCATGCACCACTCCACTGAGTTCAGGGTCTACTTCAATGATCTCCCAACAAATGACTTCAATTCAATTTTCAAGGCCCTGCCAGAGTTCCACAAGTTGCTTAGGCAAGACAGGAAAAATTGCCCCCCTTCCATTTTCATGGGAGGATACCCTGGCTCATTCTATGGAAGATTATTCCCAAACAGTTACTTGCACTTTGTCCATTCCTCCTACAGTCTACACTGGCTTTCAAGGGTACCATACACCTTCCCCTTCCTGCACATGCTCATCATCTTATACTGTTTTATTTACCCATATTTACAACCATACTGTTGTTTTCTTCACACAAGTGTTTGTATGATAAGGTAATAAGTGATATGATGTGATTGATACAAGAAAGAGACAGTTACTGTTTGGATGTCCATGTTTCATTCTTGTACCTGGGAACATACTTAGGAGTAGTTATTTCTGGTTTTTATCATGCAGGTTCCTCCAGCACTCTATGATGAGCACAAAACACCATTGAACAAAGGTTGTGTTTACATATGTGAGTCAAGCCCTTCTGTGGTGTCTCAAGCATACTCTCTTCAATTCCAAGAAGATTTTTCCTTGTTCCTTCGGTCAAGGTCCGAAGAACTGGTAATTGGTGGGAGAATGGTCCTGATATTTCTGGGAAGAAGGGGCCCAGAACATGTTGACAGAGGCAACTCTTTCTTTTGGGAGATTCTTTCCCGTTCATTTGCTACTCTAGTCTCACAGGTACGTTTATAGAGGAGACACAAGCATCATCATTATATCATTATCATTATTATTGTTGCTGTTATAGCTGACAAATTGGAATTCAACATACAAGGACAAAATAAAGTTGAAAACTTGTAACTTCCCTCTTAATTACTGAAGCAAAAAACTACAGTCTCTTTTGGTGCAAACGGATTAATGTCACCCTTTGTTAATTTTAGCAGCTTATTTGACAACTGACATCATCTTTCAATGATTTACCGATTGCTATATTTGGTTGTTAGAGGTTAACATCAGCTAATCAGGATTAGCTGGCTTGCATTAGAGTCAATGAAACTATTTTGGTTGGAATTTTATTGGCTAACCTGCATTATCAAGTTGTCAGTTTTATCATCAGCTCTTTCGTCATAAAGAAAAAAGGTTTAAAAGTTCATGGAATATATTAACTTGTGTTATTTTGTTTCTCATACAAATTATTCCAGCTGGGTAAGATAATTTAGTAAACATAAATACTTTTGACCCATATGATATACTTTTGGAAGTGATTTTAAGAATCAAATTATGTAATATCATTAACATTCCACACATACCTAGGATATGTTTTTTAAGGTGTATACAATGAAGGACTTTGCTTTTTTGTTAAAATAGAACTGTATGGATAACAATGAATGCACTTTACTCTTTCTCTTTTCTGGTTCAAATTCTGACCAGGTACTCAAAAAAAGGTATATATGGATAACTATGAATGAATGAGTTATTTTGTCACCTTTTACTTCATTTTTGGTTTTTGATTTTCAGGGAGAAATAGAGCAAGATGTGTTTGATTCATATGATGTACATTTCTATGCACCATCAAAGGAAGAGATAGAAGAAGAGGTAAAGAAAGAAGGGTCATTGAAGTTGGAGAGGCTAGAGATGTTTGAGATGGACAAAGGTGAAGATGGCAGTGAGAGCTATGGAACACAGGTTGCTGTAGCAGTAAGGGCCATTCAAGAATCAATGATCTCACACCACTTTGGAGAAAGGATCTTGGACAGTTTGTTTGAAAATTATGGAAGATTGGTAGATGAAGAAATGGCTAAGGAAGATATTAGACCAATCTCTTTTGTTCTGGTTCTCAGAAAAATATAAATGATTCAACTAAACAACAAAATTAATCTTCTATTAAGGTTATTAATTATTTATTTTGGTTTGCAGTAATGAGACGTGTTTAAATTGCAGCCATTTACATCACTGTAATCATGATCAGTCTAATGTAAAGTGATCTTGGTGTTTCAGTTTCCTTCATTTATGTATACTTTTTCAACTGGGGTGATATATTTCAAGGTTTTTTATCCTACAGTATTAATATTAATGATGAGTTTGAAAATGCAATGTGTATGGGACCTCCAAAAAATGAGGAAGAGACATTCTTTTATAAAAATAAATTAACTAATATAATTGTTTTTAAAAAATAATTGTTTCTTACGTTGGATTAAAATTTCTTAATATATAAATGATATCAAGAAAATTTTTTATTTATCTTAAACTATTTAAAACTTCAAGCACATAGCTCAACATTAATATTGTTATATATTATGTATAGTTAGAAAAATGTATTAGGATAGTAAAATTTTATTATTTTCTTATTATTAGAATTTACATGATTGGTATTTAATTATAAAATTCATTATTATAACATATAACATTAATCTCCCACAAAATATTGGCTATTTATATAATTTAATTTTAAAACTACAAGTCACATTGTTGTTCTTTTTATATACAAGTCACTTCATAAAATCTACCGAACAATAAATGTTTTGCAAATCTACTTTTAGTCTCTGATTACATCATATTTATACACTTTCATATAACTTTTCAATTTTCCCATAACAGAATCATCCTAATGTATTTAAGGATGTTTTAGAAAGATAAAGTGGAGTGACATTAATATAACTAGTAAAGAAAAGACTTTTTACAGTGCACATTATGTCATGGTTCACCAGAAACAATATTTTTGAAAATAAATTGAACTTCTAGATCCCAGTTCATATTGGAACCGCGGCCTATTCCTCAATTAAACGTCTGTCTTTGATGCCACGTCAGAAATTAATAAATTGCGGGGAAATAGGTTGCGGTTTTCAACCGCGGCCTATTCCATCTGCAAATTCTGACATTCTCCACTAGTCAACTCTGCAGTAAATTGGCAGAGGAATAGGTCGCGTTCTGTGAGCAACCACGGCCTATTTCCTTGCAAATTTATTACAAGGGTTGACAACGTGAGGAATTTCATAATTCTGATATGGTTTTTTTAATAGCTATGATGTAGAAAGTTGTCAAAATTTTTATACATTTGAGAGTAGCATTTTTAGCAAATATCTTAGTTAGTTAAAAATACTTATAGTTTAAAAAATAAAAAGAATGTTTATCACGCAATTAATTAAAAAAAGAACATTTGGTTTTCCAATTATTTACTCTTTCATTTGTTCATATGGTATGATGAACACAAAAAGTAAGTTCACTGATAAATACACAACATGCATCATAATGTAGTTTAAAAAACAAATATATTTACTATATCCTTTTTTCAATAAATTATTGGTCTTTGTAGTAAAATTTGAAAGCTTGTCTTTTATGAACATAGTATAATCTATTTTACATTCAATATTACAAGGTAATTTTACTGAATTTTATACATTAAAAAAATAGTTGTGTGTTTTATATTATTTAATGTTATATTTGCATATAGCTGTAGAGTTGGCTCGTGTAGGTTCATATTTTCAGTTACATTCTTACTTTCATTAGTTGCTAAATTGAGTTATATTATAAATATATATTTTTTATGTTTAACACTTTATATATAATGTATAAACCAAATGATACATTTCTTTATTTAATTGTACTGTCTTGTATTAATTTGTTTAAACAATATTGGATATTGTACATTATATGCACATGCAAAAATAATATAATGTATAAACATATGTATTTTAAACAATTATTCATATTCGATATTTTTTTATTAAAACTATTTGATATGTAATATTAAAACGTGGTTATTTAATATTTGATTTAAATAAATATATTATTTTAACTTATTTTGGTATTGTTTTGGGAGAAATATTTATCATACCATATGTTAAGATATTAACTTGGATATACATTTAAATCACACATTAAGGTTTTTCTTTTTATTTATAAAAGCTAACATTTGCATTATTATGAAAAATGGACATTCCAACAAACTTGTCAGCTCAAATTTCAACCATCAGTTATGGCATGTTACCATATAAGTAAAAGAGATTTTGTAGATATTTTTGGCAACGGATTAGAACTTAAGAAAACTTTAAATTATTGACATATGTTTAATTCTTATTATATTCTTAATTCTTATTATGAAGAAACTAAAAACTTACTACTAACATAAAGTTTGAGAAGTTAGTTCTTAGAAAATTTCCTTGCATTTTTTATATACGAGAAGCATTAATGCAAAAATTTGTATCTAAGTGATTAAATTTATATCTAACATGAAAATAATATACATAAATAATGTGTGGTGCTACACTTTTATAAATAAATAAACAATATTTATGTCTTGTAAGGGTGAGAAAGTAAAAGACCTCTTTTATTTAGTGTTATAGATCACATGTAAATCTATTTTAAAATTTAAATAGTGACATTTCTTCCTCATCTTTCCTTGTATGAAAGTGTTGGTTTATTCTTTAGAAACAAAAAGAAGGTTTTTTTTTTTACCATTGGAGCTTACATTGGTGAGTAAAAGATTTTTTTTATTTCTCGTGTGTGTTTTCTCATGAAACAACTTTCTCTCCAATTATTTGTTGTATTGAGATTAGTTTCCAACACTTTTACTTTTAGATTATGCATGACTATTTTTGGAAGAACTCAGTCATGATTACGTATTAATGTCTCTCTTATTTGTCTTGAATATGAGTTTTATGCTTTAGGGTTTAGACTTTGTTAAAATCGATATATTTTAAAGTCTTAAAACTATTGTTAAAATTGATGGCAAGCCCCTAGCCAAGGGTCCAACCACAAGAGTCATGATAAGTGCATATATGAAAATTGGACTTAAATTGAGTTGAGTAGGTCCAAGCTATTATTTTTATGAATGTAAATATTTATAATAACTTTATTTTGAGCGAAGTAGTGTATAATATTTGTCTTTTACATTAGGCCTTGATTTGAGCCTATTGGCCTAATAGTGTAGTTTTGAGCTTGGAAGTTGGAATTTATGTGTGTCTAAGTTATAGCAACCTATATAGGGTTTTCAATTCGACTAAGATGGAGCAAGAGAAATCCTAGGCCAGTCACTCACATGATTGGTGTGCTCTAACTTACATTTCGCACACATTGCAATGTGAGAAACATAAGCATGACCTGTTTTGGAGACAATTTGAAGAGTTCAAATTTGAATTCCACCCTCTCTTTTTTTCAGCCCTTGCATCAAATTAATAGCCTATAAATAAAGGCTCATTCCTCTTATAATATTTACTTTGAATGAGATTTGAATTGATACACAATTTTCTCTTCATCTTTTTCTTTAGTCACTTTATACTAGTCTTCTTTTTCTAGACTACTCTTGACTTTCTTTCTTGAGAGTTGACATCACCTCTCTCTAAGAATTCTTATCACCACCAAACCAAAACACCTTCCTTCTCCTCTCAACCACAAACCTTTTCCATTCCAACTCCATCCACTCAAGAAGATTGAAGCTCATTCGGTTACCATCATTTGGTTTAAAGAGCAAAGTCTTCAAAAGCTAAGTGTCTTCTGCTTTTCCTTGTTTGACCCTTCATCGCTTGCTTTACATGTTGTGATTAATTTCTATTGTTTTAATTGTTCATATATGTCTTCTTCTTATGGTTTAAACTCATTTCTTTCATCTTGAATCATCAATGTGTGTTTTAGGTTTCTTAAATGTTTATCTGTACGTTTTTTAGAATTTTCATGAGTTTTATTTCATTTCTTTGGTTGAATTGCTTTATATTTGAGTCATTTTGAATTTTAGATCCATATGTTGTGTTTAGAGTCATGCTTAGTCCTTAATTTGTCATAAACTCCTATGTTTATGTTACGATATTGGCAAGTGTACCAAATCATACAAGTAATAAAGTCGAAAGTCCATATATTGTTTTTTCAAGAGACTTGAACAACACTTGACAACTCTCGCAATTCAAATTCAATTAGGTAACAAAGTTCATAAAAACACAAAGAAACTCCTTTTTTTATCAAATAATTGGTGTGCAACAAAAGTTTAACTTAGTGTATTTACAATTGTCAAAACTAGATTTCATTCATTTCATTATCATGCATTTACAAATATCTCGATTCCAATTTAATGTTAAAATCAACTCCCAAACATACTCAAATCTTATCCCTAGAGACTTTGGGCCTATGATAACTTATCAAACTCCAATTCCTGGGATCATCAATAAGTGAAATCGTGTATTAAGTTCAAGAGTCTTAAGATTACTACTGAAGAAAGTTTTATACCTAGATACAATTTCTATTAGGTACTTAATTTTAGTTCTATGTTTATGAGACATTTTCCAGCACCTCAAGAATCACAATCATGTCATGGTGTTCAAGCCACAACAATAATTAAGCATAAAAATCAAATACTAGCATTAAAATGGAAAAGCATATGTATTAACCTCACAAAATACCAAAGAAATTAGTTTATTCAATCCAATCTCAATAAATAGGTTTGGCTCTCCATGGCGGAGAACCTAGGGTTTACAACATTGAAGAATAAGGAAGAAATTAGAACCATAGATCATAATCAAGGCCTCTCCTAAGGTTCCTTGTAGCTTCTCCAAGCCTTAAAGGACCCTCCCATTCACATCTCTACTTCCAATTTTGCGACCCATGATGAATCATTATTTTTGTATTATTCACTTAGCTTTCCACACCGAATTGTATTAGTGAATTGTGTTTATTTCTCCATTTATTGTCTCTTTTTCACTATTTGGGCTTAATTTGACTAATAATTCTTATTTTAATTAATTTGAATTATTTGGACTTAATTATCCTAATTATTATTTGCAGGAAAATTTTAAAATCATATTTTTGGATAAAAAGAGTGTGGTCACGTCATTCTCCCATTATCGAAGTCAGCATTATAGTTTCCTTTTATTTTAAATTATTTTTTAATGTAAGTGGGTCAAACTTTATGATTTTAGGCCCATTTTTGATAAAATAGGAGAAGCCCATTTGGAGGGCATTTTCATAACTCGTCCTGCATAACTCAAACAACCTAAAACTCAACCTACAAAATCAGGAACTGAAAATGCACAACTTACACAACAAAAAATTGAACCTGCACAACCAAGAATTGAGCTTGCATAGCCAATTTTTGCCTAAGTTGCGCAATCTATATCTTAATATGAACAGCCAATTTCTCACTCTACTTAACCCACTTCTAGATATGAACACAAAAGAAAGGAACCAAAAAGGGAAGACTGTCAAACCACTATTAGGTTGTTGATGTTATATGTAAAGAATATGTCATTTTAATTTTGTGGTTTGCTTTACATTTTTTAAATTTTGTATTGAATTTTATAGACGAGAATGGCGCTACTCAAACATTCAATGTCAAGGTTAAAGATGTTCATAACTTACCTAATAAATTATGTGTGGTGGTGAACTATGATGATAAATATCAACCAATTGGAGAAGCATCCACTTTACTTGCAAGAGTTTGTGGCTAGCTAGCAATAAACCATATCTTCTTCTCTATAAGTTTTGAAAGATGGTCAACTATGTCAAATACTTACAAGGATAACGTGTGAGAGAGTGCATTATAGGTTATTTAACCTACATGTTGACTTCACCAATATTTCTTCGTTTATAGAAAAGATATGGACTAACTTTTATATTATTTGAAGACTCGGTTTTGTTTCAAAGTAAATAAAGAATTGATAAAAATAGATGTTATGTTTAGAATAATTATAGAGGGAGTACAGATGCAAACTTTGGAATAAATTTTATTACTCGCTTGTATGCAAAAATGACCTCATCAAGAATGTTCCAGAAGGTCTTAACATAAATCAATGGGTTATTTTTGTTGATTATGCCCTTAAGCCTTCCACAATGGTACAAACCTTTTAATTGGTATATTTACAATAAGCTTGGCTTGTGAATTCGCAAAAACTGATTTCTTTTTCATTTTGTAGGATATGTGTAATAGAAATAGAGATATAAGGAAAAAAAAACTATCCCTCACAACAATGGTGCTATTTGTTTGTCAATAATGGATTATTTGGTATTTTTTTTTCATATTTTGTTCTCAATTATAATATATTTTGATTTTTTTTTACTTACAATATTTTATTGGAACATGTTGAAAAGTGAGATATGTAAGCATATTGGATGATTACATTCCTTTTATATTTTGTGGATATATGTTGAACATCACATTATGTACCATAATTGTTTTGGTTGTCTTTAGACTTGTGATATACATATGGCTTATAATATTTCAAGGATCTTGTAGATAATTCTTTTGACAATTTATAGTATATAATTGTAGCATTGAATTATGATATTTTATATTTATGGGTGCTTGTTATAACTTGGTAATGGGAGATTCTTTCTTTTTTCTATGTCTTTTTTTCAAGGAGTGGTGAGGTAAGGACATTCAATGGTTTAGTAGGAATAGCAACATCAAATAGCAAGAGATATTGTTAATTGTTTTGTTTTTTATACTCAAACATTGTTGCTAGCTACGAAGAGACTAAATATTTAGTTGGCATAGAGAATTACATATATAGTAGATAATGGTTGTAGCGTTATGAGTTGATTTTTATGCAACGCTTACTACCAAAAATTTTGCTTCTTAAGATTTCCCTCCAGTAATTATCCTAAATGTATATAGGTATTGTAATGAGACTAAAGATTAAGATTTTATAATATATTCCTAGTGTATTTTTATTTACTCTCACTCATCTAATCGTATATGGAAATAAACTTTGATTCATAACACAATTTCAAAATACCTCAATATACTTTTTAATGACTACAATATTTCAACTCTTTTCTCAACTTAAAAATAAAACATGATTGACAAATTGTAACATATTAATCATGAATTACTTTTATGCTTTCCAGCATATGTTTCTTAATCGCCTGGCTAACTATCTATTTAAGCTTTTTATCTCAATAAAAAATAGAATTTGATGTTAAAGGATCCTCTAATCCAATCCTTTAGTAAATGTAAAATTTTTAAATTAGAAAATCATTTAGTAGGAGAGAAATTGTGGATGACTTCGATTAATTTTTTTTTTCATACATTTAAAATACCTTTTTTCATAATAAGTGTAATATTTCCATCACATCTAATATAAGTAAGTTAATGTCTATAAAGCCATAACCTATTAATGGATAATTAATATGGCAAATAATTTTATGAATAAAATAAATTTAACTTTGCTAAGTATTTCTTGTTACTTATTCAATAACTCAACATACATAAAAAAAAAACGCAATACTAAATTCAAATACTCCAACAACGGGAGCCAATAATTTGTCAAATTTGTTTCAACGTCAACTAACAAAATAAATGTAATTAGAATATATGATCCTCTCCCTACAATTATCCGCACCAAAAAAAAAGTTAAAAGAAACTTAACCAAAGAAAAAAAATTAAGTCCATATTATAAATTTAAATAAAATATCAATATAATATATGATATTCTTATATATTTAATTTTAAAAGAAATGAACAAATTTCACAATTTTTGGCATTATCTACAGTCTAATCCATTGTTTTTATAGCTGTAAAATTATAATTTTTCATTAACTATGTCGTTGTAGTATAGTGGTAAGTATTTCCGCCTGTCACGCGGACGACCCGGGTTCGATCCCCGGCAACGGCGAATTGATTTGTTTTCGAGATTTCTGTTTTCTTGAAATATATAAATCTTTTAAATGTATTTAAAAGAAGGTCGTTGTGGTACAGTGGTGACTATTTTGTTTTGTCCAGCAAACGTCCCCAATTCTATCCCTGGCAATAGCGAAACTTTTGATTTGTTCTTTAAAATTTTTGTTTTTTTTTTCCTTTATATATATATGCTTGTTTTTCTTGTCAGTGTGGTTATATATCACTGCATTTTTTCATTTTGTTCTTTAATTTTGGTTTCTTTATACGCTTGTTTTCCTTATCAGTGTGTGTTCTTTTCCCTGCACTCTTTCTTGTTCTTTTGCAAATACTGAGTTTGATTTTTACAGTGCAAGCAATGCCAAGTTCAGTGATACTGACTGAGTGGTGTCAGCTGTGAAATTCATAAGGGCATGGCTGGCTTTGTTGTTGTTTTCTCTGTGTCCTTTTTCTTGCTTTTCTTCTGGAGCGAATTTGGTTTTGTACTATTCACTTTAACACTTTGCATATGGAAGGAAATAGTAGCCATGGAGAAATGAATATATGAACTGTACCTGTCAAATATCATATGGTTTTGATGTGACCAGTTTGTAATTCTGATGTATGGAATGCTGATGGAGATTGAACTGATGGAGTTTCTTGCTTTCATAACAATCTTTTGGACTATTCTACCTGTCTAAATTCCCTTCCACATCACCACTTCTCTTTTAACTCATAATATTTGAGAAAAGTTATCAGTTCTCTGCACCAAGTCCATCTTCCTAATCAGTTCTAGTTACAAATAATGGACCACTATTAGCTACAATCATAGTGTTTTTTTCACTAAAATCCAAGCTGAAAACTGTGATTTTCCTCAAGAACGGATATCTATGGTTAAATGAACCAGCATTTCAAGTTTTATGTTTATTAGAAAAAGAAATAACAGTGTCACATTTTATTCCATTACATATGTGTATGTGAGAGAGCATCAACATCACATCTTATACAAACTAAGTCATTTTGATTCAACATCAATACCTTCAACTTTATTCCTTACAGCTATTCTTCTCAATCACTCTATCTTTTGACTCTGATATAGTCTCTCTTGTTCTTCTGTTTGCAATATATCACTCATTCACTTCCTTCTATGTGTATTTTAACTTTTCAGAAGTAAATTTGATTTATCTTGTACTACAACCATGTTAGTATTTTTCATAACATTCATCTTTGGACTTACATTTTCAAATATCCGTGGTTGTTCTCATTGTTAATTTATGTTACATGATTGTTTCGTTGTAACATTTTATTTGTTGGTTGTGTTGAAGAATGACATTGGATGTGTTTCTATTGCATCTTCTGCTCCAAGTGTTCGAACACGGTGTATTGGATGAAGTCTTATGTGTTTCTGAGTTTATGTTTATTAGAATGAGATCAAGTGTTCTTAACAATGTTGTCAAAGATCAAAGTGTTATAGGTTTATACGAGAATGTTGTGTTTGTTGCAGGCGAAACCAATTCACTTTTATTGATCTAAAGAAAAATAAATATAAATAACAGGGTATCATAGTAACTTATAGCTATTAGACTACAAAGAATATATTTATTGCATGAGTTAAAAGCTAACATAAGTTTATAAGAAGTGGACGTTAACAAATAATTGTAAATTAGTGTTGATTAGATTAATGGGAATGGGTTATTGAGAAGAATATGGGAGGAAAACACAAAAAAGAAAATTGAAAAGAAAGAAGGAAGCATATGGTAATGTTCTTTTTCTTATTTAGATGAAACTAGCATGGATTAGTTGACTCTAGTTATTATAATATATATATTTAGAAGTTAATGTTGGTTTGCCTACTTTAATTATATAGTATAATTTATTTTAAACTTATGAGTTAGTGTTAGTTAAATATATTAACAATAATATTTAATTTTTTAAATTAAAAAGGAAGAAAAAAGATAAATTAATTTTATTTTCCTGCTTAAGTGAAATTGGTTTCAACGGGATCAACTCTAATTATAAAATGTTTAAATTTTAAATCTAGGAGTTAGCAGTATAGCCAACTTTAATTAAAAGGAGTCATTAACTCATTTATTATTTTAACTGTTACAGTTGTAAAGATGGTTTTTCAATATTTTAATGCAAAATAAAATATGTCTATAATTCAATTTTTAAATCTTGAGACCATTTACTTAGTTAAAGTTACTTTTACTTGTTATTTCAGTGGTTTGAATTATTTGGCATATAAACATCAGATTTCAAATTCCTTTTTTTAATACTAATAAATATTACAATAGAACACTTAAATAATATTATAATATAGCAAGAAATCTTTTTATGCAATTTTGGTGATATAATTACACTCATCATAATGAGTTTGAAAATAAAAATATCTATATAAAAAACGTGAAAAACATTAAAATATGATTTTATATGATAAAAATAAATTAAAAAACAATATTAAAAAAAGTAAAAATAATAAAAGAATAAAAATAAGAGAATAAGGAAGATAGAAACTGTCAAATAATTTCCTTCAAAACTGAGACTTTGCCTTATGTAGTCTCTATGTCAAAAATGTGGAGATGAATAAATCTAAAATAGTATTGTGCATGGACATGGAATTATTACTAGCCAACCTAACCATTTCCCTAATTTTTACTAGTGCAGTCAGGAGAAACGACAGCGGTTGTTTTCGTCCTTTTGGCTGCGGTTCTCGAACCGCGGCATATTCAGTCGCGGTAAAAGGTCTTAGACTTTATGTCGCGGTTGTAACCACGGTACAAAGTTTAGGGAATAGATTGCGGTTCTTATCACACTTGCGGCCTAAACATCTATTTTTTTTTTTTTAAAAAAAAAAGAAATCCTAGCATTATATGCCGCGGTTGGAACCGCGGTAAAAAAGCAACAATAGACCACGGTTCGTACCACAATCGCGGCCAAAAGTCTAATTTAAAAAAAAAAATTAAAACGTGGAACTTTCTACCGCGGTTGTGGTATCAACCGCGGCACATACTCTACTTTATACCGCGGTTGTGGTAACAACCGCGGCCTATTCCCCTGCTTTGTTTTAAAATAGCAGGTTTGTTTTTGTGATATCCAATACCACAAAAACAGACCTGCATATCAAAACATGTATACAAATTCGATTTCAACAGATCAAACACATATTCAAATGTATTTCAACATCACATAAGTACAAAGTCTAATAAAATACAATCTAATCAAATGCAATGTTTAAATCTAGTAACTAAGAACTATTATATAATCTAACTATATACTTTGCAGCAGCTTTCCTGTTGAATGATAGTGGCTTCTCAAGAACTAGTGTAGTAGTCTTGAACCTCTGCAAAAGACAATTGTTATTAATTAATGTATATTAATTCTAACTTTTGGAAAAAATCAAAATTTGTTAAAGTTAATTGTTACCGTTTCCCAGCCTCTTGTGATATGGGAACGGACAATGTGGGTCATCCAATACATTACATAATAATCGCACTCATATGACCCACTTTGTCTGTTACACTACAATATATGATCACAGTTATAAATAGTTAGTATGGCTTTAGCATATGTCATTAAAATAAAACAACTATAAGAAAGTATGGCTTTAGCATATGTCAAACCTTGAGAGAAATCCAAGCAATCTTTCTACTGTTAGTAATTGATTTTCCAACAATCATCATACTTGTTGGTATAGAACTATATATAAAAAAAGGTTTTAGCATTCATTTATATAACAAAGAAAGTCCAAACATTGAGGTTCTTGCCAATCAATTGCTTGTCTGAGTTATGTGGGAGGAGGCCTGTGGAATGAGCAGAACCACAAAGCATAGTTCTCTTGCATAGACATAACAAGAAGCTGCCAATGGCGCCTGAAGTTCATAATAACTTAACTATTATATATTAAAATCATATATGGAACATTAATATGTTAACAAAGTTCACTTACCCGGATATATAAGGCAAAAAGTATATTTTCTTGCCGCTTCCAAAACTTCTCATCAGATTTGTGTTGATCGTATCAAAATCATTTGATTCATGAATGGATTGGGGATCAATGAATCCATAATCATCAGAATGCCCCAACTTGTTACTGACCCCAAACATATACCTGAAATAAAAAATTAACTTTGATATAAGGATACTTCATATATAAATCAATTTTATATATAAATAATTGCTCATAGACTTACATCATCCATAGCTGAATAATTGAAATATTCAACTCTTCTATTCCCGACGCAAGCTCTCTGACATCTTGGCTATGAAGGTATATTGGGACCTCAGAGCCTGTCCCAAATACATTAGCATCATACTCAACCTCCAAAGGCTTATATCTTCAAGGATGTCAGCAAGTAGATGCAATGAAGCAAGAGGATCATCCTCAGATAGAGGAATCTTCTCATGTGCTTGCGTCTGTTGTTACATGAAAAAATAGTATAAGTTTTGACATCAATAACCTTTAAAATTGAGAAGTGTAAAGAAGAATTTCATACCGGGGGGTCAGAAACTGAACCAACCAAATGTTTAGGCCAAGCGATAAATGACTTGAATGCTTGTTCCATAGTGAAAATCTCATCTGTGGCCAGAGGAACTGAGGCATCTGGTATGATCATTTCGTCCACTGAGACCTTCACCTCATCCTCTGATAGCCGCTCACCATGAACAACAGTCGTTGACCTAAACTGTGTTCCACGAGCTACCAGGACCATCTCAGTATCGTCTAAAATGTATAGCAAACATGGACTAGCATCGTCCATGTCATCCCCTGGGACGGCTGATGCGGAACAACTTCCTTTCCCGCTTCTCCCTATTAGAATAAATGTTAGATTATACAAAAGATAGAAATAATTGCACATAAATGTTTATTAAGTTTACCTGTGGGAGGCACAACATGTTCCTATTCCTGTACAGGAGGTGGCACGGGGTGCATGCCATAGGTCTCAAACCGCTGCTCGAACATGGAGCTGAACTCACTGTACAATTCAGCCCTAAGCTCTGATCTAGCCTTGTTTGTGATCTCGGCCGTAAGGTCAGCTCGGACCTTTTTTGTGATCTCTTGTGTCATCCTTTCTCTTTGTGCTTCGTTATATGCATATGAAGGTTGACGAGAAGAGCTCCCAAAATAATCTTTAATTCCAACTCCAGGACCTGCAGCACATACAAGGACATCCTTTCTCTTTGTTCTCTAATTTGGGTTGCGTTCAACTTTCTTCCATTCAAACAGTTCACACAAGGAGATCTAAACTTCACTTCTTCATCACTTCTACCCTCATTACGTTGCGCAAATTATATAAATTCCTCTACACCTCTCTCGTACTCAGCACTAATACGTGGTAAATTAATCCAATTTCGATCCATTCCTAAATTTTACAAAATTACAATTATACACTTTTCAATATAAAATAATCAATTCAATCATACACTCAATTCAGTCATACAATCATACAATTAATAATAAGCATTCAAATAATCAATTCTTTATTACTGAAAATTTTAAAATTTTAAAATATTCATTATTTTTAAAATTTTAAATATAAACATGTTATTGAAAGTTTCACTAGACTGCTATAATATATTTATAATAATGTTGTGTACCTAAGTTAAATGCTAAGACCCTATATAGCTCTGTTTTACTTTTTAATTCCTATTATAAAGTTACGATAATATATTATTATTATTATTATTATTTTTTTGTTATTATTACAATCAATTTTTTACTTTTTATTATTATTACTTTTTAATTATTATAATTTTTTTAATTCCTATTATTTTTTTTGTAAAAACCCATTGTGGTAGATACTGGAAGAAACCTCAATTAATTTTTGCACTCTCCCAAATGTGTTTATGAGTATCAGAGAGGTTTCAGAACATGTTAACAGTTCAATGGTAGTGACCTATCGTCAGAACAACATCATTGCTATACTCCCCAATACCAGACTATTGAAATGGAATCGCATAAATCAAAAGGAATTGCATAAAACTAGAAATCAATTGCAAGAACATTTCATCAACCAATCAATCAGGCTAAGCAAAACAGATTTTCTCAATTGCATAAAACAGATATTGAAATCAAACCTGGTTGGCGCGGCAGAGAAGAAGGGTCACGGCGGACGTGCGGCGGAGAAGCACGGTGCGGCGGAGAGGTAGGCTCGCGTCAGAGAGGATGGCTAGCGTCAATGGCGAAAAGCTCGCGTAAGAGAGGATGGCTGGCGTCAATGGAGGAAAGCTCGCAGCAGAGAGCACGACGAGCAGTAGAGAGCACGATGAAGACGTTGAGTTCGTTTTCTGAAACTGATTACGTGAGGAAGAAAACTGTTCCAAGGTTTTTTTTACCCTAATTAACACATCTACCGCGGTTCAATTTAAAACCGCTATCATATATACAATAGGTCACGGTTATCAGGAGAACCGCGACCTATACCTATTAAAAAAAATCAAAACTAAAATGGAATGGCAATTTTGAAAATTTTCAAAAACCTTTATGCCGCGGTTTCCCCCCCAACCGCGGCATATTGTCCTATTTTTTCCAGAACAACTTTCATCTGTCAGGGGGTAATAAATCTGCAAGGAATAGGTCGTGGTTGCTCTGAGAACCGCGACCTATTCCCTAACGTTTTGAATTCCCCAACTGCCTTTTGGGGAATGTCAGTAGGTGGCAGAGGGAATAGGCCGCGGTTCTCAGAGCAACCACGGCATATACCCCTGCTACATTCTGACATTCCCCATCAGTCAGCACCTGCAATAAATTTACAGGGGTATATGCCGCGGTTGCTCAGAGATCGCGGCCTATTCCCTAACGTTCATAGTACTCAACTGTCTTCCCAACTGCCTTTTGGGGAATGTCAGTAGGTTGCAGGAGGTATAGGCCGCAGTTCTTTGAGCAACCGCTGCATATAGCCCTACTACATTCTGACATTCCCCATCAGTCAGCCCTTGCATTAAACCATTGGGGGGACTAAAATGAACTTTTTTACACTAACCTAGAAAGCACGTATTCTGTAGCAGCAATATGGTTTCTATTCAGCACTGTAGGGACCAAAACACGAAACACCGCTGATGAAGGTGGATTAAAGGTTGATGAACCCTAATCCTAATCGCAATCGCAAGCCAAGAAAATGCAAACCCCGCTGATGAAGGTAGATTGAAGGTTGATGAACCCTAACAGCAAGAACAGAAATTCCCAATCGCAAAGGCAAATTTGGGAAATTTTCGCAGACCAAGACTTTGGGTTTACCTAATTAACCCCAATTTCAATTTTTAATTAAAACCTAACTATATTCATTTACACGTCATCATTAATTATTTTTTAAAACAACTTACAATGCCACATCATCAAACAATAGACACCCTGGCAGCTCTACCGTTAGTGAATTTAACGTCGTTACCAAAAAGGACCAACTTGAACAGTTTTTGCGAAAGCTAGGACTAAAGTGAACTTTTGAAAAAAGGAAGGACCACTTTGAACAAACCCTCCCAAAGGAGGGACCAAAATAGGTATTAAACCTTTTATATATTATATAATATTCCAAATTTTTTTTTGTTCTCTCCAAATATTTAACAAATTTTAATATATTTTTTCATTTATTTCAATATTTTTTTAATACATGCATCCTCTCTGGAAAATAAATCTGACAAAGAGAAAGAAACATATGCAAAATATATATATGTGTGTGATTATATTGGGTATTTACTTTTTACAATCAATAAATTTCAAATATAATTTTGCTCCATGTCCAAACGAAATGGTTAGAATTTCATTAATCATCTCTCGTAAAGAAACACCAGACCGAGTTTAGTGCAGCTAAATTCAGTGTATCAGATTAATCATGCTATTAATAATTATGATACCTAGATTGTAGTGGCACTTTATATATTACGAAGAAGTTTAGCATTCGCACTTTATATATATTATGAATTTTTTTTGGGTTGCATTCTCAAATTATATGTCTAAAAAGATTAAACTTATCATGTTTATTTTTGTCTTCCTTAATTCAGAGTGTAAGGATTTAGAAAAAAATAATAATAATCATTTTTATGGGGCACATGTGGCTGCAGATGATTGGGTTGAAATATCACCCTTTCTAAAATGCTCAAACTTCAAAATTGAATTTCATTTTCAGCACATGCAAGCAACACTGTTCCCTTCCTTGTTATCTCCTTCATCTCTCTACTTCCCTTTCACTATAACTCAGATCTAAACTTCTAAATTGTTGATCAGGAGCTGCTTAGACGTTTCAGACTTCAAGAATCGCTTTTGCAATTGTTTAATTTCCTATCTTTTAACTGGTAAGTTGAAGTTCTGTTCTCTGTAAAATTCTAGGGTCATGATCATGCAACTACTATTGCTGCATGTGGTTTATAGTACTTCTCTCCAATTTCTAACTCCTAATAGATTCTGAAATTTCTCTTCAACTTCCCAATTCTTTGATCTTTAGGTGATTCTAGAATCTCCTCACGGTGCCAAGTTCGGTTGGTTGTTCCTGAGAGTTTGAACGATTCGGTTGATCAAATGTAAGGGAAACTAGGTGTTGTTTTTATATTAATAATTTGATGTTGCATGAGATGAATTCTGTTTGATGTGGTGAAACAATAATTGTATGAACTGTTTGTTTATTGATACTTTTTGCACTGGAATGAATGAATTTATGTGAGAATGGAATTATGCAAATGTTTGTCTGAAAGTGAAACTGTGAAACGTATTTAGGAATTGGTATTCGGTATGATTAGATGTTGATCTTGGATAATGGAATGATGTGAATTGAGTTAATCAAGTTACTAAACCTGCACTGAAATTAAATTGAGGTAATTTGGATCTTGTGAGAGGTACTGAAGTGGTCAAAACTAGAGTTAGGCATTGTTAGTTATTCTGGATAGTTTAGGTAGTCTAGATCAGTCATATGTGACCTATTAGAACCTCTAAAATGGTCATAAACAGTTTACAATTGGTAATTCTAAGATTGAGTCTCTAAGTGGAGTAAAGTAAGAATCTAGAGCATAAACCCAAGCATAATTCGTAGAAAATGATGTTAGAAAGAATTGTAAACATCTAGGCAAGTTTAAATCCACCAAAGTGCCTAAAATGTAAAATGGAGGTTGGAGTTCTGCAAAACTGCAGAATTGGGAATCTGCAGAAGTGCAGATTCGCTGAGCGAGGGTTCTCACACAGTGAGAACCCAAAATTAATTGGGTTTTCCAGCAGAAATTCGCACAGCGCACCACGAAGTGTGCGCTGAGCGAATTTAGCGTGACAGATTGAGTGTTTTTTTTTTGTTTTGGGAGTTCCGGACATCCGTTTTGGACGTTCTTTAGGTCGTTCTGAGGGTTTTGGACCCTTCCGAAACTGTTGGTGATGGTTTCAAAGATATTTTCTTTGTCTAAGTATGAGTTACGGGGTTTTGGGTTGTTTAGTGATTCTTCTTGGACTGTTATGATATGCTAATGTATATTGAATGGTTTTTATATGGATTTCAAAGTGATAACATTATGGTATTCTCTTGTTCACGTCTTAAGTTAAGTTCTAAAGTGAAAGTATGGTTGATGGACGTAATTCCATGATCCTCAAGGGAGGTTACATGGTGGTGTCCTATAGTTGTTGTGATTGACCGTATGAGGGCCGGAGTTCAGGATGGGGTTTATCCTGACATTCTAATTATCATCCATGCTCAATTAGAGAGTGATGAGTCATGTGGTGAGAATAGCAGGAGGTCCTAGGATATGCGCTTTCACTGTAGGCCTATACCGCTGTAAAGGGCTTACACTTGTGTGTGGTCGGGTGAAACCCCTCGGCAATGGCTTTGCAAAGCAATAGGGCCACTACAAGTGCACAAACCCCTGGAACTCGATATTTCATACTAGTCTGGATGGTCAAATCACGTGGTCGGTCATTGGTATTAACAAAATGATTTTGGTCATAGTCTATATTATGTTATGGTCTTTGAATGTTGTGTGTGATTGTATAACATGATTTTATACCTAGCTTACCCTTGCTTGTTTGTGTTATGTGTGTATGTCTTTCTTTTGCGATGATCATCCACTTGGATGTGAGCAGATGTCGAAGAGGTACCACTGGAGCAGGCTCTGGAAGAAGATGACGCAGTCCCTAGTTCCTAGGACTTTCTTTAGTTGCATCCGTATATTGAAAGACTCTTATGTAAATAAAGTTTAAATTTATGGTCTACTTTGGATGACTGTAAAGCTTATAACTATATTTACATCCTATCACTTCATTATAGAAGTTCCTATCCGCTTTATAATTTTGTAAACATCTTTAAACTGCCCTGCCATATTATAATGTTCAATCATTCAAATTTATATTTTCATATAAATTTTGGGATATCACACAGAGGCAGAGAGAGCTTATAGATCTTAGAGCACTAGAGTATGTATTAGTTTCACATCCTTTGATATAGAAAAAGATAGAAGCCTTGCACATTCTCCAAATAGCTTTAATAAAATTGTGATTTCTGCTTTATTTACTATTGGATAAGGCTGAAATTGGGTAGAAAATTCACAATGTAGTATTCTATGTTTTTATTGTTAGGAGAGTAGATTGACATTTTATGTTAGAGAAATTAATTTCCTATTATTACTTTATTAACTACTTGTAAGAATTTATTTGTGTATTTTATTTGATTTTTGTATCTTTATTTAATCTTATTAGAGTTTGATTGATCAGCTTGCAGCATCCATGAATTTTTACTTTTCATATTGATATGTTTTTCTACGTGTCAAAAATAGTTTTGTGATTATTGTTGCTCTTCATTGATTATTGTAGGTTAGGATAATTATTTTTACTATGTACTTTGATCAATTTGGTTGTTGTTTTCCATGTCACAATGGTATCAAAACTAATTTATTTGGGATTATATTTACTTGCTTAAATGGTGGAGACAAATATAAAGATAATTGCTTTAAATGGTATAAATTATAATTTGTAGAATGACAAGATCAAAGTCTTGTTGTTTATAAAGAAATTGTATTGATTAGTCTTTGCTATTCATAAGTTGTATTTTGTGCTCGAAAAAGAATGGGACTTTGAGTATTGATATATGTATGATTTTATTTAACAATATGTAGAAGAAAATGTTTATAATTCATTTCTTATGAAACACATTATAGAACTTTGTGGGAAAAGATTGAGTCTTTGTAGGTTTTTACATCAAACAACAAGTTTTACTTGTTGAATTGCTCGGTGAATCTAAGGTATAGAGAGAATGTTTCTAGTTTAGGTCAATTGAATGTGTTTCAAAGGCTCATAGATCATTTTCAAGAATAGTTGTCAATTTTGAGGAACTATGATTATCAAATACTCCACTTTAGTCATGGGAGAGATTTCAAATTCCAATTATAAACTAAACCTGTAATGTTATTGTTTCTTAGAAAACAACAAATATTGGTGCTATTAATGAAGAGATGAGAAAGAAAACATATAGTTCTTCATCTTAGTTTAAAGTGTTTGTTACAAAAAATAAGAGGAGATATCATAAAAAAGAATGAAGAATGGTTAAGATAAAAGCACGAGGAAGTCTAATTCGAGATATAAGAATGTGGAGTGTTATTACTATAATGAAATTGGGCACATCCAAAGATTTTTTTTTTACGAAAGAAAGAAGAACTAGGACAAGAAAGGCAAGTAGAAAGAGAAGGATCATAATGATAATAATGTTGCTACTACGATAATTGGTAATCTTGTTTTTTTTTCTAACTATGATTTTGTTAGTCTTGTATCAGATGAGAGATTGTAGAGAATTGATAGTGGTGTTGCCTTGCATGTTACATCGAGGAAGAAGTTATTCATATTTGACACTTCTTATGATTTTGAAGTGTTAAAGATAAGTAATGATGGTGTTTTTGTGTAGGTAATGTTTACTTACAAACCAACATAAGAATATAGTTATTACTTAAATGAGTCAATAATGCTTTAGATATTTACTTTAATTTGACCTCTTTACATTACCTTGATAATAGTGGTTATGATTATCATTTTGGTTTTGGTAAATCTAAGCTCCCTAAATTTTATTTGGTTATGGGTAAAGGGGAGAAAAACTAAAATGTATTGGATCTTTAGTTGCTAAAGATAGTGTGAATGTTGTGTATATGGAGGCATCTTCAAGGTATCAAAGGCTTAATCATACAAGTAAAAGTTGACTTGATTATTTAGGTAAAAGGATGCTTTTTGGGATTGAAAAGTGTAGAGTTAGAGAATTGTTATCATTACATGACTAATAAAGGAACTAGAGTATCGAATAAGAAGCATCCTCCTTTAAGGACGTTAGGGTTGCTTGAATTGGGGCATTGTGATATTTGTGACTCATTGATGGTAAGGTCATTTAGTGGTATACTTTACTTTGTTACTTTTAATTCTAGGAAGTATATATCTATTCACTTTAAAGAAATGATCAAGTATATGAAAAGTTCAAAGAATTTCATACTTTATTTAAGAGACAATCAGACAAGAAGTTGAATTGAAATGCATTTGTAATAGTAATGAAGGTGAGTGTTGTGGACCATTTGTTGTCTATTGCAAGAAGCAGGGTATTAGACATGAAAAGACACCTCCTAACACCTCATTTAAAGGGTCTAGTAAAGAGGATGAACAAGACTTTGATTGAAAGAATTAGGTTTATTCTTTTTGAAACACACTTGCATTAGCATTTTTAGGGAGAGTCATTGCTTGCATGTGCATGTTATTTATTGATCTTAGTTCTATATTTTCATTAAATATTAAGGTGTGAGACAATTTTTGGTTTGGAAATAATGTTAACTATGGTTGCAAGGCTTTTTTTTATGTTTTAAAGGATGAAAGATCTAAGTTAGATGCAAAGATAAAACTATGCATGTTTAGTTATGTAGTTCATGGAAGACTAACCATTAATAATATTGACAAGGGAGAAAAGACTACACCCAAGAAATATAGTAATTTGATTGATGATTATATGATGTTGTTTCCTATTACCAATCAATTTGGATAATGCTCAAATTAATGGTGTAAATGATGAGCAATATGGTGATGTTAATTATCAATAGGTTGGAAATGGATTAAAGCTTTTGATTCATGATTCTTAAGAGGAACCATGTTAATAGTCTTGATGATGAAATTGAATTACCACAATTACCTCTCAAGAGGTATAACAGGTTGAGAAAATCGTTTTCCAAATATTCTTTTTAGTATGAGATGTTGGTTAGGGATGGAAAAAATATATGTGTTTAAAAGAGGTTTATAAAAGTTAAGAAAATCAACATTGATTGAATACAATGCAAGATGAGATAAATATTTTTCATGATAATCACACTCATGAGCTTCATGATAAAAGAGAAATAATTTATTGTCGTTATGTAAGCTTGCAACTAGTTGTTATGGTTGAAGAAAATTTTGTAGTTATCTAGTTTTGTGCGTAACAAATATCCATTATTTGTAGACAATCAAAGTGTTATCCATCTTGGTAGGAATCAAACTTTCCATTATAGTTTGAAAGACATTGATGTGAGGTATAATTTGATATGTGATTCTTTGTATGCTAATCTGTAAGAATTGGATAAAGTTTATACTAATAAAATTGGTATTGATACGATGAAACTATCAAAGCATAAGTTTAAAGTTTTTCGTGAGATCATCCAATTGGATTAATAGTTACCTCCATATACTTGTAGGAGGGACTACTAGTTACCTCCACATACTTGTAGGAGGGATTAATAGTTACCTCCAACCATGTGTCTAAAAATCAAAATTTTATAGGCTCATTTTATATTCCTTAACCTAAATGGAGAGGGGTCTTATAAGTTAAAGGAGAGCGTATTAACTTCACAATCTTTGGGTGAGAGAAAGATAGCGAAAAAAATAGTTCGCATAGTCATAGAGCAACTTTAGTAAAATTGTAATTTTTTCTTAGTTCAACATTAAATGATACTAAAAATTTGAAAATAGGTTTGCAATGCTTTATTCTTAGTTTTAATAGTTGGGATCATATATTGAAAAAGTATAATTAGAGTAATTAAGTTCTCACATTTACTAGGTTTTCTTTTTTACTCTACAAATTTGAAAGCTTGTAAGCATTTGATTTTTGCAATAGATTTCATTCTCTTGTATCTTATTTAATATTAGATAGTTTGATTGAGTGACTTGTATCCATGAGTTTTATGTATCACTTAAAATAATTTTTTGCATTAAAAATATTTGTTCCTCTTTTGTGATTGATGTTATTTTCTTTTGTTATTTTTTTATTACAAGATAGATGAATTATTTTCATAACATATTTTTCTACTTTTTGATTGTTGTATCGTTGTTTTTCTATTACTTCTAAGTGTTATAAATGTGACATCCCAATAATATACGTCACGCATATAAAATAAGACGTCATCACATACAATACTAGAAAGCAACTAGAGATGTACTTAAGTATAAGGATTACAATCATCCACAAAGTGAGTAAGAATTTGAAACTTAAAGTGCTAGAGTATCTCAAAATACATAAGCTGGAATTTTTTCAAGAACATGAAAGTGCTATGGAATCCTAGAGTGTCTAAGCAGCAGCGTCTCCATTTCCTTCCAAGACGTTCTCTAGGGAAACCGCATTCTCCTCTGCTCACATCCAAGTGGATGATCATTGCAAAAGGAAAAGCATACAACATGGCACAAACAAGCAAATGCAAGGGTGAGCTAATTATAAAAAAAAAAAAAAAACATGCATCAGGTCAAACATATGACACACAAGAGTTAAGTACAATCAAAACAGTTAAAGCATACAATCCACACATGTTACATTCTAGACTTGACTCGTCCGGACTTTAGAATGAGAGTCGAGCTATGGCGGTTCATGCACCCTTGGTGGCTTATGAAACTTGGGTTCCCCACCCTGCCACACTCACGAGGTTAATCCGTTTCGCGCCTTGGAGCATACTGGAAGCCTCCGAGACTAAGACCTCCTGCTACTCCTCACCACATGATTCAATCCTCTCTATGTGAGAGTAAAGGCCATTGGAGCGTCAGGAAGACCCCCAAGACTGAGCTCCTACTTTCATTCTAAAACACTAAGAATCTCACCGAGAGATTCTACACAGATGGAACTTAGTTTACCACTTGAATCGTACTTTCATCACTTGATAATCATATACTTTTTTCCACAATCAACATATACACAATCTCAACAATATACATTACTTACCACTCACAAATTATAAAAATAACTACTCTCTAATTTAATCTAAGTTAATCAATACCATAATCTTTTATAATTTATTTCCAATGCCTAAACCCTGTACAAATATGAAACCTTGTTTCCTTCAGCTATATTATAATAATTATTTTAAACCATACTTCTATTATAAATTTTCTATTAAATAATTTGCACAAACATTTTTAATTTATATTAAACCAACATTCAGATTATAATATTATAATAGTATAATATTATAATATTATATTATACGAACTTAATAATTATATATAAAACTATATAATGTTAATATAATTTATATGTAAGTTACGTATATACATATACATATAAATCTTTATTATAATAATATAATACGAAACTTATTTATCATATTATATAATTTATAACCTTACGTGTGCATTATTAAAGTTATATATATATATATATATATATATATATATATATATATATAATTTATACATTAATAGTATAATGTATTATGATAAGTATTATTTCTAGATAATTTACAATGTTTTTTTAATTATGAAATTGCCTGCTAAATTACTCATTACCACATAATGTTTGCTCCCAACCTCACCTCACTACCCAATTGGTCATCGGAGAGGGTTCAGATGTCTGAATGCATCAAACTCACCTTCGACGCTAGCACATATGACTAGTCACAACTGATTGCACCAGGCCAGGGCTGCTCTATGATCAGGGATGTGCCAACTCAGGTTTTTAAGTCCCTTCTATCCTACCAACAAAGAAAGGCTCTCAACCAGTTTTAATTAATTTATTTAAGATACATAAACTAGTCTGTTGTGCTCTAAACCTCAAACGCCCAATTTTTCTTTATATTCCCCCCCCCCCTCTCACAGTATCCTGAAACAGTACCCATACATCCAAGTACTACCCAAATTATGCTAATTAAAGTCTCACCCAAAGCCTTTCCAAAACATCATCAATCACATTTAATAACTCATTCAGAAACAGATTAAATTCATCAAACAATGCACAGGAAAATAAATCACAGGCTCCTTCTTTACGCAATCAAGCTCATACCAGAACGCACCAATTCAACAATATCACATTCAATTTCAGTCAGCAACTCCATTCAAAACAGATACAATTCATCACCATGCCAATTCACAGATTTATATTCTTCATCAGTTTCACAGTCTCGGTTTGGGCATCCAATAAAATTAAAAATTGTAGGGCAGTTTCACAAACACATCAGTTCAACATTCAACATGCAATTATTTTATAAAATAAATTCCTAAAAAAATAATCAGCTCCCCTTACCTGGGTTTCTCAAAGAGCAGCTAATTTGAGGACACCCTAACGGAGTCTCACCAAGACAGAACACCCAGTACCTATAAACTCCCATATCGACAGTAGAAAGTGACTCTTAGAGCTATGATTTAACAGGAATTAGAAAGAGGGCGGTTCTAACTGCATAAAATCAGTAGAACCCCCAAACCCTAAATATTAAAATAGTGGAGAAAATAGGAGAACCACTTACTGGAATGATATGAAGAAACTATTCGGTTCAATGTGAAGCCTTTGCCACTGTGAATGTTTAGGTACCTTCAAACTAAAAATTAAACGGTTCAATGAGCTGAGATTCTAGAGAAAAGGCAGAGCAATTATGTGAAATGGTTTCTAAAGAGAGAAGGAAAATGGCTAAATGAAGAATCTGATTTTTAGAGAAGCTCCTTCTAAGTCATGTGCCCTTAATCTTTATGGACTAGACTACCTAAACAAAAGGCCCATCAGCCCTTGGCTTATTTTGAGATCGTTACAATAAAAGTAAAGAAGCAATAAATAAAATTTGTACAACCCCAAATCAATAGATTAATTAAGATAAATCATTTCAACTTAATCAACTTTTGTTATGTTTAAATGAAGTTTTAGAATTTAGACATACTACCTGTGATAGTATTTTCAAAAGGAGTTGAGAGAATACATAGGAGGTTTTTCTTATTTATGTATCAATTTATGTAGAACTTATTATGACTATTATATTAGCAATAGATTATGATTTGTGGTTATAAATGTTTATACTTGGAATGTGGTTCTACCTTTATTTAGTGAACCTTAAACTATAAATTGTAAATCTTAATACATAAAAAGTTGTGAAACTATGGACTTTCTTGTGTCTAAGAGAAAACAATGGATGTCTAGATAATCCTACTAGCTTTGGGTTGATGATAAATTGGGTTTGATGTTTTTTCTTCTTTTATTACTTTCTTTTGTTATTCTAGATTTCTTTCTTAATAGGTATCAATTCTCATATTTTGTTGATTTCTTTCTTTTGTTTTGTATAACTTTTTATCATGAATTTGGTTGTATATTTTTAATGTCAGTTTGGTTTGATTCTCTAATATTTTTATAATTTATTTTTCTTTCTTTTATGAAGATTTGCATGCGATGATACATAAATATTGAATTTTGAGTTATCACTCTATATGGAATAACAAAATTTACAATAAGGTTTAAACCTCTTTTTGGTCCCTAAGTTATAAGCGGATGTTCAGTTTAGTCTCCGTTTTTAAAAATGTAAATATTTGGTCCCTAAGTTATAGAAAATGTATCAAATGAGTCCTTTTATGACTTGAAATACTGTTTTTGGTTGTTTCTTAACAACTGTTACATCTTTAGATTGCTCTGATTTGTTTCTTAATAATAATAGCAATTTAGATTGCTCTTTGTACTTTGACCATGAACATAAAAAAATGACTCATTTGATACATTTTTTATAACTTAGGAATCAAAAGTTTACATTTTTAAAAGCGGAGACTAACTCATAACTTAGGGACTAAAAAGAGGTTTAAACCTTACAATAATTACTAACCTACGAACTTGTATTTAAAAAGAATTAAATACACTAAACTTAAATACTTAAAAAGAAAAAAAATATTATCATTTACAATGTTATTTATTAAGTGATTTTTTTCTTATTTTGGAAAAAAAAACAACCAAAATTATGGGATTCCTTATTCGGATGTCATTCGCAACTAATACAACTTTTGAATATATGTTTCGACATATATGGGTCCTCAAAATGGTTGAATCTCATCATGTTGAATATTGATATAAAAGAGTATTATGTAATTCTATTTTAGTGTAACTTAAATTATGTTTTTCAGCAGAAAATATATACATAATATATGTAGCACTTTTATTAGGAAAAGGAAAATTGTTGTTCCAAATCCAAACAGCTACAACTCAATTGTCTTCATTATTAGTGTCATGTCTTTCCCTTTCTTCAAATTTGAATTCAGAACATTCACATGATGCAGAATTCAGTGGTAGATATGGAAAAACAAAAATGAAGATAACACTACACCGACACCGACAAATTAACGTGTGAAAAATTCCCTCAAATTCAAATTAATATTCAATGTAAATCATCACACAACCAAAGTTACAAAGTCAGCTGGAAACGTGTGGATCCCACACATGCAAAAACACTTCCTCATTTTTCTATTTTTCCTTTTAATATTTTATATATGGAATTTTATAATTATTAGAATTTCACGTGTAAACCCTATTAAAATAGAACAAGGTTTTAATTCAACCCCTATATAAAGTTTAATCATATTGTTTCAACGGTAACGTTTTCTAAAATTATTCTCTTTTCGTTTTCCTATTTTAGATATATTGAATTTCAGAATTATATTATTATACTATGTTAAATAAATAATAATTTGAATTAAATTTTATAATTTTAAACTTTGCGTGCTGGTTTTAATAATTTAATTTTTCAATTTTCAAATCGAAATTAACTTTTATCATAAATTACTGTAAAATTTGAAAACATTCAAGTAATATGGAGAATACTTGGTAATTAGGAAATTAAAAAACTTGGTGACATCTAATATTAAATCCATTCAAACGAAAACGCGAAAGAAAGTGAGGTTGGTAATTGTTAAAAAAAAATCCATTTTGGAAAAGGGAATCCGACGTCTGATGTTTGCAAAAATGACTTTTTAATTTTGATTTTACAGAAAATTTGATGTCTGATATGGGAGACGACGTCCAAAAAAGAATTTAACGTCTAATTTGGAGAAACCGACATCTATGTCGTAAAATATATGTATATTAACGTTTAAAATGAAATGTTTTCGACCTGAAAACACGTTACTTTGAAACCAAAAACTAAGGCCAGTTTTCAAGTTTCAACACGCTACTTTGAAAATAAAGACTCTCTTTTATTCGAGAAAAAAACTTAAAGAAAAAGTAATTCTTTTTTTTGCAAGAAAACTTAAACGGATGATAAGCCATATATAGGAAATTAGATAAATATAAAAATGTTTTGGCTTCCTAAGAAAAGTGCTTACGACGAAATTGGGGATTGTGTTTGATTTTTCAAAAAGATGAACCATACATAACATGAAGCCCATGTTCAAAATAAGCTAAACAATAAAATAATCTAAACCTTTTAAAGCTACTTATTTTTAATTATAAAATGAACAGATCGCATCAGAATTCACAGATGAGATCTGTCGGCAGTACACAAAGCTGGCACTTGCATGATGAAAATAAAATACTAAGCATAGAAAGTCACAAGAACTGCAGAACTTAATTTCTGTGACAGCTAAAACCATAATAAGAATAATAAAAATATAATATATAAATAGTAATAATGGTGATATCAATATAAATAAACTTGTCTATAATCTTGCATTATAAAAAAAAAAAATATGATGATGAGCGAAAACTGACAAGGAAGAAACTACTCCAATGAAAAGAAAAGTCCGCAACTTTAAAAGGCTATTAGATTGGATCACTTGGCAGCCCCATTGGCTTGCTTTGAAGTGGTTTGTTCAGAGGTGTTGTTAAGTTCATCCCAAGCTTCAATCCAGGTGACCATGGCATCTGCAAGCTTGTTGAAGTAGGGATCAACAGCACCAAGCTTCTCTTTCACTTGCTTCGAAAGTTCAATGTAGCATTTTTGGACAGAGGTGCACTCTTTTGGGAGGGTGGCACTTTGGAAAAAGGGAATGATCTCTTCTTGCCAGAAGATGCCTTTGTACTCCTTTTTCAGATTCACAAATGGGTTGCTTGCTTTGCTGTGCCATATGTATGGAAGCCCCGTCTTCACTCCTAACCCCAAATGGTCACAGATAACCTGCATTTCCATGCAACAGTTCAAACAAATGTGCTTAATATAGTTAGAAATCTTTTTCTCACATATGTTCGACACTCTTCTAATTCATATAACATTGTCGCATTGGTGATAGCACATTTGTAACCTTTACAACATGAAAATAAACATATGAAGTAACCTTTGTCTCATTGATTCAGGATTGATAAAAGAAAAAAGGACAAGTGATTGGTATACCTTAACACACCAACCAGCCCACATATCATCGTATCGTCCGATGGGTTGACCATCTCCCATGAGTCCAAAGTACATTGCAGGTCCAATCAGCTCACGATCGAAGGCCAGATTCATACCACACATAGGGAACAATGTTCCTTTAGGAATGGTAAGAACAGCATCAACATACCTGAAATATACACTCACTAATTCAGCTAGGCCATCAACATCTAAGTATGAACTTGCTAAAACATAAATTTTGTACATTGTCCTATGATTTAAAATTGTTCCATGTATCAAAACTGAACTGTAAAATGGTATAGCAGGTACCTGGTGTTCCTCTCTCGGGGTTTGACAAGCTGTGTTGGAGCATCATAATCAGGTATGTTGAGCCAGAGACCGTGGGAAACAGCAGTGGGAGCACCCTCACGAAGACTGAAAGGGTATCCACGGACGAAATCAGCACCTTCTCTGTAAGGATCATAAAGGGTGTTGAAGAAAAATGGAGTGGCTGGACTTAGCAGATTCTTAATGTGCTGTTCGAGTGCATTGATATCTTTTCCAGAAGGGTCCTTAGCAACCTACACATGAAAATAGGAGATACTCAGAAAAAAAATGGCTACAAGTTGTATTGAACATAGTACATTCCTCTACCAAAGACAGTGAAAGGCTTTACTGATAGCAGTAACCAAACAAGAGTCAATGTTTCAATCCTTGTTTGAAATTCAGATTCATACAAAAAGGAAACGACAATAAGACAAGAAGATCCACCCTCAATTTGAATGGCAATCATTTTGTCTCCCAATGCCAACAATAAAGGTAAAAGAAAAAAGAATGGAGAATTAAGGTTGAAATGATTCAAAAATATTAGGAGGGAAATATTTTCACATTTGTTCACATAGTTTTTTCTCATAGTCATTAACAAAAACACAAACTAATGACAACAGTTTGTAGACCTAGTTGTATTCGCTTAAAAATCAACTTTTTAAGTTACAAAAATGTCACAAAAAACCCGACTATTTAATTGGAGTTATAACGACCAAATAAATTCACTCTATTGCATTAATCAAAAGTAAAATAAAATGGATAAAATGGGTAAATAAATAAATAAAAAGATTATTAATTCAAAGGAAAATCAATTTCAGATCAAATTCAAGTGATTTCCAGCCCCAAATAAACCGTCACTTAAAATATTTCCATCCGAAACCATCATTACTATCCAAAAACACTGGAAACATTATAACAATTAAAACGAGTAAAAAGAGCTTATTGATTCAAATGAAATCCCATTCACCCAAATCCAAGTAAACTATTCTCATAGAATCACACCAATTCTCAAAATTCAGCCATTCTAGATCCGAACATACTCCAGTCTCAAACGAGAGAACAACCAAATAAGGAACCTCTAACAAACAACAGATCGTAAATGTCACATGCACACACATTCACAAACTAATAACAAATCACGAATGCTTAAAACAAATGGAAAAACAACAACCATTTAGTCAACAGATCAAATCCGTACTTAGATCTAGCCCCGTTTCAAAACCCCACCAAACCCTCATTAAGAACGCACTAAAAAACCAAATAACTGAAATCAATCAATTGTAAGAATATGAAACAACATCCACAGCAAAAGGAAAAGACGTTAAATCTCAGAAAAAAGAATCCCCATACCATCAGAAAACGCGAATGCACGCCCCAACTTATACCCAAACCCACAATTTTCCAAGTCAAAAGGAACAAAAACTCAGGAAACAGAATTCCCGACCCATCAGAAAATCCACCACAAGCTTTCAACTTTAAGTCAAACCCACATTCTTTCAAGTCCAAAATTAAAAACCAACTTAAAGAAATCCACTATAAAACTAAATCAAGAAGCAGAATTCCCAACCCATCAGAAAACCCACAAGCAAGCACACAACTTTAACTCAAATCCACGTTTTTCACAGGCAAAGAAGTATAAGAATCAAAAGATCCGGAGATGGGTAGGTTATAATTACGAAGCAATCGTCGTCGATGGTGTAGATGTACTTCTTCTTGGAGACCATGTAGCCGAAGCAGCGACAAGCAGAGTCCTTGAAGGAGATGCAATTGGCCTTGGGGCCCAAGATCCTGTTGATGTCGTTGCGATTGTAGAGCTCGTAGTCAAAACCTTCGGGGACTTTGATGGTCTTATTGGGATCACCATCTTGAACGATGATGAGGTGGTACTGCTCGAAGAATGGCCGCCACATCTCGAGGAAGTCGAGGTTTCGGATCGTGGGGATCACGATGTCGAGCTCATCCTTCAGCAGAGGAACGGGTTTGGGAGAAGGGTCAGCCATTGGAGAGGAAAGGTAAGAGAAGGGAGAAAGATGGATAGAGTGTCGAGTTTTCAACGCAGAAAATGTGAATCTGTGTCTAATTGGGTGAGGTGTGTGGGATGAATATATAAGGAAAATGTTAAGCGGTGGTGTTAAGCGGTGGCGTTTGAAAAAAACGGAAAAAAAATTAATATAATTAATTAGAATATGGAACCATTAGTGGAGGGATTTCCATTTTATTTTTACTTTTGCATCTCCCTTTCAGTTTTTTTTTCTTTTTCTTTCTAAAGAAAAAAATAATATCTTGTGAAATCTTTGAGCCAAATCAGAATACTTTGTTTAATGCTCCAATCGAAAGAGAAAAGAAAAAGAATAGAAAGAAATGAATGAAAAATAAGAGAAGAAATAAGGCAAAAATAAAGAATATTGGATTGAAGATAACTGAAGAAAAACATATTTTGTTTTATTTTATTTGGATTACTTGATTTATTTATTACTATAATTATTATATTTTTTATATTATAAAATTAAAAAAAGTAAATCCTCAATTTATCGTAGGTTCTTTGTAATAGGCTATGTGAAGATGCAAACTAATTACACTTAGACAAAAATAACATATGAAGTTTCACTATTTCTTGAAAATATTATATATATATATATATATATATATATATATATAATAATTAATTATGATGCCTTTTACATTTTTTGTGAAAATAAATTTGTGATTCAATAAATATTAAAAAGTAATTTGCAATATAAGAATGAAAATAATGAATTTGTGTAGATTGTTGAGGCATAAATCAAGGAGTTTGCAAATAAAAGATTGGGAACAAAAATTCGTAAACAGTTTGAATTAATTGTATTGTTTTATTTGGTCTCGGAAAGTATGAGACTTATTTCTATTTCATTTTTAATATAAAGATACTTTTGCTCACTTAATAAATTATTAAGTCAATATCGATTTTAATTTTTTATACCAATCAAATCATTTATAAATTTTGTAATTATTTCTTGTAATTTTTATTTTTTTAATTCAAATAATTACTATTTTAACTTATTTCTTTTATTTTCTTACTCTTAACTTTTCATTTTATAAATCAAAGTGTAAATGATAATACTTTTAAGTATATTTATAGTGAGACTATTTTATATTTTTAAACACTTTTTTTAGTTTTTTTATTTTAATTTATCATATATACATATAGAGAGAGAGAATTAAATTTTAATAGTTTTTGAGAAAACTATTAGTTGTCAAAAATAAGTTTGTATTAAAATTTAGATTACTCAAATTTAAAGTAACTCAAGTCTAAAAATAATTTTGTATTAAAATATTGATTATTTATTATAAATTTGAAATTAAAGTGAACTTGGAGTTATTTATAAGGATATTAAAACAACATTAATAAATCACTAAATGTTGCTTATATTAATATAATTAGTTGCATAAGCAAGGTTGTTAAAGATGACAATATGCATTAAATAGAATAAATTAATGAAGAAAATGTCTTAAACTAAATAGTAATACTTGTTAAACAGCAAAATTTATAATATTTGTACTAGTGCAGAATTGGCTTTTAACGTCACCCTTTAGACGTCAGTTAAGCGAGGTCCGACGTAAATTAATGATCGGTGACACATTTGTAAATAAGTTACAAATATAGATGTCACTTAAGAGGGTCCCCGACGTCTATAGGTCTCATATACGTCGACTCCCCCGAATAGACGCTAAAACTAAACGAAAAAGTTAATAAAAAATAATTTTTTATTTTATTTAGACGTCTGTTATGGGGGGAACTGACTTCTAAAACACTTTAGACGTCAGTTATTGGGGGAACTGACGTCTAAACCCAAAACCTAAACATTTCAAAAGTCACTTTTTGACTTCATATAGAAGTCTGATCTCGCCACTCCGACTTCTAAAGCACTTTAGACGTCAGTTATTGGGGGAAGCGACGTCTAAACCCTAAACCCATAAATTTAAAAAGTCACTTTTTGACTCCATATAGACGTCTGATCCCGCCACTCCGACTTCTAAAGCACTTTAGACGTCAGTTATTGGGGAACCGACATCTAAACCCTAAACCCAAAAATTTTAAAAATCACTTTTTGACTCCATATAGACGTCTGATCCCGCCACTCCGACTTCTAAAACACTTTAGACGTCAGTTATTGGGGGAACCGACGTCTGAACCCTAAACCCAAAAATTTCAAAAGTCATTTTTTGGCTCCATATAGACGTTTGATCCCACCACTTCGACTTCTAAAGCATTTTAGACGTCAGTTACTGGGGGAATCGACGTCTAAATGTTGGCATTAAAACACCGTGATCGCAAGACAACCGTTACGCGCACTCATTGTTCATCATCTTTGTTGTATTTTCTCTCTAAGGGTTATACTTTTCAGGTTCTTTTTCTCACTTTTGCACCGTTTTAAATTAGTTTTACTCCGATTACATCACTCTTTGATGCATTATCTTTCATTTGAACCGATTAAAATGCGTGTTTATTGGGTTTTGGTGCAGTTATTCTCGTGTCCTTGGGTGGTGTTCTTTGGCGGCGATTTCTTGCCTTTTGCACTCTCCAATTCCTTCGTCGCGTTTTTGCTCTACGGGTTATGCTTTTTAGGTTCGTTTTCTCACTTTTGCACCGTTTTAAATTAGTTTTACTCCGATTACATCACTCTTTGATGCATTATCTTCATTTGAACCGATTAAAATGAGTTTTCATTGGGTTTTGGTGCAGTTATTCTCGTGTCCTTGGGCGGCGTTCTTTGACGGCGATTTCTTGCGTTTTGCACTCTCAAATTCCGTCCACTACGTTTTTAAAACCATCCAATAAAAAAATATACAATACATTCTCTTCAACTAAAATATAAAGTTGTAAACTCGAATTACCATCAGTCAAGAGCAACTCAGAGACGTTTGACCTGTATGGATTGGACGTCTATATAGACGTTTGACCTATAAACACCCAATGTCTATATAGACATTTGACCTATAAGGGTCCGACGTCTCATTAACGTCATCCGTATAGACGTCGGACAAATATCAGACGTTAAAAACCCAAAATAACATACGTCTAAAGTCCTTTCTGCACTAGTGTTGGACAATTGTTGATATATATATATATATATATATATATATATATATATATATATTAAAATGGTTGAATTGTATTTTTTATATTTTTAAAACTGTTTAAATATAAAAATAAGTTTTAAAATATTTTTAAAAAAGAGATCAAGAAATGACACCTTTTTTATTCTAGTTTATCTTAATGATTAAAAATTATCTAGATTTTGATATCGTGACCAAGTTTCAATATCTCAAAAAGATTAAGTATTTTTTAACCATTAGTGGTTTTAATCCAAATATTTTTTTTATTTTACTTGTTTCTCTGTACAACATGTAACATCCCAATAAATATATAGAACAAAACTATATTTTATTCTAGGAGTTATCATAAACAATATTAAAGAACAGTAGAGAAAAGAAGAGTAAAAGATAAATAACAAAAGCTGGCATAAAGATATAACTTAATCATTCAAAATATACAATTCGAGGGTTCTGAAAGTAAAGTCTAGGACGGACGGCTTTACAAAAAAAATTTAACCGACCGTCACCTACAATATTTACATCAGAAAAACTTCTAACTAATGTCCGGACGGTCCGGCAAAATGCTCTAGCAGCACCTCCAAAGGTTGCTCCTCTTGTAGGGCTTCCACTAAAGTTTCTTCTTGAACTCCTTCTGCTCACACCCAAAGGATGATCATTGCAGTGAAGAGAATAAACCGGACAGTCAAATACCGGCCGGCAATATAGACAAGACAAAGGCACACAACAGGGTAAGATTATGAAGATTTCAATAATTCATTTACAACAGTATCACAATCATAAATAATAAATAAGTTCTTTCCAAATAGAATCATAAAGTAAACATCATCAACATCAATCATTCAAAAATCTTGTCCGGACTGTATGACCCTGTATGCTCGCCGCTCTCTACACCCGGGTGGACCTGGCTGGGATACACTCAACAGACCGCCACCCGAGGTTAGTCCAATGGAACCACCTCGGTATAGAAATACCCTGAGGCTAGAGGACCTCCCGTCATTCCCACACATGAATTACTCCCCTCTACTTGAAGTGATGTAATCACGGAATATCGGGATAGAGTCAGAACCTGAGCCTATTACCACGGTCATACTAAACCAATTTACTTCAATCACGAGAATTTTCCCCTTGAAATTCTCTTACAAATCAATCAAACCAGATGATAACTTGATATAAATTTAACGTAGGAACACTAAATAGGATACTACAAAAAGAATCGACGGAAACTCAATGTGAAATTAACGATGACCGCAAAGAAAACTAGAGCAATGAAAACCGGTCGGACCCATCAATAGAGGTTCATCAACATAATTAAAGGTAGACTAATGAAAACCGGTCGGAACCATCAATCGAGAGTTTCATCAACAAAAATGAAACCAGACTAGTTAATGAGAATCGAATAAAGAAAACTGAACAATGAATTTAACTGACTAGAACCAATAAAACCGGACGGTTTAATATAAACAGATTCTCTTCAGAAAAGTGAATGTCCGTACAAGGCTGGACACTCCGTGAAAAATCAAGAGTTGGTGTAATACCGAACACTTTCCAAATAAATAATATTATTATAAACCGGGCGTTCTGGGTAAGACAAAACAATCCGAAATGGCTGACTTAATAGTATATCTTAGGTTCAGAAATAAGTAATCAAATCAAAATTTATAGGGAAACCGGACGGTCCTAATGACCCTTCGATTATAGTATCAATTGTTCTAAGTTCTTATACATTCCTTTAAGTCTAAAAATCAAAGAAATCAGTTTAGTACAAGATACATCTTTCATTATACCATATAGACTGTCAAACATACCATAAATCATATATTCAACCATACAAGAAAATAAATATTGAAATTTCATAAACTTCCCTTACCTCTAACTCCAGCTAAGACTTCGACAGTAGATTGATAACAACTATCTCTTCTAAAGTTTCAAAGTCTAGAGTGAAATACAAAAATATAGGTTCAGAGAAATGGTTTACAGGTACATGCAAGCTTTAATAGTGCATGCATGCAGGAAGTGAGAAAACTTAAGTCAGCAATGAAGTCCTTGGAACTTACCGAATGCAAACTGAAACCAAACGGTTCAAGTGCAAGGGACGAGCTCCAAGAGTCTTCAGACGTAATCTGAAGGGTGATCGGAACAGTAGCTTGGTTAGGATTTTAAAGAGAAGGTAGAGAGGTTTTAGAGAGAAGGAGGAGAAAATAAAGATTTTTCAGAAAACCAGGTTTGCTGAAGAAGAAGAAGATTGTATGGGAAAAGAAAACGTCAGGACCTTCTTCTTACCTTAAGAATGGCCTCCAAAATGGGCGTCCACCATTCCCTGATTGCCATTTGGTCTCCACTGAAACACTCAGCTAAGTTTTAAGCACGCCACCTGTCTTCCACTTCAGGGATTTATCTGCTCTGCTGCTACACGGATTACGAGAAAAGGGAATTAAATGTTTGCAGAGTTGGTCTCCCACTCACCAGGGGAGACCGGCCGGTCGACACGTGGCCGAGCCAAATAAATGCCAAATTAATGGGTTGTGACATTCCCCCCAACAAATAAAAATTTTCGTCCTCGAAAATTAAAATTTACCTTTAAATAAGTGAGGAAAATTTTCTCTCATTTCTTCCTCACGTTCCCAAGTGATGTCGTCAGATCGATCATCGCAGATAACTTTAACATAAGTGGTACGTTTATTGGACGGTCGCCTGATTTCATACTCTTCAACTCTCACCGGTCGGACTTCCACTGAACAATCTGCCTTGAGTTGGATATTGTCGGCTTCCAGCACATGAGAAGGATCGGCAATATATTTTCGAAGTTGTGAGACATGAAATACTGGGTGAAGGTTGGACAAAGAAGGGGGCAAAGCCAGTTCATACGCTACCGGTCCAATACGTCTCAAAATTTGATATGGACCAAGGAATCGAGGAGATAACTTCTTTGGTCGAATGACTCTTCCAACACCAGTCTTTCGGTTCAGCTTGAGAAATACATGGTCTCCTGCAGCAAATTCCAAAGGTTTCCTTCTTTTATCAACATAAGACTTCTGTCGGCTCTGAGACGCCTTAAGCCTTTCCTGGATCAACTTCACCTTCTCAGTTGTTTGTTGCACTATCTCCGGTCCGGTTAATATCGATTCACCTTCCTGGAACCAACAAAGAGGCGTTCGGCATTTCCTCCCATAAAGAGCTTCAAACGGCGCCATTCCAATACTTGAATGAAAGCTGTTATTGTAAGTGAACTCAGCTAACGGCAAAATCTCATCCCAAACTCCCAAATGATCCAACACACTGGTTCTCAATAAATCTTCTAGAGTTTGGATGGTTCTCTCCGATTGACCGTCCGTTTGTGGATGGTAGGCAGAACTCATTTGAAGTTTGCTTCCCATTTCTTGCTGAAGTGCCTGCCAAAACCGAGAAGTGAATCTTGGGTCTCGATCCGACACGATACCGGACGGTACTCCATGAAGCCGTATGATTTCTTTAATGTATAGCTGAGCCAGCTTGGACATAGGCATCTTCAAGTTGATAGGAAGAAAGTGGGCACTCTTGGTCAACCTATCAATTATCACCCAAATTGCATCATGGTTTCTGACCGTTCGGGGCAAATGAGTCACGAAATCCATGGCAATGCTGTCCCATTTCCACTCGGGTATCTCTAAAGGTTGCAGCTGACCGCTCGGTTTCTGATATTCAATCTTAGCTCTTTGACAAGTTAAACAAGATTCCACAAAACGAGCTACATCTTGCTTCATTCCTGGCCACCAGAAACACATTCGTAAATCCTTATACATTTTCGTCATACCCGGATGGATACTAAGTCTACTCTGATGAGCTTCTTCTAAAACAATCCTTTTCAATTCTTCATCATTGGGTACGCATGTCCGTCCCTTGTATCTTAGAAGACCATCAGTTCCAGTGCTGAAATCCTTGTGAGGTGTAATACCGTTTGGTTTGCTGATCTTCTGCAATTCTTCATCAAATACTTGCCTTTCTCTGATTCGGTCAATGATGTTGCTCGACAGCTGCATATGACTACACCGTATACCGGTCGGCTCAAACTCACAATGGAACCTTAGATCTCTGAAGCTTTCAACCAGTTTCAACTCTTGAACCATCATACTCGCCATGTGTACAGTCTTTCGGCTCAAAGCATCAGCGACTACATTTGCTTTTCCCGGATGGTATTGTAATTCAAAATCATAGTCTTTCAAAAATTTCATCCATCTTCTCTGCCTCATATTCAACTCCTTTTGATCAAACAAGTATTTGAGGCTCTTGTGATCACTGAATACTTGAAACCGGGCGCCATATAAATAATGCCTCCAAATCTTCAATGCAAACACTACGGCAGCCAACTCAAGATCATGAGTTGGATAATTTCTCTCGTGAACCTTCAACTGCCGAGAGGCATAGGCAACGACCTTTTCTTCTTGCATCAGGACACAACCCAAACCTTGATAGGATGCATCACAAAATACTACATAGGGTAGATTTACATCCGGAATTACCAAGACTGGGGCATTCGTCAATCGCTGCTTCAATTCTTGAAAGCTGGACTCACACCGGTCGGTCCAGACGAACGGTTGATCTTTTCGGGTCAACTGAGTTAAGGGTGCTACTATCTTAGAAAATCCTTCAATAAACCTTCAGTAGTAGCCAGCCAATCCCACAAAACTTCTAACGTCTGAAACTGAACGAGGTGTTTCCCATTCTAGGACCGCTCGGACTTTGGCCGGATCCACAGCAATTCCGCCGGCCGAGATTACATGTCCAAGAAACTGTACTTGCTCCATCCAGAATTTGCACTTGGACATTTTAGCATATAGTTGCTTTTCTCTTAACACACCAAGAACTATCCTTAAATGCTCTTCATGTTCTATTCTGTTCTTGGAGTAGATGAGGATATCGTCAATGAACACTACTACGAAGTTATCCAAAAACGGCCGGAAGATCCGGTTCATATAATCCATGAATACGGCAGGCGCGTTGGTAACACCGAACGACATTACCACATATTCGTAATGGCCGTATCGAGACCGAAATGCAGTCTTCGGAATATCAGCTTCTTTCACCAAAATCTGATGATACCCGGATCTTAAGTCAATTTTAGAAAATACTGTCGCACTGGACAGCTGATCCAACAAGTCATCTATCCTTGGTAGTGGATACTTGTTCTTAACCGTCAATTTGTTCAATTGACGATAATCCACGCAAAGTCGAGAGCTGCCATCTTTCTTCTTAACTAACAAAACAGGCGCTCCCCAAGGTGAGACACTCGGCCGAATGAACTTCTTCTCCAGTAGATCTTCAATCTGCTTTTTCAACTCATCCAACTCTGCTGGAGCCATTCTGTATGGTGGTGCTGCTACTGGACCGGCTTGTGCAATTAAGTTGATGGAGAACTCAACTTCTCTAATCGGAGGTAAACCTGGCACTTCATCCGGAAAAACATCCATGAATTCTTCAATAACCGCCCGGTTATCTGCCGGACGGTCTCCTTCCCTTTCCTCCTCACGCGTTAATATCAGAAAACACATGGCTCCTTCTATGAGATCCTCTCGGAGTTGACCGAGAGTCATTGATAACTTTTCTTCATCACTTGGGAAAATCAACTTCTTCTTCCCGCAGTCAATGAGAATGCGATTGGTAGTTAACCAATCCATCCCTAATATTACTTCTAGGCTTTGAAGAGGTAAACAGATAAGATTTACCTTAAACTTGTACCCTTCTACCTCAATAGGACATCTAATGCATACGGTAGACGTCCTAATCTCTCCAGCTGCTGGGGTTGACACCACCAAATCAAGCTGCATCTCACTCTTGTCTAAACCCAACTTTTCAACACATGCCTTCGAGACGAAAGAATGTGTTGCCCCCGAGTCATACAACACACAGCAAGAAACGCCATACAACAAGCAAGTACTGATTATAAGGTTACCTGAACTTGCTGCCTCTACTCCTGTCAAAGCATAAACCCGGCCGGTTGCTTGAGCTCTTCCTCCATTTCTCTGACCACTTCTGCCTGCCATTGGAGGTCTCATAACCCCTCGACCTCCCATGTTGCACTCAGAGTCAAGATGACCGTTTCTTCCACACTTAGAGCAATGTTTGAATCCCACCAGTTGAGGGCAGGACGACTAGTAATGTGGCCCTCCACAATTAAAGCAAGAAATCGATCCTTACTAGAGTTTGAGAGGAAACACCAGTACCGATCGGCACAGGTCTAGAATAAGGTGACCTCCTTACGACTTGACCGGTCCGAGCTGGAACAGATCCTCTACTGGTCGGCTGTTGCTGCTTCTTTTGTCGTTCCACTTCAGCCATATTCCTTTCCAGTACTTTGGCTTTTTCCACAAGGGTAGGAAAAGACGTAATGCATAGACTTGAGATCATTACTTTCAAATCTGGCCTTAGTCCATTTTCATATTTCCTGCACTGCCACTCTTCGTTCACACCCATTGTATAAAATCTTACGAGATGCTTGAAACGGTCGGTATACTCAGACACCGACATTCCACCTTGGACTAACTGGAGAAACTTTACCTCCTTTGCAAACCGTACACTGTTGGGGAAATATTCTCCATAGAACTTTTCCTTAAATAATTCCCAAGTAATTGGGAGTCGCTGTTGTTCCAGTAACATCTTCATCGCACTCCACCAATGACTTGCCTCACCGGTGAGCTGATATTCAGTATACAACAACCTGTTTTCATTCGGACATCTCTTGGCCTGATAAATCTTTTCCATATCCCGTAACCAACGGTCCGCCTCATCAGCACTACACTTCCCGTCGAACTTGGCCGGGCGGTGTTGGAGAAAACTCTCCAAACTCCATTCCGCCGAATTGGTTACTGCAGACCCGGACGGTCCAGCAGTATGTGTTCCAGTTCTCAATAACTCCATTATTTGTCTTTGGGTTGACTCTGCAGCTACCCTGGCTGCTTCCGAATTCTGTAATGCCAGTGCATTCTGTTGTGCAAGGTTGGCGTTTTGCTGAATCAAATTCGTGTTTTGTTGTTGAAGTGCAGCTAAGACTGACTCCAACAAGTTGTTACTACTGCCGGATGCATCACGATCGGCCGGTTGTGGAGGTGGTCTTGGAGCCATTTTCTGTTTTCAACAGAAAGAAAACTCATGAATTTCCATTAGAAGTTAGAAAAATCTAACTGATCATGTGAGTATACAGCACAAGCAAAGCATACCCATAACCTATAGGCATTCTAAGGAAGAAACTGCTCTGATACCATTAATGTAACATCCCAATAAATATATAGAACAAAACTATATTTTATCCTAGGAGTTATCATAAACAATATTAAAGAACAGTAGAGAAAAGAAGAGTAAAAGATAAATAACAAAAGCTGGCATAAAGATATAACTTAATCATTCAAAATATACAATTCGAGGGTTCTGAAAGTAAAGTCTAGGACGGACGGCTTTACAAAACAAATTTAACCGACCGTCACCTACAATATTTACATCAGAAAAACTTCTAACTAATGTCCGGACGGTCCGGCAAAATGCTCTGGCAGCACCTCCAAAGGTTGCTCCTCTTGTAGGGCTTCCACTAAAGTTTCTTCTTGAACTCCTTCTGCTCACACCCAAAGGATGATCATTGCAGTGAAGAGAATAAACCGGACAGTCAAATACCGGCCGACAATATAGACAAGACAAAGGCACACAACAGGGTAAGCTTATGAAGATTTCAATAATTCATTTACAACATTATCACAATCATAAATAATAAATAAGTTCTTTCCAAATAGAATCATAAAGTAAACATCATCAACATCAATCATTCAAAAATCTTGTCCGGACTGTATGACCCTGTATGCTCGCCGCTCTCTGCACCCGGGTGGACCTAGCTGGGATACACTCAACAGACCGCCACCCGAGGTTAGTCCAATGGAACCACCTCGGTATAGAAATACCCTGAGGCTAGAGGACCTCCCGCCATTCCCACACATGAATTACTCCCCTCTACTTGAAGTGATGTAATCACGGAATATCGGGATAGAGTCAGAACCTGAGCCTATTGCCACGGTCATACTAAACCAATTTACTTCAATCACGAGAATTTTCCCCTTGAAATTCTCTTACAAATCAATCAAACCAGACGATAACTTGATATAAATTTAACGTAGGAACACTAAATAGGATACTACAAAAAGAACCGACGGAAACTCAATGTGAAATTAACGATGACCGCAAAGAAAACTAGAGCAATGAAAACCGGTCGGACCCATCAATAGAGGTTCATCAACATAATTAAAGGTAGACTAATGAAAACCGGTCGGAACCATCAATCGAGAGTTTCATCAACAAAAATGAAACCAGACTAGTTAATGAGAATCGAATAAAGAAAACTGAACAATGAATTTAACTGACTAGAACCAATAAAACCGGACGGTTTAATATAAACAGATTCTCTTCAGAAAAGTGAATGTCCGTACAAGGCTGGACACTCCGTGAAAAATCAAGAGTTGGTGTAATACCGAACACTTTCCAAATAAATAATATTATTATAAACCGGGCGTTCTGGGTAAGACAAAACAATCCGAAATGGCTGACTTAATAGTATATCTTAGGTTCAGAAATAAGTAATCAAATCAAAATTTATAGGGAAACCGGACGGTCCTAATGACCCTTCGATTATAGTATCAATTGTTCTAAGTTCTTATACATTCCTTTAAGTCTAAAAATCAAAGAAATCAGTTTAGTACAAGATACATCTTTCATTATACCATATAGACTGTCAAACATACCATAAATCATATATTCAACCATACAAGAAAATAAATATTGAAATTTCATAAACTTCCCTTACCTCTAACTCCAGCTAAGACTTCGACAGTAGATTGATAACAACTATCTCTTCTAAAGTTTCAAAGTCTAGAGTGAAATACAAAAATATAGGTTCAGAGAAATGGTTTACAGGTACATGCAAGCTTTAATAGTGCATGCATGCAGGAAGTGAGAAAACTTAAGTCAACAATGAAGTCCTTGGAACTTACCCAATGCAAACTGAAACCAAACGGTTCAAGTGCAAGGGACGAGCTCCAAGAGTCTTCAGACGTAATCTGAAGGGTGATCGGAACAGTAGCTTGGTTAAGATTTTAGAGAGAAGGTAGAGAGGTTTTAGAGAGAAGGAGGAGAAAATAAAGATTTTTCAGAAAACTAGGTTTGCTTAAGAAGAAGAAGATTGTATGGGAAAAGAAAACGTCAGGACCTTCTTCTTACCTTAAGAATGGCCTCCAAAATGGGCGTCCACCATTCCCTGATTGCCATTTGGTCTCCACTGAAACACTCAGCTAAGTTTTAAGCACGCCACTTGTCTTCCACTTCAGGGATTTATCTGCTCTGCTGCTACACGGATTACGAGAAAAGGGAATTAAATGTTTGCAGAGTTGGTCTCCCACTCACCAGGGGAGACCGGCCGGTCGACACGTGGCTGAGCCAAATAAATGCCAAATTAATGGGTTGTGACACAACAATCCAAGTATTTTTTTTAGTTCATAATTTATGCAAAATTTTATAGATTTCTAAAGGATTAAGAAATTTTTTGTTAATGAAAATATTTAAAAGATGAATATGATTTTTTTTTATCTATTTTAATATTCACAAGTAACGCTTCTAAAAGTATTACAAATAAGTATAAAAGATAGAATTTTTTTTATGTATATTTTTCAAAAACACTCAACTAGCTTAAATATATATATATATATATATATATATATATAGACACATATATATATATATATATATTAAAGACAATTATTATAAGATATTGAAAACCTTTTTAAGTGACTTGAGTGACTTTACATGACATTATTTAAGATTTTATGAAGACTGAGAAAGTAATTGTCATACATTAAATGTTATATAATATATTGTACATACTAATAATATAAGTCAATTTATTAATTCATATGGAATTTGGAATTCATAGGTATGAACGAGCTTGTTTGACCACTTCTTCCTCACACATCAGTTTTATAAAATCTTGCAAATGGCACAGAACCCTTGTCATGTTGTCTAATAAGGCATGACCAGTAGAGTTATCTACTAGTACCATGACCCATCAGACTGTTAGAATTAAACGTTGAAAAATCCATTAGGTGAGCATGACAATAAATAGCTTTTGATGATGAAAAAAATTATAATAAAGATAAGTAAATATAACAATGTTAAAAGGTGGTTAAAGATGATTAAAATTGAACATTCAAATAAGAATGGGACATGAGAAAGGATAATTAGGTCAAAGACCATGTTAGACACTCATAAATAATCATAGAACAAGTAACATAAAGAAAAAATGAAGCTTGGGAAAACTTCTCAGGAGGGTTAGGCTACCCCAGAAGGTCATCCATCCCTAAATTACACCAGGCTAAACACGCTTAACCATGAAGTTCTTATGGGTTAGGCTACCGAAAAGCAAATGCATTTGTTGATATGAGTAGCCAAATTAATTCCTTTAAGCTATCCTTCAACTGTATAATCTCATACCTATATAGTCTATAAATCCCTCTCATTCCGGTGTATGTTCGCTCCTTGTTTGTGCCTCTTGCACTTCGTGCCTCATGTACCGGCGATCACTCCCTGCCCTCGTCATTATTCGGGTGTCACATCATCAAACACATTCAACAATGCAGACTTAACTTACAAAATGAAATATGATGAAACAAGACCTTAGGCTCCTACAAATAGTAGATGATTCTAAGCAAAGCATTAGACAAGTCAAAGCAAAGCACAACAAATAACTCAACCCCAACAGAACACCTCGACCATTCTTCCACACGTTTCAAAATCACCACTTTCTTTATTCATGCTCAAATGGCCATCACCTCCGTTTACACATAAAGAGCAGAACTCATGAACCTAAATTAAAACTCACACACTCTAAGCACCTAAACAGTCTCCTTTTTTAGAAACCATTTTCACCTTTATCCTGTTAGGATGCTCTGACAACTCAAAATGATGTATTGTCAAGCTTTTTACAGCTCGAAATGACATGTTGTCGAGCTTATCATAGCTTGAATTAGTATTTATCAAGCTTGTCAAAGCTAAGACACTATGGTTATTCAGCTATATAAAAATATTCACGCACACACCTATACAAAACAACCGACACCAAGCCACAATGGAAAAGTAAGGTCGACAAGCTCAACGAGGTCGGTGATCTCAGTGAGACCGAGGTTAGGCCAATAAGGCTCGTAAGACCGAGGAGAAGTCAGCAAGCTTAGTAGGGCCAAGGAGGATGGTAATGTTGACGAGCTCGGTGAGGCCAAGATGAGGTTGGCGAGGTCAGTTTTAGAAAAGTTGAGTTCATTTTGGCTTACCAGCCTCATGGTTTTAAATTTCTATACCCCTGTTTTTATGCCCTTCCCTATTTCATGCATTTACCTTTTATTCTATAATATAAAAATAACAAAACTTACAAAATAAAAAAACAAAAAATGACTCTTTTTTTTGTTTTTAGATGTATGAGTACTTGTGTGATCGCCCACATCGTTCTAGTACTTAATATCTTTCTTTTTCTTAATAGTTAAATAATGTTTTAAAGGTATTAGTACTCGTGTGATTGCCCATGTCGTCCTAGTACTTATAACCTCTATTGCTCTCAACCATGCCAAAAATACCAAAAGAATACAAAATCTTCAAAAATATAAAATTATCAACATTTTCCAAGAACAATCTTTTCTTTTAGAACTATGTAATCCCTAATTTTTCATCGTGAATGGAGATACGTAGGAGAAAGGTCAATCCTTGTCATGTTCACTTCCAAAATAATCAAATTATTTTCCAAAATTATTTTTTGAAAAGTTTCTTAAAGAAATATGTAGCCCTAATTTCTCATTTTAAATGAGAATACATAGTAGTAAGGTCAATCATTGTCGAGGCCAAAAAAGTAGAAAACTATTTTTATTTCTTTAGAGTGTTATGTTTGGGAAAAATTAAGCTTTTTTTTTAAACCACGTCAATTTCGTACATTTACTTGTCAAGATAAGACAAGCTCGTTTAATAGGATAAAACACTTAGCAAACCAAATAGAATAAAACATCTAAGCTAAGGAAACAAACAATCTTAAGACAGAAAAAACTGAGCTAGAAAAACCCAAACCTAAAGTAGGAAACCAACCTTCAGTTAGACACTAGGATAGTAAAACCCCAAGTTAGAAACCTTAAGATAGGAAGCACTAAGTTAGAAAGCCCTAAACCAAATTAGGAAACCAACCTTCAGTTAGACACTAAGGTAAAACATCCTAATCCTAAGATAGAAAACAATCACTAAGGTAGAACATCCTAGAAAACCAACTCTATGCTAAAAGAAGTACGAGATTAAAAAACCCTAGATTAGGATAGAAGAACACAAAGTGATGGGCCAAGAAAGGGAAATGAAACTACAATTTCTAATGAAATAGAGTAGAAAACAAAAGGTCTGAAACAATAAGATAGAACTCTAGCTAGAAAGAACATATCCAAAAGTTGTAGATGATCATCTAGGAGAAAGGATTAAACAACGAAAAGCTAGACTAAGGCTTAAGACACCAACCAAAGACAAACAACTCAAGACTCTAGAAAACAAGAAAACAACTTAAGATAATAATAAAAAAAAACTTAGGGTGAAAACAAAAGACTTAGAACTTGAAAAACACATAACTAGAATCCGCAACATAGAAAAACCCAAGAAAACACTTAGGCTCACAAAACTTAGGACCTGAGTCCTTAAACACAAAGAAACTACACAAAACTCAAAATTCGAAATACTCAACATAGAAAAACCTTAGGAGAATACTTAGGTCTTAAAAAATAGAAAAACATCTAGGTTAAAACACCTAGACGCATGGCTAAACGTGGTTGTGCCTAAAGCGTCTAAGAGACAAAGGCTAAAGAAGCGTTTACTTGACTGAACGATGCCATAAGCTTAACAAGTACCTCATCTTACGATGAAGTATATATCTACGTGTGGTATCCTTAAAGAAAAGAACTTAATTGCAAAAGGTCGCCTAATGGTAGAAAATCAAAAGCATATTATTGTTCTGAGCAAGCATTAAATTACATTAAATGCTCAACTTCAAAAACAACAAAAGTGATATCTGATAAATTGATTTTACATCGAAATCATATCAGAAGTAGGTAACAGGAAAGACATTCACGGAATGTTCTCTCCCTAGAAAAATATAGAACATGTGTAGAAACAAACCTTAAAGAAGTAAAACACTAAAAAAACTCTCAAACTATAGTGATAACAAGACACAAGAAAACACGAGAATCCTAAAACAAAAGAAAAAAAAAACATTAAAGATAAACATATCTACTATATATGTATCTATCTTGTGCAGGACAATCACTACGAACGTGCATCTTATAGATGCTAGAATGAAGTTGAGAAAAAGACAAAGAGGAGCATTGATCAGATTATCAAAAGTTGTGCCAAAAGATAAGTCAATATCACTTTTGATAAAAGATCTGAAAAGCACGTCTGCTTTGATAAAATATATCATCATATGATTGAAACCTACACAAATAGCCAAAAAGGAACAAATCTCAAGACAAGCTTCTTCAAACGGTCATATTGTCTAATCCCAAGACAAGCATCGTCACAACGACTATATCCTCAAGGTGTATAAATAGAACACCAGAAGAAAGAAGAAGATGATGATGATGAAAAAGAGAAAAAATATGAAGATATACCATCATCCATTGAGCAAGGAAATCTCTTTAAGCTATCAATGTTAAATCACTCCAATCAAAGAAAAGGAGAAAGAGAAGAACTCAAGAAAAGAAGAACACTTTCAAGCTTCATTAGAATATTCACTTAAAGAAAGAAGAGGGAGTGGAAGAGTGAAACATAAAAAAGAGTCTTTCAAGCTTCATTGTAATATTTTGCTTGCGTTTATCACGTGAGAGAAAGAGAGAAAAGAGCGAAGTAAAGCACCCCTCTACTACTTCATTGTATTAAATGCTTATTTATGTAAGGTGAGAAAAAGAGATGAGAGAAACACTTGTGAGTGTTTAGACTGCTTTGTATTGTAATCAAATCCTCTCTATGAGAATTATGGTCTGACCAACTTGTAAGCAATCTATGATTGCAATTCTGAAGAGAATTAAAACACTTACAACTGAATTCTATTTGAATTGAGGAATCTTGGCAAGGTTGCTAAGTACCAGGAGTGATTCGAATACTCAAGGAAATCCCGATGGGTTGTTGAGTACTAGGAGTCGTGCGAATACTAAGGGAAATCTCTACGGGTTGCTGAGTATCATAAGTGGTGCGAATACTCAACTAATATAGGGTAATTTGAGGTTATTCGCTGATCAGGGATACCATGAGTGATGAATAATACTACGCAACTAGAAGTGAGGGAAACTAAACTAGACGTAGTTTCTCAGAGGTATTGAGAGCGTCTAGGAATACTAGGAGTGATGAATAATACTACCCAACCAAAAGTGGGGAAAATTAAACTAGACGTAATTTCTTAAAGATACTAAGAGCATTTAAAAATACCAAGAATAGTGAATAATACTATGCAATTATGCAATTAAAAATGAGTTAAACTCAATTATACTTAATTAAATATTTAATGAAACTCTCTAAAAATAATGTATAACATATTAAGAATATTAATATATATATATATATATATATATATATATATATATATATATATATATATATATATATGCACACGTGTATGGGTATGTATTTGTATAAGTTTAAGATATATTGTTGGCCTCTTTCAATGTATAAAAAAACAATGCATAATAAAAAAAACACAAATAAGGTATATTTATATATAAGCTTCATGCTTAAAATTTAACTATTTGTTATTTTAAATATTGACTTTCATATACACTTTAAATTCTATGTATGATATTACTTTTGTTTTTAAGAAATTTCTATATAAATGTGATTTTCATTATATCATACTTAATTGTGTTTTTGTTTGAATGAAGATCACTATAAATTTCTAAATTAAGCTAAAAATATTTTTAACAATCAAAGATTTGGACAACATTTGGATAGACACTAAGATGTAAGAAACCAATTACGTTTGAACTTATTATTTTGTTTCCTATCCTTAATGCAGTGTGACCTTAAATACAAGGTTGAAAATGTTGTTACAGAACCTTTTATTGAGCCATGATTTTGTTTTTTTACCAAAAAAGAAAATGTTATCGTTCTATACGATTCTTCATTTGATTAGCTTTCTATGTGTGACAAGTATCCCACTTTATAATTTGTTTTCAATTGGAGACCAAAGTCCAAAAGAGGGAAAGAATCATTAATACAACACACTGTTTTCCGGTATCTATATTTTTTTAGTATATCTTTTATTTTTTATTTACTAAATTTGATTGCTGATTTTAATTATTTTGCGGGTTTGATTATTTTGTTTTTATCTTGAAATATAAAATCCATCATAATCTTCATTCTCAAATATAAAGATTATTAATTTTTCCCGTTTCTTTATTATTTTAAATATTAATTAATTTTTTTTATAAAAAATAAAAATTACAATAAAAAAATAAGATATATTACCAAGTATTTAATATTATCAAACATACATTTTTTTAATCTAGTATTAAAACAAAAATTATAATTGTATAAAAATCAAATAAAAATATCAAATAACAATTGAATAAAAATTAAATAAATAAATGAAATATAAAATACGTGTCTTAAAAAAATAAGTTATGAAACTAAGTCTTAAGAAAAATAATATGCTTTTTTATATTACATATATAATAAATTCAAGGGTTAAATATGTTTTTAGTCTCTTATTTGGGGCGACGATTTTGGTTTTAGTCCATCTTCAAACTAACGTACAATTTAGTCCTTCAACTTTAGAAAACTCTGGTTTTAGTCCTTTTTACCATTTTTTTTTAACTTTATTTGCTGTTTCAAACGCGTTTCATTATAGGATTTGGATTGTTTACACTTTGTTAACGTTTTATTATAGGATTTGGATTGTTTACACTTTTTGACATATTTTTGCAATGTTAACTAAGAAACGCGTTTGAAACAGCAAATAAAGTTAAAAAAATTTGGTAAAAATGACTAAAACTAGAGTTTTATAAAGTTGAAGGACTAAATTGTACCTTAATTTGAAAATGGACTAAAACCAAAATCGTCCCAAAGTACAGGGACTAAAAACATATTTAACCCTAAATTCAATGTGTTTTAAAAATTTAAAATGGAAATACATACTAAAAATGATAGGAGTTTTGAAACAAGGATAAGGATGAGATTATACATATTCATATACAATCAATAAGATAATTATCCGTTACAGAGATAAATCTTTAATAAATATTTTGAGGTATAAAATAGATGTTTTAAACTTTTGAGTGCTAATTATATAAAATATATTAAAATAAATTTACATGTATGGAAAAAGAGAAAAAAGAATCGGCCCCTCTCAATGTGAAATCAGATTCAAATATTATGAGTTCATTTGTTATTCTTATTTTCTAGATCTAAAAATGAGAAAAAAAAATTATTTGTATTGTTTTTTGTAAATAAAATTGAGAGAGGTAGAAAGAACATGTGAGTTGAAAATTTAACAAGGAAGAGAGGAAAACACATGAAAGAAAGTGATTGATGAAAAATATAAAGTGAGGAAAGAAGAAGGTTATGATTGAAAGGTGGATAAATTGAAAATGGGAAGCAACAAGCCCTAAATTATTATCATTATTATTTTATTATTAATATTTTATTTTATTTTATTATTATTTGCTGGCAGCCTATGATGCATGGCTGAAAACTGTGTTGGCACGCCATGCCAGCCTACATTATGGAATAAACAAAAGTATAATTGAAAGAGTTGTGCCACTAAATAAACATTAACACTATAGAATATGTTTCTCATGCATTTGGTTTTCTGTCTCAAATATGCACGTAGTTTTCACGTTCACAAGCACTTAAAACTAATGTCGTTTTATGTTGTCTCCATATGCTATGAATAGACTGCATTCTTTACTTTTTAATACTCAGAATAGTTTAAGTTTGAAAGGTTCAAAATTCTCTCACATACATTATTCAAAGGACAATGACCCTTTCATATGTATTTCATTTGTTAACCTATAGCAAATATCTTTAAGATTTTATATTCAACGTCACATTATACATTTATGTTAGAAGTTACACGTCCAATAAAAATAAAAACAATTTATAATATATAAATGAGGTATAAATCTTATTTTACAAATCGATTTGAGATGCAAATTTTATTTTACAAATCGATTTTGTAAGGTCGAATTAGACTTAAATCTATTCTATAATATTTTATCCTCAAATTTTTGTCTTTGAAAATAAATGTTAGATTATGTAATTATTTGAAAGTCGTTTTTCTTATAAAAATATTTTTAAATTATACAATCTAGAAATCACTTTTAGCTTTTTTTTTCACGGAGCAATTTCATTTTTTTTTCATTATACAACTCTTTTTTTTTTTACTTTTAGATTGCCTAACTTGGAAAATTATTTTGTCTTAGAATTGTACAAACTCTTTTTCCTACACAACAAGTACTTGAATTGCATAATTTAGAAGTTATTTTCTCATAAAAAAAAACTCATATTATTTAATTCAACAGTGTCTTCTAAATCACACAATCCAAAAGTCGTTTTGCATTAAGTAATATGAAACTTTCTTTTGAATTATATTATCTGAAATCTTTTTTTTTTCAAGAAAAAAATGAATTCTATGTGATATAATCTAAAAGTAAAAAATGCCTTTAAGAATATAGAATTCAATTTCAAACCTTTTTTTTTAAGTTCATCATGATATAACAAATAGACCAAGGAAGTCATGAGAAAGGAGTAATAATGACATGAAGTGATTGGAATTTGATCTTTTAACCATCTTATACGGAGCGCACATGGAAAGTGCAAAAAGAAATGACCAATTTTATTATAATATTCCTAACTCGTGAGATTTTAATCTCCCTATTCTACCATGTATCGGGTAAGGATGAAAAACTCGTATTTGAATTAGAAATGTTTGAAGTCTTGTATCGATTAAAGTTAAGGTTAAACTAGTTTTTATGAAGTTGAATTAGACTTAAAACTTATTTCTTAATATAATATAGATAAAGAGTTTAAGTATAAGATTAAAAAATAATAGACTGATTAAAAATAACAACTTATAAAAATATTATATTTATTATTTTAAACTTCTTTATCACTAACATCAATTCTTTATATAAATTAGTTTACAACTCAGTTACATGACAGTTAGATTTTGAATGTTTGTTGCATATATATAATTATAATTATATGTGTAAGGATTGTTTTGTTTATCTCTTTGGAACTGAAATTAACTTTTCAACGCACTTCTAACGTGAATATCCATATTTTGTGGATCATAAATGTTAATTGGAAACGTACTTAAATTCAAACATACTTTTAGTATGAATGAACGCATTGCAACCAAATAAACATCGAATGTAACAACGAGGGTGAATTAAAATGAAAATTAAATTGAACTGAGACATTATTATTAATAAGTTAAATTGAAATTATTGATTTTTTTTTTAATTTTTAATGTGGCTTTGGTTTTTTTTAATGATTTTAATCCATTTATTTATCAAAAAACTACAATTTGAGTCCAAATTCAATCGTTCCCACCTTTTATTTTATTTTAATTATTAATTAAGTTATTTCTTTATTATCATTGAAAACACATTTATTAACATATACGTTTAAATAAATTATGGATTGTGTAATTTGAGAAGAAGATGAAGATGGGTTTAGAGGTGTGACTGGTGTAGGAGAAAATGGGGAATAAAATTTTTATGGATTGCTGGAAGAAAAAAAGGGACTTACAGGAAGAAGTGGCCTTTCAGCATTATTTGATTTGATCCAAAATCGACCTGGGCAAGCCCAATTGCCTCAGTTATTTTAAATGGGCATCGCTCCCTGCACCTCCCCACTTGCTCCCTACACCTCCCCCTTCCATTTTTACCCTTTGTTCTATTTTTTCTACTCCTATTTTATCCTTAAGTAAAAATTTATATTTAGAGTTAAAATTTTATGATTTCATTCACTCACCCCACACAACCTATTTATTCTCTTTTTATTTGAATGCTTTCATCTTTACTCTTTTTTCTTATTCTCTTTTTATCTGAATGCTTTCATCTTTATTCTTTCTTCTTAGAAATTCTTTCTCGTATTTTCTCGTCGTATTTTTATTCTTGTGGTGAGTGAAAAATTGCTTAACAAAATTGCCTCAAAGAATTCTCAGAGTAACAAAGTTCAATTATATCTCTATACGGTTGGTGGTTGGTGGTGTACCTTGGTGGTGGTGCTCTTTCGGAGCTTTTAACAAGGGAGGCGGGCGTTAAAAAGCGGCGAGGGAGGGACGCAACTTTTGAAAATTCCTTAAACGGATATGGAAATCCGTCGACGGATGTCAACATTCATTTAAGGCCGAACGGATGTCGACATCCATTTTGCTTTTAAGATTTAATCAGATGTGAGGGGCAAATGGTGCCAGTTTCTGGATCAAAGTATTCACACACAGCTGAGATAGTGTTGCAGAAGGTGTTGGGAAGCATGTCAAAGCATGTGAATTTGCTTAATATTACAACATTGTCACATATGAGAAAAGATGGTCACCCATCTGTTTATGGATTTGGTGGAAAAAGGAGCATGGATTGCAGCCACTGGTTTCTTCCTGGTGTTCCTGATACTTGGAATTTGCTTTTATATGCAGCTCTCATTCAAAATTAAGCTTTATAAGAAACTTCTGCGGTAAAAAAAAAGTTATATAAATCAAACTTGTTTGTATTAAACATAATTTATATGTGGTGAAAAATAAAAAAAATTGAAATCGTAACTGGTCATCATTTGCAGAAAATCATATTAGTTTTGTATTAACTTATGTAACTAATAACATATTTTTTATATATATAAAATACATAACAAATAAAACAACATGCGACTGTTTGATCTGCATCTCCCATGATTTTATCCTTAAAATTTTCGAAATTAATTTTACATTTGCACTGCACCACCGCACTACCGCACTGCACTACCACTCAAAGCAAAGGTAAATGAAGAAGGTGAGAAGAGAGGACGTGAGAGAAAGAGGCGCTTCTCAAAAATGTTTTGGAGAAAGTGATTATCAGGAGAGTAAAGGTGAATATTTAGGATTGGATAAACAAGTTAAAAATAAAATGTAAAAAAAGTATAAAAGTAAAAACAAAAGGATATTTTTGTAATTAAAAAAATGAGAAAAATTAGAGAGATAGAGAAGGCAATTGAGGAGGTGAAGGGAGCAACTCCGATTTTAAATATAATGTGATCAATTTAAACCTGTTTTCTTATACTTAAAACATGGATACAAAATAATCCGGAGTTATAATACATATAAAAAGTAAATAAAGAGTTTACGTGAAAAGATATTCATATCTTAAAATTATTATTTAAATTTTTATATGTTAAAAATGCAATAAATGTTAAATATTTTGCACAAACAATACACCTATCTAATCCATTAACTATACCAAGACCAGTTTTACCACGTAAATTAATGTCTAATATTGCTTAATTATTTTCTTGGTTAATGTAGCCATTAGTTTTTTTTTTTTACTTAAGTTTTAAAACTATATTTTTTTTTTCAAATTTATTAACATTATTTTTACTTTTTTTAATCAATTATTTTTAAATTTAATTACAACAACACTCCAATATATATATATATATATATATATATATATGATAACAAATAATCTCATACAGCGTTGCTTTTCTTTTGAGACCCCCTATACAATTTGTTCATGTATTTTTTCCTTATTTGTGGAATGGGGTATATAATATTAATTTGTATCATAATTATTTTTGTGTCATCACTAAATTTATTTTTATTAAATTTTCATCAAATTATTGTGAAATATTAATTAAATTTCATATATAAAGTAATACACATTATTGTACTTTTCTTGAATTACATGTAATGTAAGTGGATGACCGTACTATTATAGTAATGTAGGTGGAATAATGACTTTTTTCTAAGTTAATAAATATGATATATAGAGTAAAACTATAATAAATACTAAATCTTTTGTTCTATAAATAAATAGGTATACTCTTCTTAGTCTAATTTTATTAAATATTTTTAATATGTTTGACTTATTTATACTATTTAATATTTGTGAATTTAAAATGTTTATGAACAGATAATAAAATTTATTTATTTTTAATTAAAAAGATTTTATTTATTTATTTTTAAAATTTAAAAATAAAAATAAAAATTGAAATAAAATTCTTGACATTTAAGTTTTGAAAATGCAAACATTTTAACTTTTTAATAAATTTAGTAAAATTATAAAATAAATTTTACTTCTTTCTCAATTAATTCAATAACAGCGAAGGGTTATTAGGGATTTTCCTTGGCGTTGGAGACATATGAAATATTTTTGGTCTTCCAAATGGTCACCCTTGTTTTATGTTTTATGTGCTTATGAATCGTAGTTGTCTTGGTGCGTCTGCTTGACAGTCTCCATTTAAGAGCCATGGGTGATCTGATTGTGACAATATCTCCATTTGACATGATAAATGCATATATTGAGTCTCAATTGAAGACAAATTAAGAGAAATTATGAGGATTGAATTGGACTGTATCTTGTAAGGCAAGACAATAAGAATTTTCAATGATGAGAGAAATGGGGTGGGTGCCTATAACAAAATTAGATCTTGCTCATATACCCATATTTTTTTATATACATAGATAGCATCACCGAATTTTTTCATCTCCGGTATTTCACTTCCATCTGGACCAATTGTGGTGGATGTAAGACTCCCGTATTCATACTCATGCTTCAGCATCGTTCCCTCTCAAGTAATTCTGGGCAATTGAAAATCAATAATCCTGCCTTCTCTGATTGTTATAAAGTTTTGAACACCCAGAGATACTTAGATATTCAAGAGAGTTTAGGCCAAATATGCTCCTTGGCAAGCTCACTAGCTCTTTGCACTTTTTCAAATTCAAAATAGCAACCCTTCTCAAAAGACCTATCGATGGATTGATTTTTTGGAGCTGTATGCATCCTTCAAGATCTACCCTTTCAAGATTTAGGGCCTCTCCAACATCTGGCATCTCGATTAAATCTTTGGAGTAAGACAGATCCAAACGTTTCAAATTGTGAAGTAGCTACAACAATTTGCAGAATAGAAGGAAACAAAATTAGTAATGACACAATTAAGTGTTCTTTAATTTCCTTTTTCAGAAATCAGTTAAAGGAAAAAGGAAATATAAAGAGAGTTGTTTTTGAAAAATAGAAATGGAAAATCAATTAATGTATACTACCTTTGTGCCTTCCCACAGTCATTGAATACTGCTCCATCTCAGTTTTAACTCAACTAGTTTGTCCGGCCGAAAACTTGGAGGCAACCATTTAAAAGGATATTTGTTCCAAGTAAGATATCCTAGTTCATTCGAAAGATGACTGAGACTTCCTGAAAAGTTCACGTTAAGTTTAAGCAACTTAAGCTGTCTAATGTTCGACAGACCATCTGCCCTCATTGTTGTTCTACCAAACATCCATTCTTCATTTTTTACAACTATGGCTTCAAGATTGTCAATTTCCTACACCATTGCACAAAAGGATCAAATTTCGAGATTTTTTTTTCAAGTATATACATATACTAAAAGTTGCATCCTAAGATTTTATAATCAAACTATCAATTTAACATGATTGTGTGACATACATTGTGGAAATCTTGGTAGTCCCACAACCTGCTCCACTTCCTGGGCTCCTTAGGTGATTTTTCTCGAACAATACTCCTTCCCAAATCCATTAGCAAGCTATCCATATATATCCTTCCATAGTTATTGGTTATGAGTGATTTATCAATAAGAACTTGCATGCCAAATTCAGGATGAAATCCTCGGAAACTTAGAATTTCCTTCACGTATACTTCTTCATATCCATTGTAGAAGCAAGCAATATCCAAAAATGTTTCTTTGTCTCCTTCGTCCAGCTCATCAAAGCTTATACGTAAAACATCCATAACACTTTTATTTTTATTTTCTTTTAGCCTAGTCAATGCACTTTTCCATTGAGATACACTTCGGCCAAACAAAGATGAACCAATTACTTCAATTGCCAAAGGATGTCCTTGAGCATGTGATAGTACATCACGTGTCAACTTTTCGTAATCGCTCAAAATATAATTAACTTTGAAAGCATTTCTACAGAATAGTTGGGCAGCATTTTCCCAACTCAACGGCTGGACTTGATAAACATCGTCCACTCCATGCATTCTTAATATATGTTCATCTCTAGAAATTATGATGATTTTGCTCCCTCCACCTAAGCATTCACACAACAAAGTGTCTCTATTCCCTGTAAACATCCTCAAGAATTATGAGTGCCCTGACATTGTGTAGCCTAGACCACACCAAACATGTTCCCTCAAAACCATTGCAAATCTCTAGACTTTTTTTGTTTAGAGACTGTGAAATTAACTGTTTTTGTAGACCTAATGAACTAGAATCTCGATAAATTTTGCTTACATCATCAATAAAACAATGAAAATCATATTGATGACAAATTCTTTCATATAAAGACTTGTCTTTCCTATGCCACCCATCCCACTAACTCCAACTACTCGAACATCATTAAGTGATCCATAACACAGAAGATCTTTTAATTCTTGAACCCGATACTCTATTCCAACTAGTTCATCCTTTGGAAGACTAGAAATTTTGGGACCCAAAATATTTGTTATGTTTTGAACAATTTCTTCTATCTGCGCATATTGTGGCCTGAAAATTTAAATAAAATGAATGCAAAACATCACACAACACAACAAAATAGAGTATATGTATTTACAGGACAAAGTAAACGTAAAACTTTTTTAACTTTCAAACTATTTTCATCAAACAAGTATACATTTGGACTTAGTTTGCATGTTTCCTCCCAAACCTGTTTGTAATCATGACTACTACTAGGAAAGTCCTAGAAAGGTAAGAAAATGTATCGTGATTACTCTAAAGCAAAATAACTGTCAAGATGCAGAACGTAGTAAATTATTTAATATTAACAGATTTTGTAATGGCATGCTTATATATATATATATATATATATATATATATATATATATATATATATATATATATATATATATATATAGGTTACTGCAATTGAGTTTTTGCGAAGCACTTCCAAGTACCAATAAAGCTAGTTTTGTCATGAAATCAATTGAGACCTTCTATCATGCAAAACTTCTCTAGCTTACTAATATTTCTCAAACATACATTACCTTCTATAAGTCATACTTACATTGCTAAATCTCTCTTCGAAAGTCATACCAATAACAACACATCTGTTAAACTTTTCCTAAATTCTTAACATCTCTCAACTCTAGTTTAGAAAGCGATAGTGAATTTCAGAAAACAACAGGAACTAAGTAGTAAACAAATTCATAGGTATATAACTCACTGCATAATTATATATATTTGTGATCGATCTTGAAAGGAGATAGGATGACTTACTTATTTTGGATATCCCAACCAGAGAGATTGGCCACTTCTGTGAGAGCTTTTCTCCATCTCTTAGCTTCCTCCATCTTGGCTTTATTTTCTCTGAATCTGTTTTCGTGTTCTGCAAATGCTTTTTCATAACATCCACTCTGTTTGCGAACCACCGAAGGATCAACATCATAAAATATAGGTATAACAGGTCTTGGCGAAGTTTGAACGCAGTTAAGGATCTCTGCGAGTTCACGCAAGCACCAAATGGAGGAAGCATAGTTGTTTGAGAAGACAATAATGAAAAGTCGAGAGGCTTGAATGGCTTGCAGGAGCTCGGGTGCAATGGATTGACCTTTATTGAGATGTTGATCATCTTTGAAGGCATGAATGCCTTTTGTACGGAGAGCTTGAAAGAGAAAACCAGTAAAGTTGTTGCGCGTGTCTTCACCACGGAAGCTCACAAATACGTCGTATGTGTTAATTGCATGAGATGAAGAAGAGCTGTATTGGACGATGGCGTTAGAAGGCATCAGTGAAATATAAAAATATAGATCCACCCCTTTCATTTTTCCAGCCTCTTCTAAGAAGGTCATATTTATTATGTGTTGCGTTTTTTCATATAATATTGTGCTTATAATAATCATACAGTCATATTCATCACATATTATTTGCTTCCTCTTAGTCAAGATACGGATTCATTTTTATTTCTGGAAAATAAAACCTTATCTTTTGCCACCGCGCGTTTACTTTTTCTAAATGGAATAAGTTGTAGATTAATTTAACATTATTCAATCTAGCGGCTTCATTGAAGTCTGCAACATTATTCAACAGAGACATAAAGAGAATGTGGTGCTTGAAAGAGGAAGGGCGACGAGGATGATTGAGGTTTTATGGTGTTGGCGGCCAAAACTTTGTTTTATATCTTGCAATCTCAAACCTAATTTTTGTTCCTGCATCCTCGTTTTCCCATTGAGGATTGGATTTTAGAGTTGTAGTGTAAGAGTCCTCGTTTTCTCGTGCTTTTTAGGGTGGAAAGGTGTAATTTTTTTTATTATTAAATAACTTTTTATTATAAATTGGGTATCCAACAGATATTCGCGTGTTGAAAAAAATTTGTAAATTTTCTAAAACGGACATCCAAAGAGTAATGAGGACAATTTTATCTAACACATCGGATTAGGAATGGAGACTTTGTTGTCATCCGTAGTTATATTTACCTACATAACACAAATTTACTTTAGATCAGAATTGTATTTTCGGAAGGTCATGACTTTCAATTTGATTTATTCTGGTTGAAATACTAGTTCAAATTTGATTTTTGGAAAACTGAATTCCGAAATAGTTTTTTATTTTTTTTAAGAATTTTATAAAAATAAAAAAGAAAAGAAAAAAAATTATGTGAAAAAATATTTATTTAAATTTGAATTTTGTTAAATTATATTTTTTTAATAACTTTTTTATTTTTATTTATTAAATCATAGGAGATAGAATAAAAATTAAGAAGTAAAAAATGTATAAATACATTAAAAAAATAAAAAATCAAATATAAAAGAAATAAAAAAATAAATGTATAAGTAAAAATTGGTAGTAAAAATTATAAAATTATAAATTAAGTGTTAAGAAATAAGTAGTGTTTTATTATCATTAAAAAAAGAATGGTAGGAAAATTTGAATATTATGGCATAATATTTTGTTATAAAATAATTCAAGCTTATAACATTTTTAAATAAATAATTAACATAAAATGTTTATAACATTCAAATATTCTCTTAAAATATTAGAAAATATTAGAAGTTGGTCATAAAACACAAATATATATAAAGAAAATAAGATTATATTAGTTTACATACAAAATGTAACATCCCAATAATTATAGTATTAAACTATAATATAGTTATTACATTCTTGATATGATAGAACACTTATAAAAATGGGGAATAAAGTTTTCCTCAATATACAAACCATCACTCAAATTTTAAACTTAATACAATCCAAACTTAAAACGATTAAAACAAGGGTCTTGTCCATAAGAGCTAAACACTAGTCGCTCCTCCATCTAACGCATGTTCCACCGACGTCTCACCACTTTCTGCTCACACCCACAGGATGATCATCGCCGAGAGAAAACACACAACACAACAGTAACCACCAAATAACAAATAAAGCAAGGGTGAGCTATTTTAACAAAGTAACATGATATATTTAAATTAATAACATAATATCCAACTTATAAATCAAATCTCTTAATAATACAATAAACACACCATGTTCATCATAAACTCAACCAAATCAAATAATCGTATGAATATCGGACTCTAAAAGAAAATTCTACGCTTGTAGTGGTACTTTACTCAGATACATCATATCTTACTCTGTCCCCCAAAGTGGATCTTCAGATATGGATGCACTTACTTGCTAGCTCAATTATCCTATCCTACTCTGTCTCCCAAACGGGATCTTCGGATAAATACAACCACTGAAACTACATCCTTCCTACTCTGTCCAACTTCTCAAGATGGATCTTCGGTAAGGATTTCCCACTCTCCACCAAACTTTTATTATGTTCAAATACATAAATTTCACATCCAACATGATATAATACATTCAACACAAAAAGTAAGGGTAAGCTACCATAGAAAAGTAATTTTAATATAAAGGTTCTGGGAAACTAAGAAGTTGAATCTGGCAAAGCCGGTTAGACATCTTCTTATCCTTCCAGATAGATGTAATAGAAAAAGGATATACACTCAATAATTCATACAAACATCATAAAGTCCATTCATCCCCAAAAATCATACAAATTGAATATATCACAAAATAATTTAACTACTCATAATCTATTTGATAAGAATTAGTTAAAAACACATCGAGTAGACTTTCAGGAAAGAGAGGTGTGTCACATCGGACAACTTAAGTACCAGGTCTTTCCTTAGTCAAAGTGTTTCTCAACGTGTTATTAACAAATTTCTTATTCACAGATTCAAAACAACAACATATAATATTATCACAGAAATTCACATAGTTATACAACAAGCACATAGGTTTTTCATTAACAGTTGTAAAGTTTCAAGACATAAATAATTATAAAAAAATATTTTATAATATAAAAACTTAGAAAGGTTAGCTCCTCTTACCTCTTCAGACTCAATTTCTTGCTCCGAATTTGTTCCCCCGAAAACCTTCCAGAACCTCTACTCTTCTAAAATTTTCTTCCTAACTCTTTCTTCTCAAGATTTCTCACTTGATTCTTCCTCTCTTTGTGTAGAATAAGCCCTCCTCCCATGGCTATTTATAGTCCAAAATTTTACTATTCAAAATATTTTTTTAATATTATTTATTATTTTAATATTATTTTATTAAAATATTATTTTATAAAAATAATTTTTAATGTTCCATTACCAAAAGTTGCTCCCATTAATTTCCACTTGTGAAAGTTGTTTGTCTTTTGTAATCATCATCTTCATCATCATCATCATTATTATTATTATTATATTTTATTATTATTATTATTATTTTATTAAAATATTATTTTATAAAAATATATTTTTTTTTATGTTCCATTACCCAAAAGTTGCTCCCCTTAATCTCCACTTGTGAAAGTTGTTTGTCTTTTATAATCATTATTATTATTATTATTTTTACTATTCATTTTTTTTAAACCAAATCTTCTAAAATAAGTTCTCAAAATTTTAAACCCCTCCTTCTGAAATTATTAAAATTTTCCATTATAAATTTAAATTTTTCTAACCTTAATTATATTTTCTATTCATTAAAATTATTATAATAATGCTAAAATTTATTACTATTTATTAAAAATAGATATTTTTCATGGGTCTTACGCAAAACATTTTAAAAATATTATATTAGTTTACTTACAAAACATTCTAAAAATAACGTGAATAACTCCACCATCATAAGTGAGTGATCAATTATGAATATAGTTAAACTTTTTAACCTTCATAAAATTCACATAAAAAGACATCGTCTCCATTGGGATTGTTACTGAATGCTAATGAATCACATCATTTTTATCATTTCTTAAGAAAATAAAGTCAAAAGCTCTTTAACAAATCAGAAAGGAATATAGTATCACAAATGACTTAACTCTGACTTCCATGATCCCAACAAATGACTTTTAGTGATTCCTTGCATATGAGGAATAATAATCTCATTTGAAAAATTACAAAAGGCAAATTTTCCATTTTCAAAATCTACACCAACATTAAAGGAATTGAAAACATTCATCTCCTAAAAAAAACTATCTTTACTTGTATATTCAATGTGGATCTCCTAAAATATAACTTGTTGATGGATGTAGTGGTATTTGTAAAATTATGTATGGTTTTTGTTTTAGGAGATTGAACTTTTTATTATATAATGTCAAATCCAATTCTAATACACGTAATTTAAAAAATTATGTCAAACTTAAGACTAATCAACATAATTTTATGTTTATTAGATCTAGGTTTAACATAAATTTAAACAAAATATTCACAAAAATATTATGGTATATTTGTTACCTGAGAGTTTTCTTGACATGACATAGAATTGATGATGAAAAATCTCTTTTTTTTTGGGTTAATATAGAGCTGGCCTTATATTTCACTTAATATCATAGCTAACATTTTGAAATTAATTCTTTGAAGAATAGAAGAAAATGCTTCACATAAACTTTAATTCTCTATTTTAAATTTTCTTTTTCTATTTACCTTTGTAGCCGAACCAATGACGAAATCACAAATAATATGAAACGGGGCTGGAGGAGGCTGAGATTCAAACAAATAAAAATATAATATCACATTTTTTAGGTTGACTTGTATGACTGTAAGGTTTTTTATGTATATATAAGATCAATTTTGTGGTAGTTTTTGCTTTCTGCCACCCATTTCGTGGATTCCTTTGTCATTATAAGTGTTTTTTTTTTGTTTGTTTTTACTCATCCCTCGGGTAGCTTGTGCCACGGTCCATTTTATCTAACATTAGGTTCTATTAACTACTCATCAACATTTTCTTGTTGGTGGTTTCCAATATTTCTATTAGTGTTGAAGATTATATAGACTAATAATATGTTCAAAGTAATGAATTTAAGTTGATTATATGTTTTTCGTTTTTATACTATTTACTAAAATTGTATTTTGCTTCTAATTCAAAATATATACGATTTTCATCTATACATTTTATAAAAGAATTATAGTGAGTTGTACTAAGGAGGAAGATAGAATTAAAAGAGTTGTAGTAAAGAGAAAGAAACTCTAACCATGACATTTTATATTTTTTTATAAAGTACAGGGATAAAATTGGTATATACATTGAAGTAGATATAAAATATAATTTTAGTTAATAGTTTGTGGATAAATAACATATTTGACGCTTTTAAAAATTATGGGGGTGCACTTAGAAATTCTGGAGGAGCATGATGAAAAGCCACAAAATCAAACGAAGTCTGAAAAGAAAAGAAAAGGGACCAAGATCACCACACCAGCAAGACAAGGTTTGAAACACGAAATTCACCAGCTCTAACACTGGCTGGATTTTATTGTTGTGCTGACATGATCTGAATTTGAAAATGGATATCAGTAAGTACAAGCTATTTTGATTTGGATACACTTCAATGATACTCCAGAAGCCACACATGCAGTTTCTGGATCTATTTGTTGATTTTAATTCAGCTATAACATAATTTACAAGCATATAAAGAACAAGAACACAAGGATCATTGACGAAGAAAGTGATTAAACAGAATGCTTATGCTTTCCTTAGATTCATCATTTGGAACCCATCTTAACACTTGAAGATGAATGCAGCAGAGAAGACACAGAGAAGCTTGAGTTATTGCTTTTTGTTTTCAAAGTTTGCATGATTGGTACTGATGAAGAAGCTGTTGGCAGAACTCCACCAGAGTTCTTATTCCCAGATGCACCATTTGCAGGAGACCCTTTTAGAAGCACATCAAATTTTGCATACTCCTCCCTTTCATGCTTTATCTCCTTCAGCATAGCCGCGATATCTCTCATTGTTGGCCTTTCATCAGGAGATGAGTTCACACACAATAATGCTATTCCCAATGCCTGCATCATTTCCTCTATCTCTGATTCTGGTCTAGAGAGTAAGCTTGGATCAAGCACTTCAAGACCCTTTTTCTGTCTCACCCAATCAACAACATGTACACCATCTGGTATGGTTGGATCGATTGGTTGCTTACCCGTCAACACTTCTAACAAAACTACTCCATAGCTGTAAACATCACTCTTCTCTGTGATCTTCATCATATAGCCATATTCTGAACAGTTTCAAAGTCAGATTCAGTAAGGTAAACACATTGTCTAAAATCTGTCAAAAGATGTAAAATATGATAGAAAATGAAGCCAGTGATTTCATTAAGTCCAAGCAACTGTAAAAGGCTTCCTAAAACAAACTATTGCCTGCAGTTTTTTCACGCTACGTAAGAATCCAAAGGAAGAATGTAATCAAGTAGGTGTGGAAGGCTGACTAACCTGGAGCAATATATCCGTAGGAACCAGCAACTGTATTGGAAGAACGACCAAAATCACCATCATCAACAAGTTTAGCCAAGCCAAAGTCAGCAATGTAAGGTTCAAATTCAAGGCCAATGAGGATATTATTGGCTTTAATATCTCTGTGGACTATAGGAGGGACACAGTCATGATGTAGATATGCAAGCCCTTCTGCAGCACCTAACAAGATTCTGTACCTAAGGTCCCATTCCAGAGAATTTCCACTCCTCTCATGAAGTAGACTACTCAAACTTCCATTCGGCATGTAATCGAAAATAAGCAATCTTGTTTGTCTGTTCCAGCAGCACCCCAAGAATCTGACAATGTTCTTATGACGGATTGAGCCAAGGGTCTTGACCTCAGCTGAGAATGAATCACGAACTCCACTTTTTTCTTCCTTAAATGCTTCTTCTGCGTCAATAGTTGTTGGCCACAATTTCTTCACAGCAATCACTTCACCATTGTCCATTTCAGCTCTATATACAACACCAGAACATCCCTTTCCAATAATATTTCTATCAACTAAGCATCTCAGTATTTGTTCCACTGAAAAGTTTAGCTTCTGAAATGGTATGAACTGCCATGGCCATGAATCACCCAGTTCTGAATCATCATCTCTAATAACTCTCCTTGCTTTGATGACAGCAGTTATCCCCATAACGATCATTATCACTGTCAAGGCTATCAGCAATCCAATGGCTAGCTTAAGCCTTTGCGATTTCCTTACTTCATTTCCGTTCAGTGACATATCAGTCTTGCTGGAATCCTTCACAAAGCATGCCAGCCCTTGATTTTCAGTGAAGTCTTTTGATGTCAACTGCCTGAAAAGCTTGTTATCTGGAAGACAGCCAGAAAATTTGTTATAAGAAACATTGAGTGAGACAAGGTTGTCTAACTCAGCAAGAGGTTTCAAATCTCCTTCCAACTGGTTGTGTGAGAGGTCCAATATGGAAAGCTTGTTAAGATAAGATATCTGAGCTGGGATTATTCCACGGAGTGAATTGCAACTAAGATTAAGAGCAATTTCTAGAGTCTCAATCCGGCCAAGCTCAGCTGGTATGTTTCCACTGAGGTTGTTGCTGCTAAGATCAAGCAGCTGGAGATTTGAACATAGGCTCAATGATGCAGGAATAGGTCCAGAAAACAAGTTATTGCTTAGGATTAGTTTACTCAGAGAAACAAGACGGCCCAAACTTACTGGTAAAGGACCTGAAAACCTGTTGGAAGATGCATCCAAAACCTGAACTGCTGATAGTGAAGATAAATAATTAGGCAGAGGACCTTCTAAGTTGTTGCTGCTTAAGTCTATCATTTGCAGTTCAGAGCAGCTTCCAATCTCATCAGGCACTGGACCGGAGAGGCGGTTCCCAGAGAGATCTAAAAAGTTCAAGCTCTTCAGGTTGCCTATTGTCTTGGGAATGCTACCAGTAATCCTGTTGTTTCCAAGCCTCAACCTTATAAGGGAGCTGCAACTGCCTATTTCATTTGGTATGAAACCTGATATGTCATTGGAAATCAGAAGCAGTTTTGTGAGGTTTTGAAGCTGGAATAGGCCAACGGGAATACTACCAGTGAGTGCATTGCGTGACAAGTCCAGTGCTTGAAGATTACTACAGTTCCCCAAAGTGGAGGGAATGCTTCCCTCAAGCTGGTTCTGCCAAGCTAAGAAAACCATGAGGTTTGACAGCTGACCAAGCTCTGGAGGAATTAAGCCTGAGAGCTGGTTTGTGTCAACTTGCAACTGTTGAAGATTTTTAGCATTTGAAAGACTGGAAGGTATTGAACCAGACACATTGTTATCACTAATCATAAACTCCTCTAGATTCAAGAGACCCCCCAAAGATACAGGTATGGTCCCAGATAGAGAATTTAAGGAGAAATCAAATTTTCTCAAGCTTGTACAGTTACCAATCTCTTCTGGGATAGCCCCCAAAAGACCATTCTGCCAGAAAAACAACTGTTCCAGCTTCTTGAGCTTGCCAAGCTCAGATGGAATAGATCCTGATAAGCTATTTTCATACAAGAACACATTAACAAGCTCAGAACAGTTACCTAACTCCGGTGGAATTTCACCGGACAGCATGGTGGTATAGATGGACAAAGTCTGAAGCTTTGTGAGCTTACCCAAAGAAGCAGGCAAAGAACCAGATATTCTGGTATCAGCCAGCCCCAAAACTGTCAAATTGCTGCATTCTCCTAACTCTTCAGGAATCTTCCCAACTATGTCTTTGTTCCCTCCTGCTCTTAGGGACTCAAGTTGTGACAACTTCCCCAGCTCAGGTGGGATAGTCCCACTTATCTGATTGTCAAAAAGGAGTAGATTTTTTAAAACAATGCAGTTGCTTAACTCCACAGGGATCCTTCCAGTAAGCTGGTTAGAGTTCAAAGACAAATTCTGAAGTTTCTGGAGCTTTCCAATGCTTGCAGGAATTGAACCAACAAGATTGTTGGAGCTGAGGTCAATGACAGTGAGGGAAGAGCAATCACCAATGTCTGAAGGGATGGTTCCAGTTAGATTGGAATCAGATAAGACAAGCTTTTGAAGAGAGTGAAATGAAGAGAGGTTGGAAGGTATAGGAAGCTCTATAGGGATGGATTGTATGTTGATTTCAGTGACAAAGCCTAGTGAGGAGCATGTTATGAATGTCCAGTTGCATGGATTGGAATGAAGAATGTTCCAGTTGGAGAAAGAAGGAGGAGGTGGTGATGCAGAAGCATGGAGCCAAGAGAAGAGAGTTGAGGCTTCGTGATTTGCAGAGAAGGCAATGCCATAGAGAAAAGTAAGTTGGAGGAGAATGATACAAAACAATGAAGAAGAAGAAAAGGAAGAAGAAGGAGAAGAGGAAGAGATGTACAAGGATTGCCTCGAGCTGAGCATTGAAACAATGAAACATTTGCCTCAAATTCCAAACTTTTCTTCTCCTTGGGTTTGAGTCATTGGGTTTTGCACTCTTCACTCAACCTTGTGAGAATGTGTATGCTGTGGCTTTCTTGCTTTGAACTCAAACTCACAATAGCACTTCTCTTTCCAAAACAAAGCTAAAAGGAGCAGTTCACACAAGCCAGAAGAGAATAAAATAACATAAAACTGAATGCCTAGAGATCAGAAAATCTGCAGCAGCTGCAGAAGTAGCACCACCCCACCACACTAAAGATGCTTCTTTGTGTCTAAGCAAAAAGCATTAGAATAATGGGGCTGTGCCAGGTGGTGTTTCTTGCAATGAACATAGGCATCTTATTATATACCTCTGGAGCTTACCTGCACTGCACATACATCTGATTTATGTCTTTTTTTTTTTTATTGCTCAGTTATTGAGTCATGCTACTTTCTTAGCCACTGGTTTTCTTAAACCCTCTCTCATTTTTAGTGAAAAAGTTTTAAAGAAGAAAAGTTGCCCAAATTCTTAATAAATTATTGTCTCCATCACACATATCTTTCTGGGCATTCAAGCTATTTTGGCCTACAGTAAGAAACTAGAAAATTTACTATTTAAGAAATTATCTCTGTTGTTGAATGTTCTTTTCACACATATTTTTTACACTCAAACCAGTAAAAGTGTCAATTAAATCCTAGTTACATATTGAAAAGACATTATTCTTTGTCAAACTTTTTATCATAATGTTTATAGTAATATCATTGAATGAACTTAATGATAATATTAATAAGTTCATAACCATTCAAAATCTCAGTGAAAACTGAGTGAACTTAGGTTGGTTATATTGCTGAGGTAATTTACTGAGCAGTATTCAGAAAATGTGGGCAAGCTTGTAAATATTAAAGGTCTAACTAGTTGGAAATTATTATATTCCACAGTCTAATGTTATTATGACAAATCAGTTATCAAAATATCTTAATGGTTTCTTATTAATTGTTACTAGGTTGTCTTTGCAAGTCCATTGTTTCCTTAAAAAATAGATTTGTGATTAATTGTTGTATATTTTTTCCAGTTATTTGTAAGGGCGAATTTGTAGGAAAGCGCTTTATTGATATTTCTTATGATACATTGCGCATAGAAAGAAAAAAATAATGTTATCTTTTATTTCAAATTACGGCAATTAGTACTTATTATGCAAAACTATGAAAATAGTTTTAAGTTTATTAAAAAGGAGGGATTTTACTAAAAAATACGTACTTTTTCATTTTTACCTAATATGAAACTTACACTTACATCTGTTTGTGTGAGAGTCTCATGATCATGATCCTAGTACTAGAGGAGGAGTTGTGCTGACTTCTCATAATGCAGCTCATAAAGGAGAAGACACAATATTCTCAATTCAAACACAAGATTTTTCAGGTGAGAAAACATTAGAGATACTAGTAAAAAATTGTCTTTTTATAGCGCACATTATACCACGGTTCACCAGAAACCGCTGCATAATGCTGCGCGGTGGCAGTTCTGTAAATAAATTGAACTTATATGCCGCGGTTGTGTGGGGAACCGCGGCATATACCCAAGTCAACCAACCCCTTTGACTCCACGTCAGACAAAAATATTTAATGACAGGGGAATATGCCGCGGTTGTGTGGGGAACCGCGGCATATTCCCCCTGCCACCTACTGACGGGACCCCTGCAATAAATTGACAGGGGAATATGCCGCGGTTGGGTGGGGAACCGCGGCATATTCCCCCTGCAAACTGCTGACATTGCCCATCAGTCAGCACCTGCAATAAATTGGCAGGGGGAATATGCCGCGGTTGGGTGGGCAACCACGGCATATTCCCCCTGCAAACTGTTGACATTCCCCATCAGTCAGCACCTGCAATAAATCGACAGGGGAATATGCCGCGGTTCTCTGACCAACCGGGGCATATTCCCCCTGTCAATTTATTTCAGGTGCTGACTGATGGGAATTTCAGCAGTTTTGCAGGGGGAATATGCTGCAGTTGCCCACCCAACCGCGGCATATTCCCCCTGCCACCTGCTGTCTTTCCCCAAAAGGCAGTTGGGAGGCAGTTGGGGGAATTCTGAACGTTGGGGAATAGGCCGCGGTTCCCCACTCAACCGCGGCATATTCCCTAATCTGAGTAACTTTTAAAATTTTCATAGGATATGCCGCGGTTGGGCGCTGAACCGCGGCATATCAGTTAAAAAATTTTTCAAAACTGCCATTATGGATTTTTTTTAAAATGAATAGGCCGCGGTTAAGTGTAGAACCGCGGCATATTCCTACTTTCTGCCGCGGTTAAGTGTAGAACCGCGGCAGATTCTCTTTCTGAGAGTTAAAAAAAAACTTTGAACAGTTTTCTTCTTCCACGCGATTTTCAGAAAACAGAAACGAAACGCCCACCGCTGCAAGCTTTTCTCTGTCCGGACTCTGCTTCTCCGTGCATTATCGTCTCTGTCCGCCTCCGGAATCGTCATCGTCGTCGCCGGACCAGTGCTTCTCCGCCGCCGCCACTTTGACGCCAACCCAAATCGTCTAGGTGCCAGACTTCTCCTCCGCGACCAGTGCCCCTTCTTCTCCGCGACCAGTGCCAATCGGACCAGTGCTTCTCTGCCACGCCCCTTCTTCTCCGCCGCGCCAAAACCAGGTATTGCACTAAACTGGTTTGATTTTAATATATGCTTGATTGCTTGCTTGTGATCAAATGTTCTTGGAATTGATTTGCATTGGTTTGAGTTCAATGAATAGAATAGGATATAGTTGAAGTTGGATTTGTCACTTGTTGAATAGCTATTTCTATCGTAATTAGAAGTTTAGAGATTGTAATCAAGATCAAGATGATAGCTTCCACACATTACAAAAAAATTATATGAGGTTGAATAGCTATTTAAAACTTTATTGTTAAGTTATTTATTTTTTGAAATATTAAAACTTAAGTTATTTATGTGTGATTGAATGTTTGAATTGGTAATTTGAATGATTATTAATTGTATGATTATATGCCTGAATTGAATGTATGATTAAATTGATAATTTTATATAAAAAATTTGTATAATTGTAATTTTGTAAAATTTAGGAATGGATCGAAATTGGATTAATTTACCACGTATTAGTACTGAGTACGAGAGAGGTGTAGAGGAATTTATACAATTTGCGCAACGTAATGAGGGGAGAAGTGACGATGAAGTGAAGTTTAGATGTCCTTGTGTAAACTGTTTGAATGGGAGAAAGTTGAACGCAACTCAAATTAGAGAACATCTTATCTGTGATGGTTTCCTAAGATGCTATACAACATGGATATGGCACGACGAAGAAATACACTTTCCGATTGACTCGCAAACTGAAAATGTTACAAATTCCACCATGGAAGAAGATCAACCGGATGAAGACAAATTAGAGGACATGATCCGCGATGTTGGCGCAGAAAATTTTGCCAAAGCTCATGTGTATGAGACGATGTCGACTGATGCCGAAACACCTTTGTATGTCGGTTCAACTAAGTTCACACATTTGTCAGCCGTGTTAAGGCTCATGAATTTGAAGGCGAGCAATGGATGGACTGATAAGAGCTTTACAGAATTGTTGACGTTGTTGAATGAAATGCTGCCAGATGGAAATACACTGCCCACTCGTAATTATGATGCGAAGAAAATTCTTTGTCTAATGGGTATGGAGTATAAAAGGATACATGCTTGTCCGAATGACTGCATTTTATATAGGAAAGAGTTTGAATTTTTGACAAAGTGTCCAAAATGTGGCTTATCACGATACAAGTCAAAAAAAATAGTGAAGATGATGGTCAGATTGAAAAAAATGGATCTGCATTGAAAGTAGTTTGGTACCTTCCAATAGTTCCTAGACTTAAGCGTTTGTTTTCGAATCCCAAAGATGCTAAAAACCTTAGATGGCATGCAGATGAGAGAAAAATTGACGGGCTGCTTCGTCATCCAGCTGATTCACAGCAATGGAAAAATGTTGATCGACAATTCCCCGAATTTGGTAAAGAGTGTAGAAATCTTAGAATTGGTTTAGCCACTGATGGAATGAACCCATTTGGTAATCTGAGTACCAATCACAGTTGTTGGCCAGTTATATTGATAATTTACAACTTATCTCCTGCATTGTGCATGAAGAGGAAGTACATGATGTTGTCTATGATGATATCTGGTCCAAAGCAGCCTGGGAATGACATAGATGTTTATCTAAGCCCATTAGTTGAAGACTTGAAGGTTTTGTGGGTTGATGGGGTTGAAATATTTGATGCATTTGCTTCAGAGACTTTTATGATGCGTGCAATGTTATTTTGCACCATTAATGACTTTCCTGCTTATGGTAATTTGTCAGGATACAGTGTCAAGGGTCATAAAGTGTGTCCTATATGTGAAGAAAACACTGCAGCTCATCAATTGAAACATGGAAGAAAGACGGTGTATCTGCGTCATCGGAGATTTCTAAAACGTAATCATCCATATCGAAGGTTAAAAAAAGCATTCAATGGAGATCAAGAGAGGGACGAAGCACCAAATCCACTTACTGGCCTTCAAGTTCTTGAAAAAGTTAATAAAATACATCATGTATTTGGGAAAACATCCAAGAAGTCATCTGTAACGACCCCTTGGAAGAAGAAATCAATATTCTTTGATCTTCCATATTGGTCAAAGTTAGATGTTCGACATTGCATAGATGTGATGCATGTAGAAAAGAATGTGTGTGATAGCTTGATTGGTACACTACTCAACATTCAGGGAAAGACAAAAGATGGAGTGAATGCTCGTTTGGATTTGGTTGACATGAATATCCGAGAAGAGTTGGCACCCAAGGAGGTTGGTAAACGTACTTATTTGCCCCCTGCATGTTACACAATGTGTAGACAAGAGAAGATAAGTTTTTGTGTTTGTTTAAAGAGTATCAAAGTATCACAAGGATACTCTTCAAATATCAAGAGTTTAGTGTCGATGCAGGACTTAAAGCTTGTTGGCATGAAGTCTCACGATTGTCACGTCTTAATGCAACAGTTGTTACCGATGGCTATTCGTGGAATTTTGCCTAAAAATGTTAGGCACACCATAAACAGGTTGTGTTCATTTTTCTCGTCAATATGTAGTAAAGCCATCGATCCTACAAAATTGGATGAACTTCAAGGCGAGATTGTTATCATCTTGTGTCAACTAGAGATGTTTTTCCCTCCATCTTTTTTTGACATCATGGTACATTTACTTGTTCATTTGGTTAGAGAAATCAAGTTGTGCGGACCGGTATACTTAAGATGGATGTATCCTATTGAGCGTTATATGAAGATTTTGAAAGGGTACGTTAAAAATCCATATCGTCCTGAAGGTTCGATGATTGAAAGGTATATTGCTGAAGAAAGTATCGAGTTTTGTTCAGATTACATGACATCAACGAATCCAATAGGAGTTCCTCGCACATCATGGTTGAATAAATTTTCTACAAGTAAAAGCATCCGAGGTGTGAATGTGGTGACAAAAGATCGCGATGAATTGTTGCAAGCGCATCTTTATATATTGAACAACACAGATGAGGTGATCCCTTTTTTAGAAGCACACAAAGCCATTGTTAAGAATAAAAATCCAAGACAATCAGAGAAATGGCAATTGATGGAGCATAACAAAACATTTATGTCTTGGTTCAAATCTGAAATTGACAAAGAGCCACATCCTTCTGAAACTTTATTGTGGCTTGCAAATGGTTTGAAGTTTGATGTCGTGTGTTGTCAAGGTTATGAAGTCAATAATTGCACATTCTATACGAAGAAATTGGATGATAAAAGCACAGTACAAAATAGTGGAGTCAGTTTAGAAGCTGAGTCACTTCAATTTTCCACATCAAAAGATCAATCTCCTGTACTTGGATCAATGAGATATTATGGTATAATAGAAGAGATATGGGAGGTTGATTACACCAAGTTTTTTGTTCCATTGTTTAAATGTAAGTGGTTTGACAATAAGAGTGGTGTGAAAGTAGATGAATCGGGTATGACACTAGTTGATTTTCGAAAGGTGGGTTACCGAGACGAACCGTTTATCATGGTACATCAAGCATCGCAGGTTTTTTATGTCAAAGATCCTGCGTCTGACCATTGGTATGTTGCTCTTCAAGGCAAAAAACTTATTGAAGTTAACGAAGACAATCTGATTAATATTCATATTCCTGACAACCATTCATTTCAAAGTACAACAAATTTGGATGACCAATCTCTAGTTGACGATGATGTACATGCAATTTGGTCAGATCATGATGAGGGAATATACATATGATGAATCCATATCTTTATGTATGAATTTCTATGATTACTATTACATGTTTTGTTAATTTATATGATATTACATAAGTCTTTTATTAATATTTAATGTTGTTATTTATGTTGATAGATATATGGCTGATCATTCACAGTCTTCAGGGGATGAGGCTCCCCCAACCAGATCCACTAGAGGACCCACTAGGATGAAACAACTATTGCTCAGGAAACAAAGTGGTGAAAGAACTCCGGTGAACGTGAATGTCACCACGGGTGTGGCAACTGGCCGCTATGCAGATGACTTCCGATCATACCTTGGAGTGGTGGCACGTGATAAAATTAGCATTCTCGTTCCATCTTTTGATCATGTGTCCGAGGTTGATCGGAACGTTATTTGGAACGATATATTGGTAAGTTAATTAATAGCATTTGAATTAAAATTTGTTTATATTGATAATTTTGAACTAATACAACTTTATTATGTTTATTTCAGGTGACTTTTGACATTCCAAATGTTGCAACACTTAGAAATAAGTGTTTGTCAACTGTTGCAGAAAATTTCAGGAACTTTAAAAGCAAGTTGACATCAAGATACATCTATGGACACCTTAAACATAAGACTCCATGTAGTACATATAAGTCCATTGATGAGGAGACTTGGCGGCTTTTTAAAGAGAGTCGGTTGTCAAAGGAATGACAGGTTAGTATAGTTGATATTATTCAATTCCTCATTAACAAATATATATCATATGAACTAATTAATTCATGTGTGTGTGACAGGCAATTAGAAGCAAAGCACAAGGAACAAGTGCTCATAACAAAAACCCCCACCTATTATCTCGTGGTGGGTATAGGAAGCTTGAGGAGAAACTCCTCAAGCAAAAGGCAGATGCTAGACCACCAACTCAGGGTGGTAGCCCTCCTCAGCCTCCTTCTCCACCGTCTAGACATGAGAAATGGAAGTTGGCCCGTATGCGACCATCGGACACCTACTCTTCCGACACTGCACGAGAGATTTCTGAAAGAATTGTAAGTTATCACTCTTCCTAAAATAATAAGTATTCTCATTATACATACTACATTAAACTATTTTAAGAATAATGGTGTTTTGTAATGTTAGAGGACGCCTTGGTTGAGCAGAGCTCCCAAGGCCAATTCACTCCAGAGGGTCGCCAGGATATTCTTGCTGCTGCGACTGGACGACCTGAGCACCCTGGACGTGTACGTGCTGTAGGTTCTGGAGTAGGAATTAAAGATTATTTTGGGAGCTCTTCTCGTCAGCATTCATATTCATACAGCGATACACAATGGATGACAGAAGAGATCACAAAAAAGGTCTGAGAAGACCTTAGAGAGGAGATCAGGGCCGAGGTTAGATCAGAGATGAGGGCTGAATTCCAAAGCATGTTCCAGGAGCAGTTTCAGAACATGCGCGCGGTGCCATCTCCTATAGAGGAACATGTTATCCCTGCCCCCCCCCCCCCCACAGGTAAACCTAATAAACATTTATGTGCAATTATTTCTATCTTTTGTATAATCTAACATTTACTCTAACAGGAAGAAGCGGGAAAGGAAGTTGTTCCGCATCAGCCATCCCAGAGGATGACATGGACGATGGTAGTCCATGTCTGCTATACATTTTAGATGATACTGAGATGGTGCTGGTAGCTCGAGGAACAGAGTTTAGGACAGCGACTGTATGTCATGGTATGCAACTATTAGAGGATGAGGTGAAGGTCTCAGTGGATGAAATGATCATACCAGATGCCATGGTTCCTCTGTCCACGGAAGAGATTTTCACTGTGGAACAAGCATATAAGTCGTTTATCAGTTGGCCTAAATTTTTGGTTAAACCAGTTTCTGACCCCTCGGTATGAAATTCTTCTTTACACTTCTCAATTTTAAAGGTTTTTAATGCTCTATATTACTTATCGTATCTTTTCATGTAACAACAGACGCAGACGCAGGCACAGGAGAAGATTCCTCTATCTGAGGAAGATCCTCTTGCTTCATTGCATCCACTTGCTGAAATCCTTGATGATAAGCCTTTGGAGGTTGAGTACGATGCTAATGTATTTGGGAGAGGCTCTGAGGTCCCAATATACCTTCATAGCCAAGATGTCCGTGAGCTTGCGTCGGGAACACAAGAGTTGAATATTTCAATTATTCAGCTATGGATCATGTAAGTCTATGAGCAATTATTTATATATAAAATTGATTTATATATCAAGTATCCTTATATCAAAGTTAATTTTTGATTTCAAGTATATGTCTGGGGTCAGTAACAAGTTGGGGCATTCAGATGATTATGGATTCGTTGATCCCCAATTAATTCATGAATCAAATGATTTTGAGTAGATCAACATGAATCTGATAAGAAGTTTTGCAAGCCGCAAGAAAATATACTTGTTGCCTTATATATCCGGGTAAGTGAACTTTGTTAACATAATAAAGTTCCATATGTGATTTTAATATTTAATAATTACGTTATTATAAATTTCAGGCGCCATTGTCAACTTCTTGTTATGTCTATGCAAGACAACACTGCTTTGTGGTTCTGTTCATTGCACAGGCCTCCTCCCCCACAACTCAAACAAGCAATTGATTGGTAAGAACATCAATGTTTGGACTTTCTTTGTTATATAAATGAATGCTAAAACCTTTTTTTATAAACAGTTCTATTCCAGCAACTATGATGATGGGTGGGAGATCAATTGCTAACAGTAGAAAGATTACTTGGATTTCTCTCAAGGTTTGACATATGCTAAAGCCATACTTTGTTATACTTGTTTTATTTTAATGTTAGTCACTAACTATTATCAACTGTGATGATATATTGTAGTGTAACAGACAAAATGGGTCATATGAGTGCGGATACTATGTAATGTATTGGATGACCCATATTGTTCGTTCTCACATCACAAGGAGCTGGGAAACGGTAATATTTAACTTTAACAAATTTTGATTTTTTCCCAAATGTTGAATTCATATACACTAATTAATATGAATTGTCTTTTGCAGAGATTCAAGACTACTACACCAGTTCCTGAGAAGCCACTACTATTCATTAGGAAGGCTGCTGCGAAGTCTATAATTAGATTATACAATAGCTCTTAGATTTAAACATTGCATTTGATTAGATTGTATTTTCTTAGACTCTGTACTTTATTTGATGTTGAAATGCATTTGAACATGTCTTTGTTATGTTGAAATTGAACTTTTGTACATGTTTTTATATGCAGGTCTGTTTTTGTGGTAGTGGATATCACAAAAACAGACCTGCAATTTTAAAAAACTGCAGGGGAATATGCCGCGGTTGTGACGTTAACCGCGGCATATAATAGACATATGGTCGCGGTTCTTGCACTAACCGCGGCATATGCTATTTCGTTTTAATTTTTTTTTTTTAAAAAAGACATATGGCTGCGGTTCTTGCACTAACCGCGGCCTATAGTGGCACTTTCTGCTGCGGTTGAACCGCGACATATAGTAGAAAAATGTTTTTTTTTTTTAAAAAAAGGACTTAGGTAGCGGTTCTTTGGAAAACCACGGCATATTACTGAACTTATATACCGCGGTTATAACCGCGGCCTAAAGTCTCTGACTTACTACCGCGGCTGCATATGCCGCGGTTCGTAAACCGCGACCTATAGTGAAAAATAACCGCGGCAAAAGCCCCCCGCTGCACTAGTGAGAATCTATTCTTCCTCATTTATAAGTTCATGTAAACATTGTGGGTGCTAATAGAATCCATTTTGGATTGTATAGAACATATTCCAAACCCCTGGAACTGATTTTATGTTTGGCTGAATCGATTATGTGTCAAGGACGATGATGAAATTGATTATGGTATATGTGGTTCGAGTCATGAAATAACATGTAATTGATTTCATGGTGTTATAAATGCAAATGGAATAATTATGTTGGTTTATAGGGTATGACAAAATCAATTGTGTCCATTCATTGGTATGATAAAATAAAGAATCAATTTTGTGTATTTGATGAAATGATCGTGATACTGGAATCGATTCCATAGTCTCAAAACATACAACGAAATCAATTCTTTTCTTTTACATGGGAATCATGGAAATGATTATGTTTGCTAGAGAGTTATTGTGTATTTGATAAAATGATCAACTGAACTTGTGGGACTGAAACTTAGCTTGCCAAGTTAAAAAGAGTTTGTCGACCTTCTTCTCTGTTATCAAACTTGATAAGTCCGAATTGAACTTCTTTTGTTATATATATATATATATATATATATATATATATATATATATATATATATATATATATATATATATATATATATATATATATATTTTATTCTGTAGTTTTGTATCTCATAACTTTGATGTTTATAAAATATTTGACACATTATTTTTTTTTTTGGGAGATGGAGGGTGTCCAATACAATGGTTCTTGGTAATATGTGATAAATAAGTGATGGTTCACGATGATTTTTGTTGGGTGTTAGTTTCCTTAATTTTATATTACTTTTAAAAAAAGTTAGACATATATGATGATATTTGTTACTTAATTTAATTTTGCATGATGATATATATTTATTACTTAATTGTTAATAAATATTTATTATTTATACATCATCACGTCGTTTCTTCCAAAATTTTCCTTCCAATCATTTTATTCATCCCGTCAAATGTTTTAATTCCAAAAATACTATAATCATCTCTCCATCCCTCCAAATTCATTCTTACTTTCTTACATTCACTTCCTAATTCAATTTGACATGACTTTATTAATAATTACTCAATTCTTTTAATATATTTAAACGTTTTTTCATATCAATACTTTCTAGTCAACATAAAAAAAGAAAAATTACATCTTATAAATTCATTTCTCAATAAAACAATATATATATAGGGGTTTGTTAACGCACGTACCACTGCTTTTCAGTTGGTACGTTTACCGGATTATAATAGACAAAAATATCTCATATATTTTAAGTTTTAAGGTTAAGGATATTTAAATAATTTTCATTCTCAAAATTAAGAAAAAAAGAAACCTCCCAACCCCCAAACCCTTAATCACCTCCCTCATTTCTCTCAACCTTTTCTCTTTCATCTCTCTCACTCCAACATAACATTTTCTCTGTCATCCCTAGTGTTGTCCCAATTGAAAAAAAAAAAAGAAACTCAACCATTTCTCTTTCATCTCTCTCATTCCAACATTTTCTCTATCATCCCTACTGTTGCCCCAATTGAATCAGAGATATTTTTTAAAAATTGAAAAAATTTACTCTTTTATACATTTTATATTTATTAATGTATGTAAAATGAATATAAACTTTGTCAGTTTTTTTCATCTTGCACAGTGGTTAAAGTTTATCTAAACGAAATAAGGAAATTAAAGAAATAGGTATAGAAGAGCTCCCTAAGAGTACAGTTCTTTCAATTCTAGGTTGTATTCTTACATCACGTATACCATACCAAAAGAGACAGGAAAAAGAAGTAAAGGGAAAAGGACAATAGAGGGAAATATCTTGTTCTTTAAAAATATAATGAAATATGGTGTATATGTGTGAATGATGTATGAAAATTTAATTGATTTATGAAGGTTTTATTTACATGATTTTATTTAAAAATGAAAATTTAATAATAATAAGAAGGGAAAATATATAACACATCCTCCAAATGAATGAACGAACAGAGCAAAAACAACAAATTACGGTATCACAGATTGTTGTGTGTGGCTGAGGGAGAGTATGAAGATGAGAGAGAAACAAATTGGATAAGTGAGGAAGATGAATTAGGGTTAGGCAAGGGTTTCTACTGAAGGAGAGTATGGAGATGAGAGAGAAACAAATTGGATAAGTGAGGAAGGAGGATTAGGGATAGGCAAGGGTTTCTGATTTTTTTTCTTTCAATTGGGGACAGTAGGGATGATAGAGAAAATGTTGGAATGAGAGAGATGAAAGAGAAATGGTTGAGTTTCTTATTACTTTTTTTCAATTGGGGTAACAATAGGGATGATAGAGAAGATGTTGGAGTGAGAGATGAAAGAGAAATAGTTGAGAGGAATGAGGGAGCTGAGAGCTGAGTAAGGGTTTGGGAGGTTTTCTTTTTTTTTTAGTTTTGAGAATGAAAATTATTTAAATATCCTTGACCTTAAAACTTAGAATCCATGATATGAGGGTATTTTTGTCATATATGAGAGTATTTTTTTGTCCACTATAATCCGATATACATCATTAAAACGTACCAACTGAAAAATAGCCGTACACGCGTTAACAAACCCCATATATATATATATATATATATATATATATATATATATATATATATATATATATATATAAAAGAAGATAATATTACGAAATTTATTCCAAAAACATGTGCGTCTCATCTACTGTTTTACAGTTCCCACTTGCAAGGTTTGTAAAAAAAAATGAGTATAAGATACGTTGTTATTAATTCCCTAATCTTAAAGTTTAGGTTGGTAGGGAGATGTGTTAAAATTTTTTATTCTCTAGAAAAAATTTGTGCCATATAAATGTTTTTGAAAATTCATGGTATTATTATTCTCTGAAAAAATTTCCTTGATTTCATGTGTGTTTGTGTTGTGCTCTATAAATGCAGAATGACGAATAACTAAAAGATATTGCGTAAAAGAGATAAATTTTTTTTTTTTTTCACTTCATATATTATATTGGTTGTTGAACAATGGATCTAACTTATTAGTTGTTACTTTTTAGATCAAATATAAAACTAATATACTCTAAACAACCGATATAAAAAATAATTTTTGTAATAGTAAATCATCCTAATTATAAAAAATGTATTAGTATATTATACATATATTATAGATACTTTAAATATATATTATACATTTTTGGCCAAAATATACAATATTTTCTAATATAATAAAAGTTAAGAGAAGTAGTATTGTGAAATAGTTAGGCATTTCTTTTTAAATCATGAAACATAACAGTATGACTTTATATTGACAATTTTGTTTTTCGGTAGAAAATGTTTTCGATGATCTTTGGAAGTGCAGTGTGCTGTGACTTTAGTTTTTTAAAAATAATAAGATTAAAAATATTATGTGATTAAATATTAATTTAGTGTGTTAAAAGTGCACTTAAATTTAACTCAACCTCACAAAATTGATTTATAAGATGACGTTTGCACCCATTTATATACTATAAAGTGACTTTATCTATAGGTGTTATAGGACTTGTAGTATTTTTTTTTTTTTTTTTGCATTATATAGTTTGGTGCAATAGGTGGAAAAGTATAATAGATAACATCTTCGAACCATACCAAAATAGTTTACTTTTATTCGATGTATAGATGCATTATATATACTTTTCTTCATATATAGTATTAAGTAATTCATACATATATAATGAATTATTTTATGCGAATCGAATCAACTTAAAATTTATCACATACGATGTAAAAATTATAATAACAACTGCATGCATGTAATTTTTTTGGAACGTCTATAATAGCAACAAAATATTCAATAAACTACACAGAATCACGAACTTTGGATTCCTTGTGTGTTAGAAAGTGTATGAAGATAATATATACGTGTTCATATGATTACCATATTAAAAAATAATGTACAAGTTGGTGAGTAGTAATAATAATAATAAGAAAGTGATGTTTCTTTAGCTCGTCTTCCTAAATCATAGTACGTTGAATTATATTAATGCATTAGTTATATTAAATTATATAACAAGTACACTAGTAAAAAGCTGAAACTCTTCAGATTTTGAATTAAAAGGAAAAACTACTAGCTGTTTTAAAACAGATATAAGAAATGAAGTGATTAATTCAATTATATTGTAAATCTTGTTCATTAAATATATAATAAAATAAATAATAAAGGTGACCTAGGAAAATGGTCGTTGTACAGTTTTTGCAAAGGACTGATATCTTTTTAATCTTTTGTAGCTCTTCAATTTTTTTTTCATTGACTTTTTTATTTTATGTAAACAAAATAAATAAAAAATAGGCACTCTTCATTCTAGGCCATTATTTTCTACAATTGGAATACAGCTCTTTCCACCTAACATTAATTTCTCTATAATTTTTTCTAACTTTGTTATCAACTTTTAATTAAGATGACACGATTCCTTATTAGAAAATGTGATAAAAAATCAATCATGGTACCAAAAAAAATAATATTTTCTTATTTACAATTCATTAAATCTAAGGTACATAAAGTAGTGACTTAAAAGGAAGCAACTCTATATAAGATTATAATAACAAAAATTAATTTACTCTTGTTCATCATATGAATCATAAGATTGAACATAAAACTAGTGCAAAGCATGACTTAGAAATTGAAGATATGGACATAAATGGAAAGATACTTAAGTAACAAAAGAAAATTAAAATGTACCGAAGAGAAGAAAAAAAAATGATGAACTACCCTAAGTAAATTGCTACTCCAAATATTAATAGTAGAAGAGGAATCACACTTAAACTCCTTAGAATGTATGATAATCTAAGAAAGGGAGCTTTAGAACCTCAAGAGAATCCACATATTGTCTCACAAATTTACAAAGAAATTCACATTCATTCAAACTTCATTTTACAAAAGCATGAAATCTCCTTATATAGGAGTCTTAAATGCTTAAATGAAACACCAACTAAAAAACCTAGAACATTTCTTCTTTTACGTGTTCATTTTCGAATTTTGAAAACAAGATTTAAACTTTTTCACTAATGTAATTTTCATCTATAATTTTGTAACAAAACCTTTTTCATTTTCTTTTCTTATTCGTCTTGCAAGTTTGGGTGATATTCTTGACTCTTTTCATGATAGAGTTTTTCATGTTAGTCTTGGATGATATGTTAGACATGGATAGTCTAATCTTAATGCACTACTAGTTTTAACCATCTATCATGATCTTAAGAAGACAACTTATATGTTTTCATCCTATACCAAATCATATTAATTTTTTATGAACTAATGTTTTGCTTTGAGTGTGATAAAAATTATAAGACTATATTTTATTCATCATACGTTAACGTAAGAATGTATGTTCTGTGTAAGTGACCAAGACAATGCAACACAAGAAGATCAAACATATCAAGATGTAGTGCTCAATACACATTGACATTATCCTAGACATAGATTTATTTTCAAACTTTTAAGATAGTTTAAAGCATCAAGAAGTTGACTAAATTTCAGTGAAAATTCTAACTAGACTTTTCTCAAAATATATACTAAATTTACTTAGGGTAAAACTTGCTTTAATATAGAAAATATGAGTGCAATGGAGAAAGTTTCAGCCAAAAGACCGTCAAATCATGATTAATTTTCAACATGCGACCAAAAGTTCATGTAGCCTATAAATAAAAGGACATTGTAATGTAGGAAAACCTAATGATGTAATAAAAAATAATATGACATAACTTACATTATCTTAAACTTGCTAAATCTCCTTCAGTGTCTATAATGAGTTTCACAAATTAAATAATGACCACAAGTATTCTATATGTCACTTCCAACTTACAATAAATATACAAAGTCACTCTTAAGTATCTTTTCAGTCTCTTAAGATAAAGAACCCAAGTGTTTTTTTACTAATTTAATACAACATCAAAATTTATTTTAAATACAAGAATAACTATTAATCAAATGGCTATAATAAAAACTCTTTGATAAGATATAATTTCATAAAGTGAAGGTTTTAAAAATATGGTGCATTCTCTTTGTAATCTAATACTTAATAACTTGAAGTAGTGGTCATTCAATGTAGTTAGTTGATTATGACAAGACTTGTATTTATAGAAATCTTGAATAAAATTAACTTACATGTAAATCGGGTGTTTGAGTTTTAGTTGAAGTGGTAGTCTTTTAACTTGAATAAATCTTTTGAATGATTTTTATAATTATTTACCCTATATAGAAGTTTGTATTGTCACTTTAGATAATCTAAAGTCATTTTTTGGATTTGTAGTTTTGGTTGATTATCAAAAATCTAGTTTATCTGTACATTCGTGTTCTTTATATAAAACTTTGATTTACTTTGACACTTTAATTTAATAAATTTTCTTTTATATATGTTGAATTGGCTCACTCATATCTTTCTTTACTTTCTAATTATGCAATTTTGTTGGATAAACTTAAAATTTAGATATTTATTATTTTATTAGTTTTGAGTATAGTAATATTTTGTTTGATTTAACAGAGATAAAATAGGAATGGATAGTTATGATTTTTTGTTTATCTAGGTAGAATATTATTTTATGATAAAATAATCAGTTTTTATTTTTAGGTAAGTTGATATTTTATTGTCAGTTTTTATTATTTCTACCTGCCTAAGGCCCGATTCACACCTATTTAAAGGTTGTCAATTTTTAATGAAAATTACCCAAGATGGATTGAAGAGTAAAATTATTTGTATGGGTTACCGTTTTTTAACACCTCTTCCTTGTTAGACCCAACAAATTTAACTTTTTACACACTATTTTACATCATTTTAATTTTCTAAGTTAATTTTCTAATTTGATTTATAGTTTATTGGTCTGATTTGATTGTCTAGAACTTTAAATGTTTTCACGTCTCAATATTCTTAATGTGTAGTTTGATTGGTTTTAGTGTACTCATGATAAATACACCATAAATTGAATTCATAACTCTAGTTTTAAATCATTAGGTTAAATCATTTCGAACATCCATATTTGTGTAGGTTTGTCTCAAATAGATCTTCGTATTATAAATGGTCTCAATTAGGTTCCTTGTTGTGTAATATTGAATCAATTAAGTCCTCGCCATTAATTTGGGTGGACGGCGTTAAAAAATGTTGTGCGTGACAGGGTGACATTACCAACTTTTACTGATGTGGCTGAGTTTAGTATGCTGAGTTGGATTTGTTTTATTTTCATATTTAAAAAACTTGAAATGAAATAATTGAAAACACAACGTTTAAATAAAAAATATTAAATGAATGAAAAATGCAACGTTTAAGGGATTAAAACTGATTAGCATAAAGGGAGTTTTCATTTCATTGTTCGTTGGGTGCGAAATTGAGGATTTTTGGAAAAATATGGTTTTATCGAGGCGACAAATTGTAGAATGGGTGTGAAAAATCGTATAGGTGGTGACAAAGTAGGCTTCGTGTGAAGATTTTGGAGTGATCTATCAGTACTAAATCGGTGGAATCAGCAAGCTCTTAGCGGTGAATCACGTGGAAGGCAGTGGCGAAAGTGTTCGAGGTGAATCATGTGTTCAGGTTAGTTAATGTGCTTTTCATTGAATTATTTGATAAAAGGTAGCACGAGGTCAGACGCAAGTTCTTCACGTCCTTTCCTCCACTAGATTGTTGACTTCTTTACTAAAGGCCTACCTCGAGTTCTTTTTTATGATTGTTGAACTAGTTTAAGCGTCCATAAACCTCTCACTTAGACTATAAGAGTGTGATAGAATCCAAATTATTCTTTTAAAATTAAGCCAATTAGCAGTTAATATCCTATAATTAAGCTAATCAAATTTCTGTAATTAAATTATTAAATTTCTTGCAATTATTTAATTACATACTTAATTTAAATTATATTGTTATGAATATATACTTATCTTCAATAAATAATAACTTACACATTCAAATTATCTTTCTTTCTTACAATTTCTTCTACTAAATTTAGTAGAAACAGATTTTGGGTAATTTATATAGTTCTAGATTTATATAAAATCAAAATCATATTGGAAATGATGCAATATACAAGTAGAACAAAATAGAAAACTAGGAAGGCAACTGCAAAACCAATTGAGATACAAAATATTATTAGACTTTGTTTAAACTTTAGCCCGTTTAATATTGATGTTTGTTTAAACTATACTAGTACAAAATGGGTTTTTTAAGTCTGTTATTTCAAGCTTTTTAAGTCTGTTTTACAAAGTCTGTTGATGTCCAACATACTTAAACATTGTTAAAATCTCTTGGGTGGAGATGAAATTGTTTGACTAATTTGTTTTTGTTTTTATTACTATTTGGTTCACACATAAAAAAAAGGTTTAATACCTTATTTAGTCCTAACTTTTATGGGTTTGGTCTAAAATGATCCCATCTTAGAAAAGAGTTCATTTAAGTCCCATAATTTGTTAAAAAACATTCAATTCGGTCCTTTTCACTGACACCGTTAAAAACTTAACGGTGCAAATGCCAACTTGACGAGAACTGAGTGAGTTGTTTACTTTGATAAATACATGTCACAGTTGAAGATGTTGCACCGCCCACTCCGTCCTCTACGACCTCTCCCACAATACCCTCCGGCCTCTCACCCTCCTCACCGACGCCTGGTGCTCCTTCGGAGCTTTCACTCCGACGGCTGCCTCCTCCAGACCGGCGGTTTCAACGACGGCTACACCACCCTCCGTTCCTTCACCCCCTGCCCCCGACACAATACCTGCGACTGGCGCGAACTTCGCAACCACAGCCTCTCGAACAGCCGCTGGTACTCCTCCAACCAAATCCTTCCCTCTGGTAAGATCATCGTTGTGGGTGGCTGCCAGTCGTTCGGCTCAACACATCCAATTCCATCTGCATGATATTTTGAACAAAATAATTGAAACAGAGATAAACTCCCAACACCGAATCATCAAACTGGCATTCATATAAGGCTCCACACATTCAACTATATCTGCATGATATACTAAAATTGTGTTTGCTCTTACAGCATGGGAATGATAAGAATTGATTTTGACAGTAGACTTGATTTTATAAAATTATGGTTCTTTTATTATTGCTAAGTAAAATTGGTTTTGTTGCAAAGCTAGATTTGACTAGAATGATAAATAGTAGCTTTTCAACTGGATTGAAAAACTAGCCTAGTTTTATATTAAACTGGGTTTCAGGATAAAAACATCCAACAAACATAAATCACTTCAATAAAATATCAAGTCTAACAAAAGTCAATTTTAAGCACAAACGTTCAAAAACCACATACCAATTTTACCACAATGAAGTAGGGAGACTATAATTATAAGCTACTAATAGTTCCTGTAATTTTCTGAAACTTTTGCAAGAGACATGCGAAATTTAGGATCCAAGCATCATTAACAGCATGCCATAAACACCTACAAAGCAATCACCCAAATTGAGATAAGTAAACACAACAATGCACACATAAAAAAGTGTGCTTAATGTTCAAATCTTAAAAAGCATACATACAATCAGGTTTTAACTTGCATAACCCATCAGATGATGATCATCCCATATTCACACGTTAACATAAGCAAAAAATGAAACATAGGCTTGTATGGATAAAATAAGACGATGTAGTATTATTTCTTACCAGCTCTTCATGAATGTGAATGCTGAGTCAATAAATCCGTTCAATCTGATATATGGGCCGACCAAAAGGATCGAAACAAGAACAAACAACTTAGAAGGATTGAATCACAATAAGGCTTAATTCATGTGATCAGAGATGAAGAGACAAAATCCCTACCTCACAATGGTGATTTGGAGCCCTCCATAACAGCTCATCGTCCGACTATGAGTGAGGTTGGGTTGATGAAAGAACTCCCCCATGGCAAGAGGAGGAGGAGGAGGGGAAGAAGGCAACGGTGATGGTGGTGGTGAGGATGCGGTGAAATTGGTGTTTGGATGTGACACCAACTCAAACGTGACATGTATGCATTTCAGTACACAACTCACTTAAGTTTGGACATGTTGGCATTTGCACCGTTAAGTTTTTAACGGTGTCGGCGAAAAGGACCGAATTGAACGTTTTTTAATAAATTATGGGACTTTAATGAACTTTTTTCAAAGATGAGATCATTTTAAACCAAACCCATAAAAATTAGGACCAAATAAGGTATTAAACAAAAAAAAACTTAGAAAACTTTTCTGAATTTATGTTAGAAATTGATATTCTTTAAATTATTTCTGAACTTATTATTTCATTATATATTATAATTTATTCATATTTAGTTTGATAATCCTTTATATTCAATAGTGGGGTTTCAATAACACATTCAGATTTTTGCTAATTCAAAAGATAAAAATTCCGTAATAGTTTCATAATTTGTTTTTAATTCATTGAAGAAATCTTTAGTCACTCACTACAAGAAAATTAATTATTAGAATCCGCAAAAACCGGTTAAAATTGTAACCGATATTCTTTTATATAAGTTATAACTCTAATGAATATAAAAAGATAGACTATATTCAATCTATTCTCCATAATTCAATATTGGTTATCTACATAATCAATCTTGAAGCTTTCATCATCAATTCATAACAACGTTTAAGCTTGTAATTTTCAACGAAAAAGATCAATTCTAAAACTAATGTAATGAACGATGTTGAATGGTATATAATAGTAGTGAAAGGATGATGGAAACATAATAGTGTGTTAGTATTATATAATCAAATGATTTTGTCATGTGCTTAGTGCACGTGACACTGAAGAAGCCCTAACGTGTAGGATTCTATCTTTCTTTAGCCGTATTTTATATGTTATTTTTTCATCCTGCAGATATACACAGTATAATAAGTGTATCGGGTGTTCATCGAAATGAGATATAATGTGCAGTTTTATTGATGGATCCAATGGAATTTTTCATTTCTTATGTAAAAACGAGCTCGAATGTGCATAAAATTCAGCAGATTTATTTTTCATTAGTTATTTTAAGTGGCCTTATTGATGTATTATACAGATCACATGCACACCAAGTTCAAAATATTCAAATTTTCAGAAATTTTAGTTTAATTATTTGCCCGTTTTACTGTTTAATTATCAATATTTTACGAATTTTATTATCTATTTTACAAAATTTTATTACTATTCATTTATCAATTAATTTTTCCGTTATTTTATTGATTATCAGTATTCAACTATAATAAATTTCAAAACATTACATGGTATATTAAATATATAATAACATATTTAAATAACAATCAATTTTACAAATAAAAAATAATTAGTCAATATTATGACCAATTTAAATATCAATTTGTAAACAAAAAAATTATTAGTATTTAAAATAGTCTCTGTTATGGAAAATAAATTATATTTGATTTGTGAATTAATCAATAAATTGATCTCTAACATTAATTATTTTCTAAATTAGTATTTAAATTGATAATTAATTATAATTAGAGACTAATTTAGACATTAATTATTTTGTTAGTAAAAATTTTGGTAAACAAAATCTTGTTAGCTATGATTAGAGAACAATGATCAATTCACAATCCAATTATTATTTTTATTTATAATATAAACTATTTTAGATATCAATAACATTTAGTTTATAAATTGGTATTTAAATTGGTCACTATAGTAACTAATTATATTTGGTCTGAAATTAATTACTATTTAGACATTTTTTTATAATATAAGTACTTAATATCATTGATGGTAAAATGTACTTAACAATTTAATATATATATATATATATATATATATATAACAATTCGATAGTAAAATGTGAAAAGAAATTCATATCACATATTGTAATGGTTTAAATATTAGGAATCTCATAATTACTACAAGTAGATAATACCAATGATGTTATCTCAATAGAACTGAGGTTGAAATATTGACACCAACAGAGATATGAAAATGATGTTTCAAACACTCATTCTCTTAGCCCTTTATTGAAAAAGGAATAATATTCTCCTTAAGCTTTGATATATATTACATTTAATAGTCATACATAATCTAAAAATACATGTGAAAGATTATTTGAATATATTTTTCTCTTCAACTTTGAAACACACATTTTAAAGATAAAACGATGATATAACTTTGAAATTCCAAAATAGACAATAACATGATTGGTCATATAATAATATTATCTTAATAGATCTAGAGTTTCATCTTATTACAAGCTCATTTTGGTTTTAAATTAATATGATTTCAAAACCTATCATACAGAAGTTTGTTAAATCTATAGTATCTTCCCAATACAAGATATACACATAATGAGTGAGGTGCTTAAATTTACTTTCTAATATTAAATAATGTTGTTTTTCATGTTAATGTATTTAAAAGTTATCGGTTTTAAAACTGTGTGTGGTATTCCTGAATTGAGTAGCCGATTGTAATTTATTACATGAAGCTTATGATCTTATTGAAGAGATATCATTAGTGTAATAGATTTTGTTCATAGTTAGCATGCATGCATGCATGATTCGCTAAGGAAGATGGCAATCATGTGACCTAAAAGACTTCGAAACAACAGCACAGAGAACATAATTGAAATCAATGTTATTCCCACATTCCACACTCATCAAAAGAAGCAAAGCAGAAGAGAGAAAAGTAAAAGTGAGAAACCAAAACAAAAGCAATATGAAACCATGACCCTCTAATGTAAGTATGCACAGTCTAAGGTGGCAAAAATAATTAAACATTTTTGGAAATTAGTATTTTAACCAGATAGTGGGATGGCAGCAACAAGCTTTTAACAAAAGAAAAAACAACATCCCAGATTTTGAGGCCACATCACGTGAGTATGGGAATCCAAAATTTTCAATTCATTGTGCGTTGCCCAACTAAACTCTTTTGTTAATGCTACCATTTTTAATATCAAATTTGAATGCACAGTTGGTTGGCATAAATTTTTTATTGTAATGGATTGATTAATTTTATTTTCCTTGTTTTTGTTTTAAAAATAATTATGCTGACTTCAAGTTAATTGAAATCATATTTATAGAGTCAATCATTCTATTTAAGATATTATTTATTTTGAAATCTAAAATTTATGTAACCATTTGACTCTTATAACACCTATATATCAACTATATATATCAATGAAATGTTTAATATTTGGTACGTTGAAAGTCTCACATTAATTAGAGATAAGGTTAATTTATAATATATAAATGAGTACAAACCTCATTTTATAAGTGGTTTTGTGAAGTTGAATTAGACTTAAAGTCCACTTCTTAACAATTAGACTTAAATTTAATCCTTACTAATTAACATATAAATAATATTATTCAATATAGTAGTTATCGTATTTGACTATCTATTTTGAAAATATAACATTATATTATTAGGATTAATTATCATTTGACATATTGTGAATTTTGAAATTTGAAACTTTTGAGATGATTTTACTTTCAAAATGTTTAACATAAATAAAAAAAAAAAAGTGAAGTCATGATATATATTCAACCATTTTAAACCCATTGAATTGGGTAGGGTTAGGTATAGTTTATTTTAAAATGATATCCAAAACGTATGCATAGAAATGATATGGCATAGGCATAAAATAAAAGCATAAAGAGCCAAAATAAAGGTTAATCGGCGGTGGTCCTTGTGGGTCTGCGGCCCCTATTTTGAGGGTCGTCACATTGGGAAACTCATAATCGGAATCTATGCACATTTTTTTGTTCTACATACTCAAATCGAATACCCAAACTATACCTAACACATATTGTACACAACCCCTTTTAAATCGTTTGAATGCACATAAAAATAATTAGGGTTATATGCGTATAGTATGCTCACTGGCTTCACTGTCCTTATATTAGAATAATTATACTTTTACAACATTTTTTTACAATATTTTAACACTTTATATTTTGTGATTCATCTATTTTAATGTTTTATGATTATTATTAATTATGAAATAATTTTAAACTAATCATCTAATAACACGTATCATTATCCAATTAAAGAAGTAGGTCGTAAATGAAAGATAAGCCACACTCATATGCTTTGAAACAAATATAATGAAGGCAACATAAGTAAAAACGAAGAGAAACAGATTTTAACCCTTTTATTTAATGAATTATGCAATAGTTTTTTATTTTATTTTAAATATAAAATATTCAAAAGGTAAAGAGTATATTACACTACCATTATTATTATTATATCACCGGTAAGTTAACATTATTATTGTTTTCATCAATGAAACAATTTGTTAATTTTAGGAAGAGAATGAATAGAGTTAAAACTTTTTTCAAATGTTCAAAAAATAGATAATTTCTAATGGATTGATTAAGGGATAAAAGTCTATATTTTGAAAAAAAAAAAAAACCTTTGCTAAAAAAATAAATTTTGTAAAATTTGGCATAATAGACAATCTATACTTATAATAAAAAAGAGAATACCAGTTCAATTAAGTTGAGCTTGTTGGTATAATAGTTTCACATAGAGAGGTTGCATAGAGATTTAAACTTTTTTTCGTAAAAAGCTAGATTAAACCATCTAATGTAAAAGCAAAACAAACATCACAAAACAACTTTATAATAACTCATTCAAATTCATAGACTACATCAAATTATCTTTCAAGCTATCAATTTGAAGTAAAATGATTAAATAAATTGATTACAACTATTAAACCAAACACTTCATATTACAACATATTACAATGAGTATGCAAACCACTTTTTGATTATCAAAGTATGTTAGAAAAAAGTTCAAACAACTTGTGATATTGATTAAGTACTAAAGACAATTAAGCATGAAAACATGACTACACTTCGTTTATAAAGCGAGAGCCTGATGAACAATAAATCATAAATGACACAAGTGTTTTGTCTAATTGGTGAAACAACATTTTGTTATTTTATTTTGTGTTTGATAAAAGACGAATGATTTTAGACAATAAACACATAAAAGGAATTACAAATGACCAAAATTTGTCACGTAAAAAATTCATTGATAATGTCTTTTTTCGACAGATTTTTTATGATCCAAAATTTGTTGGTGATAGTGTAGTCAATAGCATATACTGACGAAATTTTATATTCATCGATAATTATTGAAGGAAAAAATCGTCAGTAAATACTGAATGGTCCATATTTAATATTCAAATTATTAATTTTTAATATATACTTAACTTTCTCGTTATAGACATGGACATAGTCACTATGGATCAAGATCGGGATTCCATGTATGAATTTATTGAACCTCAAACCATTCAACCTTCTAGAAATAGTTGATCAGAAGCAAACATATTTACAAACATGGATGTCTAAGTCAAAAAGAGATATGTGTTTTGCGCGATACATTAATCGGTATGTATTATTAAATGTAAAATTTTATGAAGGTTTATTTAACTAATCGACTAATTTTATTCATGATAGGGCTCATTGGCAATCAATGGTCATCATACCAAGACAATGATGTACTATTGTATGATTTTGTTCTATGCACAAGAAGATGAAACTTCAAATCCATGTTACAAACATAATTTTTCATATCATCTACTTAGTTATATTAATATTAACCCATGTTTCAAATTTAATTAGAGTTGTGGGTAAGTCTAGAGTACAACAAATTCTAATATTGTATCCAAATGTTACAACTCATGGATATTTAAGTTATTAATTTTCGTATGTCAATTTATGGCATGAATATCTGATTATTTTCTATCATGTTTAGTGTAACAAGGAGTCATGTGACTACTATATAATGTGTTAGATCAAAATCATCTTTCAAACATGAATTAAAGATGATTGAACTAAGGTAGTAATATATATCTTTCACATATTACAAATCACATTCAACTTTAAACATTAGTATATGCAAATATAATGAAGTTGTCTTACTTTTACAACGCTTCAAGAATCAATCACCAATAACTCATGACACAATGAAGAAAATACAATAAGAGTGGGCAGCGTATCTTCTAGAGCAATGGAGTTAGGACATAGGACCCAATATAGCAACAATTGTATTTTTCTTGAAGATATTCATTAGTTTAGTTTTAATACTATTAATTTTAATAGCTTTAGTTTTTAGTTTTAATTTTGATTAGTTCATACTTTTAATCTTGAAATTGTGTGCTAGAAACATTCAATACAACAAAATTTGCTCGTTTTCTGTTTTTCAAATTTGATAAAATTGTAAAAACAAATAATAAGTTATTAAAAAAAAAGGACACAATTAACGTTGGCCCTTACCATAGATGGCATCAATTTGCCCAACACCCCCCCTCCCCCCTGGCCCCCCACCATTTTCAGTGTAAAAACGTGCACTTAGCGGTGTCTCCCTCTCGCCAAGTGCCAAAGCGTTCACAAATACATGCGTTCAAGTGGTGTAGATCCTTTCGCTCAGTGTCCTTAGGCGCCAATTTTCCTTATGTCTGTCATTAATGGAAGTTGGTTTGTTCAGAGTCAACTTCGTTCTTCAACATCAATTTGACATCTTCAAATATTGGAGTTTGGAATGATGTCAAAGATAAAAAAATAAGGTTCGTTGAAACTTGTTTTTGTAATAATGTTTAAAATAAAAAAATGAAAATAGTAAAAACAAGATATATTGTTATTGATCTCGAACAAATAGGAAAATGGTTAACATAGCTATAGAAAATTTAAAATATGAAGAAAAAAATCGTAAAGGATGCATTGGTAATTTCTTAACTCAAAATAATAATTATAAGTGAATTTAGAAGTCAGAATAACGCTCGTTATACTTTTACGGTTAAGTAAAAGCATTTTGGTTACATTTTACATAAACTGTTACAAAATTCTATACATTTATTTTATTATTTAAGTTTAAAAGTACTTTTTTTTTTCAATTTTAGTCAATTTTATCAACATATATCTTATCACAAGTTCTTCGATAAAATAGTTAAGTTACTATTTTCCTGGCTTCGTATAAGAGAGTTATTAACAAATGACATCCGAGTAAATACTCATCGTCCTGAGGACAATCACGGATGTAAAACATTTTTAAATTTGCATTCAATATAAAGGGAATTAATTTATAGTTACCTCATCATGTGATTCATTCAAAATAAGGGATTTGAGTGCATTATAGTAAATTTAAAAAATGAAAGATCAAAAATTGACATTTTAAATTAGATATTAATTTATTTTATATATTTATATTTTTTATGAATTTTTTATTAAATAGATAGTGTTTGTCTATTCATAATATAACAAATACACAAACTAAAAGGGTTTTTTTTTTCATGAAAACACATGAGTGTCATGTCTATAACTACTAATAGATTTTAACACTCAGTGATTTTATTACTAGAATTATAATCATAAGGGTTCATGCCAATGTCTTGATCAAACATTAGAGGATTATCTTAGTATTTTTTGATCTTCATGTGTAGTCCTTCTGGTGCCATCACTCTTGGAAATTTCGCAAGTGATTTGCTTCCCTCAACTTCTTCCCATCTGAAAAAAAAAAATCACTTTTAGTCAAGAGGGAAAATAAGCAATTAATTTAAAATAGTAAAAATATTTGAACACTAATGTCCTTACTAAGACATAAAAATGCCAACCATTAAAGGACTGCTTAAAATACCATTAGTATCCAAAATGGAGATACTAATATGCCCATCATTAGCATCTAACATTTCAACTACAAGTGTTTGGCCTCCTAATAATAATGTTTAAATGTTTTAAATACTTTTTATGTATTCCTTTATTGTAGTTTTAGTCAAAGTGAATAATACATCTTCTTAATAATAACACTTGCTAATAAAAAAACTTTTTTTTTTCTTCAATATACATTTCTTTATATAAATTTGAACAATCTAATTATTCTTATTTAATATATTTAATTTTGTTGATAAAAAAATACACCTACTTAATAACCACTTAATCAATCTTTTGATTTTTCTTATATAATAACTATAACAAATTTAAACATTACAATTGTATTGTTTAAAACTAAAGAGAAAAAAAGAAAAAGAACGCTAGGATGGAAAAGAGTAAACTACCTATATTTTTATAAATAATAATCTAATTTTTTTTATCACTAAAAAGAATATATAAAATGAGGATTTTTAGGATATCCAACTTATATACAAACTTTATTTACATAAAACACTAATAAAAAAATTAAATAGCAATCAATTTTTAAAAATAAAAACATTTAGTTAAATTTTTTACAAATTATTGATATCTAAATAATCTTTGTTATACATAAAAAATTATAATTAATTTATGAATTAGAATTTAAGTTGATTTTTAATATTAATTACAAAAATTTTAACTACATATATATTTTCTTAGAATTTGCTAACATTGTAAATTAGAATATGAGAAGAATTAATCATAATATACCTGTATCTAGTGACAAGATAGTGAATAAAAATACTGATTTTGAACATGCCCCATTCCTTCCCAGGACAAACCCTGCCTCCTGCTCCAAATAGCATGTTCTGACTATGAGTCTCCAACCCTTTCTCCTACAATATTGCATGCATCATTTTATCTTCAATATCATGTTGCAATTATTCACATAAAAACAATGTAATTCTTTATTATCAAGCAACTTACCAGCCATCTCCTTGGATTAAAAGTAAAAGGTTCTTCATAGAGAATGGGATCAAAGTTACCATCCCTTGTGTAAACATAAACCCTCCATCCCTTGGGAATCATATAACCTAAAAAGTGATTTTCATAAACGAATGTTACCTCAATGAATATTCACGTGGTTAAGAAATGAACTTTAAACCTAACTCAATCTCACAAAATCAGTTTTTAAAGTGAAGTTTGCACACCACTTATATATTATTAAAATGGTTTTATCTCTAATCGATATGGGACTTTCACCATGTATCAAAGCAATTGACTCAAATTGAAAAACACACCATTCAATTCTATATCTTTAGTAGTCCTCCTCATCACTCCAGCAACAACACTAGCCAATCTCATTGTCTCAAGTATCACCTACACACATAAAACAAAAGTGCTTCAAAATCTCTTAGGTTAATAATCATATCTTTGCTCTGTAATTTTAGTTCATATATGGATATAGAAAATGCCTACCGCACGAGTTTGGCTCATGCTCTTGTAGTCATCCCAGTTGATCCGTTCTCCATGCAGTTTCTTCTGCAAGATTGCAAAATGCTCATCCTGCATAATGGCTTTTTTTAATCAGATATATTTGATAAGAAATGAAACTCAACTTAGAAAAATCGGTTCGTAAGTAAAATTTATATTTACTTATATTTAGTTAATGAGATTTCCAAAACCATGAATTATTGCTTTTAATATGAAAGAATGATAAACCTATAACTCACCCTTACTGCCTGTAGAATGTCAGGGTTATCACATAGGTATTTTATAGCCATCATTGTAGTAGTTGATACCGTTTCATAGCCTGAGTATAAAATTGTGGTGATTTGCTCCATTATTTCTTCGTCATTTAGCTTGTACTTACCATCCTCATTTCTCACAAGTTGATCAAGAATATCGTTATGAGTAGCTGAAGAAGCTCTTCTCTTGACTATCAGCTCTCTTAGCATTGTAAGCACTTTTTCCCTAGCCTTCAAACCTCGATAATATTGAGTTCCTGGAATTTTAAATGGCAAGGATATTGTTGCCAATGCCATTTTATCAAATGAGGCTTTGAAGTGCTCGATGAAAGAGTTTGGCTCATCTTCCACCACAGCTTTCATGGAAACAAAGAATGACATCTGAAAAGAACAACAAATCAAAGAATACAGACATGCATGGTGAGTGTTTCATGGATTTAACCCTTTTGATTCTTCCTTCCATAGTTTAACATGATGATTCAAAATAGAACTATAATAACTCAATTGTCTCAGAAAAATGGATTAATCAAACAACAGCATATATGGTTTTGAAGGTTTAATCAAACAGTTATATGATTGATGCATACCTCAACAGTTTTTTCTTGAATATCAACTATTTTACCATCCCAATTGTCAAGGTAAGAGCTCATGAAGTCATCAACTTCTGTCAAAAGACGATCCTTAACTGCGATTGGACCAATGAGAGATAAGAGTGAGCCTCTAATTCGTTTGTGTACTGCACCATGAACCTCAGAAATGTTAGTCCCTAAGATCTTCCTCATGGAGTCCGGGTAGCCAGGAACCAAGCCTTTTGCTTCATTCATTAGTATGTATCTGTTGATTTCAGGATCCGTGCTAATAACGGTAGGAGATCCCAATGCATGAGTTTTGAAGAGACTTCCATATCTGAATGCAAAGGAACTAAACAAGTCGCTTTTTGGTATTTATCTAAAATAAAGCTTTTTTTATTTCATAAATACTTCTTTTGGTTTTTTCATGTACTTGTTTAATTTATGGTTTTATGTTTTCGAAATTTTCTTAGATAAGTTATATTTTAAAATTATTTATTTGAAGTTTAAAATATCAGTTCTATTTTGTTTTTGTTTTTCATTTTCAGCTTTATTTTTAATTAGATTTGTCCAATTAATGGACCAGTACCAAATGAAAATCATCAGAAAATATTTTCTTAAAAGAAAAAAAAAATGGTATGTGGGTTATGTTCTGTAAAAAATTTCCTGAAAAAAACTTTTATATTATGGTTAATTTAATTGATGTGATTTTTTTAAACGTTCGAAATATTTATAAACCACTCGTAACTTTTATCGCAAAGATAAAATATAATAGTTTAATATATATCGAATCATCCTTTAAAACTTTGATTATCATTACTAGTTAGTAAATATATTCAAGGTTTATTCTCTTATAAGCTGCACAAACAAAAATACAAAGGATTAAATATGTTTTTCAAAAAAAAAATATGAATTTAACATAAGATCAAATATATTTTTGATTTTTTAATTTTTACTTAAAATTAAAATTAATTTTTTTAAAAGATTTTAATTAAATTTAGTTTCTTAATTTAAAAAATACATGAATTTAATATTTTTAATCAAATTTTGTTAAATTTATTTAAAATTTTAATAAAATACATTTAAAATTTTAAATAAACTTAACAAAGATTAAAATAATTAAAATTCACATCGTTATAAAAAAGATAAATTAAATTAATCAAAGTTTTAAAAAAAATTAATTTTAATTTTTATTTAAAATTAAGAAACTAAAATTATATTTAATGTTTTAATATATAACGTATTATTTTTTAATACCAATTAATGTATCAGGTTATTAAAATCTTGTGCGTTGCAAGATAAAAATATTAATTCAACTTATGATGAGTAATTATCTTGAAAAGCTTCTATTAATACTAATTAATAAATACATTTAATAATTATTAAAATCTCGGGCGTTTCACAAATAAATATACTAGTTTAATATATTAAAATAGTAACTTAGTTTTTTAAAAGTATTAAAAACACTCTTAATTCTTACATGTTTATTTCTGTCTAAAAGAAAACTGTTTTTATAAATTTTCTTTAATCTTTCTCAATTAGAAGACAAGATTGATCTTTTGTAAATGTAAAAAATATATCCAAAGAGGAGAAATTATTTTATAAAATTTATATACAACTATAAGAATTAAAAAAAAAATCTTAAAAACAAGATAGAAAAAGTAATCAATATCAAAATCAAAACAAAGAAAAAAAAAGTATTCAAATATGTATGGTATACACTATAGAGCGAACGGTTAACACTCAACATCGTTCCATTTACTACATCAACAAATTAGAAATATAAAAGTTAAAAGAATAATGTGAAGTTTTTTTTAGAAGATTACCTTAATGTGCCTCCTTTCATGAAATCTGGTCCTTGTGTGAGAAATTTGACAGTCTCCCCAACCAAAGGCCATCCCAATGAGCCTGGAGGCATTCCTTTCCTTGAGTACCTTATGCTGTTCCATTTCAGCACTGCAAAGAATGCAAAAATGGTGAAAGCCAGAGCATAATAAAACATTGTCAACATCGTTATCTTTTTCTCTTCTCAATGCTGCAATGCTGCATGCATGTTACAATGGAGGAATCATCATATATATATATATATATATATATAATGCTAGCTATTATGGTTAATTAATTACTACATTTGAGGTGGCATAGACTTTCATAATGAAACAAAATACAATTATGACACCAATTTACAGATAATAAAATTCTAAAATGAAAGACAAACATAAAACAAAAATAAGTACCAAATTATGGAATCGGAAATAAACTTTATTACATGCAAATTAATATAGTATTTATTACAAGAGGCAGGTTTTTAAACATTAATATGTGTATTCTATTTAGTATTAATTGTTACATTTAATTAAATTTTAATTACATTATTAATTTCGGATTTGTTTTTTAGCATAACTGTAATAACAAGTCACTATTTTCAATTTTTTTTTTCAGTTCGCTTGTAAACTTGTTTCTTACATTCTTGAAGACAGAAAAACAAATGTTTGGGTTAAAAGAATGATGTTTGGGTTAAATTGTGTTTATCACTTTGAATGTTTACGAGTTGCATTTGTTAACTGATTTTGGAAAAAACATTGAAAATAGAAAAGAGATCCAAACTTCATTCTTGGTGTAACCTGAAGAAAAATAATAAAATAAAATATATAATAGTAATATAAATTTGTTTATTTTGTGTTGTAATTGTTGTTGAATAAATAAATTCATTTATAGTTTTATTTATTGAATGTTTAATAATATATGGTGCATTTTGTATAATTTATATTAGTTTTGTTGTATACAATTTTTGATAAAAATTTGTAGTTTAGTGGTTGAAGTTTGATTTGGTGATGCATGGTTCAATGGTTTGAACCTTGTTAGGACCACTTTTTCTTGGGTTTTATTTTTGTTGTCAAAGCGTATAGGGCTCACATGAGAAGAGTAAATAAAAGTGAGTAATAATACATGTGAATATAAATATTATTACTCACTTTTATTTATTTATATTTATCAAAGAAAACAAATTATAGAGGTCTCCCATGCTTTTTATCTTTTAAATCATTAGATATAAATATTTCTTTCTGTTTTTCTCTTTTTATATAATATAAACTCATTAGATTACCTTATAATTGTTGGTACTTCAATCATTTAAAAAATATAAGATGAGTAAGTATGAAAAAGTTAGTTATTATTCATATTTATATTCAATTAATGTGAAGATTTCTCGTAATGGGAGACGGATTTAGACAATACTTTCGAAGAGGGGATATATTTGTCATCCCTTATAATATGTGAATGTGTATTATAAATATAAAGTGAATGTTAATTGTTATATTTAGTTGATTCATAATTTTTTTTTTAAAATGATGTATGTTATTGACATTAATGTTATAATAGAGATATCCTTGTTTTACTGGTAGTTTAAGTCAAGTTAATTAAGATATCAGGTGATAAGAAATTTAAGATAAAGTTCTTACACACTGTAACATGTGTAAGTGTCCATACTTGAGTTGCAATGAACTTATCCAAATCCATTATTATTAGAATCACTTGTAAATCTAAATATTATCCAAATCTATTATTATTATTATTAGAATCACTTGTAAATCTAAGTATTGGTTTGGATAATGTATTAAACTATGATACGACATACTTAATAAGAGTCTTCTAGAAAGTTTCAAATGATATTTCATTTGTTCAATATCCACAGTTGAATTGTTATAATTTATAAATTAAAATTGTTCTTTTATATACATTTTATTAAGTTGAAAATTGATTTTACTTATGTGGACTGTTGTGTTGTGATCTGTAATGATTATACTATGTACACATAAATGTAAAAAATCAAAAGCAATTTATACATATCCTTAGAGTTTATTTGTGATTTTATTTATAAGTATGTGTTTATATACGTATAATTTACATATGTTTAATTTATATTTTTAAAAGTTAATTATATAATTTTGTGTTTATATACGTATAATTTATAATGTTTAATTTATATTTTTAAAAGTTAATTATATAATTTTGTGAGGGTGTTAAAAGGAGACTAAAAATGAAGGGAATAAACAATTTTATTGATAAGTCAGGTACAATAAATTATAAGTAACAGTGAATATCATATTGTGGATGGCAAAATATAATATATAAATAAATAAATTTGTACCATTTAATAAAACGTAAATATTTTTAAAAAATATGCAATTAAAAATATTCAAATTTATTAAATACTTAAACATAATTGAACCATTATTATATTTAATAAATACATATTAATATATTGATACGTATGAATGATTTTACATGCAAAACATATGTTATTAAATATGTTATTCAATGATAATTAATTATTAGAAAAGCAAAAAAAGAATATATTAATTCTTAAATGGTCTTTAAAAAAACTTAATCCCTAATTATATAAATATATAAATAGCTTTGTATCTTTGATTTCTTATACAATTTAGTTACTATATTATTGATTTGATGTAATTAATATAAATGGTAAAATATGTTTTTAGATCTTAAACTTCAATGTAATATTGAAATTCATGTATGTCTTAAACTTTGATATATATTGGTCTCTAAACTTTAAAAATGAATGAATATAGTCCTTCTAATATAAGGTTTTTCATGTGTCAAATGCAATTTATATAATGTTTGAGTTGTTGGCATTGTTTTGACATGGTCACGCTCAAATGTCAATTTGAAGGATTAAAATTATATTTAACCATAATAAAAATAAATGTAGTATGATATTAGATATTACATTTATAATATATATTATAATTACTATTAAATTTAACAAATAAAATACATTTTATTTAGTATATGTGTGTGTGTGTGTATGTGTGTGAGTGTGCGTATGTGTGCGCGTGTGTTTGTGTTGTATAAAGGCTGACAGAATCAAGAACAGAATTTCCTGAGGCGTGTAGAGTCACTGTCCTTAAGGACTTATCCGCGATGTGCGCAAGTCCCCCAGGATACAACAGGAACTTCTCAGAATATTTCTGAGGATCTCAGAACTAGCAAGGAACTCTTAAAAGAGTATAAGAATAACCCAGGATATTTTAGAGAAGGAAAAGAGAGAAAAGATAAAACTTAGAAGAAAAGAGAATAAGAGAATATTGGGTTTTTGGTGTGTCTTGAAATGAGAATGAGCTCCCTATTTATAGAGCTAGAAAAGAATCAAACCATTAAAAGAAAATAAAAGCCTTAAAATTTGATTTTAACGTTGCAGCCTTTTTTTTTTAAAGAATTTGAACGTTGAAAAACTTTTCTGTTGCCCATTAAATGAAAATCAACGTTTTGAAGTTTTAAACTCACACTTAAAGCTTTTTCAATTTTGCAATATTGTTATAATATTATAACAATCCCCCACATATTGCAAAAGTTGAAAGAAAAGATAAGAAACTTTTATTCTGGGTTTCATAGGATGTAATGCATCAGAGCTGGTATAGCAAGCTATATGAACCAGTCCTAGACTGAGAAACTTAACACACAGTGTAGTTGGTATAGCAAGCTATATGAACCAAAGACACTTGACGTGTGTTAGAGGTTTATCAATCACAACACACCCCCACAATCCTTGCTGTTATCGCTGTGTTGCGCTACTAGGCCATGCGCGTGCCCGGTATTCATGAGTGCTCTAGAGATCATGCCAAGATCTCATGCAAGCGGCCCCACTTGACACTCATATAGGTGATTTCATCAAGTGTATGCTGCAAATCATACACCACCCATAAGGGATATGAAAATCATTAAAAACTTTGTTTAAGCTAAAATTCTTTCACCACATAGAATTTTAATGACAAAGTTTAACCTCTCAATAATGCAGTCTCTAACACTTTCACACACACCATAGGAAGGGACATAATTGATTAAAATCAATTTTAGTGTTATCAGAACTAACAAGTAACTTGTTTTTACCCATATGAACCTTATTCATGAGATCTCCAATCACAAAGGTTGGGTTACCATCACTTGTTTGTTTGCAAGTGGCTTAAGTCCCATTCCCCTCGATGTTTCTAATACCATTTGTCTTCCCAGGGGTTTTGTCAGAGGATCCGCTAGATTCCGTTCTGACTTCACATAATCAATGGAAATAGTTCCACTCTTTAGCAGCTGCTTCACCAAATTGTGTCTCAATTGTATATGTCTATTCTTTCCATTGTAATTCTTGTTTTTAGCTATAGCTATTGCCGATTGGCAATCACAGTGTATTGATACCGATGGGGTTGGTTTCATTCCTAGTGGAATGTTCGCTAAGAAGTTTTTCAACCACTCAGCCTCGTTACCAGCCATCTCAAGAGCAACAAACTCAGATTCCATTGTTGATCTTGCAAAAATAGTTTGCCTGGCTGATCTCCATGTAATCGCACCACCCCCAAGTGTGAATACATAACCACTAGTGGATTTTGTCTCGTCTGAATCAGAGATCCAGTTAGCATCACTGTACCCTTCTAGTACAGCGGGAAATCCACTATATTCAATGGCATAATCCATTGAACCTCTTAAGTATCTCATAAGCCTAGTAAGTGCATCCCAATGTTCCTGATTTGGACATTGAGTATACCTACTCAGTCTACCTACTGCATAAGCAATATCAGGTCTGGAAAAGCTCATTAAGTGCAGTAAGCTCCCAATTATTTGGGCATACTGAGGCTGAGATAATGATTCTCCTCTATTTTTCATTAACTGAGAATTAGCATCATAAGGGGTACTCACTGGTTTTAAGTCATAAAACCCAAACTTCTTAAGAAGTTTCTCAATGTATTGTTCTTGAGAAAGTAAAATACTATCTCCCTTCCTTATGATTCTAATACCTAAAATCACATTGGCTTCACCCATGTCTTTCATTTCAAATTTTGATCCTAGAAACAATTTAGTTCTAGCGACAATCTCATTGCATGTACCAAAGATTAACATGTCATCCACATACAAACATATAATGACAATATCACCATTTTCAGATTTAGAGTACACACATTTATCAGCATCATTAGGTGAAAAACCATCACAAAGCAACACACTATCAAGTTTTTCATGCCATTGTTTAGGTGCTTGTTTCAACCCATACAAAGATTTTAAAAGTTTACGTACCTTATTCTCTTGACCAGGTACAACACACCCTTCAGGTTGAGTCATATAAATTTCTTCCTCTAAATCACCATTCAAAAAGGCTGTTTTAACATCCATCTGATGTATCACTAGTTTATGGACAGCTGCTAAAGCTAATAACACTCGAACAGAGGAAATCCTAGTCACAGGAGAAAAAGTATCAAAGTAATCTATGTTGGGTTTTTGAGTAAATCCTTTTGCTACTAATCTTGCCTTATATTTCTCTATGGATCCATCAGGATGATACTTCTTCTTAAAGATCCATTTACAACCTATGGGTTTTGCTCCTTTAGGCAAATCTACTAAAGTCCAAGTATTGTTTTTCTGAATTGATTCAATTTCAGTCTTAATGGCCTTATCCCACTGTTTTGCATCAGGAGCACTAGTAGCTTCTACAAAGTTTGTTGGATCACTATCAACAAGATAAGTATAAAAGTCATCTCCAAAGGAAGTTTCTTTTCTCTGTCTTTTACTTCTCCTCAAATCCTCATTCATAGTATCACTATTACTATTATCATCAACAGGTTGAGACATCTCACTAACCTTTAAGGGAAACACATGTTCAAAAAACTCAGCATTTTTCGTCTCTATTATAGAATTTCTCTCAAGTATGCTACTTTTAACAACTATAAACCTATAGGCAGCACTATGTTCAGCATAACCTAAGAACATGCAATCAGCGGTTTTAGAGCCTATTTTCCTTTTCTTAGGATCGGGTAACAACACCTTAGCTAGGCACCCCCACACTCTTAGATATTTAAGGTTAGGTTGGTAACCTTTCCACAACTCATAAGGAGTTTTACCGGTTTTCTTATGGGGTATTCTATTTTGTAAAAAACATGCAGTAAGCAAGGCTTCCCCCCAAAGGTTATCAGGTGCACTAGAACTAACAAGCATAGCATTCATCATTTCCTTAAGGGTTCTATTTTTCCTCTCAGCTACTCCATTAGACTCGGGTGAATATGGTGGGGTCACTTCATGGATAATCCCTTCTTTAACACAATAGTCATTAAACAAAACATACTCACCACCTCTATCTGATCTAATCCTCTTAATTTTCTTATTCAATTGATTTTCTACTTCTGCTTTATAGGTTAAAAACACATCAAATGCTTCATCTTTGGTTTTGATTAAGTAAACTTTGGTGTATCTAGAAAAATCATCTATGAAGGTCACAAAGTAATTTTTACCTCCCCTAGAGATAGTTTGTTTCATATCAGCTAGATCAGTATGAATTAGCCCTAACAGTTCAGTTTGGCGTTCTACAGAAAAACACGATTTCTTCGTTAATTTAGATTCTATACATATATCACATTTACTACTCTGTTAATTATGCATATTAATCAATCCTAGTCGTTGTAATTTCAAAACATACGAGGAATTCACATGACCTAATCTAGCATGCCACATATCATACGAGTCAACAATATAAGCAGAAGAACTAGATTCATTCATAATTTCAGAAATGTTAAGTACAAAGAGACCTTGATCACAATATCCCTTCCCCACAAAAACATTATTTTTTGTCATAATGATCTTGTCAAACTCAAATGACACTTTAACCCCCACTTTTCCCAATAGTGCCACAGAGATTAAATTAACTCTGATTGATGGCACATGTAGCACATCACTCAAGGCCAGAGTCTTTCCAGATGTGAGTTTAAGAAGAACTTTCCCTTTTCCCAGAACAGGAGTGGTCCTGGAATCACCGAGGTAAACATGTTCTTCTCCATCCCCTACAGTAGTGTAGGAGGTAAAGGCACTTCTGTTTGCACAGATATGTCTGGTAGCACCAGAGTCTACCACCCACTTGCTCACATTGGTCATCAAATTTGCTTGAGAAACGACCGCAGCAATAATATCATCTCCTTCGGCTATATTGGCCCTAGGAGGATTGTCGTTTCTTGCTCTGCGCCTGCACTGCGGTGCATGATGGCCCGGCTTCCCACATACGAAGCAATTTCCTTTCTTCTTAAAGGTGGGGTTAGATCCATTGGGACGAGATTTCCGAAAATAATTTTTCTTATTGTGATCAGGTTTATGTTCGTACCTTTTTGGAGCAGGTCTGTCTTCTACCACGTTTGCTTTTGCAGACAAAGCTTTGGCCCTTGCAGTAGCACATTCTTTCCTGTTGGTATCTTCAACGATTATGTGAGTGATCAGCTCTGAAAGTGACATTTGCTTGTGTCTATGTTTCAGTTGTTGCTTGTAATCAGTCCAGGAAGGTGGCAATTTCTCGATCAGAAGGTTCTCCGCTTTGATATCTTCAAGCAACTTGTGGTATTCATTGATTTGGGTTTTTATGTCCTTGTCTTCAATCATCTCCCAACGGTAGTAGTTTCCTATGACAAACCTTTGTTTGACGACATCTTCGGCAGTTTATTTGAGAATTAACGAGTCCCAAATGTCCTTTGCTTCCTTGTAGGAACAGTACACATCGAACAAATCATTAGAAAGTGCACTAAGCAGAGTGTGTCGGCATACCTTGTTTGCGTAAGTCCACTCTTCAACTAGCTTTGAGTTTGAAGGAATAGTAGAGTCGGGCTTTGGAGATGAAAGAGCATCAGCAACTCCATACATGTCTAAAAGGGTGGAAACTCGTTCTTGCCAGCGTCGAAAGTTCTGTCCAGAGAAAATTTCAATTTTAGACACGTCCGGAAGTGATTTTGCGAAGACCGTCTGGGTTCCAGGAACAATGGTTGGATTTTCCGAAAGCATGTTGTTGGTTTGGTTCTCCGAAGGCATGTTGTTGACGTCAGCCATAAGTCCTTAAGATTGTTGTATAAAGGCTGACAGAATCAAGAACATAATTTCCTGAGGCGTGTAGAGTCACTGTCCTTAAGGACTTATCCGCGATGTGCGCAAGTCCCCCAGGATACAACAGGAACTTCTCAGAATATTTCTGAGGATCTCAGAACTAGCAAGGAACTCTTAAAAGAGTATAAGAATAACCCAGGATATTTTAGAGAAGGAAAAGAGAGAAAAGATAAAACTTAGAAGAAAAGAGAATGAAAGAAGATTGGGTTTTTGGTGTGTCTTGAAATGAGAATGAGCTCCCTATTTATAGAGCTAGAAAAGAATCAAACCATTAAAAGAAAATAAAAGCATTAAAATTTGATTTTAACGTTGCAGCCTTTTTTTTTTAAAGAATTTGAACGTTGAAAAACTTTTCCGTTGCCCATTAAATGAAAATCAACATTTTGAAGTTTTAAACTCACACTTAAAGCTTTTTCAATTTTGCAATATTGTTATAATATTATAACAGTTTGTGTGTGTATGTGTGTTTGCATGTGTGAGTGTGTGTGTGTGTGTGTGTGTGTGTTTGTTTGTGTATGTGCATGTGTGTGTGTGTGTGTTTGTTTGTGTATAACACCTGAAGAGAATAAAATAAATTTAAATATTCATTTTCATAGTAATAAATATTAATTATTTATTTGTATGGGTTTTTGGTGTTAAGAGTGTTAGTGTGGTGCATAGAATTAATTCTTGGTGTGTTTTATATGTTATATCTAATGCGTGAAATATATATTAAATATTAGTATTTCCGTTTATATATCAGCAAAAGGAAATTGGTCTAATGGTAATGGTGTGGTCTGAGTTTGAACCCAAGGTAGGTTGTTTCTTAGCTTTTTATTCTTTTTCTGATTGATGAGGTGGTACCCACGTAGTTAGGGTAAAATTTGTTTTCTTTTTGCATGTTTAAGAAGCTAATAAATATACATAGAGAAATTGACTGTGTGATGGCAATGGCATACCTTAGTTTTGGCCTAACATTTTCATGAAGAGTTGGATTCATCTATGAAAGATGAACCTAGACTCTTTCTCTTGGACCATCTTAAACTATCATGAAAACTTAGTAGAGTAAGAATAATTTTGGGCTAAGTGGTCTAAATTTTATTTGGGCTTTATATTATGGGCCAAGTTGTCCAAATTTTATTTGGGCTTTGTATTATTAGCTTTGTAGTGCAGGATTTCAATTTGGATCTTGTACTTTGGACAAAGTAGAATAGGGTTTTGACCAACCAAGTCAACAAATGGTCAATGTCCAATATTAACCAAGGTTGGGCGTCCATTAGCATGGAGTTGACCAAGGATTCAACATTTTTTGCCAAGCTTAAAAGTCAATGAGCATTTTCATCCTAGACATCTAGAAATAATTCTTTAATTATATGTATGTAAAATAAAAGTATAAAGTTTCTCAATAATTAAAGTATAAAATGTTACATAATAATTAAAAGTGATATATTTTATTTTAGAAATATTACAATTTATAGGATGAATTATTAAATTAATAAATATAAAAAGAAGATTTTAGATTGATTTGTCAAAATTTCGTAGGCTTTAACCACAAAATGAAAGTCGTTACAATGATTTTAAGTAATTTAAGCAATTTCTTACCGACAAAAATAAGAAAATCAGAAACACTGGCTGTTAAGCAATTTCTTACCAAAAAAATGATTTTATAATGAGTTTTCATTTTATAATTTTTGTCTTATTTAATTTTCACAAGCATAATGACATATGAAGGAATTGGTAATTCGCCTGGAAAAAATCAGAAACACTCGTTATTAAACAATTTCTTACAAAAAATGATTTTATAATGAGTTTTCATTTTATAATTTTTGTCTTATCTAATTATCTAATTTTCACAAGCATAGTGACATCAAAAGGAATTGGTAATTGGCCTGAAGGTTTTTTAAGAGATGATGATTCAACACCTGCAGATGATGAAATTAGAGAGGTTAGTGAAGATGATGAAATTGAAGAGGTGAACCTTTGTCTGAAGGCCAATATGCCAATGACTCAACTCTTTACAAAGGTAAATTGTTTAACTAGGAGTATTTCTAATTTTTTTTCAGTTGGATCTACCATAGGATGATAGAGAACATGTTGGAGTGAGAAAGATAAAAGAGAAAAGGTTGAGAGGAATGAGGGAGGTGAGTAAGGGTTTGGGGGTTTCTTTTTTTTTAGTTTTGAGAATGAAATTTTTTTAAATATCCTTGACTTTAAAACTTAGAATGCATAATATATGGGGATATTTTTGTTTACTATAATCCGGTACACATTGTTAAAAATAGACATACGCGCGTTAACAAACCACACACAAACACACACACACACACACACACACACACACACACACACACACACATATATATATATATATATTCTTAAATAATAAATATATGATATTTCTTTTAGGAGTTCTCTTGTTACATATTTTCTAAATTTATCAATAAAAGGTATATAATGTCATACATATGTGGGATTAAGATATTATTTCTCTATCTACCATTCTTATAAGCATTTATGTATGAAAATATTTCTCATTCCCATTTCTATATCAAATGATTGATATATAATACTTCATGCTTCAAATTACTAATATAAAAAAAATGTTTAAAAGAAATGGGCTTGACCCAGTTCGAGGCCCAATAAGCCTCTGCTGAATGAATAAGTGAGGAAAGACTCACTTTGTCGAGAACGTTCCTTTCGTTCAGACAACACGATGAGAGAGAAAGAAAATATAGGGCGTGAAGAACAAGCTAGAGCTCTGCCTGAGGACTTCTCTGCAGAGGATGATCTCCTAACATGATGAAGAAAAAAGGAAGGCACTGAAGGGAAAAAGGGAGAAGAGCGTCTCAGGTTAGTGGAAAGCTACTTTATTTTTGTTTGAGAGAATGCAATGTATTTTTGGTAGAAAGATTGTGTTGTATGATGTTCCATATGTCTAAAATAACATAAAAGAACTCCATTTATATAGTTCACGGGGATATGGGAAATGGGGGTTACACAATATATGGTATCCTAACAGAAAATCACTAACAGAGGTGTGATTATTGTACTTAACAGTAATCCACCGAATAACTAACTTCAATAGCCTCCCCTTAAGCTGGATGGTGGATGGTGATCAGTCCAAGCTTGGGAACGATGGACTTGAACCAAACACGATGTGGAAACTTTGTAAGGATATCTGTGAGTTGTTCATCTGAACGAACATGGAGAAGACGTAGAGCATTAGCTTGTATTTTCTCACGAACGACGTGACAATCGAGCTCAATATGCTTGGTTCGTTCGTGAAAGCTCTGGTTGTGAGCTATATGCCTTGCTGATTTATTATCACAGTAAAGAGCTGGAGTCCCGACTTGCTGCACTTGTAAGTCATCCAACAGATAATCGATCCACTGTATTTCACAAGCGGTGGCTGCTAGGGCCCTGTATTCTGCCTCTGTAGAGGACCTAGAAATTGTGCTCTGTTTCTTGGATTTCCATGAAATGAGTGACGATCCAAGGAAAACACAAAACCCCGTAGTAGACCTTCTGGTAGTAGGACAGTTGCCCAATCTGAGTCACTGAAGGCCTTTAAATGTATAGGTGAATCAGTTGAAAAGAACAATCCTTCTGATGGTTTAGACTTGATGTACCTGAGAATATGTTGAACAGCCCGAAAATGAAATTCAGTGGGTGATTGCATGAACTAACTTAATAGGTTAATTGAAAAACACAAGTCAGGTCTAGTAGTAGATAAATAAAGCAACTTCCCTATCAATCTTCTGTAGGGGCTTGGATCCTCTAGGTAGCTTTCCTTTTTGTACAGAAAACTCGTGTCACTTAGGAAGGGAGTGGTGCAGGGCTTGCAACCTAACATTCTTGTCTCCTTAAGAATATCTAAAGCATATTTTCTCTGAGATAAATGGATTCCTTTCTTAGACCTTGCAACTTCAAGCCCAAGAAAATATTTGAGTTCCCCTAGATTATTTATATGGAACCTGTTGTGTAAAAGGCTTTTGATGTGATTGATTTCCTCCATGGAGTTTCCTGCCAATATAATGTCATCTACATAGACAAGTAAAGCTGTGAAATTGGTATCTGTCCTTTTGATAAAAAGAGACTGATCTGATTTAGACTGCACATAATTAACAGAAATGAGAACGGTAGACAGTTTCTCAAACCACTGTCTACTAGCCTGTTTTAGACCATACAAGGACTTAGTAAGCCTGCAAACTTGGCCCTCTTTGTGAACATTCAGACCAGGTGGTGGTTCCATGTATACTTCCTCATTTAGATCTCCATGTAGGAAGGCGTTATCCACATTCAGTTGATGCAAAAACCAGTTCTTAGATGTTGCTAGTGCAATAAGCAGCCTGACCGTAGTCAATTTAGCAACAGGGGAGAATGTGTCTAAGAAGTCTATTCCTTCTTGTTGGGTATACCCCTTTGCCACAAGGCGAGCCTTATGCCTTTCGATAGTACCATCAGCCCTATATTTGACCTTATACACCCATCTGCATCCTATTGCAGTCTTCCCTGGAGGAAGTTCAGTCAAAAACCAAGTGTTATTTTCTTCCAAAGCCTTGATTTCCTTCTGCATAGCATTTGCCCACTCATACACATCTTTGGCTTCTTTATAAGATTGAGGTTCAATGTTGGCAGCCACAACCATAGTATATTTTAGATGTTTCTCTATCAAAGATTGACAAGACAATAAATCAGAGATGGGATAGGGTGTTTTTAGATTGTTCTTTAAAGTCAAGGATTGATTAACCTGATGTATATAGTCAGCCAAATATCCTGGGTGTTTTCTGATTCTGTCAGACCTTATGTATCCAGTATCTTCTTCACTGCCTCCAGCCTGACTCCCAATATCATCCTGGTCAGTGTCACTTTGCTCTGTCTGTCTTTCTGCATCTTTCACTATTTTCAGTGACTGTGCTGCTCATAAGATCATTAAGAAAAGCAGTTTTGTCTGCTTCTTGATTGTTTATTTCTGTGCTGTTTTGCTGACTTTTCCAAGGAAAAATGTCTTCATAGAAGACAATGTTCTTGCTTATGAATAATTCCCTAGTGTGAATGTCAAGAACAGTATAACCCTTGACTCCACTTTTGTATCCGAGGAAGACACACTTTGCAACTCTTGACTCAAGTTTATTTCTGTCAGCCTCAAGGGTGGAAGCAAAACAAAGGCATCCAAATGTTTTAAGGTTTAGATAAGTAGGAGGAGTGTTATAAATGACATCATGTGGAGTTTTTCCATTAAGTGTGGGAGCGGGTAACCTATTTATAAGGTAAACTGCATGGCTGGCAGCATAGGACCAGTAAGCATTGGGTAAATTTGATTGAAACATAAGACTGTGAGTTACATTAAGAATATGTTGGTGTTTACGCTCCACCACAGAATTTTGCTCAGGGGTTTCTACAAAACTAGTTTGGTGATTAATCCCATAGGAATCATACAAGTCAGTATAGTTGAATTCAGGCCTATTATCGGATCTAATGGTTTTAATCACCTTACCAAATTGATTCTTTACCCTAATAACAAAATTTTGTAGTAGGCTCCTAGTCTGCCCTTTATTGTTCATTAAAAATATCCAAGTGTGTCGGTTATAATCATCTACAATAGTAAGGAAGTATTTGTGACCGTAAACAGAAGGAATAGAAATGGGACCCCATATATCACAATGTATAAGATCAAAACATTCAGCAGATAGAGAAACACTTATAGGAAATGGCAATTTATGTTGTTTGGCATAGTGACAAACATCACAAACAATGTTAGCATTCATTTGCACATAAGGAAAATGTTCACAGATCTGTTTCACAATTTTATGTCCAGGATGGCCTAGCCTATAGTGCCAAAAATTTATGTCTACATGTTTAAAAGAGAAAACTGTTTTGGAAATGAAATTCTGATCAGGACTGGGAAAGTCTTGTAGGTAGTAGAGGCCTTTGTAAGGGCTAGCACACCCAATCATCTTCAATGTAGAATTCTCCCTTATCTGACAATCCTTAGAAGAAAAAGTTAGACTGCAATTTAAGTCTTTTGTAAGACTTTGAATAGAGATTAGATTGAATGAAAAATCAGGAATGTATAAGACATTAAAAAGGATAAAATTTTGAGAAAACTGAATTGTCCCTGCATATTTGGCTGTAATAACAGTATTATTAGGTAGCCTAACAGTTATGGGTTTAATTTTATAGAAAGTTATGAAGTTTTCTTTCTCATGGGTCACATGATCTGTGGCCCCAGTATCAATAATCCAAGAGAGAGTACCTGGATCACCTTCCTTATCATTGGTTTGCATGTGATTGATATTATGGCTTGGCTCATCAGTTTTCTCAATCAGTTTGAGAAGCTTCTGCATTTGCTCTGGTGTTAATGAACTTAAAGTAGTACTTGTGTTGTCTCTCTGTACTGTCTCTGGTCCATAGGTGTTTTGGCAAGCATTGGTTGAACTCCAGCCTCCCCTGCCTTCAAGATTCCCGTCAGTCTTTTTATACCAAGGTGGGTAGCCATGCTTGGAGTAGCATTCATCCACAGTGTGGTTCATCTTATTGCAGTATGAGCATTGTTTCCCATAGTTAGGATTTCTGCCTCTGCCTCTTCCTTGTCCAGAACCACGACCTTGATTTTTCCAAGTCTGGTCCCCTTTCCAGTTGTTGCCTCTGTTATTCACAGTGGCAAGAATCTTTGTTGTTTTAGCGAGCTGATTGTGAGTAATGTCAGGTCTTTCTTGCCTTTCTTGCTGCATAATAAGAGAGAAAACCCGATTTATGTGTGGGAGGGGTTCCATTAAAAGGATTTGGGTACGAACAGTGCTGTAGGTGTCATTGAGCCCTTTTAGGAAGCATATGACATGCTCAATGTCTCTGTATTTTAGAGAAATCTTGGAGAGTTCACAGCTGCAGGGGATTTTGCAAGTACAGCTGGGTATGGGTCTAAGGGATTCCAATTCCTCCCAAAGAATCTTCAGATCAGTAAAAAACTGGGTAACACTTCTTTCCCCTTGTTTGATTGAGTGAATATCTTGAAGAAGATCAGAAATCTTAAAGTAGTCTCCTTTAGAGAATCTTTCTCTTAATTCATCCCATAATTCCTTTGCCTCTTCAACATATATCACACTTTCTGCAATTTGTGGAGAAAGTGTCTTTATAATCCATGAGAGCACCATCATATTGCATCTTTCCCATGAATCAAACAGATTTTCAATCCTTTTGGGTTTCTTGATAGACCCATCAATAAATTTGATTTTATTCTTAGAAAGGAGAGCCCTTCTCATACTTATACTCCAAGAAGAATAGTTGGTTTCATTCAAGATCTGAGAAATGAGTGTTAAACCTGGATTTTCCCCAGGATGTAGGTAAAAGGGGCTAGAAGGGTTGTTTGACTGATCTTTTTTCATTTTGATTAGAATCAAGAATACTTCAAGAAAGTCAAGCAAGAACCATCAAGATTGAAAGAATTGAGCAACGGAAGTGATGGTATGCTCTTGATACCATAAAAGAAATGGGTTTGACCCAGTTCGAGGCCCAATAAGGCTATGCTGAATGAATAAGTGAGGAAAGACTCACTTTGTCGAGAACGTTCCTTTCGTTCAGACAACACGATGAGAGAGAAAGAAAATCTAGGGCGTGAAGAACAAGCTGGAGCTCTGCCTGAGGACTTATCTGCAGAGGATGATCTCCCAATGTGATGAAGAAAAGAGGAAGGCGTTGAAGGGAAAAAGGGAGAGGAGCATCTCAGGTTAGTGGAAAGCTACTTTATTTTTGTTTGAGAGAATGAAATGTATTTTTGGTAGAAAGATTGTGTTGTATGATGTTCCATATGTCTAAAATAACAGAAAAGAACTCCATTTATAAAGTTCACGGAGATATGGGAAAAGGGGGTTACACAATATATGGTATCCTAACAGAAAATCACTAACAGAGGTGTGATTACTGTACTTAACAGTAATCCACCGAATAACTAATTTCAATAATGTTAAATATATTTTTAATTTCTTAATTTTAGACAAAATTAGAATTTATTTATATTTAAAACTTTGTTATATTCCTTACACAAAATTAGAATTTATTTATATTTAAAACTTTAGTATATTTTGATTCTTAAATTTTAAAAATAAATATACTTTTAATATAATTACCTTAACATTTTAATATATTAAATATGTTTCATTAGTATTCTCCAAATTTCTCACTACTTTCTTTAAATTTTTTAAACGGACTAAATATAACAATAAAAAAACCTAACATTTATTTCAACAATATGATTGATCAAGGATTTTAAAGATCAAATTCAACCCATTATTATTCATTTTCCTCTATATGTTAAACTTTATCTTATATTTATAAAATGTTTTTACCCAATTCTTTAAGTTCATTTAAATAATTATAATTAAATAAAAAATATATATAATAGAATAATGTAATATTCCAAAAATTATATCATAATTTTTGAATGATTAAACATTATAATATGATAGAACAGTTTAAGAAGAATAAAAAAAAAATAAAGTTCTAAGTTTACAGTCATCCAAAATTGATCATAAATTTAAACTTTACTTACAAAGGAGTTTCTCAAAATATAGAGTGCAACTAAAGAAAGTCCTAAGCAATAGGCGACTGCACCTTCTTCATTCTCCAATGCTCGCTCCAAGGGTACATTATCAGCTACTGCACACATCCAAAGGATTGGATGATCATCGCAAGGGGGAAGGCAAACACATACAACAAACAAATGCAAGGGTAAGCTAGGTATATATAAAAAAAAACATGTTATCAATCAAGTATTTCAAGCATGCAAGGACCATAAACAATATAGACTATGACCAAATGCATTTTATTGATACCAATGACCAACCACGTGATTTGACCATCCGAACTAGTATGAAATGTCGAGTTCCAGGGGTTTGTGCACTTGTTGTGCCCTACTACTTTGCAAAGTCATTGCCGAGGGGTTTCACCCGACCACACACAAGTGTAGGCCCTTTACCGAATAATAGGCCTCCACGTAGCACCTATTACTAGGACCTCCTGCTATTCTTACCACATGACTCATCACTCTCTAATTGAGCATGGATGGTCATTAGAATGTCAGGATAAACCCCATATGGAACTCTGGCCATTCATACGGTCAATCACAACAACCATAGGGCACCACCATGTAACCTCCCTTGAGGATCATGGAATTACGTCCATCAATCATACTTGCTACAATTACACAAATCACATACTTTGTACACACACGCTTTCAAACTATAATTCACAACAAAATACATCATACTCTTAATCATGTTGCACAATCATCCTTTAGTTATATCATAAAAACAACTCATACAGACTCAGACATTACATATTTTTACAGAAACATCACTTATTATCACAATTTTCTTCATAGCATATTATTACCAACACTTACTTAATTTAAAAGGCTTGGAGACCCTCACCAATGAATCCAGAAGGGTCAAAAACCCCCAAAACAACCTAAAGAACGTCCAAAACGGACGTCCGGAACCCCCAAAACGTCAAAAACATTAAAAACACTCAATCTGTCGTAGAAAATTCGCTTAGCGCACACCCTGTGGTGCGCTGTGCGAATTTTTCCTGCCAGCAACCCCTCACAGAGCGCACAGAGTGCGCTATGCGACTCTGCATAATCTGCAGCGCAAAATTATGCAGATTTGAGGCACTCACACACCCAAAACTTACTCTAGGTCATTTGGTGAATTTCTAACACTCCAAATTCGAAGTATATGTTGAATTAAACTTGTCTAAAGGTTCACACACACTCCTAACCTCCATCTCTAGTAATTATGCATAGAATTGGGATCTAATACTTCAAATTCATTCATTTATGGACTCAAACTCAATTTTACCATTTGGAAACTGTTTCAGTCCATTTTGGTGCTTCTAATAAGTCACAATTGACTTAACTAAGTTGTCCTAATGGCCTAAATCAACCCCTGACCCCTAATTCACGAAATCACTACTCTACTTCCCTAAATTTTAACTTGAACACTATAATTAAATTTGTTGTTTACCTAGCTAATTGCATAACTGGAGTTACAACTTCTAAACACTCAAATCCATATCATACACATAGTCATACCACTTCCTAATTCATCACATACCCAATCACACAATTCACAGACTAGAAAACACTCATTCCAACACATACGTTCATCAATCCAATTCAAACAGTAGCATAGTCTGTTACACAGTTTACACATGCATCAAATTCAATAGCTTTACATAAAATTAATACAAGCAAGCTGACATTCTACAAGCAAGAATTTAAACCTAGCTTCCCTTACCTTGGATTTTCACATTACAGCTCAAGACTTGCCTCTATGTTTCCTTACACTTCCAGAATTTGTCCCCAATCCTATAGATCACAAAATAGTGATCAAAACAGATTTTAAAGCTGTAATTGAAAAAGAATTGAAAGGGAAAAGCCAAGAATACATGAAATCAACGATTTGTATGTTCTAGGGTCCAAGATAGCTGAGGAAAAAGGAAAGAATAACTTACCCCCTTAACATCGAAAAGTGATCGGTGCGAACTGGAACCCTTGGCGTCAAAATGGTTTAGGTAACTATGGAATGGAAATCAAATGATTCAGATGAAGAGGAATTGAGAGAATTGCAAAGGAGAAGGAAGAGCTTGTAGAGAGAATGATAGCTTCTCAAACAAGAGGAAATTATCAAAATCAGATTTTTGCATAAGACTTAAGTTTTAGTTTGAAAGTGGTCACCCTCTTATCTGTTGCCATATGTCCTCCCTTAATACTGACTAATTATAAGTCTTTACAAATACATAATATGAAAAAATATAGTAACTAAATTAAAAAAAATAATAAAAAGTTTCGTGAATAAATGAGAATCAAATTAATAAAAAAATAAATCATAAAATATAATTTAATTAAAATAAATACAGAAATAATATTTAAACATATTCTACTTTATATTTGTCAATCTCTTAAACACATAGTTTATTCCATATTTATAACTAAGTAAACTGATTTAACTACTTCTACATGCCACATCATTTTGATATCAAACAAATTTTTAGGTGAATAAAAACTATTTATAACCGAAGAGACACATATAGATAAGTTTATGTATGTCTATTTTTTATGATTAATAAAAATAAAATAATTATTAAAATAAAAAATATATTTTGAAAACAATTTAATAATTTTATTATAGATATTTATTTCATTGTGTAGATTTCTACGGTGAATAGTTAATTGAGTTTGAAAGGACAATTATCTATATAATAAAGTGGTAAGAAGTTGTATCTATAACAATGTGTATAACTATTTAAAGGAAATTGGTTTTCATAAGTTTTCGGTTTTGGTGTATACATTAATAGTTAAATTTAAAAAAAAAAGATTAAATTTAAAGAAAATGAAAAAAATACTTAAAAAATAAAATTGAAAATAAATCTTATATATAGGATATAAAATAGTATAGATAATAATAGGGTAAACATGTATATGATTTTTTTTTATATATATTAGTAGCATATTCAAATTAAAATAATTATATGTTTACCTTTTTTTTTTCATTGTAAAACTTTTTTACATTAGAAAATTAGAAAATAATAACGATTAATTATTTAAATGTAAAGAGTTACTGAAGGCTAAAATTGGAAGGTTTACTTTTGTCGTGTTGGGTACGCTAGTCTTCCGTTTTATATGCTCAATCGCTCTCTCTTTCTCCCCCATTTCCTAACATCCTGGATTCCCTCCCAACAAAATTTAACATGCCAACCCTCACCAATTTCTACGCCATTCAAGATTTATCCCACCACAAAACAAAAGACGATTGCTGGATCCTCGTCGGTGGAAAGGTATCACCTTTTCAACTATTAACACCTTTTTCTCTCCAATTCCCTATGTGGGTTTTCTCTTCTTGCTTTCATACCTTTTATTTTGTATTAAATCTCTGTATTTGTGCTTATCCCTCTGATAATTTCTGTTCTTTTTCTTCAGTATTGCTTGCCCTTTTGTTGCTCTTGATTTGAATTATATTCTATGATGTTGTTTGGAATATGTAGTTTAAGGTTTTGAACATTTTCGTTGTTTTTCCTACATAACTGAACTAGTAAATGCGTGATCTCCTAACTAACTAACTCAGATACTTCTCTATCATCTTGTTCTTAGTGGAACTTTACATAGCTTTGGTTGGGGAATACCTCGTATTATCTTATGTTTTAGTTTTTCTCCCACTCTTTTGAAATCTGTGACAGTTTGTTAATTCTACTACTTTAGTATGCTATTTGCCAAACATTTTATAAGCTAAAACAGCGTAGGAGTGTCCATCACTGTGACAAATGAGTAAATCTGTTACCCTTTCTCTTTGAAGAAAGAAAGGATTAAAAGCTGTGGTTGGCTTGTAATGAACTTTGATATTAATTAGTGACACACTAAAACTCACATAAGCTTTTTAGCTTACTATTTTTATATATATTAGGCAATATTTCTCTTACTTTTAATCTTTATTGTTCTTGTATAAGGCATTGTTTGCTTTCAATTTTTATCTTGTATGATTCCACTGGAAATAAATGAATTGAAGTTCTATTCCTGAATCTGCTGATTGAGAGCCTGATATAACTACCGGACCATGGGTTTGCCAGACACTAATGTGGTCATCCTATTCTTCCTTGATGTGTTACGTCATTCTTGACTTAGATATGTTTATGTAGTTTCGGAGACTTCTTGCTGGCAACTGTATCTCTTGGAAATTATTTTTTCTATGTATTAAAACATTATGCTAAAAATGTCTCTTCTCAAAGAGGGTATTTCGAACGGAAAGAAAATAATCCACCAACTTTTCACACAGATTTTCACGAGCTTCGTGATGACATGAAGCTTTACATAGTGTGGCAAGCATATAACTGGTAGCTAAATGTCGAATCATGACATCAATAATACATGTTATTTCTTATAAATAGATCTTCCAATGCAACTAAATTAAATATATGCAAAAATTAATTTCAAATAGACGCAGTTGCCAACAACTAGTTTTCTGAAATTACATAAACATATGAAGCTCGTCAAAATTTGCGTGTGTGAAAAGTAGGTGTATTCATTTTTGTTAGCTCATATTCTCTTCTTTGAGGCGAGACATTTTCATCATGATGTTTTTCTAAAGTCTTGTTTCAATCATCATCAATGAATAAACTTGTTATGAGATGATTGTTGTGGCATTTCCTTTTCGTTTTCCTTTACAAAACATTTGGCCTGGATTACCTGCTCCTAGGATAATAAAGTCTTCTACCTTTAGATATTGGTTCTCCATCATGTACGTTATATACAGTTAATAAGTAGTGTGTGGAAGCATTTTGCTGATATAGACAAGTTCTGTTGCTGCACATTTTTCTAATTTTGTACTTAGACTGGTCAAAATGTTTTTTGGGGAGCCAGTTGAATAAAATTTAAAAAATCTGGAATTCTGAAGTTCTGATGTTTGCGTTTGGGGAGTGGAATCATTTGATTAAAAAGTTAAAATTGAGCTTGATTGTAGTTTTGCCACATATTTAAAGATCAGGAATTCTGAAAAGCTGATGTAGTTTTTTCTGTCTGCATTGCAATCCTTTCACTTGATATTATCTTCTCCATCGTACAGAAATGTTATAATAATGGTATATTTGGATTCTTTTAGCTTTACAAGTGTTATTATGTTTGGAATTTTGGCGTTCTCTGTTTGAAATGATTGTAGTACTGGACTCAATAGTTTAACCTCATGGAGCCTTTGTAGACGTGGCTCAAACTCGTAAGAGTTTACCTAATATAAAAATACTATTGACTACATTTGTGCATATACATTAAAGTTAAATGGTTAGGCACTTAAGAAGTTGGGAAATAAGAACAATTGTTCTTCCATTTGGTGCTGAATGGATAACTAAAGGGAATAATGTTGATCTTGAGCAACTTCGTGGTGATGGCAACATGGTGAGCTACTTGAAATTTCAAGTAGTCCGACTTCAAATACTTTTGAGATTGATAATTTGGCTCTTGATGCTAATCTTAAAAATGCCTTTTTATCTGGGGAAGAGCTTGATTGATGTGATCATGGATCATGAAGAACACACACTAGGAGGAGTAACTACAAGTAGCATGGTCAAAGTAGGGAGAAGAGAGTCCAAGCTATCAAGGAGGCTTCTTGGAAGGTGTTGACTAGAAGCAAGGCTAAGGAGTTGAAGTAAGGACTTCATCAAGCCAACAAATTAGTAAGGACTATTGGAAATAAAAAAGATAGTTTAGAAAGAGTTAATCCTACCCTGTGTTCATCTCACAGTATCATTTGAGGTTAATTCTTAATAGGTTATATTCTAGGCAACCTGTTTGGTTTTAGATTAACAAAACCTAAGTTAGAATAGGATTGATATGTGTGCCATATGCTTTACAATTAGGCTAAACCTCTCAACCAAAATTCTATAAATAGGAACCAAGTGAGCTTGTAAAGACAACTTGGAAAAAAATGACATTGATGTTGGTTTGAGAAGTGTGTGAATCTTCTACTTAAAAGCTCTATCTTACGTATATCATATCATATCCTAAGTGGCTACACTCCTGTCTGTTTGCCTACTCTTGGCGGGCATATCGGAGTAGAAAGAGTGTGCAACTATTCCATGTTCCTCTAAGAACTCCAAGATCAGAGTTCAAATTGAACTTACATGTATGTTTATCTTCCTTTTCCATTATTGGTTTCTATTATTTCTTCTTCTCTTCTTTGAAGCTTGCTTGATCAAACCACTCTTAACCTATAGCAACCAAGAACCAATCACTTCTAAACCCCACCTTACTCCTCGCAAACCTCATAGCCTAGTTAAAAACATCACCAATAATTACAGCTTTCAAGAACCTAGCCAAGAACTACGAACCCTTGAACTTGCAATTAGTCGATATTATCCACCTAAATTCATCCATAAATCAAACCAAAAAAATAGACACCTTCCCTAGGCTTCCATAGCACAATTAGGACATCAAAACCCATCACCAACTAGCTTCCACAATCATTAGCCTTCTTAAACCTCCTTCAATATTTGAGCAAGAACCATAGCAAACCATATCAATTCAACCCTAATCCCTTCCATCTCGTCAATCATAGCTTGATGGAATCATAACCAAGCCATAAAGCATCCAAATCCAACCTATAGCAAAATTTACCTCTTTGTTTCCTTGGAGCATAAGTGGATGGTCCTTCATCCAAAGCAAACCGCCAATGGTTTCCATCATCGATGGTACTGAAGATATTTTTTGAGGATTGGAAATTGGAAGTCGTTAGTTCTTCTGTAAATGGTTTTATTTAAAAGCTTATATTATAACGAGTGTTTGTTGGAATTGGTATAGTTTATTATTAAGTCTATTATTTTTTTCAACTGTATAATATTTTTAATTCTCTCAAAATATATGGAAATTTTGTTTATCTATAAACACTTGAGTTTGACTACCTTATGATCATCTTTTACTTCATCAAAATATGTAATGGTAGCAGTAACCTGAAATGTGATTCTCGAACTAACTTAGTGCTGATCAAGTTTAGAAGCCCCGCAATCAATCAAGACTAAAACTTGATATGTTTTTGCCATTTCCTCCTTCATGACTGACATTCAAAAACAAAACTAGTAACTTAGCAACTGTTATCAAGTTATTGAGTGACTCAGCAGGATGGCACTTCCACATTGACTTGATTTCTTCCTTGAGACCATTAAAAATAATCCTTTTCAAATACATTTGATCTGAGCACTTCAGGATTTCGAGTCCATCTTATATTGGCCCCTATACACTTATTGAGTCCAATTGTTTCAATGCCAATTAATGTTCATATGAAGTTTTAATCGTCAAATCGTATAATCTTCTAATTCCTGTGGTGGGAAAACACACCCTACTTATCTTTTCAGTGAACCCCTTCCACCATTGAAACTATCTTAGGGCATTGCCCTCCTTAGCCCCAGAACACGAACTGATTCAATTTTCTTTTCATATGTTACCTTCATTTGGGAACATCTCTACATTCTCCCTACCCTCACATATATGCATCACCCTACAGGCAATTCTAGTAGTTGCATGTGATCCCCTACTACAACTTCTGTTTCTCCTACCGCACACCCATTTAATGGTTGGTGTGATATCAGATTCCCATTTTAGTCTTTTCCACTCTTTAATGAACTCTCTCCTGTGGTTGTATAATCACAATGTTATATGCTTTGTTGCTATCCGGTCTTCCTATAGAGTTTATTGTGTATGTAAGTATTTGTAATTATTTGGATACAATTGTGAAAACTTACCAATGGCTAATATTTACATTATTCATGAGTGAGTGTGGTTCGTAATATATTTTTCCTTTAGTTTAAATCTGTCCCCACTGGTTTGCTACATTCTTTTCCAGCCACAAGCTGTTGACCCAACTTATTCAAGCTCCTTTGGAAACCAGCTTCTGTTATTCTCAATCCATACTTTTCTGTTAAGGTTTTTGAATCCAAAATCCAACCTCATGATTGCTCTAGCTTCTTGAAGCTTCCAAATCTCTTCACAAATGTCTTTTCCAAATTTTCTCAATTGTTGTTCTATTTGTTGACCTGTTTTGACATTTTCCAATGCAGGTATACGACGTGACACAATATTTGGATGATCATCCTGGTGGAGACGATGTAATCCTTGCTGCAACAGGTACCTTCCTCAGCTTCCTATATTCTTCATTACCCTTTGGACTTCATGCAAATCTAAGTATGCAAAAATTCATCCAATGTAAGTATTCAAATCTAAATGCACCTTTTATACTATACTTTAATGAAGGGAAAGATGCAACAGAAGAATTTGAAGATGCTGGCCACAGCAAAAGTGCAAGAGAACTTATGGAGCAGTATTGCATTGGTGAGCTCGACCCATCATCTCCAGTTTCCACCATGCATAGCTATTCTGAAAAGTTCATGCAGCTGACAAAGCAATATTGGGCTGTTCCTGTGACCGTGGTTGGTATCTCAGTGGTAGTTGGTTTCTTATACTTACGTAAGAAGTAACATTACACAAAGTCTGCAATTCAATTTATATTAATGTTGCAAATCATTGCAACAAATTTTGTTTTGTATTCATTTGAAAGATAGATGTCATTAGAAAAGACGGGCTTATTTCAATATGGTAACAATTGATTATATGCATAATATTACATTAAAGGATTGGTCAAAGAATAGATGATGAAACATGCGCATTCAGATTTATTGATTAATTTGCGGAGTCTTATTTTTCTTTGAGTGTAGGTCATGCAAAACAAAACCTTTTGTTCCCGGTTTATAATTGAAAAACACATTTTAAGTACGACAGACATTGAGAAGATGTCGATGCTTTCTCTCAACAATTCCATTTTGTTGAGGGGTAACACAAGAAGTGTCATGAAAAATACCTTTGGTGTTGTAAAAATCATAATCTTATTAAACTCTTTTCCATTATTTGCTTCAAACTGCAAGAAAATTGGTTTTCCGTTAAAATAATAAAACTTTGGAAAAAGGGTTTGACATCAGTTTTGTTTTTAAGAAAAAGAATCCAGTAAATCTACTATAGTCATAAACTAATAGTTAAGAAGTACTTGTATCCATCAATGCAAGAAACATGAATGGGTTGGAAAAAATGAGTGGATTTAGTGGTGCTAGAAAAATATTTTAACCATTTTTGTTTAGCAAAGGTCAAAGCATCACAAGCAAGAATAGAAGGAGAAAAAATATCTGTATATTGAGATATGAAAATTTTAAAATTTTATTGGATGGGTGACCAAGTTTCATATGCCTCAAATTACAAGGAGTACTGTTATTGTAAGAACAGAGCATGGTAAAGTAAAATTTGATTTTGATAGACTCAAGTCACAATTTTTGGAAAGGTAAAATAGGCCTTGACACTTCTTAGGTGCTCCAATCATGTGGAAGGTACTGGCCTGCATAATAACAGGTATTTTGAGAAAAAACTACAATGCAATTGTTAGAAGTGAGCAATTTAGGAATGGATATTAACTGAACAAAATATTCAGGAACAAAAAGTGTATCATGCAGAATTAAGTTGCCCAAGACAAGACAGTATTTCCCTAAAAATTAGCGGTGACAGTGATTGTTAGGCAATTGTATAGAAATTCGAGAAATAGGATTTAGGTGTTGAAAAGAAGATTGAAAAGGGCAGATATGGTTAATTGCACCACTATCTAATATGAAGGGTGTAGTGGTGCATTGATGGACAATAGCAGTGGGAGAGGGAGCACTCTGATTGCTTGAGTAAGGCTTTATACTGCTCTCGAGAAAAACCAAATTAAGCATAAGCTTTCTCATTCTTGTTGGCATATCAACAGCGGAGGGATCAATCTCAGTCATACAGACAGATGGTTTGGATGAAGCAAATTTAGCTTTAGGATTTTGTTGATAACCATGTTTAATCCAACAGTTATCAGAAGAGTGGTTGGTCTTGTGACATTGGTCACAATACTTAGTGTCGCGACCAGTAGGTCGAGAAGAACACCCCCTTTACTTAGAAAAACCTCCACGACTATTTTTAGTACAACTTTCTTAAAAGGTGGCTCACAATCGAATATGTTGGTATTGCACAACAAAATGTTTATGAGCGTGAAAACAGTCAAGAAGCAGGAGAGAGATGAATTAATTCTTTTAAAAATTAAGATTTTTTTTTCAATAATTTTATAAAACAGTTTGTAAACAAAAAGTATAATGACAGAGAAAATCGCATAAAAGATTTTTTTTTTAGTTCAAATTAACAAATTTTATGTCCAGTCATTAATCAGTATAAAGAATGATTAATCTTTTCACTATAATTCAATTTCAAATTACAATCAAAGTAATGCAAAGATTAGAAACAAAATACACCTTCCTTCGACACACGATGGAAAGAAATCAGCTCAATCATCTTGAAGAGAACCACTTGGACCTTAGACACACTAAACACAAGTTTCTCCTTTTCACAAGACTTGATTGAACTCACACTTAAACTTAGATAACTTCCTCATAATTGATCTATGCTCTCAAATAGTTTAGGTAACCTCTTACAGGTTTAGAAGGGTTATATATAGAACCGGGGTCAGAAAATGAAAAGTCTGCTCCTAACTACCAGTAATAATCGATTACCATAAGTGATAATCGATTATTTCAGGTCGTTATAAGTTTTTAGAAAACGTGATAATCGATTATCCTCAGTGATAATTGATTATTGTCAAACCCTAAACAATAGCAAAATAGTAGTGATAATTGATTATTGTTGCGACAAATCCTTTTTTGTTTTGACTTGTGATAATCGATTATTACTGTAATGAATCACTAATTTATGAAACTTCTAAGTGTTTTACAATTGCAAAATGATTCATGAACAATGATTTCTACAATGAATGCTTTTAACATTTACAATATAGAACCTTAAAGTCTTCAACTGTATCATCATCAAAATCACTTCAAGGATTAATGCTCCTCATTGGTAACAATCTCCCCTTTTTTATGATGATTAAAAATTCTTTGTTAAAAGCATTTTTTTTTATCTGCATAGTCTTGTACTTACAAATAGCATAAAGAAGTTAGTAGCTTCAAACAATAACAACTCTTATTATAATGTTTCTCCCCCTTTTTTATCATAAACAAAAAGGTCATAAGAAGGAGAGACTCCCCCTCAAATTTTGTTGTCCCTCAATAAAATAAAGATGCAAACCAAAGATAATAATATTTTAGATTTCATAAAAGCAAAGTCAAGTACATCATAAACTAGGAAATACAAGAAAACAAGCATTCAAACACAAAGACATCTAAATTTAAAAAGTAGGACTAGGTGGTTGATCAAGAGGTTGAAGGTTGAGACGATCCTCAATGTTTGGTAGCCTAACATCAAAATCTTCAAGACTCTCAGTATCATAGTTGTAATGAGATTGATGCATATCAAAGAGTTATTCATGCCTTGTTTGATGAAGCATACTCATCTCATCCTTTTGCCTTGAGAGATTGGCAAGATGCTCTTCAATGGAGAAAGATAAAGATGAAGGAATGGTTGAAGGACCGGCAGCAGATGGATCAACTTGATTTACTTGTTCCGCCATGTGAGCATCAATATATTCATCTGCATCATCTTGATCGGCTTCATCTTTGTGGAGAAAAATATTACCACGAGCCACAAACCCATTTGGCGTAGTGTTGTTTCTCCAATTTCTGAACCAACAGCTTGAATCACTCAAGTGTTTTCACCTTCAACATTTACTCATTTGTATTCAAGGATGTGAGACACAAGAAGGGCATAAGGAAGGTGGTAGGCTGGGTACTTTTGTGCCTTCAACATTGTGTCTATGATAAAAGAAGGCCAATCAATGTGAATATGATTTAAAAACCCATAGATGATGAAAAGATCTTGTTCAAAACATTGGACATGATTGGTGGCACGAGGATAAAGAACCCAAACTATCAAGTAGTGGCTCAATCTTTCTTCTACTTTGAATCCTCCCACCAAAAGTTGTCGGCGTACCATTTGTTGTTGCAGATTTCGAAGAAAAGATTGAAATGCGAGAAGACGATTGAAACCTTCAACTCCTAGATGAACTTTGACAGTGTCATCTCTGATGGTCATCATGGCCACATTTGTCCAGATATCATTATCAAGTCCCTTTGAATTTCGTGATTGCTACGCCATCATGAGTTCAAAGATTGTAATAGAAACTCTTATAAGATCAGGATAAATGCAGCCTTTTTGCTCAACAGAGTGTTGCAAACCTTGATCTTCAAATAGGTTGGGAAATTGAAAACCATAAAACAGGTATATCCCAATCTGACATATTTACATGACATGATTTTCCTTTCCTGCCAAAAATGAGAAAACTCGACTTGCTTCTCTGGACCAAATATCCATCCTTCAAGTGTTGCAGGTTGAGTGGCATGAGGACAAGAAGAAGAAGAACCTCCAGTTCTTCTGCATATAGGAATTTTCCGTCTTGCATCAGCCATGGAGTTGAAGAGTAAGGAGATGGAAAGAGAAGAATGTAAGGAGAATGTAGGAGAATGAGAGAGAAAAGCTTGGTAGGTCTTAATTTGGGCAGAGTTTGAGTGCAAATGTGGGTTTTAATCGATTATGGGTCAGTATTTATGGAGGAAAGTTGAAAAACTAGCCGTTTATGACCGTTTATAGCCGTTTTAGATTGTTAGAACGACTACTTTTTGAAATAACGTCGACTAATAATCGATTATCATTACCGATAATTGATTATCACTTCAAAAAGTTTTCCCAGAAAAGCGCTAATATTCGATTATCCCTAATGATAATCGATTATGATCATATGAAAACCCAGATTCTTAAAAACTCACGAGATAATCGATTATGTCCTACAGTAATCGATTATTTGCGAATCAAAAAATATTTCTTGGACCAGATATAATCGTTTATGACCTTCCTATAATCGATTATTACACTGTGATTTACGAAAAAGCACATAATTGACTCAAAGTTTAATCTTAAACATATCTAACACTCCCAAATCTTTTCTAAGGTCATAAAATCTATCCTTGGGTAATGCCTTAGGAAAAATATCAGTCAATTGATGGGTTATGTCAATGTATTCTAATGAACAATCACCTTTTTGAAAGTGATCTCCTAAGAAATTATGTCTAATTTCAATACGTTTGGTTCTATAATGCATTATGGGATTCTTGGTTAAGTTTATGACATTAAGTTTATTATTATTATTATTATTATTAGAAGTAAAATATACGTGCAAAACATATACAGAAGTAAAAGAGAAATAAAGTAAAAAGTTGTTTTTGAAGAATAGAAATAGGAAGGAGATGAAGAAAAGTTGGGGGTTGCTGCATGGTAGCACATCAACATGTGGAGGAAAGCATGAAGAGGTGTGTAGGCTCATGGAATTGAATAAATCACCATGAAAATCAAATAAGGGGTGTAGTGGAATCGAATAAGGGTTGTATGGAACCGAATACAAGTTTGTAGGAACTGAATACACATATCAATTGTATTTATTCTTTCTACTGGAACCGAATACTCAAAAATGGGAATTGAATACAATACCATCAAAACCGAATACAACTCTTCTTCAATTCCTTCTTCAAGCTCTCTTATTCACATTTTTCATCTTCAACAACTATTCATCTTCATCTTTAACATGGCAGGAGCCATCAACCTTGAATCACCATAGACCAACCTCCATTCTTGGTCATCATCTCCAACCTCTAGAATCGAATTACTTACATTTTTACGTGGTATTTTACAAATAATGGAGGACAAAGCTGAGATTTCAATCAAAATCATTGCAAATCAAAGCATATTAGTGGGGTGATGAACAAGGTGCATATCCCGCAAATAAATTCAAATTCATCTTCGTATATTGGCTAAAACGAACACAGTGTATCTTACAATTCCGTCCTAGCTTTTTCTCTTGAACAATTCAATCTGCTTATGCGAACACAACCTTAATGAGAGAGAGATTCCCAAACGCCATAAACTATTGAGATTTTCCATAAACTATTGAGATTTTTATAAAAAAATTCTAAAATATTTACATTCTCAATAGTTTTTCAATAATAATACTAATAATAATAATAATACTAATAATAATAATAATACTAATACTAATAATAATAATAATAAAATAGTGAAGATCTATTTATGACATCACCTTCAACAAAAGTTTATTCTTACAAACCATATTAGAAAATAAAGATTTTTGTTTTGAATATCTTAAAAAAAATCAATTCTAAGACCAATTGTCATAAAAAAAGCAGTGAAACAAGGGTAGATTGATTTTAAAACTTTTTATGAAAAGATTCCCTTTCTTTAAGTCCTTTTAAAATAGTTTAATTTAGAAAAAAAAATGTAATTAAATTGATATGAAAAATAAAAAGCAAAACAAATAAAGAGATACAACAATAGAAAAGATTGCACAAAAGATTTACAAATTTTTGATAGTTAGTTGCTTTACTTAATCAAAATCACAATGAATGTATTGGACTTTTATGTAATAAGCATTCTCTTAGATGAAAAACTCATCTAAGATAATACATAAAGATCACGATGAAGCTTATGTACACATTCAAGTTTAAATTTGTCAAATTGTCTTAAAAGTATGTCCTAAAAAATCTCTTATGAGACATAATAAGTTATTAGAGAAAAATTAAGAATAAACTATTAGAGACAAATTTAAGATGAAAAAATTTACCTTGTGTTTGAATGAGAAATACAAAAAATTTCAAAAGATTGTAATACATAGTATTTAAATTACTTACCATTGAATTCTTTTTATTTCTTAAATAGTTTGTTTTGATAAAATAATTGAAATATCATAGGTTTCAAACTTTTGTTTGGATGAAGCAATTTAGTTTCTGTTTTAAGGCAAACTCAACTCTATCATTAAGCCAAAGTTGAGTTAGCTCAACATTCAGGCTAGGCTGATTTGACTCGACCATCGTCTAGGCCAACTTAGCTCGACCTTTGATCCATGCCGACTTGGCTCGACCTTTAGTCCAGGTCAACTCAATTCGAATTTCGATCTAGATTGACTCTAGTCGTCCTTCAATCTAAGTCGTATTTACTTGACCTTTGTCCTAGACTAACTCATCTCGTCTTTTGCCCTAGTTGACTCGTCACGACATTTAGTTTAACCAACTCAACTTTATCTTTTGCCAAATCAAATTTACTCGAACTTTGGTTTATGCCAAATTAACTTGATCTTTGGTTTATGCCAAATCATGTTGACCTTCGCACTACATTAAATCGGCTCCAGTTTCGACTTGTGCCAACTTGGATCGAGCTACAGTCCAATTGACCTGACTCGACTTTTGTCTTGAACCTACACGGCTTGACCTTTGGCTCAAATCAATTCAATTGCAACTTCTGAATGGGACAAATCAATTTGAATTTCAGCCTAAGTCGACTTGATTGGCCTTTTAGTCTAAGCCAACTCAACTGAACATTTATTTAGGTTGACTCGATTGAGCCTTCATCCTAAGTCGACTCGATTCGAGCTTCGTAAGTTATAAAGTGATAGTAGAGTGAAATTTCAAATTTTTTATACTTATAAAAGTATTTGAAATTCTTCTATATTATTCATTTGAAATACCTTTCAAAATTTCTTAAATTTGATTTTTTTTCTTCCTATTTACCTTTATCCAAGTTATTTTAGTGTAAAGAATTTTAAATTCTTCAAATAAATAAATTATCTTTCTAAATTATCTCATGCAAACAAAACATAGGTTATAGTAAGAAGTTCAATATTAAAAATCTTGTAATATCAACCATAGATTTGAATATCTAAATATTGAAATTAAAGAATAAAGACAACAACTTCACACATATATCTTAATTTATCATATTACGAAAAGATATGTAATTAGAGTGTTTGTTGAAAAAATATAATGAGTAATATCAAAAATATCTATAGAAAACAAATATGAAAAAAAAAATCTTTAAAGATAATCAATTATTTCTTTTGCGTTATTATGAAAACACAACATCAACAATTTAATTATTCTATCAATTAATGGATTAAAGTAATGTGTGTTAAAAAAAAGGTAAGATCGTTATGACATATAACTGATTTAATTGTGCATGTGTGTTTTGAAATCAATTATTTGAATCAAACTTTTACTATCAGATGTCAAAAAGTATAAATAATAATTAAGTCATAAATTATTTCTACTTTAAGAGTAAAAAACTATAATTAATAATTAAATCATAAAGTATTTCTACTTAAGAGCGTAATAATTTGAACATAATTATAAACTGTATAAATTGTTTCATAATATAAGTCAAATGAACTAACTCATAATCACACTTCTTTTAATATAGAAAGAGTTATGCCCTTAACTATTAACCGTAACTATTGATTGAAAGATAAAAGTAATGTTAAGAAAAATATTTTATATTTTTATGACTATTTTATCTTTATATTAAGTGTCAAATGAATGTAAAAATGTATTATTAAAAAATGAATTTTAAATGTCTAATTCGTCCTTACAAAACCAGTAAGATGAGGTTTACACTTATTTTATATATTATAATTTGACGGTATCTCTAATTGATATAAGACTTTTATCACACTCTTGAATATGAGAGTAGAATTAATGGATGGTTTGATAGTAGTTCGACAACGAGTGAAACAAAATGTTTGCATAGATCTTATTAGGATAGACTATTGTATAATTATAATTATCTTAATAGTATAAATCAAGTGAACCAAAATTCATTAGTAAGGAAAAAATAATTGGAGGATATATATCAATTATGGTACAGTAGGCAAAACAAAGGGATAAGAAAATGCAGTGATGTAGGTTGAGAAAACGTTTATTCAAAGTTATCACTTTCTCATCAATTTTGTTTTTATGACAGTACATAAAACACACCTTTCTCTGAATTGGACGTGTTCAACAACTTAATTAAAGTGAGAAAGCAAAGAAGAAGCAAATCTATGGCTTCTTACAGCCTGGCCCTTTAACAATCCCAGGAGAAAGGGTCTTAAGAACTGGATTTCTCTCAAAGAAATTTGTTGGTCTCAATTCAAATCCAGTGCTCAACAAAGGCATTATTGGAAAATCTTCCTGACACGGGACATGGTGGATACCCACCACGTACCACAGTACAATGTCCTTGTTCTCAATACCTCTCTGCCTGCAAAATTTTCAATTTCAAAAGGAACGTTAAAATAGTAGCAATTTCTACTTAAAAAAAATAGGAGCAATTGTTTATAAACTTTAATGAATGTTGAATGGTAAGAGATGCTTACTGCTTAGTCCAAACAGCCAACGTATCATCTCCATGGCTCTGATCAACATATAACCCGCCAGCCCATTTCTCAGTCCTATTGTAAGGCGTAACCCAAACGTTGTAATTGGTGAATGCACCACGTGTTTGAGGAAAGTCGTCATCGGTGAGAAGTGGATGAGCTGCTGCATTTGGAACCAAACGGTAGCCCACCTCGTTCCCAGTGGAAGTCTTCTTGTTAGGATTCACCACTGCTAGCTCTGATGGACTAAACCCTAGTTTTATCTTTGCATCAGATTCAGTCTTCACAACCTCACTACTAGTTGTCCAATAGCTCTTTCTCTTTGAACTCTGGTCATTCACTTCCACAGTCTTCATATTCGTCTTCACAAACGAGTTATCCACACCATCAATGTCGAAGTCAAGATGGTAAATGTAGTAATGATCATGGTAAACACCAATGCTGTTTTCTGACACCAACGTGCCATGTTGGTCACCCTTTATCTCATCTTTATGTGTAATGTCCACTGCCTTAATTTCCAACATTCCCGACAGTGATATCTGTTCAAAGATTTTAAAAACATTGAGTCTAACTTCACGTCACAAAAATTAAAGATAGAAAAGTTATCATTCTTTCATTCATGTCAAGATCAAAATATCTAGTACTGTTTCAGAATTTTTATATTACTATTGTTACTTAATAATCAGTTATTATTTGAGAACATGGACACGAATTCATTGTATGCTTTTCCATAAACTACTGACATTTGAGAACATCTGTCTCAACAACATAGCACAGATACTTTCTAACCATAACAAAGAGCCCAAATTAGAATTTCAAATGCAACCTTTTGCAGCAAACATATATATATATATATATATATATATGTTTCCTCTTACAATACTATATATAAATTGTCATGCATTTCACATACCGGGATAGTACTGTATTCTATTATAGTCACGCGCCCTAAATTCACATCTAATCAAATCAATCAATTTGTATATAAACGATAAAATATTAATTATTACTTTTACTCTATATAAGTAGATGAATTAAAGATATTTTTAGATACTCAATTTTTATATAAAATTAAATTTTATTTTTATTTTAAATTTTGATATAATTTTATCTGCAAATTTTAAAAATAAATAAATATGTTTTTAACACTAAAAGAAAATTAACTTCACTAAATTAAAATAATTTTAATTGAATATCGAAATTTAGATAGTAAAAATATATTTAACTCTAAATTAAATTATATAAAATATTTTATATACTATTAACATGAAACTTACAGTAGGCTTGATTGAACCACTTGTTTTGAACTCCCAATCTAAGACGTTGTCGTAGTTGCCGACTGTAACCACTGATCTAACTATAAGAGTGACGTCAGATCTAACCTCTCGTATCTGAAAAAATAAAAGCATGCATGTTTAGTTCCAGAACTTAAACAATAAGAACAAACACAAGGGACACTAGCAAATAATTCATCTTATCTTAAGGATTGGAACATTTCTAATATTTTAATTTTTAATTTTATTATTATTATTATTATATAAAAATAAAATTTAATAAGTTTATTATATAATGAATATTAGTGGAGAAATTTAAAGTCATACTTCCTGGTTAGGAATTCCTGTTTCAGTGTGACGCCAACTGATACCACCATACTGTTCAAAGACACAGATTGCGTTGTGCAAGAGTTGAGGGGTTCCATCCCTTCCGACAACATAGGAATCTAGGAATTGTGCGTGTGGGGGACAATCATTGAAGGGTTCCAAAGAAACCACAGATTGACCAAACCCGAATTCACCGGCATCGAAGAATGTCTTGTAATACCATTCCTCAGTTGGATCCTGGTATGGCACGAATAGTTCAGAAATGTATCCTCTGTATAACACAGAACGTGATTTATGCACTTCAGGGTCGTAGATTGATGCTGTTGAAATTATCACTCCTGCTCGAACATCGTACCCTATGTGAAACTTCCAATTCCCCCAGCTGAACAATCAAAACATGCATCACTTTCTAACATATTTCAATACCTATAATGAAGATAATACATGACGTGTTCGAAAATGAATTCAAATTGGTAAATAGTTACTTTCATTCAACTCTCAGAAAAATTATGAAAAGTTATTTAAATAGACGTGATGAAATATCAAATGCTTTTTTTTTGTCAACCATTTAAACCACTCATTTTATTATCTTTTTGTAAACTAAATGGTTCACTTTAATTAGAGGAATATTAGGTCGTCCACATTTATCTATGAATGTAAAACTTTTTCTTAATAGGTAATATAAATCCCAAGGTTTGTGTAAAATATAGATAAATGAATTTAATAATTCATATAAAAAAACTTTATATTTAAATTTAATTTTCACATGAATTAGTAAAACCCTAATTTTGGTGCAATAAAATTCAAACTCCAAAGTCCATTCCTATTCCATTGTAGATTTCTCTTTCAATTTTAGTCAATAAAATTATTGTGATTATGTTTCGTTATATCAACAAATCTATTCTACCAAACGGTTTTTTAACCAAGTGAAGTATGCTGATACTTAATATATGCATTAACATCCTATGTACAATTATAAAAACCTCATGAGATCGCATTTCATTATTTTTAATATATATAATAAAAAGTCTGATGTTTAATAGATTATTACTTTTATATATATATATATATATATATATATATATATATATATACTTTTTAAATCATTTACTTATATTATTATTTTTTTTGTTAAATATGTCTTTTATCTCTAAACAAACTATTACATATATTTCTGTTTTCATTCTTTATCTAAACATGGACCTATTTTTCTTCCTTTCTTTTTAAAAAGTTTCAAATTTAGTTATTATTGGCCAACATCATTAATTTTTATCTAACCTCACAAATATTCTGTCATGTGTCAAACTCGTTTAAAACACATATATTGTTTTCCAAAGTCAACAAGATAGCTTGATGGCAAATAGTGTGTCATGTCCCAAGTCACTATGGTCGGCAAGATAAGTGTACTATTCAAGATCGACAAGACATTTGAATAGTTTGGTGAGAAGTCCAAACAACCCAATAAGGTGAATGGAGAATTCATATAGTTCGGTAAGATGTTTAGATAGCTTTGTAGGTACATGAAGAACTCGGATAGCTCGATCGAAAGTGTAGAGAGCTTAGTAAGATGTTAAACGTGCTATCTAGACAATCCACTAAGCTATTTGAGTTCTCAATACACTTTATCAATTTGTTTGGAACTCCCACCAAACTATTCGAGTTTTCCATACACTTTACTGGACTATCCAAACTTTTCACCGAACTATATGAGTCCTCCATTCACCTTATCCAGTTGTCTATACTTTCAACCGATCCATCCAAATGTTTTGCTGATATGGGAAGACTAGTACACGTGTCTTGTTGATTTTACTGAGTTGAAAATGTTCCGCATTATTTGTCATTGAAATGCTAGTCTTGAAATACAGTACATGATGTGTCTAAAGGTAACACATCAAGAAAAAAATTAGTGATGTTAATTATAAATGATTAAATTCGTAACTTTCTAAAAATAATTAAAATGGATTAAAGTTTAAATGAAAAATGAAAGTAGCATCGTAATTTAAAAAGAAAAACATATTTAATCTGTTATTATTTTATATAAGATATATTAATAAAGAAGGTTTAAACCTTTTTTGTTCCTAAGTTAAGTTCTCATGTTCAGTTTAGTCCTCGTTTTTAAAAATGTCAACTTTTAGTCCCTATGATATGAAAAATGTATCAAATCAGTCCTGATGACAACATGAACAACAAATCGCAAGTTTTCATACCTAGATATCCAATATTTTGTGATTTGTTAACAGAAAATATTATAAACAACAAATCACTTAATGAAAAACTTTTGTTAACGAATAAAACTGATTTGATACATTTTTCATATCATAAGGACTAAAAGTTAACATTTTTAAAAACAGAGACTAAACTGAAGATCAAAACTTAACTAAGGGACAAAAAGGTTTAAACCTAATAAAGAATTTTACTCTTATATACCTGACACTGTGTCCTTTGATGGTGAAGGCAGGACCCTCGGGTTGATATGAGGCAAAAGAATGAAGCCTGGGACCAAACGGTGGCTTCAAATGCGAAGCTCGATATTCGGTGTTTTCCGCCTTGGGAACAGGCTCAACAGCGTTATCATGATATTCAATGATCTCCATCTGTTCAAGATCAGCCACAATGGTTATTCCATTGATGGGTCTCACGTAGATATTCGCAGTTTCTTCCTTCATGAAGCACTCGATTCTAAGAACCCTTTTGCTGCTCTGGGTTTCGCCGTACCATCCGACGGTGAAACCAGAGCACACCACTTCCGACAAGTTCAAGCCCCTCTTTTTTATGGACTCCACAAAGGGACGGTGCTTGAAGGGCAGTTGCAAGGCGTCGCTTTGCTCATCTACCGTTAAGGTGGGGAACCCGTTTCCGGTGTGGATGTTGTCGGAGAGAAGCCGAGAGGATCGTAGGTTTATTGTGAGCTCGTGGACTTGGGAGTTGATGATGGCGATGACGAAGGCATTGCGTGTGGTTGGGGCACCGGTTGAGACCCATTCGAGGACAGTGGCTTTGTCGGGGTCGTCGAGGCCTACGTAGTGGAACTTGACATGGTTTCTTTTTGTCGGATATTTATTTAGGATTATGGTTTGGATTAGGGTGATTTCTTGTTTTGTTAATGGGTCAAATGGGTGAGTCGATTGCAAGGGAGCAATGGAAACTGCTGCTTGAAGGAAGCAGAAGAAGAAGAAGAAGAGGTGCAGGAAGAGTTTCATGGTTCAAGTTTATGTCATTCACTTGCTTACTATAACAATGAGAGCCACTCCTTTTATATAGAAGAAAGGGAATGGGTTAATAATTTGTGTAGAGTGCTTTCGGTGCAGAAAGTTTGACACTGTTAATCTGAATGACATTATTTAATAAGGAAAAAAAAAATGATATTTTAACACTTTGATACCATTTTGATATTACTTAAAATGTGATTGGATAATTTCAAATTAAAAAATTCTGAGATAAAGAAAAAAACCAAAGTTTTTTTTAATTTTAAATTGTCCAACCACATCAATAATAATAATAATAAAATATTTTTTAAAACTTTTTACTTTTATAATATTTTTACAATTCCTTATGTGTAATAATTCATCCGTTTCAAATATACACATTAATAAAATAAAATAATGATACATAGTTTATTATTAAGATATCATAGTCCATAATAATAATAATATTTTTAATTAAATTATTTAATTAAAATAGAAATTAAATTATTGAATATAAGATTAATAAAATGAGTTGTAATACTTTTCAACTTTTAATAAATACGTATATATACTGTATATTAATACTAAAATGGGTTATGTTTAAAATAAAATATATATTTATTTTTTATTTTGGTAATGTACCTTTTTCCCACGTTTTTATTTTTGTAATGTACTTTTTTCCCACGTTTTTATTTTGGTAATGTACTTTTTTCCCACGTTTTATTTGTGACAAGGGGAAGTGCATGTTTGATTGGTCATAACGAGTTGACAACCTATCATTTAATATAATCATTAATTACTTTTATTATTTTTCTAATGAAAAAATTGAATTTATATTTTAATTAAATATCTTAATTATCTTATATACATATAAAAGTGTTAACTTGATTAAAGTTATTCCGACTGCCCACGAGTTAGATTGATTTAGAAAAAAATAAAATATCTTAAATGTAGGTTACATTGAATCTGATTTATTTACCTTCTAGTTAGTAATTCATCAACAACCTTTTATCATGTCTTTAAATTTTTTTTATTGTAATTTTTTACTAATTTTAATTACATAAGTTCATATTTTAATTTTTTTAAACTACAATATTGTTCCATAATATTTAAATATTTTAAATATTTAATTAATTAATTTATTTAATTATATAAGTTTAACAATTTTATTTTTCCTTATTAATTTTATATTATTTCTTAATTGTGATTATATAGATCAACATTGATTTACTATTATAAACAAAAATATTGAGTTAATTTACTTTTATTATACTGCAACAACTATATAATTTTGTGACGGTAGGATTAACAATTTTCAATAAGTGTTTGATGTTGAATAGAGTAAGAGAGAGAAATCAGCACTTTCAGTAATGGAATGATTAAACTTTTTCTCTTCAATTTTGATATACAAAAATTTTAATCCATGAATATTATAATATGTTATTTCTTTAATAAATTATTTAAAATTTATTACTTATGATTATGTAGATGACACACATTCCAATAGCAAAATATTGTTGTATTCAAAGAAGTAGAAGAGAGAGAAAAAAAAGCTAACACCTATTTAATGGAAGGAACTTGATTGAGATGAGTTTTACCATGTTTGGACGAAATTGAAACTTGTTTAAAAGGATGAACAAACTTAATACACTGCAGCTAGGGATGACAACGGTTCGGACACGGATAGTGTCTACCTGCAATCCGACCTACCAGATAAAAATGTACCGTTACCTGACCGCTACCTGTCGGTTACCCACATGGAAAATACCCGCGGGTATTTTAAAACTCGCGGGTACCTGCAGATACCACAGATAATAAAAAAATGCATTATACATTTTAAAATAAAATTGCAGAAAAAAAAATATAATATAAATTAAATAAATTTTAATTAAATTATAATTAAATTTAATTAAAAAATATATAAATTAATTGTTATTATTATTATTATTATTTTACAGGTAACCGGTAACGAGTACCTGCAGGTCAGGTAGTATACTACCCGTACCAAATCCATTTAGAAGTGGGTATTAAAATATTCGCTACCCGTTATCAGTCCACTCCAAATTTTATCCGCAAATATCTATATCCGCAAATTTTTTTATCATCCCTAAATATTGTGCAGTTTATCAGATATGAATAATCATTGAGTGGCTTTTCTTTTGTGTGTGGAAGAATTTTTGCTTTATTATATATTTTGACAAAAATAGAAAACTTTCTTTCTTTATTCAATTACCTTTGTTTGGATCCGTTGATAACAGTGCTAAAACAAACCTTCTAAGTGGTATTTTCATTTATGCTTGAAGTACAAAAGAATACTTATACCAAAAGCAATTAAACCTTATTTTTATTATAAATACAAAATTAAATATGAATAATTTTTATAATTTTATTATGATTAATTTTTGTTAATTTTGTAAGTAATTTTTTAATTTTAAAAATAATTAACTTTAAAAATTGGTCAAATTGGAAAAAAGGTTAACTAGTTACTTAAAAAATAATATTAATAAAATATTTATTTTGATTTAAAAAATTTCTTAAAAAATAAATACTAAAAGTCGCCTAATATAAATATAAATTATAAATAATGACAAAAATTACATTAAATATAAGAATAATTAGAATGATGAAAATATTTATAATAGTTAAAATAATGATGATGATGATAATAATAATAATGAAGAAGAAGAAATTAGAAACGTGCAACGGGAAAATATGTTAATCGGAATTATTGTTGTAACTTTAATAATAAGAATTAAGGTGACAACATTTATTGATCAAATAATCTTACTTTTAGTTATAATAGATCAGGATAGGAAAAAAAAAACATATCAATCCCTTCATTTATCTAAATTTTAACTAGACAAATCAATTTAATTTTATCCATGCACTAAAATTTCGATCCAAATCATGTATTGATATTTTTTTCATGAATAGGTATCAATTTATCTATAAAAGTAACATTTTAAAAGAAATTAAAAAAGTTTTCGACCATATAATTTTGAAAAGCTACATTTAAGATATTTAATTATGATAAAAAAAGTTTAATTGCTTCTTTTGTTCCCAGTTTGATTGAAGTGTGTCAAATTCGTTTCCCTTTTAGAAAAATGTCAATTTCGTCCCCATATAGAAAAAAATTGTGTCAAGTCATTTCCGTTAAAAATCATTGTTTTCAAAACTCACTTTATCCACTACAATATCAGAGATCAGACCCATGAAGTGATTATTATTCAAAACTCACTTTAAGTTTTTAGCACCATTAGTTTGTATTTAACGGAAATGATTTCATTGACACAAATTTTTTCTATATGAAGACAAAATTGACATTTTTCTAAAAGAGGGACGAATTTGACACACTTCAACCAAAATGGGGATAAAAGAAGCAATTAAACCTAAAAAAAACTAGTCGAATTAATTCTGATACATAACTATTTAATTTTGAGAAATAATTTGTGGATCATTAATTATTCATAAAATCAAAGGCTATTTGAACCGAACCTTCTTTAATAGTAATAGTAGCAATTATTTGAAAAATTGGCTGCTTCGCATGGGCTACCATATAAAAAAGATTGTCAAAATCTATGAAAACTACAAGCATCCATCATAAAAACAAATGTATCCAAAGTTCATCATGAGTTGTTATAAGTGAATTTCCTCTGAAAATACGTTTAAGAATACTAAGTTTATAGTAAAAATAAAGAAAAACATTAATGGCGGAAGCATTGAACATCAAAATCATATAATAATAATTGTAGGGCTAAGAATCATTTGGCAAGCAACCCAGCAAAAATGACTAAGCTGCAATACTGCAAAAAATTGTCTGAAACTTCTCTGCCTTGTTGATATAACTAGAATAAAATGGTGTACAAACATGTTTCCACCAAACCAGGTAAATTTGGTAGAGGTGTAACAAGAGGCATGTAACATGCAATAGAAAAAGTTCTTACTTATTATTCTTCTGTTAAACAAGCACAGGTAACCCAGCAATGAAGTATGATAATCCCTAAAATGACTAAGGTACTTTAGTTGGAGGCTACCTAGGCTCTTGCCCTCATAACTAAACATTACCTGCCACCTATAAAGCTCGACCAGGCATGGCACCACCACTGCCACCACCACCACCACCACCGCGAGCCCTGCCTCGTCCAGAATAGCCATATCCATATCCATATCCTCCTCCTCTTCCATAATAACCACCACGCATTCGTCCACCACGACCAGGGCCACGGCCACCTCGGCTTCCATGGTACCTCACAAAATCCCCAAACGTCTGCACCACAAATCAGCAAAAGAATTTGACATTGTCCCCAGAAATATGAAATCCACTAAAGAGAAAAATTACCTCAGTATCAAGCTTGACTTGTTCTGAGTATCTAGTCCTTCCATTTCGTGAAGTATTATCATGCACGTTGGAAGAGAGCGAGTCAAAGAAGTCATCCTTGTTATAAATAGGCTGCAAAAATCATGAAAAGCAGAGTCAAAAACACAATACAAAGACTAAAAACCAAAATCATTACGTGAAAACTTGATACATATCAAGCTGCAAACTCGATTATATTACCTTAACCTCAAGGTCCGATAAATCATTATTCTCTTCATCTTGGTAATCTTCATCATACCCTATCTCTTCACCATCTTTGTCTTTTGAGTGAGACTTGCTTTTACCAAGATGACCCCATACTTCATCCTTTCTGAATTTCTCATTCATTGCCATGAAATCAAAATCTTCAGTGAATTGTGTGACTGGGCCCTGCAAGCATTAATAATTTCCATTTAGCTAATCCCAATGGTCCAAAAATTGTTTAAAAAAAAAAAAAAGGGATAGAGCATGTTGTTTCATGGTAGATATTTATAATAAGTGACTTGAGAAATGACTACATTTATAAATGAAATAGTAATTTGAATGTTGTTACCCCAGTTCCTCTTCCTCTCCCGCGTCCTCGGTAACTATAGTTATGATGAGTTTGAGTAGGAGCTCCACCAGGCTTAAAAACATGCAACCAAATGTCAGAAGTCCTTCTCAATCAAACAAATAAACTCTAAATACAATAACATAATAAAGCATTCATGCGTCACTTGATGCTAGTTTTATTTGATAAAAGCAAAAGGCATACAAATTAAGAAACAATCATCAATCATTACAATTTATGTATGCAAGCTGACAATTAAAACCATACACAAAACAAATCAAATCCTACTTTAATTCTCTGCAAAAGAAATGGAAAAGAATACAGAAAAGTTTATCAGCAGAGAAGAGTTTGCAGACCATCTAAATTACAGAGCACAATTTCAACATGTTCCTCGTTAGATCAAAGCCTAGCTTAATGTATAGGAGGACAGCAAGTTTCCATGAAAGATCAGAGGGAAAGTGTCATGATTTTCACATTTACAACGTTTAAACTTGTCAAATGCATATTCAACTTGGGAAAACGTGATTTTGCTTAAAAAATAACGTTTGGTTTAAATTTTTAAAACACTTTCGCTAAGAGAAGTGAAAATATATAACTTCTGCATAGGGCTGAATATTTTGTGCCATACTACTGACTTGCTTTTGAGATTAAATTGTCAAATGTACACCACTTTCTTCAAACTTGGTACAATATGATTCACGGCAAACAGCTTTAGAATTTATTTTTGCTTCCGGTCCAACATGATTTTAGTAAAAATATAGGTTTTTTTTTATTGATGTTCAGTAGTGTTATTTTGCCTCCAAACCTAGGTTTAACAAGTGATAAAACTCACTATGCCAAACCTGCTTAATGCATCCAAACAAAAATCACTTACCTTATATATCAAATTTACAAAATTAATTACATTCATAAAGAATTTTGCAAATGCTCAATCAAACATGCACTTCATTCCAACCAAAATCAGGAAAATCTAAAATCATTTACAACTGTCTATCCATGCACCCTAAATACATTTAGAGGATGAGATTATTCCAATTCATTAACAAAACCTCCCCCATATTACGATATTGTGTGGAAACAAACAAACATTTTAAAAACAATAAAAAGCAAACTAATAGATCAAGAAGAGAGGATACCCTGTGATTGGGTCGTGAAGTTACTGGCAAAGGCAGTATTGGTGGTTGAACATCAGTAAAAACTGGCAGAGATGACTCAGAAGATGACATTGATGATACCTGAACCACTTCAACATCCTTATGAGGTGCTTGTGAAGGCTGAGCTGAAGTAACTATTGATGGTCCAGGCTGCAATAATTGACCTGGGGTAATCAGAGAAGGGGCTGATGTTTCTGTATGGATAGAAGTTGATGATCCAATAACTGCAGGAGACAACTGTGATCCAGTTTGATAGGCTAAGCTTGAACCTGAAATTGCATTTGGTTTGCTGTTGATGGGTGGCACTATAGCATTTATTTCTGGACCAGAATTAGTCAGCGAAGTCAGTGATGGTAAGCTAGCAGCTAACATGGTTGCTGAAGTTGAAACATTGGGTATCTTGTTTGTTACTGATGCTGGCAAAATTTCAGAAGCAAGCGTTGCAGAAGGTGCAGGAGGCAAAGCCGAAGGCAAAGCAGATGGTGCAGGAGGCAATGCAGAAGGTGCAGGAGGTAAAGCAGAAGGTGCAGGAGGTAAAGCAGAAGGTGCTGGGGCAAAATTAGACGGAGGCAAGGAAGCAGACGTTACACCAGGAGTAGTAGTACTCACAGGTAGTAAAGATGATGGTAATTCTGGTAAGTTAGAAGATACAGTAGGTAAAGAGTGACTAAAACTGGGATACTGCATAGGCTGCTGCAAGGAGGAAGGCATTGATAAACCAGGTGGAGGTCGAAGCAAAGATTGTTGTTGCAATTGAGGAAGCCCATTGGGAGTACCATAATATCCTTGCCAATACATCGGCATAGCAAGCCTACCACCATTTGCATTTGGAGCAGGCGGAGAAGCTCCCCATGATCCTATGTTCCCTCCAGGTTGATACAAAGGTAAGGGTCCTTGAAAATTTGACCCAGGAAGTCCATGCTGAGGGGTATGAGAGTTAAGATCAGTCAAAGGCCCACTTACAGCAGAAGGCAAACTTGTAGATGTGGTGACAGGATGAGGATAGTGAGACTGCAGAATGCCATACCATATAATTAGGAAGACATTATTTAACTGATTCATTATTTACACAAAAAGAAATCTCATTAACCTGAATAATAGCTGGGTCATTATTGACTTGTGGAGGAGGCTGCACAGGTGGAGAGGATTTAACCTGTAAATCCTGCAGAAAAAAATAAGACATGTCTCAGCTGATCTGATCTATATATAAAATGTGAACATCAATCAATCCATATTCCATGCAGTAACATCTATACAAAGCCTTTGTATGTTAAACAGATTAACTCAAAACGGATAAGAAAAATTGGATCAACCTTCTAATGTTCCATCTACTGTATCAAAGATTCTAGAACCAAGTTGTACCAAAAACGTTTCTTCACAAAACTCACTCATATTACATGCCGTTATTCCTAAGGTACTCTCAATGAAACCAGGTACAAATACATACTTATTTACAAAAAAAAAAAAAAATCGTGTACATATTAAATGCATAGTACCTTGATGTCAGTACCACGGAAAAGTATATACTCATAAACCTTGTCACCAAGGGGAATTTGCGGGCCGTCCTTTTTCCTTCCCTCTGTACCAAAAGATCGCACTGCAACACAAAAACAAAAGCGCCACTTTATCAGTCCAACCCATGATACTATACAACATATTTAGATGGTAAAATTAGAAGCTGCAATAATCCACACAGTTTTATGAAAACTATTGATCAGAAGTCCTGATGATTTGAAATTCAATCGAAGAACACACCATTATAAATACTGCATAAACTTTCAACTGTACATGACTTGACTTCCAACCAATACACACATAGGAAGCATATCAAGTGAGAAATAGGTATCATGCCTTATAGGATAAAAGAATAACAAATATCGAACACTCAATCACAATTAAATTAAGATTAAAGATAAATGCACATACATAGATAGAAAATAAGTAAACTATGACGCAAATCTTACAATTACCACACAACAAATGTAGCTGTTGTGGTGGAAGAGACCTAATTCATATCAAGAACCCACAATTCCTGTGTAGCAGTCATGCCATATATATCTTGCAATAGGACTGTAACATTGCACCACACTATGCAATCTTCGAAGAATACTATGTACAGGCTGAGAGATCAATTGATATATACTTCAGAAGAGCCGCACCAAAGCTAGCTAGTGTGGTGGATGACCCCAAGTCCACATTTAGAATACCCTAATTCCAATACAAAACATAGCTTGCAACATAATCAAATCAAAAAATAGCCTAAGAGGTGTGATACAGCACTCCCAGGAGCTGTGCTTGTCTGCAAAAGCACTCATGATTTCCACAACACTGCACGTTTAAAATAACAGAAAACTGAAAGCGCAGAGCAATATCTGAGGGAGAGCACGGAAAAGTAAGGGTGAAATGAATAGAAACAATACCGAATAACATTGAAGATAGTGCCCGAGAATAGATCAAGGCCAGAAACACCAGGAAGGTGTCAAAAACCATTAGAAAATGCTGGAGATCGCACCCAAATATAGTGGATCATGTTTCAAAATAGGGTTTTATTTCAAACCTTGATTAAGGGAAGTATAAAATCACGCACATGTCTCCCAAAGTAAACCTTAAATGACACTATATTATGGAGGTTAAAGACGGGTTTCGTCCAGACAATGTTGCAGCCACTAATGCTACACAAGACTGCGATTCAGAACCCTCCAGACATGACACATCGTGGAAAGACAACAGGCTAAAATGGTTGTAGATTGAGTAACACACACAACAGCTCTATAGCGCGTGATTGACTATCCAAGAATACAGATATATACGTAAATTGCCAATTATTATTCTCTCACTAACATTAAAAATTCAAACATAAGAGGGAAGCATGTGAATTTCCATTCTTTAATCCAGTTTGGCCTTAGATTTTCATAAATCTATCAGCACCGGAGTATCTGAATTTTGCTTCTTTCAGTGTCGCACGGATATATCAACTGGGGGACTAAATTTTTTAGTTCACTATTTACTCCTTGCATTTATTGATCAAAAAGCTATTCATTAACCCGGAATGCAATAACTAAACAATCCACAAAAGCAAGCAGCAAATAACAAAAAAAAAAATTACAGGAACCAAACGTAAGCCTACGTCCATCCGAGAACCTTATCCAAACAGTGAAAGAAGTTAAACCCGGATACTTCAACAGAGATAGATTAAAACCACATGCCACGCTTAATAGACAAGTAAAACATGCAACCCAGATGCTGCAGGGATAAAGACACATCAAGACCATTCTCAATCTCTTAGCAGAAGACCCATGAACTATCACAACTTCAGAAAAATCCTTCCCTGAGGCAAGAATTCATACCCCAGTGACAAAGCCCCACCAGAATTCAATTAAAAAAAAACAACAACAACAACAACAAAGATCAAATTTTGAGAGAGAATTCAGAGATCTGAAACGAAGAAAACAAAATTAAACTGAAAATAAACAAAACCCAGAAAGGATTAAGCGAAATTGGTCAGAATAAAAAAGTGGTTAGCAGAAGAATACCATTTCTTAGGCCAATACTGGACTCTTCTGTGTTGATGTTGTACAGAATGCCCTCGTATCTGATTTCACTCTTAGAAGTGAGGCTTATCAAGCTCCCAATGTAGGTATCCGCCGCAGAACTCGATCGAGAAGCGCTCTCGGACGCCATAACCGCGAGCGAATGAGTTTAGGGTTTGGGTTTTGGGGCTCCTTTTATGAAGCCCCTGTTACAATCTGTTCCAACTTTCAAATGGGGTCTCTGGGGTTGATGGGATGTGAATGAAATGATGTACCTTTTATATGTACAAAATGTATATGTGAATGGGATAGGATGCTATGTCCATGAGATGATGTTATAATTTACATTGTATATTTGTAATGATGTAATAATGTATGGTAGTTTGAGATGATGTAATAACATACATTTTGTCTTGTATGAGTGTTGTCCTAATAATTCATTTTCCCCCAATTAATATTATAAGAGTTGGTATTAACACTATTTATTATTTTTTTAAATTACATTCCAACTGAGGATATGTATATATTAAATTACAAGATTTTTTATATTATCTACTATTAATTATTTATAGCTTATTATTTATTGATTATTAAATGTCAATTACTTTGGTAATAAATATTTTATGAAAGTTTTAAATTATTATTTAATGGATTGATTAGGTAAAACAAAAAACAAAAGACACAGTTTTTTTTATTGAATTTAAATTCCTGAAAAATTATTCCTTAAATTTTTTGTTTAAAACACAACTTTTTTAAGTCTCTGAGATATATACAATATTGCTTGCAAAATATAAATTTATGAAATATTAAAATCACGAGTTAACGTACACTTTAAATATAGAAGTTTTCGTGTTTGATTAAAATAAGAAGATAAAATTTATAGTTTAGTTATACTCCATACTTTTCTTTATGTTTTAAATTTTTACTGTTGTTTATTATTGTTTAGAATCTTTTGCAAGTGATAACTTTATTTTATTATATAATTAAATCTTATCATAGGTTGTATTTAAAATTTTACAAGCAATTTGCATTTTTCTAGTCCTTGAGATACTTGAGAGACTCATGATCCGTGTATGATGAATTCCGAGTTACCAAATAATATTCCTATGTTTTAAGCGTTCTAATAAGGACATATAGTTCATTATCATAGGTAGAATAGTTCAAGATAGACCATCTAAATTTCTCATTAAAGTATGTCAAAGAATGGTCTCCTTGAATCAACATAACTCTTATTCTTACCCTAGATGTATCGCATTCTAGTTCAAAATTTTTGGAAAAGTCAGACATAATTATAATAGGTGCATGAGTTAACTTAGTTTTTAAGGTTTCAAATGACAAAGCTTTCTTTTCACGCCTATCAAATGGTACATTTTTCTTCACAAGCTCTTTCAAAGGATTAAAAATGGTGGGGAAGTTCTCAAATCTTCTATAGAAACCAGCCAAGCCATGAAAACTTCTCACTTCTCCTATTGTCTAAGGGGTAAGCCACTCTTGTATAACTTCGATATTTTCATGGTCAGCATGCACTCCTTCTTTTCCAACTTTGAATCCAAGAAAGATTCTATTTTCTTGACAAAAAAATACACTTGTTAAACTTGGCAAAAAGGTGATGTTCCCAAAGAAGAAGCAAAACTTGCTTAATGTGACCAAGATGTTCTTGAAGACCTTTGCTATAAATTAAAATATCATCAAAGAAGACTACAATGAACCTTCATATGCATTCCCTAAGGACATAGTTCATCAACCTCATGAAAGTGATAGGGGCATTGGTCAAGCCAAATGACATGACTAACCATTCATACAAACTAAACTTGGTCTTGAAAGCGGTTTTCCATTCATCTCCTTCTTTAATTCTTATTTGATGGTAACCACTCTTAATATTAATCTTGGTGAAAATGTTTGTCCTATACAACTCATCTAACATATCATCCAATCTAGGAATGGGGTGCCTATGCTTAATGGTTATGTTGTTGATGGCCCTACAATTTGTACACATTATACAAAACCTATCTTTCTTAGGAACCAGCAACATTGGAACTACACAAGGACTTAGGCTCTTTTGTATCCACCCTTTGTGCAATAAGTCATTAATTTGTTTCTCTATCTCTTTTGTTTCGTTGGGGTTGGTCCTATGGGTTGGCTTGTTGGGAAGGTTTTCCATAGGAACCAATTTGATTTGGCGTTCTATTCCCCTCAAAGGTGGCAAACCACTAGGCACCTCTTTCGAAAACAAATCATCAAATTTTTTTAAAAGCTTCTGTAACCCCTTAGGTAGACATTCGAGTTCATAATTTATGGAAGTGAGTGCCTCTTTGCAGTAGAGAAGAAAATAAGGTTATCCGAGAAAAAATGTTTTAGAACTTTTCAAGGCTTGTGATTGAACAATTTCTTTGGAAGAGGCACTAGGTTCCAAAACTCAAGTTCTTCTCTTTTTTCACTTTCTTTTCCTTCTTTTTCTCTCCAACTTCTTTTTCAGACTTAATTGGTCCTATCTCACTTGTTGAGGTGTGAGAGGACACAATAAAATCTTTTTTCCTTTATGATGGATGGTTATTTAATTGGTGAGACCATCATGGAGAGTCTTCTTATAAAATTGCCAAGGCCTACCAAGTAAAATGTGTCTAGCTTCCATTGGTAATATATAACAAACAATTTTATCATCATAATTCCCAATAGAAATTGATGCACTCACTTGTTTCTTTACTACTATTCCTTCATCCTCTTTAATCCACCAAAGTTTGTAAGGTTTAGGATGAGGTGTAGCAGTTAGATACTAGACCCAATATATGAAGAACCTTCACTTTCACTTTCATTCTCTAGGATATAAGTAGACCTCTTATTACAACACTTAGATGCATAATGCCCTTTTTCCTCACATCTAAAGCATTTGGTCTCTTTATTCCAAATGTCTTTGGAAGGTTCTTTTGAAGGATATTTCTCTTTCTCTTTGTTAGAAATAAGAGCCCTTATATCTCAATCCAAGAGGAAGTGAATTGGATTTGCACCTTTTTCGAAAATCTTTTTCAAATCTTTAAAGAGTTCTTAAAACTTGAAATCGATAACCAAAAATTAAATAAATCAACTAAGTAAAGAAATATAAAAGAAAGATCAAATAACACCAAGATTTATACTGGTTTAGCTTCTTAAGCCTACATTTAGTCTTCCTTCAACAACCTTAGTTGAAGGGAATTCCACTAATAAATATTTGAGTTTACAAAAGTACAATGAAGCTATCAATTGCAATCCTCAAACCACTCAAATCAAAAATAGCAAGTACAAGAGAAGAATTTCTCACTCTCAATCCACAAAGAAATTACTCACTCAATCTCTTACAACCCATAAGAGCAAACACTCACTCTCAACCCTGGCTTTCCTTGCACAAGTATCTAATTACATGGAATGGTAAAGAACCTGATTGAATGACACTCTCAAAGTGCAAATGAATCAAAACATGTGAAGTCCAAATGATCTTGAATGAAATCTTGATGCTTGATCACCCAATGAAGCTTGAATTCCTCCAAGAACAGTTCTTGAGAGACCCTATACTCAAAACTTAGAAATAAAGTCAGTATATCCCAATTAAAATCATTAATGAAACAGGGTCTCAAGTCTAGTTTATATAGAAGAACCAAATCATGATGCAGATTAATCGATTATATTATTAGCATAATCTATTATGCTTTTCTTTCTGTTTTAACAGATTATAGCACATGTACAATCGATTATTTCAACATTTATGCTTGTAACTGCCTCTTTCAACTAACCTAACAGATTAAATTATTTGTATAATGGATTAGGCCTTTGTTTCTGTTTTAATTGATTATGGAACTTATATAATTGATTATATTTCCACTTAGCCTAGTTAGTAATCCATTTGCCTTTCTTAACAGATTATGTTACTTATATAACATATTATGTCTTTCTCTCTGTTTTAATCAGTTATGTAACTTGTATAATCGATTATAGCAAAGTGATTTGTCCTTGTTTAGATTTCTAAGTGTTATGGCTTAATCTAATGGATTATACCACTTATGTAATGAATTATAGTTACCATAAACTAGATTTTCAATCTATTTTAAGCTTATTTCACTAATCATGAATGGATTAAAACATCTAGTACTAACACATTAATGATTTAAACACTCGTTATGCCATTTTGTTGTGCAAGAATGATTAAAACCATTTCTAATCATTTAAACATATTCATCATCAAAAATCAATATGTGTAAAGACTAGGCTCCCCCTATCAACAATCTCCCCATTTTTTGAAGATGACCAACATTTTCTACAATTTCCATTAACTCTCCTCCTTTGGACATTAACAAAAATTGGTAGCATAATTTAGTATATGGAATTCGTATGTGTAGAAAATCAAGAATGTGATGCTCCCCCTATCAAAAAGAGTATATGCACTACGTAATGTTGTGAGCAATTTAAGAATTATTCCAAGATCAAGATTAGCTCAAAATAACTATTCCAAAGCAGATTTAAACAAATATGCAAGGAATGATTTGAATCAGTCTAACAATAGATAGATATCTCATATTAAATCAGTATAATTATGCATTTGAATGTTCTATATAGATGAATTGATAGAAATGACACTTTAATGATCTAAAAAAGGATAAATAATACATTTTTCAGTGGTGAAATGTCATTTTAATCAATTCCAGTCGTGGTGATCAAGTCCTTTGCATGTTATACATGTATAAGAGCAAAATTGACTTAAACAGATGTGATATTTCAATGGTATTACTGTCAAACTGTAAATCATAATCATAACAAGTACATTTTGCAATACCCAACTCAACTATGACTTGCAAATTTTAGCACAGAGTATTATATCTCAATTGTCATGTATTATGCAGCCAAATTTGGCTTCATGTCATTAGAGTCGTGCAACAAAATAAGAATTGCTTGATTTGAATGAAAATGATGCATATATCTCTATGCACAATGAAATACCATGTGAATTTAAATTGGATAACACATATGACGTGCATTTAACTCAAAACATATATTAAATTACCATTTAGACTCATATATAATATCATATTTCTCTATCAATGCATATTCAACCAAAATTGGTCACCTAATCAATTATACCAATATCTTAACCGACTAAAATTTGTAGTATTTTTATGAACAGAGCATATTGATAGCAATATTTTTCACTTTAATTTACACTTGTAGAATTACTTTCTCTATAACATACAATGTCAATATTTATCACAAAACCAAATATCATATTTATGTACCATGATGAGATCAATTTGGTAATGTGTTGAGTTCAAACATATATCAATGTAAGATTGATGTACTATAATATGAAATACACTTAATTGTTAACATAAACTAGTTCAAACATACATTCAGATTTGGATATGAGAATCAATATCAACAAAAGCATTTTCTAAGCATTTCAAGTGAAAATCACTAGAGATGTGTGTGTATGAGTAACCAAACAACATATTAAAAAATAGAAAGTATTGTTGAAAATAAAAGTATTGTTAATGAAAACATAATCCAAATTAGCTAGAGCAAAGAAAACTATAATTTAGGAGTATTTAGCCTTATGGCTAGAGGATTGTAAAATTCCAAAAAAGAAGCAAATGATTTCAGAAAAAATTTAATCAAATTGGTTGGTATCTTTTTCCTCTTCATTTCCTCCATTTCCTTCTTCACTTCCATCTTCTTCCCCTTCAGCATCCTCTTCTTCTTCACCATCTTCCTCCATGGCGTCTCCTTCTTGATTCTCGTTTCCATCTTTCTCTTCTTCACTCCTACTACCATAATTTGCAATTGCATCACCTACTGTTTCATTATTTTCCTCTTCATCATCACCCAAATTTTGCATTCCAAATTTCTATTGAATAACAACTATCTTTTGATCAATCTTGTCAAATTTAGATTGATAGATGGCATGATGGCTTGTTAAAGCATTCATCTGTCTCACCATATATCTTTCAAACTCATTATTGGGACTAAAGGGGGCAACAACAGTGGATGCACTTTCATTAAGAGGATCAACTTCCTCTCCCTCATTTTGATTTTCATCCTTAAATGCCCAACCATTTTCTCTCCTTCTCAATCCCATATGGTGAAGAACAAACTTATCAACTGTGTTTTTCTTGTTATAGTATTGATTGATTTCATTAGTGAAGTGAACTCTATAATACTCAAGGACTTTGGCGATGAAAACACCATAGGGTAAACTAGATACATCAAGCCTAGTTATCTTTGTCATATTGTCTGAAATTATTGTAACCCAATCAATTGAGATATCTTCTTTCAAGGCATGCAGAAGACATATAACCTCTGTTGTTAGTTGTGCATGATTACTTCCTATAGGGAATAATATCCAAGCAATTACAAATGCATACAACCTATCATCTCGCTTCATTCCTCTAGTTCTATAAAGAGAGTAATCTCTAGGTTGTCTAGGATTCCTTAAGCAAGCTTGATATATAGAAAATTTATGCAATCCAGGAATTCCTAAATGAGTCTTTTCACTCCCTGGGCGAAATCCATATCAAGCCTCTTTTGGCAATTGAGCTAAGGAAATATAGGCAATGTCGCTTAGTTCCAAGAGTGATATGAATACTCATCCAGTCTAGGGTAACAGGAGGTTATTCGCGGACTGAGAAGGCTGGGAGTAGTGCGAATACCCATTTGTAATCTTGTTGAAGATTATAGTGGAACACTTTGCAGAGGAGACTGGACGTAGCTCAGTAGATGTGAATATGCTATGTGCAATTGTTATTTCTCTATTGTCTAAACGCTTCTCTTATAGAACCTATAGTTGCGTTTTTATTTCTAAATACAAGAACCTTCCACACTAAATGATTATTCTTCAAAGCTCTTACAAACACTATAATGTACGTTCTGAATAACACATTAAAAGCAACCATCTTTTTCAATCATTTTTTAAGTCGAGCGTCGAAGCACTTATTTGATAAATCGAAACTCGACAAAAGTGCTATATTAGAATAGTTGCAAAAGGAATATTTCTATTAACACTATTCACCCCCCCCCTCCCCCCCCCCCCCCCCCCCCCCCAATTTTAGTGTTTTCCAAGTACTTCAACTCCTTGCTCAAACCATCAAACCATCAGACCTGAGCAAAATATGGGTTTTAGGAACAAAGTTTTATTAAGATTTGAGTATGTTTTCTTTCAAGAGTTGATATGTCTAATGAGGGAGTTGTGGGTGAATTTCTTTGTTGAAACATAATTATATTATTTCTTTGATGTTATTTTAATAAAGTGTAAAACATGTTTCGATATGTTTGTTGGATTGTGATATATGTGTGTTTGATAGTGCTAATGTGACGGGTTAGCTTGTTGATAGAAGGGTAGTCTAGGATTGAATGGTTGTGGGTTCAATTCTAGGTATGAAGAGAGTTAAGAAAAATCTTTAGTTATTTGTATTTTTGTTTAAGGGCAAAATGGTCTTTTATCTTTATTGATTATTGTAAAAATTAAATAAAGGAGGTGTAAGAAGTAAAATCATTCAAATAAAATAAAATAAAATATAAAGGCTGAATGTGGAACAAAGAAAAAAAGAGATTTGGATAGATTTTGTTTTTAAAAATATATTGCTATAAGTGAGGGAATATTAAAGATAGGATTTATTGGTGATTATAAATACTAAGATATAGGGAAAATGGGGAATTTATGTAGAAATCTTACATCAAAGAGAGAAACATAGAGAAAGAGAAAGAAGAGAGACGTTTTGGGAGAGAAGAGAAAGAACTGCAACAAACCTTAGTGAAAGGGAAGATTTGTGGTGTTTTTGGAGTATAGATAAAGTCCTGGTATTTTGGCCAAGATATGAGAAAACTTACATTTGTTTGCTTGTTTGTTGTATGTTATACATTCTTGATTCTCTTGCACGAAAATTATTGTTTTGATACATGCTTATATGATTGTGACTATGATTATTCGTTGTTATTGTTGAGGAAGGGTTTATGTATGCATGATGATAAGGTTTATATCATGTTTGTGTTGGGTTTTCCCCAGGAAAGTATGTATGTTTTGTTGGGTTATCCTATGATAATATGTATTGATGCTAAGGGAGGACAAATGTATGTTGTTTGGGGGGTTTTACCGTATAAATATATGTTATAAAGAGTGGTGTGATGATCATATGTAGTATGTTGGGTTTGTTTGGGTTGTAATATGCATATTGATGGGTTTTTGATTATTTAAGTGATGCAATGTATGTATTAGGGTTTGTTCATAAGGGTATGTGAGACTTGAATGCATGCATGATGTATTGGGTAAATTCACTCGTGATTTAGGGTTAATGTATGTGTGTTTTGAACACTTGAATTTTTTCCAAGATGTGTTTTGTAACATCCCCATAATTTAACACTTAATTTTTTTTATATATATATAAGTAATATAAGAACTGTAACATTTGCACAATCTTCCATAAGGAAATATAAAGTATTTCATGTTAATTACACCTTTTAAACTCAGATTTCAACTTCTCATCTATAAAGATAACTCAGACTCTTATCAACTATTCTTATGTCTCTATCTTCACTTGAACTGGATTAGATGACATTCCTCCATCTGCTCCCATATAACATATACGTTATATGATCATCGCAAAAATATAATTTTCCGACACAAACACAAAAAGTAAGGGTAAGCTACCATAAAAAATATTTTTAATATAAACGTTATGTGAAACCAAGAAGTTGAATCTGGCAAAGCCGGTTAGACATCTTCTTATCTTCCCACATAGGTGCAAGAGAATAAGGTTATACACACAATAATTCATCATAAAATCCATACATCACAAATATCATACAAATTTATTATATTACAAAATAATTTAACTGTACATAATCTGCCTGATAAGAATTTAGTTAAAAACTCATTGAGTATAATTCCAGGAAAGAGAGGTGCGTCACAATGGACAACTTAAGTACCAGGTCTTTCCTTAGCTAAAGTTTTCCTCAACTTGTTATTAACAATTTCTCATTCACAGATTCAAAACAACATCATATGATATTAACACAAGAAATCAATATGAATAAATATATAACAAGCACATATCCCATCAACAGTATTCACACAGAATTTCGAGACATGAATTGTGATTTAATAATAGTAAATCATAATATAAAAGCTTAGAAATGTTAGCTTCCCTTACCTCTATTTCAGACTCAATCTCCTGCTCCGAATTTGTTCTCCCGAAAACCCTCAAGAACCTCTACCTTCTAAAATTTTCTTCCTAACTCTTTCTTCTCAATATTTCTCACTTGATTCTTCCTCTATTTATGCAGAATAAGCTCCCCTCCCATGGCTATTTATAGTCCAAAAATTTTACTATTCAAATTATTTTTTAATATTATTTATTATTTTAATATTATTTTATTAATATTTTAATCACCACTTGCAACACCACTTGCAAATCTTATCCTTCCTTAATCATGCAACTCAGAGATTCTTATCCTCTCATTATTTTTATTTATTTTTTTCGTTTTTACTATTCACTTTTTACTATTCATTTTTTTTAAACAAAACCTTCTAAAATAAGTTCTCAGAATTTTAAACCCCTCCCCTTGAAATTATAATAATTTTCGATCATAAATTTAAATTTTTCTAACCTTAATTATATTTTTTATTCATTAAAATTATTATTACCAATAATAATGCTAAAATTTGCTATTAATTTTTTTAAAATAGATATTTTTCATGGGTCTTACATGTTTCGATTCGATAATAATCAATTATCACTAGTTATAATCGATTATTTGCATAATGGTTTAGAGTTTTGTTTGAGAATAATCGATTATCTTGGATGATAATTTATTATCATTTCATATGTGACGAATCTGGGAATTTGATGTGCTATGGCCACTGAAATAATCGATTATCTTAAGTGATAATCGATCATCATAGTGTATTTTGTGTAACTCTGAAGTTTTTGGGAATAATCAATTATCACTTATGATAGTCGATTATCCCAATGCATTTTTTTTATAAAAATGACGATTTTGATGAAGAATGGACATGGATTAAGCTTAAGGAGCTGTAGAATGTGGTGAAAATCAGAGAATGATATTTGTGGTTATGTTTAAGGCCAATCTTGACTTGTGTTTGAGATTGGAGCATGAGTGGGTGTTGGGATGTACCTGAGTGTGTGGTTGAAAGTATAAGAGTGGGGGAGTCTACTTGTTGTACCCAGTAAATCCTGAGTTTATCTTCAAATAAATGTTTCCTTTTGCCTTGTGTGCAAATGAAGGGTTGTTCAAGTATTGAACCTTCCTTGTGTGAGAGTGATTGTGTTTTTCTTGTCCTTGTGTGGTAGGAATACATGTTCGTTAACTGGATTGCGGGACTACTCTAGAGATTTGTAAGGGAGGATACAAATGATTTGTAGGGGAGGCTACAAATGATCTGTAGGAGATACTACATGTGGGTGAGGTAAGGTACAAGAGTGAGACTAATTTTTTCTACTATGATGTTTATGGTTTTGTGGAGGCTCATGGTGGTGGTCACGATGAGATTATTCATGAAGGTGGTACACACGTTGATGATCGTAATGACAATGATGCTTTAGAGAAATGCCATGATGATATCGTGTGGTGTAGTTAGTATAGGTGTTGTTGAGAGGATAGACAATTAGTCTATGTTTATGATGTTATTAATAACATTGAGGACCAATGGTCGATGATCGAGTAATTTAAAATGATCGAATTGTTTATACTAGAAATTCAATCATTTTATGATAGAAATGTTTTTACAACCTTCACCATATATATTCAATCGTGCTTATCATATTTATGCGCTTTTAAATTCACTAAAACATTAAAAATGAGTTACTCAATACACATATTTACAAATTAAACTAGAAATGGTTCCATTTCATAAAAATACTTATTTAATAGTACTTAAGTAAATAAATATTAAATAGAAAAACTATTGTATACAATTTGTAGTGTTATTCTTTTTCCTTGTTTTTGAACTTTTATAAATTGTATGAATAGTTCATAGGACAATAATTATCTATCTATCTACACAAATAAAATTAATGCAATTAAATATTAGTTCCTAATTAATCTGATTCAAATTTTCATATATATAAGAAAAATATTTATTATAATTTTAATATATTTTAAGAATTGATGTACATATATTAATATATATTCACAAAATTTGGAAAACACATTAAAAAAATTCTAATAATATAATTTGTAACTGATTGTGTTATAAACGAGTTATTACATCGTTTCTATTGAAAGCTAAGATCAAATATAAAACTCAAACCCTAATGCATCGTCTGGCTCAGCGTCTGGCTCACACATCCCATCACCTGAGTTGAAACTTGAGACCGATTAGATTAAAGAGGCTTCTAACGAGAGGCCCAAAAACCCAAATCCTAATCTGATTCGCTTGTGATTATGGCGTCTGAGAGCGCTTCTCGATCGAGTTCCGCTGCTGATTCCTACATTGGGAGCTTGATAAGCTTGACCTCTAAGAGTGAGATCAGATACGAAGGCATTCTCTACAACATCAACACTGAAGAGTCCAGTATTGGCCTTAGAAACGGTATTCTTCTGCTACCCACTTTTTTATTCTGACCAATTTCGCTTAATCCTTTCTGGGTTTTGTTTATTTTCAGTTTAATTTTGTTTTCTTCGTTTCAGATCTCTGAATTCACCCTCAAAATTTGATCTTTGTTGTTGTTGTTTGTTATTTTATTTTTTTTATTGAATTCTGGTGGGGCTTTGTTACTGGGGTATGAATTCTTGCCTCAGGGAAGGATTTTTCTGAAGTTGTGATAGTTCATGGGTTTTCTGCTAAGAGATTGAGAATGGTCTTTATGTGTCTTTATCCCTGCAGCATCTGGGTTGCATGTTTTACTTGTCAATTAAGCGTGGCATGTGGTTTTAATCTATCTCTGTTGCAGTATCCGGGTTTAACTTCTTTCACTGTTTGGATAAGGTTCTCAGATGGACGTAGGCTTACGTTTGGTTCCTGTAATTTTTTTATTTTGTTATTTGCTGCTTGCTTTTGTGGATTGTTTAGTTATTGCATTCCGGGTTAATGGAAAGCTTTTTGATCCATAAATGCAAGGAGTACATAGTGAACTAAAAAAATTAGTCCCTAAGTCGATATCCGTGCGACACTGAAAGAAGCAAAATTCAGATACTCCAGTGCTGATAGATTTATGAAAATCTAAGGCCAAACTGGATTAAAGAATGGAAATTCATATGCTTCCCTCTTATGTTTAAATTTTTAATGTTAGTGAGAGAATAATAATTGGCAATTTACGTATATATCTGTATTCTTGGATAGTCAATCACGCGCTATAGAGATGTTGTGGTGTGTTACGCAATCTATAACCATTTTAGCCTGTTGTGTTTTCACGATGTGTCATGTCTGGAGGGTTCTGAATCGCAGTCTTGTGTAGCATTAGTGGCCGCAACATTGTCTGGATGAAGCCCGTCTTTAACCTCCATAATATAGTGTCAGTTAAGGTTTACTTTGGGAGACATGTGCGTGATTTTATACTTCCCTTAATCAAGGTTTGAAATAAAACCCTATTTTGAAACACGATCCACTATATTTGGTACGATCTCCAGCATTTTCTAATGGTTTTTGACACCTTCCCGGTGTTTCTGGCCTTGATCTGTTGTCGGGCACTATCTTCAATGTTATTTGGTATTGTTTCTATTCCTTTCACCCTCATTTTTCCGTGCTCTCCCTCGGATATTGCTCTGCGCTTTCAGTTTTCTGTTATTTTAAACGTGCAGTGTTGTGGCAATCATGTGTGCTTTTGCAGACAAGCACAGCTCCTGGGAGTGCTGTATCACACCTCTTAGGCTATTTTTTGTTTCGATTTATGTTGCAAGCTATGTTTTGTATTGGAATTAGGGTATACTAAATGTGGACTTGGGCTCATCCACCACACTAGCTAGCTTTGGTGTGTCTCTTCTGAAGTATATATCAATTGATTTCTCAGCCTGTACATAGTATTCTTCGAAGATTGCATAGTGTGGTGCAATACTACAGCCCTATTGCAAGATATACAGGGCATGACTGCTACACAGGAATTGTGGGTTCTTTATATGAATTAGGTCTCTCCCATCACAACAGCTACATTTGTTGTGTGGTAATTGTAAGATTTGCATACTTTCTATCTATGTATGTGGATTTATCTTTAATCTTCATTTAAATGTGATTGAGTGTTCGATATTTGTTATTCTTTTATCCTATAAGGCATGATACCTATTTCTCACTTGATATGCTTCCTATGTGTGTATTGGTTGGAAGTCAAGTCATGTACAGTTGAAAGTTTATGTAGTATTTATAATGGTTGTCCTCTTCGATTGAATTTCAAATCATCAGGACTTCTGATCAATAGTTTTCATAAAACTGTGTGGATTATTGCAGCTTCTAATTTTACCATCTAAATATGTTGTATAGTATCATGGGTTGAACTTATAAAGTGGCGCTTTTGTTTTTGTGTTGCAGTGCGATCTTTTGGTACAGAAGGAAGGAAAAAGGACGGCCCACAAATTCCCCCTGGTGACAAGGTTTATGAGTATATACTTTTCCGTGGTACTGACATCAAGGTACTATGCATGTAAATTGAGAGTACCTTAGGAATAATGGCATGTAAATTGAGTGAGTTTTGTGAAGAAACGTTTTTGGTACAACTTGGTTCTAGAATCTTTGATACAGTAGATGGAACATTAGAAGGTTGATCCAATTTTTCTTATCCGTTTTGAGTTAATCTGTTTAACCTACAAAGGCTTTGTATAGATGTTACTGCATGGAATATGGATTGATTGATGTTCACATTTTATATATAAATCAGATCAGCTCAGACATGTCTTATTTTTTTCTGCAGGATTTACAGGTTAAATCCTCTCCACCTGTGCAGCCTCCTCCACAAGTCAATAATGACCCAGCTATTATTCAGGTTAATGAGATTTCTTTTTGTGTAAATAATGAATCAGTTAAATAATGTTTTCCTAATTATATGGTATGGCATTCTGCAGTCTCACTATCCTCATCCTGTCACCACATCTACAAGCTTGCCTTCTGCTGTAAGTGGGCCTTTGACTGATCTTAACTCTCATAACCCTCAGCATGGACTTCCTGGGTCAATTTTTCAAGGACCCTTACCTTTGTATCAACCTGGAGGGAACATAGGATCATGGGGAGCTTCTCCGCCTGCTCCAAATGCAAATGGTGGTAGGCTTGCTATGCCGATGTATTGGCAAGGATATTATGGTACTCCCAATGGGCTTCCTCAATTGCAACAACAATCTTTGCTTCGACCTCCACCTGGTTTATCAATGCCTTCCTCCTTGCAGCAGCCTATGCAGTATCCCAGTTTTAGTCACTCTTTACCTACTGTATCTTCTAACTTACCAGAATTACCATCATCTTTACTACCTGTGAGTACTACTACTCCTGGTGTAACGTCTGCTTCCTTGCCTCCGTCTAATTTTGCCCCAGCACCTTCTGCTTTACCTCCTGCACCTTCTGCTTTACCTCCTGCACCTTCTGCATTGCCTCCTGCACCATCTGCTTTGCCTTCGGCTTTGCCTCCTGCACCTTCTGCAACGCTTGCTTCTGAAATTTTGCCAGCATCAGTAACAAACAAGATACCCAATGTTTCAACTTCAGCAACCATGTTAGCTGCTAGCTTACCATCACTGACTTCGCTGACTAATTCTGGTCCAGAAATAAATGCTATAGTGCCACCCATCAACAGCAAACCAAATGCAATTTCAGGTTCAAGCTTAGCCTATCAAACTGGATCACAGTTGTCTCCTGCAGTTATTGGATCATCAACTTCTATCCATACAGAAACATCAGCCCCTTCTCTGATTACCCCAGGTCAATTATTGCAGCCTGGACCATCAATAGTTACTTCAGCTCAGCCTTCACAAGCACCTCATAAGGATGTTGAAGTGGTTCAGGTATCATCAATGTCATCTTCTGAGTCATCTCTGCCAGTTTTTACTGATGTTCAACCACCAATACTGCCTTTGCCAGTAACTTCACGACCCAATCACAGGGTATCCTCTCTTCTTGATCTATTAGTTTGCTTTTTATTGTTTTTAAAATGTTTGTTTGTTTCCACACAATATCGTAATATGGGGGAGGTTTTGTTAATGAATTGGAATAATCTCATCCTCTAAATGTATTTAGGGTGCATGGATAGACAGTTGTAAATGATTTTAGATTTTCCTGATTTTGGTTGGAATGAAGTGCATGTTTGATTGAGCATTTGCAAAATTCTTTATGAATGTAATTAATTTTGTAAATTTGATATATAAGGTAAGTGATTTTTGTTTGGATGCATTAAGCAGGTTTGGCATAGTGAGTTTTATCACTTGTTAAACCTAGGTTTGGAGGCAAAATAACACTACTGAACATCAATAAAAAAAAACCTATATTTTTACTAAAATCATGTTGGACCGGAAGCAAAAATAAATTCTAAAGCTGTTTGCCGTGAATCATATTGTACCAAGTTTGAAGAAAGTGGTGTACATTTGACAATTTAATCTCAAAAGCAAGTCAGTAGTATGGCACAAAATATTCAGCCCTATGCAGAAGTTATATATTTTCACTTCTCTTAGCGAAAGTGTTTTAAAAATTTAAACCAAACGTTATTTTTTAAGCAAAATCACGTTTTCCCAAGTTGAATATGCATTTGACAAGTTTAAACGTTGTAAATGTGAAAATCATGACACTTTCCCTCTGATCTTTCATGGAAACTTGCTGTCCTCCTATACATTAAGCTAGGCTTTGATCTAACGAGGAACATGTTGAAATTGTGCTCTGTAATTTAGATGGTCTGCAAACTCTTCTCTGCTGATAAACTTTTCTGTATTCTTTTCCATTTCTTTTGCAGAGAATTAAAGTAGGATTTGATTTGTTTTGTGTATGGTTTTAATTGTCAGCTTGCATACATAAATTGTAATGATTGATGATTGTTTCTTAATTTGTATGCCTTTTGCTTTTATCAAATAAAACTAGCATCAAGTGACGCATGAATGCTTTATTATGTTATTGTATTTAGAGTTTATTTGTTTGATTGAGAAGGACTTCTGACATTTGGTTGCATGTTTTTAAGCCTGGTGGAGCTCCTACTCAAACTCATCATAACTATAGTTACCGAGGACGCGGGAGAGGAAGAGGAACTGGGGTAACAACATTCAAATTACTATTTCATTTATAAATGTAGTCATTTCTCAAGTCACTTATTATAAATATCTACCATGAAACAACATGCTCTATCCCTTTTTTTTTTTTTTAAACAATTTTTGGACCATTGGGATTAGCTAAATGGAAATTATTAATGCTTGCAGGGCCCAGTCACACAATTCACTGAAGATTTTGATTTCATGGCAATGAATGAGAAATTCAGAAAGGATGAAGTATGGGGTCATCTTGGTAAAAGCAAGTCTCACTCAAAAGACAAAGATGGTGAAGAGATAGGGTATGATGAAGATTACCAAGATGAAGAGAATAATGATTTATCGGACCTTGAGGTTAAGGTAATATAATCGAGTTTGCAGCTTGATATGTATCAAGTTTTCACGTAATGATTTTGGTTTTTAGTCTTTGTATTGTGTTTTTGACTCTGCTTTTCATGATTTTTGCAGCCTATTTATAACAAGGATGACTTCTTTGACTCGCTCTCTTCCAACGTGCATGATAATACTTCACGAAATGGAAGGACTAGATACTCAGAACAAGTCAAGCTTGATACTGAGGTAATTTTTCTCTTTAGTGGATTTCATATTTCTGGGGACAATGTCAAATTCTTTTGCTGATTTGTGGTGCAGACGTTTGGGGATTTTGTGAGGTACCATGGAAGCCGAGGTGGCCGTGGCCCTGGTCGTGGTGGACGAATGCGTGGTGGTTATTATGGAAGAGGAGGAGGATATGGATATGGATATGGCTATTCTGGACGAGGCAGGGCTCGCGGTGGTGGTGGTGGTGGTGGCAGTGGTGGTGCCATGCCTGGTCGAGCTTTATAGGTGGCAGGTAATGTTTAGTTATGAGGGCAAGAGCCTAGGTAGCCTCCAACTAAAGTACCTTAGTCATTTTAGGGATTATCATACTTCATTGCTGGGTTACCTGTGCTTGTTTAACAGAAGAATAATAAGTAAGAACTTTTTCTATTGCATGTTACATGCCTCTTGTTACACCTCTACCAAATTTACCTGGTTTGGTGGAAACATGTTTGTACACCATTTTATTCTAGTTATATCAACAAGGCAGAGAAGTTTCAGACAATTTTTTGCAGTATTGCAGCTTAGTCATTTTTGCTGGGTTGCTTGCCAAATGATTCTTAGCCCTACAATTATTATTATATGATTTTGATGTTCAATGCTTCCGCCATTAATGTTTTTCTTTATTTTTACTATAAACTTAGTATTCTTAAACGTATTTTCAGAGGAAATTCACTTATAACAACTCATGATGAACTTTGGATACATTTGTTTTTATGATGGATGCTTGTAGTTTTCATAGATTTTGACAATCTTTTTTATATGGTAGCCCATGCGAAGCAGCCAATTTTTCAAATAATTGCTACTATTACTATTAAAGAAGGTTCGGTTCAAATAGCCTTTGATTTTATGAATAATTAATGATCCACAAATTATTTCTCAAAATTAAATAGTTATGTATCAGAATTAATTCGACTAGTTTTTTTTAGGTTTAATTGCTTCTTTTATCCCCATTTTGGTTGAAGTGTGTCAAATTCGTCCCTCTTTTAGAAAAATGTCAATTTTGTCTTCATATAGAAAAAATTTGTGTCAATGAAATCATTTCCGTTAAATACAAACTAATGGTGCTAAAAACTTAAAGTGAGTTTTGAATAATAATCACTTCATGGGTCTGATCTCTGATATTGTAGTGGATAAAGTGAGTTTTGAAAACAATGATTTTTAACGGAAATGACTTGACACAATTTTTTTCTATATGGGGACGAAATTGACATTTTTCTAAAAGGGAAACGAATTTGACACACTTCAATCAAACTGGGAACAAAAGAAGCAATTAAACTTTTTTTATCATAATTAAATATCTTAAATGTAGCTTTTCAAAATTATATGGTCGAAAACTTTTTTAATTTCTTTTAAAATGTTACTTTTATAGATAAATTGATACCTATTCATGAAAAAAATATCAATACATGATTTGGATCGAAATTTTAGTGCATGGATAAAATTAAATTGATTTGTCTAGTTAAAATTTAGATAAATGAAGGGATTGATATGTTTTTTTTTTCCTATCCTGATCTATTATAACTAAAAGTAAGATTATTTGATCAATAAATGTTGTCACCTTAATTCTTATTATTAAAGTTACAACAATAATTCCGATTAACATATTTTCCCGTTGCACGTTTCTAATTTCTTCTTCTTCATTATTATTATTATCATCATCATCATTATTTTAACTATTATAAATATTTTCATCATTCTAATTATTCTTATATTTAATGTAATTTTTGTCATTATTTATAATTTATATTTATATTAGGCGACTTTTAGTATTTATTTTTTAAGAAATTTTTTAAATCAAAATAAATATTTTATTAATATTATTTTTTAAGTAACTAGTTAACCATTTTTCCAATTTGACCAATTTTTAAAGTTAATTATTTTTAAAATTAAAAAATTACTTACAAAATTAACAAAAATTAATCATAATAAAATTATAAAAATTATTCATATTTAATTTTGTATTTATAATAAAAATAAGGTTTAATTGCTTTTGGTATAAGTATTCTTTGTACTTCAAGCATACATGAAAATACCACTTAGAAGGTTTGTTTTAGCACTGTTATCAAGGTATCCAAACAAAAGTAATTGAATAAAGAAATGAAAGTTTTCTATTTTTGTCAAAATATATAATAAAGCAAAAATTCTTACACACACAAAAGAAAAGGCACTCAATGATTATTCACATATGATAAACTACACAATATTTAGGGATGACAAAAAAAATTTGCGGGTAAAATTTAGAGTGGATAGTTGCTACTCGCTGCTGGTAACGGGTAGCGTATATTTTAATACCCACTTTTAAATGGATTGGGTACGGGTAGTATACTACCTGATCCGCAGGTACCCGTTATCGGTTACCCGTAAAATAATAATAATAATAATAACAATTAATTTATATATTATTTAATTAAATTTAATTAAAATTAAATTAAAATTTATTTAATTTATATTATATATTTTTTTTCTGCAATTTTATTTTAAAATGTATAATACATTTTTTTTATTATTTGTGGTATCTGCAGGTATCCACGAGTTTTAAAATACCCGCGGGTATTTTCCATGTGGGTAACCGACAGGTAGCGGATCAGGTAACGGTACATTTTTATCTGGTAGGTCGGGTTTCAGATAGGCACTATCCATGTCCGAACCGTTGTCATCCCTAGTTGCAGTGTATTAAGTTTGTTCATCCTTTTAAACAAGTTTCAATTTCGTCCAAACATGGTAAAATTCGTCTCAATCAAGTTCCTTCCATTAAATAGGTGTTAGCTTTTTTTTCTCTCTCTTCTACTCCTTTGAATACAACAGTATTTTGCTATTCGAATGTGTGTCATCTACATAATCATAAGTAATAAATTTTAAATAATTTATTAAAAAATAACATATTATAATATTCATGGATAAAAATTTTTGTATATCAAAATTGAAGAGAAAAGGTATAATCATTCAATTACTGAAAGTGCTAATTTCTCTCTCTTACTCTGTTCAACATCAAACACTTATTGAAAATTGTTAATCCTACTGTCACAAAACACTAATGGAAAAATTGCTTTTTATGATAGGTAAAAATGACATATTATGATAGATAACCTTAGCATCATAGTTCTAGGCATCATAATATGTTCAGGTATTATGACATACTTTTACCTATCATAATATGTAGCTTATTATGACATACTTTTACCTATCATAATATGTCAAATATATTATGACAAGTAATTATTCACCTATCATAATATATACTTCTCAAAAATAAGGTTTTATTACATACATTGTTCACCTATCATAAAAACTTGTTTTATTAAAAAAATCATTATTACATTTGACATATTCAATCAATTTACAATTAATTCCCTGTATTATAATCTCATCAATCAATTTATAATCAATATAACATGAAATGAACATATTCAATAAAACAAACATAATGAAATTCATTAAAAATATTAAATTGTCTAATAATATTTAATACATAATCTGTACATCAATCCATGTATTAAATCCAAATATAACATTAACCTACACTACATTGTAGTTAAGTTTCTACAATTTACTAACACTAAAATAAAAGAAGCCCACTTGGTTCTAATGTGCCTACGATTTCCGCTCCAAGCTCACCTTTAGAGTATATTTTAGTGAGAGTGTTGGCACCACCACCAAGCCTTTCATAGTGGTTTAATTGGAATCCCTTGACCACATCAACAAGAGTAGAACATCTGATAGCAAAGCAAGAGTAGAACATCTGATAACATAACAAACCAGTTTGCTCCTCATTTTACATGAGATTGCAAGAGACCAAAAGGAGATCCTTTTGTCACAAGAAATCTTAAAACTAACACCGACCCTCCCCTTCACCAATTACTAAAAGCAAAATAACAACAATAATAATAGTAATAATAAATAATTTAAGCTTCTACATGTGGAAACATAACATAATGATGTATCATTACAAACTACCCCACAAATATTGTTGAACATTGACATATGCCATCAAAGTGATAAAAATGAACAAAAACTTCATGGTAATAATATATGTTTCGGTAGATATTTTGCGGGACCGAGACACTAACCTTTTCTAACGTGGCTTTACCGCTTTCCAATGCTTGAACTGGGTTCTCCGCTTGTCTTCTTTCCTCCTAGGCCGCTCGATTGTCTGAAATTTTGGCCGTTCGGTGATCTTTTAACTTTGACCGTTCGGTCGCCTTCCCGGTGGGGAGGGGGAGGTACCTGCAAAAGGCACTCTGACGCCCAAGTCAAGCGTGTATTGAAGAGCCTCGGCTCTTGATTGAATATTTAGTGAAGGATTTTCACTATTTTAGTATTTGAGTATATGAGTTGAATGTGAATGAAGTGTGATTGGAAGACACTTGGCTGGTGGCCCTGGCTCTCTATTTATAATTTGTCTCATGAACCTTGAACTGATATAAGCCCAATAAAATATAAACAGAATAAAATATAAACAAACTTACCTGAAAATAAATATTCTTAATTATTCGATCTTCTGTTTATCAATATCTTTAATAAGATATTCTTGATTATTTTATATCTTTAGTAAGATATATCGTAACCGCTCGACCCCGATATCATACTGTACTTTATGCCCCCCAAGTTCGAGTTAAGTGTTAGGCTTTAGCCATGGTTAACTGTAGGACTTATGAGTTCGGGGGAGGTTGTTCTCGTTGTATTGAGGAGCTTGCTTTGCATGTGCTTCCGAGAGGGATTTACCTATTCGGCCTTCAACATGAACCAAGAGGGATTTACCTCTCGGCCTTCAACAAGAACCGAGAGGGATTTACCTCTTCGGCCTTCAACACGAACCGAGAGGGATTTACCTCTCGGTCTTATTCATCAACGAGAGGGTTTTACCTCTTGTCCAAGGGGGATTTACCGCTCGGTCTTCTTCATTAACTTTTGACAAGAGGGATTTACCTCTCGGCCGAGAGGGATTTACCTCTCGGTCTTTGTCTTCAACTTTCTAGTTGATGAGAGGGATTTACCTCTCGGTTTTTTCTTCAACGAGAGGGATTGACCTCTCGGCCGAGAGGGATTTACCTCTCGGTCTTTATCTTCAACTTTCAAGTTAACGAGAGGGATTTACCTCTCGACCGAGAGGGATTTACCTCTTCGGCCTTCAACATGAACCGAGAGGAATTTACCTCTTCCACCTTCAACATGAACCGAGAGGAATTTACCTCTTCAGCCTTCAACATGAACCAGGAGGGATTTACCTCTTTGGCCTTCAAGATGAATCGAGAGGGATTTACCTCTCGGCCGAGGGGGATTTACCGCTCGGTCTTTAACTTCAGATTCTTTCTGGGGGACTGTCTTTGATTTGTAGTCTTGTGACTTGCAAGATATATAATATAAAAAATATAGACGAGACCGTTCGGTCTTTGGTTGAATGTTTGAATAATCCATATTAGGATGTTTCGTAGTTGGAAAGTAACTGCTTTATAGCCTTGTGATTTGTTTTTGAATTCAAACCTGCATTTAAATGCATGTATAATATAGTATGTGGTAATCTTTAAATGCATCTCGATGCGTATATATTATGAAAACAATCTCCACAATGCTGCAGCTTTTTTGATTTTATATTCTACCCTAGAAATTGCATATCATATATCGTATAATATTTTATGGATTATATTATATTATATATATTTTTAATAACTATATAAAATAGTTGTTATAATATCTATTATCAATTAGATATTTTATGAAACATTCATATTTCAAAAATACTTATCTTGTTGATGACGCCTCATATAGGGATGATGATTCACGTAGTGTAGTTTTCATTTTGATGAAAGTTTCTGGTGTTAGATTCGAATAGTGATGTCAAGACTGAACGCTCGTCTTTGTTTCTTGTGGTTTCTGATAATCTTTCTGGTGCTTTGATGTTCCTCCATGCTCCTTGTGGTCATCATTTGGGCTTCTTCGGCTTGCTCTCGGGCCCCACGGTGGGCGCCAAAATGTTTGGGTAGATATTTTGTGGGACCGAGACACTAACCTTTTCTAACGTGGCTTTACCGCTTTCCAATACTTGAACTGGGTTCTCCGCTTGTCTTCTTTCCTCCTAGGCCGCTCGATCGTCAATGATATTTTAACTTTGACCGTTCGGTCGCCTTCTCGGTGGGGAGGGGGAGATACCTACAAAAGGCACTCCGACGTACCTACAAAAGGCACTCCGACGCCCAAGTCAGGCGTGTATTGAAGAGCCTCGACTCTTGATTGAATATTTAGTGAAGAACCTCGACTCTTGATTGAATATTTAGTGAAGGGTTTTTACTATTTGAGTATTTGAGAATATAAGTTGAATGTGAGTGAAGTGTGATTGGAAGATACCTGACTTGTGGCCATGACTCTCTATTTATAATTTGTCTTATGGACCTTGAACTGATATAAGACCAATAAAATATAAACAAATTTACCTGAAAATAGATATTCTTAATTATTTGATCTTTTGTTTATCAATATCTTTAATAAAATATTTTTGATTATTTTATATATTTAGATATATCGTAACCGCTCCACCTGATATCATACTGTACAATATATAAACAAGAAATATAATATCTGAGACAACTTCTTTGACATAAAAAGTGTTTAGTTTTGGAAGATAGATGACATATCAAATGATGCTTGCGGATGTAGTTAGCCGTGCTTCCATTGTCAGTGCTTCCATAGTCAGTGTTTATTTTTATCTAATTTTTTTGTTTGAAAGGAAAACTATGCTCAAACAATTATCTCCTTACACCATATACATATCCTTTTCTAAAAATAAATACTGAATCTATTTATCTTACAAACAAATAAATTACCTGGAGTTCTTTTAATTTATATTAGCAATATAATTTTAATTTTCCTAAATTAAAAAATTTAGAAAAAAAATTTATAGGAACATAAGTAAACTTCAATTAACAGAATTCAAAGACAAACATTTTTACGTTTAAAATAGAAAAGAAAATAGAGAAATTTTAAATGAACTTTGAATTGAAACTTTTTGACAAATATAAATGGTACAATACTGTCACTACTTATACTATTTTAAATGTTCTATTATATTTGCATGCGTCTAACTGTTGTTATAGTTCGTCTAACAACAACAATAATTGATAAAGGTTTACTTCCGAAAGTTTTTGAAAACATTATTCAAACTTCTCCACCCTTCTTTCTTTTCTAGTGTTTTACTTCACTCAAATATTCTGCATGTTTTTCAGGGCTTTTTGAATGGATTAAGATGTCATCAATAAATATAACCATAAATTTAAAAAAAAGAATGGTAGAAATTTTGATTCATGCAGTCTATGAATATTGTAGAAGCATTTATTACTTCAAAAGACATAACTAAATATTTAAAGCGACCATCTGACAAATAATCAATTGAATAATAATATATAAATAACTATCTATATTTTTATTTTTTTGAAAAATAGTAGAATTAACTTGTCTTACTATATTTTTTTAAAGTTTTTTCTATTAATTTTCTGTTTCATTTAAAGTTATCAAATTCATATTTAAATTCTTTTTCATATCAATCTTAAATATTAATTCCATTTAGATTTTTACTTTTATATTTTATTATTTGCATTGTGTGGTGGAAGATAGCGGCTCGAAATCAGAGTTGCTAATACTCCACTTCTGCTCCCCTAAGTTTTTTTTTTAAGTAGAACTGTATATATTGAGTTTGGATTTTGATTTTTCTATGGTTGAAATCTAATTTTTGATAATATAATATTTCCTAAATAATTAATAAATTTGATTAGTTTTAAAAATATTTGGAAGGTATTATCGGTTGGTATTTTCATATATAATTAATTACTTTGTAACAAGCTTAATCCAAAAGTTTTGTAACACATTGCACTTATTAAATACAATTAAAATACAAATGATATGAAACCAATTTTTTTATAATGCGGATTTATGCATATTATGTCCATATATCTAACTCTGTTATTATAAATATTTAACCAATTTGAGATAATAATGTAAATATAAATTTATTTACCATCTACTGTATAAAGTAAATATCTATATAATATCTCTGTTTAATTGATTTTATAATTTTATTAACTTCTGAAAGGCCCTATAATAAAAACTTCATTAAATAAGATTTATTTTGTTTTTATTTTCATATCTTTTTATTTTATTTTATCATCACTAATATATTTTCAAAAATTCAAGTTAAATCTTTCTGTATTAAAATCCAAATTGATGTACAAATCACTCTTAAAAGTACACACTTCTATTCCACATCACGTTTAAACCCTTTTCAATTTCTAAAATTTCATACTTCCCTCAAACTAAACACGATCCCTCCCTCCTTTTTTCTTCCGGCGAAACCCTCACCGTCGTTTCATTTTCCTCGACCGCACCGCATCTGTTCCTGCCATTTTCGGTGCAATGTTCACGCCGCAGAAAAAGGTGTGGCCGAATGCCGCTGCGCCTTTCACGCAACACCGAGGCGGTGCTGCGACGGGTTCCGCCTCTGCGAAGGAAAAGTCAGTCGCCGACGGTCCGCCGCCGCCGCCGTTGGTGTCTCTGACCGAAACCACCGTAGCGGTGGGGTTCGACACGGGTAACGCGGAGGACTGGAGGCGGTTCACGGAGTTAGGGTTGCTGGATGAAAGTGTGATGCAGAGGAAGGACCATGAAGCGCTCGTGGAGAAGGTCTCGAGGCTCGAAAGAGAGGTTAGACTCGGTGAAGGTTTTGCGAATTTTCACCGATATTGATCTGAGGCGCGTTTCTAAAGTTTTGTTTTTATTCGAGCATAGAGCAAAACCTTATCTGTTTATGGTTTTTGTTTAGCTTTTAAGGATAACATTTTGTTTAAATTTGTGATTGATTGGCGTTTAGAGCTTGATATTTATGATTGATTAATTTGAATCTATAGTTGCAGTCGGTTAATAATGTTATTAATATTGATATTAATATAGCTATTGATGCTTATGTAATTTAGAGAAAGAACATTTTTGATTGATTTAAGTAGCAGCTTGAGTAGCTTTGTTTAGATCCCCGATTATCCCTAAAAGAAACCCTTGATGTGTTGGAGAAATTACTGGAAAATGTGGCTGTGATTTTTGTTGCAATGCTGTTGTAAAGACTTCAAAAACTGTGACATTGTACCTGCAGTTGAAGTGTGGATTGCAACAGAAACCTATTGAAACAAGTGTTGTAGTTGATAGAGTGATGAAGGCAAATCATTTTATGCTATTTCATATCAATGGTTGATACAGCAGGGACTGGAATTATGACATGGTTTTGACTTTGGATGGACCAATTTTTCTAAACTATGCCCTTTATATATTAAGGACCTAAGGGAGTAATTTTGAAGATTGGAGCTTCGAGTCAAATGATAAATTTAAGGTTGAGAAACTTAGTGCAGTAGGAATAAGGTAATTCATGTCATTCTATGACAGATTGTAATTCTGACTCTTGGTTTCATTAATTTCCCTTAAACCTGCTGATTCAATGTTTCCAACTCATTAAAAGCTAGTTGCTATGCAAATGTTCTCATGATATCAAAATGAAGTCCGAACAGGTATTGTATACTGAATATAAATAGAAGTACGAAAACATATCATTGTGTGTAAAGAAGCACATTCCTTGGGTGGGCTCTGCATCATAGTTTCTAAAATATTTTATGGTTGCAGAGTTCCTGTATATTGTGGATATAATGTCATCTCCCTGATGATTGTTCATTGATGAATTATTTTGTTTCTGATGATTGTTCATTGATGAATTATTTTGTTTATGATGATTGTTCATTGATGAATTATTTTGTTTCTTTCATTTTTTTCATAGCTTTTTGACTACCAGTACAACATGGGCCTGCTATTGATTGAGAAGAAAGAATGGAATTCAAAGTTTGACCAGCTGAGGCAAGAACTAGCTGAAACTGAGGAGATTCTAAAACGAGAACAGTCAGCACATTTTATTGCCTTGTTTGAAGTTGAGAAGCGAGAGGAGAATTTGAGGAAAGCATTGAGCACAGAGAGGCAATGTGGGGCTGATGTATGCTTTTTGTTTTCATCTTCAATTATATTGTTATATTTGTCTACTTGCTTGCAGTTCTGCTTTCCTCTGTTGTGTGTTGCCATCCTTTTTAATTAGGTTAGTGTTAGAAGAAGAGCCTATCATCAGTTGGGCTTCAATTTTTTCCTCACTTCTTCACTGCTTTTCATGACATAATTTTGGAGTATTTAGGCATTACCTTTCCCTAAAGACCACAATTGATATAAGAATGTTATGGTGCACTGAAAACTTAAGTTTTATCTGTTTTTGGTTCCCGCCTTTCTAATTATTACAAAAGGATCACCTTATTTTAACTTGCTTTCCTTTTTTCAAAGATTGGTATAGGAAATGGTGAAAACATCAGAGAATAGAGATAGTGATAATATAAATCATCTTCTTTAACCTCTGGCCTTACGGTTTCCATGCATGCATGTTCTCTTTCCTTTATTACTCTTCAGATTGTTCAGTACTTTACCGATAGGAACCTGGATACAGTCCTGATTTCATTACTAATACAGTGATTGTTCAGCTGTACCGTGCTTTCTTATTTCTGGTACCTATCATTTACCAATTTATTTCTATTTCAATTTTATGATCAGATTTGTATGACATTTCTGGAGTTTCTCATGTTAGGGTTGGAGCTTGAGATGCTTGTTTAGATGTGCCTTTATTTTATAGTGATGTTTGAAAATCATTCAATTGCAGCTTGAGAGAGCTCTGCGTGCAATGCAAGAAGAGCATGCCCAAGTCAAGTCTAACTCCCATACAAAGCTAGCTGAAGCTAGTGCGTTGGTTGATGGAATTGAAGAAAAGTCTTCAGTGGTTGACAAGAAACTGCTTGATGCAGAGGCTAAGCTTGCTGAGGTGAACAGAAAAAATGCAGAGCTGGATATGAAATTGCAAGAGGTCGAGGCTCGTGAAAGTTTGCTTCAAAAGGAGCGTTTGTCTTTAGCTACTGAGTATGCTCTTTCTCTACATTATGATGGTTTTGTTCGTTATATTTTTTGACCTCTTATGCATTGCAATTTAACATGAAGTTGGTATTCTACGTTGCAGTCGAGAATCATTTGATGCAACATTCTATAAAGAAAGGGAAGATTTGAAGGAGTGGGAAAGGAAGCTACAACAAAGAGAAAATATGCTATCCAGTGGTTGGCAAAATATCAGTGAGAAAGAAAAGAAGATAGTTGAAACCGAGAAGAACCTTAAACAGAAAGAAAGAGACCTGGAAGTGTTGGAGAAAAAGATTAATTCATCTAGTTCTTTATTGAAGGAAAAGGAAGCTGAGATTATTAGAAGAATAGCCAATATAAATGTGGAAGAGAAGGTGTGTTTCGAGCTTTTTTATTGTGTCTTGACTATTTGTTTTCTGCTTTTTGTATTTTGCTTATACTTTCCATTCCTTGTATGTTGTGACTATGGTTTCAGAAAGTGGATTCTTTGAAGAGCACGCTGGAGATGAAAGAGAAAGAATTGTTTGCATTGGAATCAAAACTTAATTCTAGAGAAAGAGTAAGTCCGGGAATGTGGTTGCTATACAATGCAATAAAATGATGTGCAAAGTTCAAGAAAAAAAATTACATAACATGATTGAATAATTACTTAGCACATGACCCAGAAATGAAATTCAAAATGATACCAGTGAGATAGACATTCTTCTTGAAATATATAGATTCTGAAGATGCTTAACACCTGCACATATGCTTTCGCTCATGTTGAGGTCCAAGAGTGGTATTTTTGTGGAGTAAAATCAGATGACTTGATGCTTACAAATTTTTAAGAGCACTGAATAAATTCCATTTTGAATGAATGAATTTTCCTAGGGCTAACGATTCTTTTGGTTTCTGCATTTGTGCAATGACTCAGGCAGATAGTATTTCACAATTGAAAACTGTGACTGTGATTTTACAAGTGCTATGCTTTTACATTAGCATCTTGACATCTGCCTTTCGTTTGTGTATTTCATATTAAAATTGACAAATTTATTATCGAGTAACATCATTTTGTCAGTTCATTTTTTTTCTTTTAATATTTCTACAGGATAATAAAATATTAAACCATCTTTTCCACTGACAAGAACTTACTACTTTTCTAAAGATAATGTTTGGGTTGAGACCAAACGCTGAAGCCATGCTTTGTCTTTATACATTAGCAGATGATAGTTTAAAGATTTATTTGCTTAACTGAATTACTTTTTGGTCAACATGGTGATAAATTTATTTAAGGTTTACTTTGGGAAGGACAACTCTACACAATTTTTCTCAAGTGAAAGTAAGGGAAGAAATTGAATGTGGGAACTCACCATATAAACTCAATATAAAAAAAAATTATGATCACAAGTGTACATGTTTGGCATTAGTTACTTGCATGATTTTATGACATTCTGACGGTTGAACCTGTGGTTTCTACAGGAGGGGATCCAGAAGGTCCTTGGTGAACAAAAGGCTACACTGGATTTGCAGTTGCAGCAGGTTGATTTTGAAATGGAACGCAAGCGGAAATCCCTTCTTGAGGAGTTTAGCAGCAAGGAGGAAGCCTTGGAGCAGAGGGAGGCTGAAGTCAACCATAGGGTAAAAAAGGTTGAAAAAGAAGAGCAAGCCTTGAGTAAGAAGGCTGAGAGAATAAAAGAACAAAGTAAGGAGATTGAAGCAAAATTGAAATCTTTAAAGGAGAAAGAAAAGACTCTTAAAATCAAGGAGAAAGAGTTGGAGAAGGAAAACCAACAATTGGTTGCTGATCGGGAGACCCTGGAGAATTTAAATGCTGAACTTCAGAGGATAAAAGCTGAGATTTCTCTGCAGGAGGAGCAAGTACACCAAGAGACTGAGAATTTGAAGCTTGCTGAGGATGATAGGTTAGAGAATTCTCGATTGCGATTGGAACTGAAACAGGAGATAGAGCATACCAGATTGCAGAAGGACTCTCTTGTGAAGGAAGCTGAAAACTTAAGGGAGGAGAGAGAGAGGTTTGAGAAAGAGTGGGAAGTACTAGATGAAAAGAGAGAAGAAATTACTAGGAAGCAGCATGATATTGATGTGGAGAAAGAAAGTTTAAGAAAATTTCAGAACAGTGAAGAAGAAAGATTGAAAAGCGAGAAACAAAGTATGCAAGAACAAAGAAAGAAAGAGCTGGAGAAGCTTGAATTGGAGAAGGAATCATTTAGAGATTCAATGAATCAAGAGAAACACCTGTTGTCTGAAAAGGTGAAAAATGAACAGGCTAAAATGCTTCAAGATTTTGAATCAAAGATGAGGAATCTTGAGAATGAAATCCAGAAAAGACAGGAAGAAATGGAGGAAGATTTGCAGGAAAGAGAGAGAAATTTTCAGGAGAAAATGCAAAGAGAACGAGACAATATTAACATATTGAAGAATCTTTCTGAGAAGGAATGGGAAGAAGCAAAGGCTGAGGGGATTAGATTAGAAAATGAAAGGAAGGAACTTGAATTGAACAAGCAGCAATTTCAGTCAGGCCAACTTGAGATGCGTGAAGATTCTGAAATGCTTATGAATCTCAGTCAGAAAGTTAAGAAAGAACGTCAACGCCTTGTGGCTGAAAGAAAAAATTTTCTTGAACTTGTTGAGAATCTGAAGAGTTGCAAGGTCTGTGGTGAAGTTGTTGGGAACTTTGTTTTATCTGATACTAAACTATCTGACTTGAAGGAAAGTGTGGCCATTCCTTTGCCTATTTCCCCTGTTCTGAATTTTAAGCCTCCAAACTCCCAGGACATTGTAGCTACATCTGACATTGACAATTCTGGATCTGTAAGACCTGTGTCTTGGATCAGCAAATGCAAATCCAAGATTTTCAAACTGTCCCCAAGTAAAAGAGCTGAAGCTATTAGTGCTTCAGACATGGCTGGGACATCACCCTCAGATGTGAATGATGGTGTAGACAAAGCAGATGAGCCTGCATCTCTTGCTAATATAGAAGGAGCTAGAGTTAGTCTTGATGAACGTCAACCAACAGTTGGGATGACATATCACTCTCTAAATACGCCACACCTCCAATCTGATAACATTGATAAAGAGGTTGGGGATGAACACTCCCTATCCATAGGTGAGCACAGCAGGGTTGATAGTGTGGTTGATGGAGATCGAGATGATTCTCAACAGTCTGTTCCAAAGCTTCACAGGGCCAGACCTGGGAGGAAAAGCAAATCTGGAATTGCTAGAACACGCTCAGTGAAGGCTGTTGTTGAAGAGGCCAGAGAGTTTCTAGCCAAAGAAAACAGTCCAGAAGACTCCAGTCACATTGAGAAAGCCAACACTGGAAGGAAGCGCCAACGGGCACAAACTTCTAGAGTTACAGAAAGTGAACAGACTGCCGGTGATAGTGAAGGGCAATCAGAGAGTATTACAGCTGGTGGGCGCAGGAAGAAGAGACAAACAGTTGCTCCGCCAGCTCAGGTTACTGGGGAGAAACGATACAATCTTAGGCAGCACAAGACGTAAGTTTATTCTCACGTCTCATCAGGCCATATTGGGACCAGTAGCAGGTTACATTATATCTTATGCTGGTTGTGTATTTATTGGAGGGATTCTCTTGGGTGTGAGGTGTGAACTGAATATACACGGCTAATATTTAGATTTATATTAACTTGAAAGGAGTGATATGTTTGAAATAAATTTATGGTTGATTTCTGAAGGCCAATTGATATTTGCTATTGTGATAGGTAGATTTCTGTAATAGCAAGAATGACATTTATTATATTCTCATTATTAAACTGTGGTTAGGAAATTGTATTTTAGCGTAAATCAGATTATTTTAGGTGGTGAGATTATTTTATAATATTATATGGGCATAAACACTAAATTCAGATACTAAGTATGTCAGTTTTTGTTCTGTAGTATGTTTATTAAAATAAAATTGGTTTTACTAATAATGAAAGGTCAGAAACTATATTTGTTGATATGTCCCCATGCTGAATAATATCTGTAAGAATTTGGTCTTTAACGGAGTCCAATGGCGCAATGAAATCCATGTTGCTCTGACCTTACATCGTGAGATAATGCTTTGTTGTTGATTATTCAGAAGTTTTTTTTTTGTTTTTGTTTTTTTTTTTACTGAACTTTAAAAGATCCTATTTACTTGGCTGTCCAGCTGTGGTGTGGTGGATACTTTCTCGTAGGAAATTGAATTGCTTGATTGAGTTTTAATGCCGTTTGGATTTATGTGAGAGGATGTTATGGGGTTGTTATTGCAAGTGTCTTTCTTGTGGCTGTTAAATATATTTAGCAGCAAAACCATCATGCATCATGTCTGTTTATATTTGGAGTTGTGGTCATATTTTTCTTTATTCTTCTGATATCACGGCTTTTCTGGAGCAGTGCGGGCAAAGGTTCATCAAAACAGGCCTTACCAAATGCAACAAGAAGTGTGAGGAAAGAGGCTGTGGTGGAGGGGCAGATGAGCCCCGAAGTTGTTGAAACCTCATTAGCAGCTGATGACAATGTACAAGTACAAGACAAAAGCACGGTGCAGGTCACAACAACAAAAACTGTGGAAGTCTCAGATGAAAGAGTTGTTAGGGTAACAGCTTTCTTGTGATGATTGATTTCAGCAAACTTTTTATACATACGTTCTATTTTATTTTTACACGTTATTTTTTTTTTTTTCAGTTTGAAGTACCAAGAGATATTGTTGATGACAATGGTGCTGCAGAGGAAAATGGTACATCAGAATATCGAGAGGAAGATGGAAGCACAATCCATGATGTTGAAAATGATGATGATGATGATTACGAAGATGAGGATGAGGAACATCTGGGTGAGGTGTCCACCGTAAAGAAGATCTTCAGATTTTTTACAACGTGATATACAAATGTTATGATTCCTTATTTAGGAGATTAGGCATGTAATATTAGATTGGAGTAGCATCCATGTCTGTTTGGCAGCGGAGAAGCATTGTTCTGCTGCCTGTGTTCTCAATAACTGTTTTCTTGCAAAAATAGATTTGCTGCTAAGGAAGTCAATGCTTTCCAGAAATGAACTAAATGGGTAATCCATTTTTACTGCCTATTCAAATGTGTAACTTAAAGTTAATACACTTTGGTTTTGCAATATTAGTTTTGTATAATAATTAAGGATATTTTTTTATTATTATAATGGCATGTTAAAAAGAAATTTGAAAGATAGAAAAAAATAGACTTTTATTATATCATTATTTTTATTATTATTTATAGAATTAGTTAAAATTATAGAGTTTTTAAATATAGATTAAGGAAAAAATATAAACATTTATAAATACGAAGAACATAAAGTATAATTTGTTGAAAATATTATATCAACAAATAATTATGATTTAATAAATTATTTAACAATTTTAGTGTAACAAATTAAAAACTTTTAAATTAATTGTTTTTTAATTTTCAAAATGGTATAAAATAAAGTAATGTAATGATAGGTAAGATTAAGTATTAATATTGATAATTAATGTTGATTTAATATGAGTGAACTATGACATTATAATTATAATTAGGAAACGTAGTGAGAACTACGCTTCCAGCATGTAAGGTGGTTAGTACTGTTTCTATCACAGCATTTTCATAGTGTAGAAAACTGAGATTTAAGAGAGAGACCCTGGCGGAGATAGAAAGGTCTCTTTTTCCGTGGAGGGAAAGAATGAGTCTGATGGCCCCACAATGAAGGTGAGTATATCCTTCATGCTCCCAATGTCGGATTAATTCTTTTGGTATCTCTATTGTCAAATACTGTTTTACTAATGTTGCCACAAGTGAACATTGTTTCATTCGAGAGGACTGAAGGTGCGACTTTGAGATGGGAGTACTGTCCACTAGTATTGGGCATTTATATTTGTGTATGAGTTCCGTTCGAGGTGTGTCTAGTTTACATTTTTGTTAAGTTTATTTATTTATTTATAGTTTAAAGCTTTTCCTTAGGACAAAACTTAGGTCTCGTCTCAATAAGGTAGTAAGTTCATTTTGGTTAAAATAGGGCCTGAAAATTCTTGTGAAAAGATTTGTCATTTTATTTTTGTGAAAACCTTTTGGTAGAAAATAGTTGCTATTTTCATTCTATACATTCTAGTGTGCATGGGATTATCACGAGGAACTGAACTTGAAAGATGACATGTAAGACCTAAGAGATAAAAAAGATAAATAACATTGAAGGCATGTTTGCTCAATTAATGCGTAAGAGAAAACATGGAGGAGGGGGTTTGCACAGAAGAAGAGAGTATCATAAGGAACCCCATTCTTAAAAAAGTGAAGGTTGTATAGTAGCCATCATAATTAAAGATTAGGTTAAAATATCATAAGGTTAAAATCTTCTGTTTATACTTATATTTATATTATTGGAATTTCAATTTGTTCTTTTAAGTCGTTTTAATTGAATTTTTATTTTTGAAAATGTAATAGAATTTGATTATTTTTATTAATTTAGTACTGGTGATGTGAATTTAGTGTTACGTGTTAGTTTGTAATTTTTTTATTTTTTTTTTAATTTTTACATTTTTAATTTTCATTAAAATTTTTGTCATGAGAATCTTGTCACCTAACGGATATAGTGTGATGTGATAAAGACAGTGTCACTTGTTCTGATGGGATAAGTGTTAAGTAAAAAATCACAATTTTCTCCTTTTATTTGTATTTTGTCTTAATTCAGTTATATATTTATTTTTTTAAATTGGAGTAATTTAATCTCTTTTCAAATTAAGATCAAATTTAAATTTTATATAGATGTATAATGATATTTTCATTAAAAATTAATATTTTTATTAAATAATTTTAACAATATTAAATTTATTTAAAGAACTTTATTTAAATTTTGTTTTAAATATTTATATATTAATAATTTCTATATAAAGAGTTAGTTTAAAAATAACAATATTATAAATTCAAATATAAAGTTATAAAATAGTTTTATAACAATTTAAAATTTAAAAATAAAATTTAAATAAAATACAATGTAAAATATTAATTTAGATAAACTTAATTTTATTGAAAATATTAATAAAAATATCATTATAACAATTATAACATTTATTAGAAGTGACAAAACGGGTTAACCAGGTCCATTTAACCTGAACTCGATATTGGTATACCAAAAAAAGTCAGGTTAGGATGGAAAGTTAAATTTTAATGAAAATATCATTATAATAAAAGTTAAATTTTAATGAAAATATCATTATATATTTATATAAAAATTAAATTTAGTCTTAATTTGAAGAAGGATAAAATTACTTCAATTTTTTTTTTTAAAAATTAGGACTTAATTGAGACAAAACACAAATAAAATTATTAAATTGAGATTTTTTTAAATAATACTTTCTCCAACAATGACATGTGGCACTATGACGGTCATGTCACACTATCTCTACCACGTGGCAGGATCCTCATTTGACATGTGACAATTTTTGTTGCTTGGTTTAGTCAAATTTCTTTTTCTTTTTTTCATGTTTTTCTTGCCTTTTTTATGCAATACTTGACTTGATTTCTTATGATTTTGATTATTTTTTATCTTTGGATTTAGGGATAATGATATTTCAACACCATTTTTTAACAAAATTTTGATTCCGCCCACGTGTCGGCTTGTGATTGGTCCAGGTGGAGAAGATTTTGAAAAACTGAAAATGACGTGGAAATGGAAGTGAGAGGGGGAGTTACAGGGGTTTTCATTTTGGGGGTTTCAAAAATTGGAAGCTCATTTGCGTGAGAGAAGCCTCGAGAGAAAATCCTCCCACCCACAGACCTCTCATTCGCAGCCATTCACCTACTTTGCATCGTTCACCGGACCACCGCCATTCACTAAAGCCTTGTCTATCGCCGTTCTGTCGTTCCATCATTTCAAAGCACCAACGTGCACCGAAAACCACCATTGAAGAGGAAGATTTAAGCTTTCCGCCATTCCTTTCGCCAATCCTTTGTCGGTGGATTTGACTTGTTTCTAATTTCCTTTTACCATTTAGGGGTTGTTGTGTTTTGTGGGTGTTATTCTAATTTTGTTGAAACTTATTTGGTGTAGTGTATGTATTGTTGCAATGAAGAAAGTTGGTCAACAGAGTGAATTTTGTCACGACAGGAAAAGGTATGTGGGATGAGATTATATTATATTTCTATAAATTTAGAACTTTTATGTATTTAAATAGAAACTGTATTTGTGTATGCAATTAGTCTTTAGACACTTCTCCAAGACGAAGTTGATAGACGTTTTGAACCAAAGATTGAGTTCTGAACAAAAGCTTTATATTGAGAAAATAATTTTTGGTTGGTTATTATGCTTGAAAAAGTGTATTAAAATAGGAAGAAATTTGCTATATGTGATAAATAGGTAAATAATATGATTGAGTTTTATTTTGGAGACAAAATTCTTGAATGTTTGATGAAGTGATAGATTTAAATAAATGGATAATTCGAAACTTTTGATAATGGTGGAAAGTATTCTTGATTTACCGGCATCCCAGCAAGTTACCTTGATACCTAAACAAGTTGGCAACATGTATACCGCCTCCATGCAGCTTTTATTTCACTTATTCACCACAAACATAACATAAAATGAACGGATACCAAAGACCAAATAACTAAAATAACTAAGAATCTAAGGCCAAATTATTTTTTTTTATTAAATATCAACTATGTATGTATTGTTTATATTAATTTTTTTCAGATATTATTACATAAATTTTATATATATTTTTTATAATAAATATTTATTTCATAGCAATTATAAATAATATGTTATTTTTATAATTTGGAATTTTAATTCCATGGGATTTAAAGTAAAAGAAGAAAAAAATATATTAAAGTACATAATTTATTCTTTTTTTTTTTTACTGTCTGTGCTGTCTAAAGTACTCACGAGAGGGTAGTCCGAAGAAACATAGGGAAGAAAAGGACTTGTCAACCTAATTTTAGGCTTAGGCCTTAACTTATTGCAACTTCGCTAATGCCTTGATTTTCTCATTCATTTTGTCTTTTCCATTCTCTCCTATAATTCCATCACTCTATAATCTTCCACTATGTCACCAATAAATAATACTTTTTTATTCTTATCCCTATTTTTAAATGTTTTCAATTTCATATTTTTAGAAAAATAAATAAATTTAATTATTTTAATCAGATGAGATATATTGACTTTTGTTCAGATATCTTATTATCTTACATTATTTAAAAGTGAAATGAAGATAATGTCTCAAAATAGTTATCAAGAAAACAGTAGTTATTACTCATTACCTAACATGCAGCTCAATATAATGCTGTATAACTTATTTTGTGTAAAACTACCAATTCAAACGAATTCAAAAGTATACAATTAAGTCACTGCAAAATCATTTAGTTACAAAAGAACAAAAACCATATCTACTACTTGCAGCACTTCAAATTCATCTGAGATGGTATAAGTATTCTTTGTACTTCAACCATACATGAAAATACCACTTAGAAGGTTTGTTTTAGAACTATTATCAAGGGATCCAAACAAAGGTAATTGAATAAAGAAATGAAAGTTTTCTATTTTTGTCAAAATATATAATAAAGCAAAAATTCTTCCACACACAAAAGAAAAGGCACTCAATGATTATTCACATTTGATAAACTGCACAACATTTTTCCAGTAAATAAATCATACAACAATGTTGCAGAAAGCTTGGGAAACAACGAACTTAATACTATTACTGTCATTTTTCTTCTCCTTTTGCTGAGACAGGAATTGCATTCACACCCCAGACCAAAAATATTTAGCATAAGAAAACTCAGAAGTGGTTTTTGTGGTACAAAATAATGTGGTCCTCATGATCCAACCGCAATGCAATGCAATGCAATGAAACAATATGGTTAGCTTCAGTTTTCAAAGCCACTGTGATATGTTGTCCTTTTTACCCTCTGCAGTTTCAGAGGGCTGTTAAAACCCACCAGGCCACCACCACCAAACAAGACAACAAGGCTATAACAGATAAAAGCCTACTTTGTCTTGCATGCACTTACATGCACCTTTCATTTTTTGCATGCATGATATGGTCCCCTCCTAATGCCACTTTTCTCACACTTTAATTTCTTCATAATACCCTTAACCAATCTAATAAGACATCTTAAAGTATATTTATTTGTTGGAAGTTTCACTTTAACGAAAGTTTGTTTTGTGAGATTGAGATATGTTCTTAATGTTGCGTAGAAAATTGATCGAAAAGATTCAATACCAAATTAGATATAAGTCCAATCATACAAGAGATTGACACCGGTTTTTATCCAAAACCTTTAAGACATTAGATTAATGGAACTGCTTTACCTTCTTATTTCTATCTAATGTGAGACTTAGATTCACATTTAGATTTCAAAACCCTTAATACTGCTTTTCATTAGTTTGAAGTCTTTATAATGGTTAAAAGATATATACTCTATTATGACTTCTAATGGAACTCCAACATAAATGTTAAGTTTTTTTCATTTTCTAATGGTTGGATAAGAAGTGCATTGATAGTAATGCTAATAATGTGGCATTCAATAATTGAATCAGAAAGAGTGTGCCATTTTCAGACCAGATTTCGCTTTCATCTTATATATAGGCCTTCAGTGACTTGATACAGCTCTGGCCATATTAGGCTCGTTAATATTATGACTTTGAGCTTCGAGAACTGTGCTAACAAAAGCGTCTTGTGTTGTTCCCTTATATCTGCTATATACTTCCTTAGCTTTTCCATAAACACAAAGAGGAAAAGAAGTCAGATTTCTTGTTATGCATTGGTTTTTCCTCTACCATTATTCTTCTCCTTTTCCTCTTAAGTTTTGAACACAATTTTAGGATCCTGTTCTTCCTTTCCTTATGCAAGAATCTGCTCCATTTGTTTTATCAAATGCCACTGGCTAAAATATCCCTTGCTTCCCGTAGGGACCCATCTTGGTATTTCTTTTGTCTTGACATGCTTGGTTACTGTTGAGGGAGTAAGTCACCTGCTCTTCCTCCTCCTTTGTCTGTCCTTTTTCTTGTAATTTAGTTCGATGTTGTTTCTATGTCAAATAGTGAACTGTGTATGAAAATCACAATGCAACTTGTGAAATAGTGTTCAGGCCAAAATAGCTCCTTTTGGTTGTATTTGTTTTATCAGTTTTGCTCCATCACACCTTGAGTTTATCCTGTTCATGGTAGTGCTGCTTTCACTCTTTACCTCATGAGGAACTTCAAGGCTTTTGGTCATGCCATCATCGCTCTCTTCATCATCTCTCTGAGTGCTTGGTGTCATGGACAAGTAGAACTTGACAAAGCTCCTATGGAGAAGGCTGAGAAAGATGCTCTATTCTCCACCATTCAAGGTTTTGTTGGTAACTGGTGGAATGGCTCAGATCTCTATCCAGATCCTTGTGGTTGGACTCCTATTGAGGTGCTTTTCAGTTTTGACCCCTCTGAATGACTATGCATCAAACTGCAAAATTTCATAGCAACTACCTCTATATTGTGCTGTGGAAATGTGTAGCACATTATTTAAACTATTTCTGGTTGAATTTATAAGACCATCTTGCATTCAAGAATTTCAAATTCTTATTATCTTTTGCCTTACAGATTTCAGGGTAACAACTTATCATTCCTATGTCAGTATACAAGGCCTTGAAATTTTTTTACATATAACTGAGGTGAACTTGGCAGTCTGCAGCATGCCTTCTGAAAAGAAAAGAAAAGAAAATCACTTGGCTCAATTTTTAGAATTACAGAGTCCTGAATTGTTCTTCTTTAAAGATTTTTTTGTTTTTCTTTTTCAAAATGATGGCTTCAAAGTATGAACATCAGTTATTTAGTCTTTTTTTTTTTTTTTTGCAGTAGTTAATTTGGTCCTTGCAAAATACTGCATGCATTAAGTCATCACTGTATCTGTTTCCTATTAAGCCATGTTCTCTTTACAAAAATGTTCCAAAACAGTACATGATATTCAAAACATTGTTTAACTGATATTTAGCATTGTTTTCTGCTGCAGGGGGTTTCTTGTGATCTGTTCGACGGATTTTGGTATGTTACTGTCTTGAACATTGGACCAATCTACGAGAATTCTCTAAGTTGTGCCAAAAATTTGGAGTTCAGACCACATTTGTTTGAGCTGAAGCACCTCAAATCTCTATCCCTATTCAAATGCTTTAGATCACAACGCAGGCATCAGGTTACAATCCCCAATGAAAACTGGGAAAATCTGGCTGGCAGCTTAAAATCACTTGAGTTTAGATCAAACACAGGTCTCATTGGAAAAATCCCTTCAAGTTTTGGTGTCATCAAGAAGCTTCAGTCCCTAGTACTGTTAGAAAATGGTTTAACAGGTGAAATTCCACCAGAGATTGGCAACCTGAACAAGTTGAAGCGGCTTGTCATTGCAGAAAACTATCTGAGTGGACACATTCCAGATATTTTTAGTGCACTGGGTGACTTGTTGATACTTGATTTGAGTAGAAACTCACTATCCGGGTCTTTACCTTTAACACTTGGATGCTTAACCTCCCTTTTGAAGCTTGATGTTAGCAATAACCATTTGGAGGGGAATTTGTTGAAAGAATTTGCTTATCTGAAGAATCTGACCCTTTTAGACCTTGGGAATAACAGATTCTCTGGTGGGTTGACAATGAGCATTCAAGAGATGTATTCTTTGGAGGAAATGGTTTTGTCCAACAATGCAATAGGTGGAGATATCAGGATCTTGAAGTGGGAAAACCTGCATAACTTGGTCAGTTTGGATCTCTCTAAAATGGGGTTAAACGGGGAAATTCCTGAGTCTATAACAGAATTGAAGAGGTTGAGATTTCTAGGCCTCAGTGACAACAACCTCACAGGAAACCTTTCACCAAAACTATCAACTCTTCCTTCTCTCAATGCACTCTATGTTAGTGGTAACAATCTTGCAGGAGAGCTTAAATTCTCTATGGAGTTTTATGGAAAATTGGGAACACGTTTTGGAGCCTGGAACAACCCCAACCTTTGTTGCCCTCTTGGAGCAATTGCAACAAGTAATGTTCCATTTGGGGTAAAACCATGCCAGCAGCAGATCAAATTGGTAGAATCTAACACAAATGCTGGTGATGTTAACAAGACTTTCTATTCCATAGCCTCTTTGTGCCATGCTCCTAATAATTTCTGGTGGACTTTTCCATTGATCATGATTCTCTTCCTAAATTCTTATATAATAGGTCTTTAATCAAGATAGTAGTTCAAATTTGACTTTAACTTCATAGGGATATTAGTTACAGCAACATGTATTGTAGTACTTCTGTATTTTGTTATGACACAAGTTGACACTGTTTTTTCCATTTTCTTGTTGGCTTCATCTTACCATATACTCCATCCAGTTTAATTTCTCTATTCAATGATTTTGCATACAAATACAATATCTTAATCTTATAGGATTAAGCCTGAGACAAACTTCAATCCTCAGAGAGATATTTACAATGTTCTTATCAGCCATTGTTTGTTCAATTGCATGAAGGGTAGGTAGCTCAGGTCTTTGATTCTGGAAAGTTGTCACCAGTAGTAGTAGTTCCTGAACACTTGCTTTCTTAGTTTTCAAAGAAGAAATCAAGAGCGGCCACTCTACAAATGGAATACAAAACAGTAATGTCAATGTCTCAAAGTCACATCTCCTTACAGTTCCACTGGTGAAGGGTAAGGACCTAACAGTGTATGCTGGTAACACTTATTCTCATCGTACAAATAATTGAACCTATCATTGAATTTCACTGTTTTGTATTTTGTGCTAAGAATATCTACACACCTTCAAGAGTTGCTAGCCAGTAACTAACTACCAGCACTTGTTGCCTAATCTAATTGATAATCAAGTTTTCATGAATGTGTTTTTAGATAATATAAGAAATTAACAACATAAACTTGATATATCACTTCTACTCTTTAGTAATTACAGAAGGACAAAATTATTAGTAATTATTAACGACAAATGATTAATTGACGAAAAACAAGCCGTTGATAATAGACATCGACAATTTTTTTGGCTGTTTCCAACAAACTAGGACCGTCGATAATATCTTTCTTTTTTGGTAAATTGTTAATAGTAAAAATTTGATTGATTTTAAGAGAAATTGACTGCATTCAAATTGATTTTGAGTTTGAGAAATTTTAATTAGTAGATAGGTTATCTAATTATATATGATTTTTTAAATATATATTTTTTATTTAGTTAAATCTTTATCATATAATTTTTTTTATTTGGGTTTTTGTAATTTTGAAAAGCGTCACAGATTATAACTGTATAACAATTTTAAAGAGGTAAAAAATAATTCCAGAGATTACGGTTCTAGTTTTAAAATTAAATCAAGAAAAGAAATAGTTGAGATATTGACATGGAAATTTTTCACACCAGTGACGTGTTGTCATTCATCGACTTTTAAAAAATAAAAAAAATAAATTTTATTTTCTTAAAAATCGAACAATAACAACGTGGTGTCAAAAAATTGTCATGAGAAAGTGTTAAAGTATTATTTTCCATCTGAAAATCACAAACAGTTTATACACTTACTAAATAATTAGATCTTTTAAAAATTACAATCTTTAAAAAGTAATTCTAGTTTGCACTCTTAACAAGAAGAATTGCTTAGAGAGATTTGAATTATAGTTATTATCAATTTATTGTGGGGTTGTTGTCTGTATGTTTGGTGGACAGTAGTATATATTGATATTTTGGTGAAGATATGCATCTGTGATGTTAGGAGAATTAGGAAACAGAATCCAGAATGAGAGTTTGGCATTTCTAGATTGGATTTCCGAGGCAATGAGTTTATTTATTTAATGTGACTTTAATAGGGTGAAAGTGAAATGTGAAGGGTAAGGTATGGTCCTATAGGTGTAGGGATTGTTGAGATGTTGATGATGAAATGTGTAGGGTGGAAGCAATGGTACAGTGCCTTTAATGGAGGTTCTGCTCTTCTCTTTCTTCAACATTGGTTACTTCATTTCTTCACAGGGCATTAAACAATGTGTAACTCTCTGCACAATTTAATGCCATCATCTTCTCATTGCTTCCACTTCTATTTTTCATCATCTTCTTAAGATACATTCCTTTCAATGTTCTTTCTACTTCCACTTTCTTTTAATTTTTTTTTACTTATATAATGTATTCAACAATTATCTTCGTAGCAAAATATTTACACAAATTATATCGTTCTTTTTTCATATCGGAATTTCATTGAGTTATTAAATTTTGAATATTATAATCGGAAAAGAAGGTTGGAAAATAAGTTATTTGAATTTATTGTGCTCTTGCCTATCCATAACTCTAATTGCATTTGAAACATAGATTAGTTTAATATAACTAATTAATTGATATGAAAAAATTGTAACACTTACATTTGTAACAAGAAATTCAAGTTAGGTTTCATTTTTCTGTGTAGGGAACAAAACTATATAATTGTGCATTGTCTTGGTATGATGACCATAAGTTACTAATAGGTCCGAATCATAAATAGTTAGTCGATTAATTAAATAAATCTACATAAAATTTTATAATTAGTAACATACATCAATATATGGCACAATGTACATTTCTCTTTTTGACTCAGTCATTCATGTTTGTAAATATGTTTGCTTATCATCAATTTTGTTTCTAGAATATTGAATGGTCTAAAATTCAATAAATTTATACATTCATGTATGACCTTGACCCATATATAATTACCATGTCCATGTACCTATAACAAGAAAGTTAAATATATATTAAAAAGTAACAATTTCAATATTTAAATATAGAACACAATTAAATTCTTACATGCATCATAATTATAGGATTGAAATATTTAAAGTAAGACTCGGAAAAGATTAGGAATATTTATAAATAATATTTATATGAATTTATCATAGTTTAAATATATTGGATGGTTGCATATAATATTGTATAAGTGATTGTTAATTTTTATATTTGGGGAGAGCTACCAAAAGAATTAAAAAGTTAATTTACAAGTGCACATAACTTAATACATAGCCTGTTTTCTAAATATGATTAAAATGTTTTATTTGTAATTTTTTTTTAAGTAAATGTTGATCAATAAGAGGATAAATAGAATTCAAGACTTTAAGTTTTCATAATCTAAAAAAAATATTCATAAAGGTTAAGATTGTGAATAAGAAAATATCTTAGGATTTGAGCTTCGTTAAAAGCTCAAATGTCACCAACGTTTATCTAACATAAATATATGTCAACCTCACTTCGCAATCCACCTAATAGGATGTGTGTTTTTATACATAATTACGCATGAAAATAGTTTAATATATCACGATTTGCATGTTGTTATTTGTGTTATGTTAAAAAGTGGATATATTAAGATAGAGAATTTAAAAATGTAAAGGTGTAAGTTTATGAGTTATGATAAGAAATTAGAAGGGTAGAGGCAAAGCATTTGAGGTTGGTGATGTGAATTGAATTGTTAGAAAAAGTAGCTAAAGTAGAAGTTGCACATGGAAAATGCAATATCGTTATTTGAACTCTCTCTTATGTGACTATTTCCCACCCAACCCAAACTCCTACAGAGGAAATTCCACGTTACAACCATTCATATCACTTCTTAGACCACATTCTATGTATCCTATAAATTATTTAAAATGGAATATATGCTTCCTTTCATTTCTACAGAATGTTAGGAATGAGTTATACAGTATAACAGTTTTTAGAGTTATTGTAAGTTATAATGGAATTGATTTCTATTCCTTTGTTTGAACATATGAAATAGTAGAACATGAAATATGTCCTATTACGAGGAATGTTTGCTGAAATACTAGGTTAGGGATCTATCCAATTGACTCATCAAAGCACACAAAAACTTGGACCAAATCATCGTTTATTAAGCCTATGAAAATCACGACTAAATTAAAAATAACCTCCTACATTTTTCTGATTTAAACTAGAGATTCAAGTCATCAAAATGAAAAAAGAGTCATCATTTTTAATCACCTTTTCTTTTCTCCTCAATATTTACATTCGAAATTTACCTAAAACAATTAAGTTCAATTTCACTTAATTATGCTTAATGATGGGTCTTTTTATATTTTTAAGAGGGCTATTTGTTTGGAAGAGTTAGTTTTATATATATAAATTGAACAATATTGCTTCAACATCTATAAGATTGTTTCCCTGTATATTTACTTTTTCTTATTACATATAATAGTTAAACTAGGTACTAATTTATGTTTCATTTCTTAAGATAAGATCTAGAGAATATATTATTTAAACAACTCAGATTTTGAAGTTTAACAATAAGTATTAAACGAAATATTGTTGAATATGAAAAATTATTTTAAAAGAAACATGTAATAAAGAAATATTTTGTAATGTCTTAATAACGTTTTATAGAATGAATTGTCTGATGAACTGTTATGAACAACATCTAAGAAAAGAAAGTGTTTCTCTTTAAAATTATCTAATATACTATATCAGTAACAAGTTATCTTTTATGAACAAGAAAGTCCATCTCTTTTATAACATTAGGATTAAAAGAAATTTTTACACAATGTTATCTCAAACAAAGCGTCTTAAGAATATCGTTTGAGGTACGACTACTAAATGCTACCTTTCACAAATAGCTTTTGAGAAATATCTAATGTTTATACCATCTGTTGATTATACATGTTATATATAAAAAAGTAAGATTTATAAAGTTATTATTTTAAAATTTTAGTTTGAAAATAATATTGATATCTCATATGAATTTGACTCATATATAAATGATGTTTTTTTAATTTTTTTTTGAAATATCTATCACAAAGTTAAAAGTTGTAAAATTGTAATTTATGACGGACTCAGTTGATCTACACTTAGGATTGAGTCACTCTTTTTTGTTAGGCCAGTTTAGACAACTTTGACTAAGAATGAATGAGGTCAATCTTTGGTTGAGAACAACTCAAGTCAACCTTGGATTGTAGATAACTTGAATTAATCTTTTGTTGGGGTTGAATTAGTCAAATTTTGACTTTGATTGAGTTGACTGAGGTTGACTCAGGTTAATCTTCAACTTGAGTCCATGCGAGCCAACCTTCGGTCCAGATGGACTTGAGCCGACCGGCTTGGGTGATCAAGCTGACATTCAATTGGAACCAATGAGAGTTGATCTCCATCTTGAATCGACTAAAGTTAATTTTCAATCGAGATCAACTTGAGTCAACCTTCAGCCTTGACTTACTTGACTGACCTTCTGTTAGGACAATTCGTGTTGACCTTTAGTTTGGTCCTTAGCTACCTTGCTTCCACTTAAATGCATATACCTTAATTTTGGAGTTTCAAAATATTTTTAAAGAAATATTAATCTAAATCCTATTCAAATCCAATTATGTTGATTGAGATTTGGATTTTTAAAATCTAAAAAATATTCAATATAAATCTAATTAAATAATTAGATTTAAAATAAAAAATATAAGTTGGGATTTGAGATAAATCCATTTAAATAGATTTAAAACAATATACATTTAGGTTATTATAACTTGATCTCAAAATTTAGATATTTTGTCTATTCTTACATTCATAATTCAGTTTCACTGGCAACTAATTTATGTTTCATTATCTTTTATAGTTGAAATTTGACAAGAATTGTTTGTCTATAACAACAATATCGTATTATGGAGATATTTATTTATTTTTAAAAAAACTATAGGAAAATTGAATTTATAAGGAGTTTACTATTAAAGAAAAAATAGATAAAGTCATTTAATATGACTTGATAGTTTAAAAATAATATTTTAATAAGGGAATGATAATAATTTAAATTTGAGACTAAATTTTTCATGTAAGTATAAATGTCAAATAAATAACAAAAAAAGAAAGATTTAATAATAATCTTTTGTGTGTATTTGACTCATATATAATTGATTTTGTTTTTTTTTTAATTTTAATATTACAAAGTTAAAAGAAGTAATAATAGTAATTTATATAATCTTTAACTTATAAAAATATTCAAAATATTTTATATAATGGAAAACTTAGGTTTAGTTGATGGATTCAATAAAAGAACACATGACCTATAACACTAGTGTAATTGATTTTTGTTAAGTTTAATTAAAAAGAAATTAAAATATCCAACAAATAATGAGATTGGAAAGTTGCTTTCATGAAAATCTAGCCATAAACACTTTGAGATTTGACACATAGTATATCTTTTTCTTTCTGAGGAATTGCTTACCAACCCATTAAAGTGCCGTCACACGCATCCCCTTGGTTCAAAATTTGTGCCATCAATGACGTTCATCATTTCTCATTCTTTCTTTATACTCATGCTAAATAAATTTTAACTCCATTACTTATTTACACACTTTTAAATTTTAATAATATTAGGAAAAATTGTATGTTACAAGTGAACTTTCAATTTAATTTAATACGATACGATAATTGAAGTAAACTTAAAGTTTAACTTAATGTTACAAAATCGATTTATAAAATAAATTTATATTTATTTATATCCTATGAATTCATCTTATCTTTAATTGATATAAAACTTTTAACATTATTGTACAACTGTAATCCTAATAAATAATCAAAGTTCAACATGGATATCCGTACTTGAGTATGGAATTAAAATTCAAGTTAGGTTACTTGTACTTAAATAAAATGGAGAAGAGAAAAAACAAACAAAAGTAGTTCATTTGCTGGTGAGTGAGATCACACACAACCCCACATAATTGAAACATCATTTTAAATTCTGATGATTTCTGTTGAATGAATATGTTTTATTTGACCAAATTTTAAACATAAGAAAAACCAATCCTTGGTTTCCAAAATAAAATTTCTGGTCCCGCCAATGTAGACACTTACCTAATTCTAAGTAGCTATGAATACAAATAATGTGTATTTTAATGTTAGAATTATTGCTATTTCAAGACAATAATACGCAAAAGATCTAGTGTTGAATTTCTTTGAGATTATGATTGCTTATCTACAATCATAGATTTTTAGAAAGTATTTTGAGATTATAAATATTGATTTTGTAAATGCACTTAAATTTTGAAGATGTCAAATATAATGTATTAAAAATTAAAAAAAAATATTTTTATTTATACTTATATTAGAAAAAATAAAATAAAATTGGGGCAAGGCTTCTCTCGGAGAACATTAACATTTATGAATATCATTGAAGATATTTTAGATACTTAATTAAGCATAAAGTAAATTAACCTTTTTGATAAAGAAAAAGAGTTAGCTTGTGCATTGAGATTTTGTTTATAGATATTGTAAATGTCTTTAAGGATAACACTTAGTTAGTGCATATTTTCTTGACTAATACTTTAGATTGTGTGTATAAAATAATGTTTGTTTTTATATAATTAAAATTTATAATAGAAAAACATGCAAATAATGGTAGTTAGAGATAATAGAAACTCTTGTTACTCTTTATACCTTTAATTACATTTCTTTAACTATAGTTAGATAAAATAATGTGTGAAAAATATATTTAAAAGGGTTTTATAAAAAGTGATAGTTTTTTAAAAGGTACCTTTTTATTGCGCACTTGAAGAATGTCATAAGATAATTAATGCATTGTGTTATGCATTGAAACATTATAGAGTTAGATTCTGATATTAATATTTATAATATCTATGTCAAGAAGACTAATGCACAATAATAGTGGACCCCAAAAATTGCGTCTTTCCTTATAAGAGCGTCTCACGCAAAGATACCCACAAAAATAATTGAAGTCATATTCATCAAATAAACCAAATTAATCTTAAATCTTCCATTTCTGTACTCTCAATAAATATTTTCTTTTTCTGTATTCTCACTAATTTCACATAATCTAGAAGTTGAAGTTAAAAATAATTTAAATATTTTTCTTTTACTCTTCAAAATATCTTTTAAAAAATAAAAGTATAACCAAAAAAAAAAAAAATCAAACTCCAAATACCCCAATAATGAAGGCATAACTATTGTGAGAAATTGGCAAATCATGAACAGGCAACACAGAGCATTGTAAAGTGCATTTTTTTTCAATTCTTTCCTTTTCGCCCACAACAAAAATGCCAATAATTAATGCCATTCACTCATGAAAAGGCTTTTCCATCATACCAAAAGAGGAGATTTTCGCACCCATTGAGTTGCAAATGGAGATAGGCTTCTACAGTTTTGGCTTTGTCCCATTATTACACCCATTTTATTATCCATTATTATTATTATCTTTTTTTTTTTTTTCACATAGTGGGATCAAATTATATTGCACTCTTCAAGCAAATTCATCACACCCTACCTTTTATAAAGCCATACTTGCCGTACTAAAATCCAAAATTTCCTCCGTCTGAAACTACATTTAAGATCTCATCACAATACCAAAAGGAAAGAAAAGAGAGAAAAGAAAAAAACTTCATCCATGCGCACACCATACAATTACAAACTTTGGATAAGAACAAATTCAACAAGTTACGTTCCATAGTTCTAAACTTCTAATTAACTTTCATAAATACACTTAATTATCATGTATTAACTAAAATTTCACTTATCATAAAATCTACCAATCATTGTTTTTTCTTGTTCTACTTTCTTCTGATTATTCCGTCTTTTTCGAGAACACAATTTACTATAATAAATTGTTAATATGTATAAGACATGTCAACGTTCAAGTCAGATATATTTTATATCGATATGTTTGGATGTGTTTTTCTGAAAAAGAAATTTGGTGGAGGGAAACATAAGAAATTTGCGTGCAGCCAAGTGTGAAAAACTGGTATTGTAAGTCCAAAATCAAGCGTAGCCGGCGCCAAATACTGAAATAAAATGCATTATTTGTTGATGAAGCTTGCGTTGACATGCAATAGCGTGTAGCTCACTTCTCTTGTTAAAAAATTTGGCATTTGCCTAACTATTTCCATGTTCCCCATGCAACCACAAACATATATAAAACCCCCTTCTTCCTACCAAGTTCAAAATTCAACTTCTCTCAAAACTCTCAAAACCTACCCTCCTTCTTCTTCTCTTCAATAAAAAACAAACACCTTCCATGGCTTTGCATCTTCCATGCAAAACCCTATCTCTTCTTCTTCTTCTTCTTCTCTTTGTCTACTTGCTACTCCTTGGTTCTTCTGATGCAATAAGACCAGGCCAAACCATGAAGCTTAATCAAAGAAGCCAACAAGGTGATCTTCCATACCACACCATGGTTTTCAACTTCTTCCCCAAAGGACCAGTGCCTCCTTCAGGTCCTTCAAAGAGGCACAACTCACTGCTGGATTCAACACCTAATAGTTAACTACATACATATACATATATACATAGGACTTCCTTCATTTTCTTCAATTTTCCACTTTTTCTTCTATGATCCTTTTCTTCTTTGGTTTCAAACCAGTCTGAAATATTTTTGCTCTTAGTTACTATGAACTACACTGTACATAGAAAAGATTGTTGTCAGATATATATATATATACAGGAATATGGAGATTATTTTTTTCAGCAGTAGCACATGTTCTTTTTTATATTACCAATATAGCATACTGTATCAAATATTTACTCACCAAGCACACTTTTACTGTAGCTCGATTTATTAATTTATTTTATGAAAAAAAGAGAGAAAAGACTAAAAAGAGAAATTATATATATATAATACTTACTTAAAATTTGTGTATTATTAAATTATAAAATTAAAAAGAATATTATAATATAATATAATTTTTAAAATGTATAATTAATTACTTTTAAGTATTAAACAAAATGAGATGAAAATTAAATTAATTAAGAAATACAAAACATTTAAGTTTAATTTAATGTATTGATTTCTAGTTTTATTTAAAATTAGCGAAATTAATTTCAATGTATAGGTTATTAAATATTATAAATTAAAAATGAAGGTGCAATGATTTAGTGAGAATTTATTATAAAAGAAAAAAATTTATTCAATTAGAATTATTTTTTAAATAAACATTGTTTTCCTTTCTTTTCTTTTATAATTGTTTTGTAATTATACCTATATGTATTTCTTTTTCTTTTATAATTACACCTAAATGTATTTTTATTTGTTTCTAAATTATTAAACAATAACATATGGATAAAACATTATACTCATACTTTTCAATTTTTGTAATTTTTTTAGATAATAAAGGTGGAAAATGTAAAACCATATAATTTAATAATTAAATTGTTAATAATTTAATTAATTTTTTTATGAATTGTATGGGAAATTGTTTCGTAATGAAAAATGAACTATTTAGTTATTTAGTTAAAGTGAACGAAACATTTGAATACTAAAATATTTTTGTGAAATTTTGTTATTAAGTTATTTAGAGAAACCTAATTAAATTGAAAAGGTAAAAGTAAATAGAAGTTTTATTAAGTGGATGAAAGATAAAATAAATGCTAAGTAAAGTTAATGGTGGAACCTGTGGATTCTCTATGTTAGGATTATAAGAACAATGATTTCTTGTATGGCTTGGGGTTTGACAATATGCTCATTTTTGTTGGTGTATTTTTTTCTAATGTCTGTCTCAATCCTGATTCTAGATGATTTTAGTTAACTTTTTGTGTCCTTCTTGTGGTTGGACGAGGCCAAATATTTTGGCCTTTGTATGGTGGCCAATATTCTTCATGTCTTAGCTCACCAAAGATATGGTCATACATACACTTTGATGATGACATCTAACCTATAGCGGGGAGTAGTGTACATGTTGAAGTTGTGATGAACATGTTTGCAAGCTGCTAAGACATGTGAATACGGTAGATGAAATTTTTGAAACATGCCACAGTCACACCACCGTTCATCCAACCTGACAATAAATTTTCCTCCAGGACGTATTTGTCTTGGGTTTGCCATCTCCTCCATTCTAAATCTTGTTGTATTTTTTTTTATCAAATTTAAGCACCCTGTAGGTGTTTGATTTTGAATCAGCATAGGTGGAATTTTCAGAATACACATGACCAACACTTATCATTGCACTTATTTACTTCCCTCTTTTTGTGAAAAACGTGTTGCATCTACTGTATATGGCCAATACTATGGAAGAGATTGTTAAATTTTTTGTCTTCTTCAATACTAAGTTGATTGTTTCAGCCACATTTGTTATTAGGTGACCCCATCTTTTGCCTTCACCATACACAAGTGTGGACTGTTATCTTGGAATTTGGTCAATCCAAGTTGTTGCTTATGCATTGGCTTCCTTAATGATATTGAAGTAATAGTTAAATCGTGGCCCAGTCATTACGTATCCTGCAAATATAATTAACAAAATATTAATGATTAATTTTGACAAAGAATAATGAATACGACATATAATTGATTAAAAATTTCTAAATTTAAGTAGTTAACCAAGTTCACAAGGTCCTTCTTCAAAGTTGTATCTTTGAATCTTTGGGTGACATTTTGTGCATTGTGTCAAATGCAATACACCTGCACACAATCTCCTTCAAGAAATTGCGAGAAAACACTAGAAAAGGGGGGGTTGAATAGTATTTTCGCAACTCTTTTTACGGTTATAAATCTGATCGTGGTATTAATTATACTTGGAGGTTGGTAATGTTGTTCTGTTGAGTTCGTTTATAACACCAACTTAAACCCATTCTTAAGGAGTTTGGTAGGAAGTAACTCTCTAGGGATGGTAACACTTGTTGAAGACTTGTGAATCAGGAGATTGCTTTCTCTAAGAACCAATCATTTATGAGATAACTTATAATACACTGACAATTCTTATATTGGTTCACTTGTTAGAGTTATGTCAAGTTCTCCTCTAAGTTAACTTAGATGGTTTCATTAAATATTCAATGTATTTGAGTATTCTAACTACTCCTAGTATCCCTAGTCACACTGAGTAATCATTGTTACTCTGACTAGTTGAGTTTCACTCACTCCTAGATGAATTGTATATATTATTATGGGGTATCAATGTTGTTGATGAAGGTTGTCGGTGCTGGGTGGACCCATCAAGAAATTTGTAGAGGTCAAGGCCATCCAAAATTGCTTCTATTTGTAACTGCGAGTTGAGATAGTTGGATTGTGTCAGTTTGACAACATCTGACAGAGTAACAAAGGAGAAGGGCTTTGTGGGTTCATGGGGGTTAGGGAAAGTGAAATTGGATTCCGCAGCCATATGTGAAGAGAGGGAGCAACGCCCTGGAACGTGAAACAAATTAATTGAAGATGGGAGAGGTAGAATCAAGAAGATATATCTGATACCATATAGATGAATTGTATATATTATTATGTATGTGAATGCAATATTTATACAAGATGAGCACTACATAATAGGAAGAGATATTATATTGCTAACAGTAGATCCTAAAATATCTCTTTAACCACCTAATACGTTCAGATTATGATTCCTGAAATCTCTCTTTAACTTTATGACAAAATCAAGCACATTAATGACAAATTATTGTTGCTGATCATTTATCAATAACACTCCCAGTGTCTGCCTGACACATCGTCTAGTATAGTTTAACCCATTCCTAGTAGTTGTTGTCCAACATTAATGTTATTATGACCTTGAATGAATTTAACTCACTCATGGTTATGCAGTATTATTAACCACTTCTGGTATCCTTAGATAATATTTGTATCCACTGATATGTTGCCTAGTTGAGTTTAATCCACTCTTGGTTGTCCATGTCCACCTAGTAATCACTTGTTATTGTGACCTCGACTGAGTTTCACCCATTCCTGATTGGGTAGTATTCTTCACCACTCCTGGTATCCTTAGACAATGCTGGTATCCACTAATATGCTGCCTAGTTGAGTTTAACCCATTATTGGTTGACCTTGTCCACCTAGTAACCACCTGTTACTGTGACCTCGACTGAGTTTCACCCACTCCTGCTTGCGCAGTATTCACCTGACTATCTTTGGTGTAAGTCAAGTACATGTTTGTTGGGTGTCTATTCCTAATATTTTTAAGAGGTTCAAGAATGAGGTTTTAGGGTAATGGTGAACTCGGCTCGTCGATTGCATTATGATGAAAACGATAATCCAAAGTTATTCTTCCATTGGACCAATAACCCTCTTAGGTATAAGGAATGACCGAATGACATATTTTTCGAGGAAGATTAGAGGATAATTAAGATCTTGGAACAACTCCTTTATAAGCTATCTCCCAAAAATATCGTTAAAGTTTACTTGTCTCCTAAGTCGGTTACTAACCTGTGTGGTACATATAAAGCAATTGGTAAATTGAACACTTTTTAGCCAATATGAAAATTTTGTAGTACTTAAGTTACATGACCCAACATACTACCAAGACTGAGATTGACAAGGACATATTCCACAGGTTGAGGAACAAATTGGCCGAGAAGACTAAGAAGACTGGAAAGATTCTAATTCCTAACTTAAAAGGCCTGGTAACGGACACTCATCAACTCATGAATGGCACCAAGAGGCATGTGTCCCAAAGCAACGAGGTTTAAGTAAGGATAAAAAAAACTAAGAACTAAGTTACTCAATAAAACTGGTAAAATTAATTTGTTACACGAGTTTCATACCTCTTCCTCAATATTTTCTTCTCTTATCTCCATAATATATATATATATATATATATATATATATATATATATATATATATATATATATATATATAAATTCATAAATCCTTATCATTATATATTCAAAATATATTTTTGAATATATAACTCAAAATTTGTTACATAATTCGAAATATAATTCTAAATTTCATAATCTACAATAAAATTACGAAATCCAAGATTGTTAATTACATAATCTGAAATAATATTAAGAATCGGATAATTTAAAATAAAATACATAATTTTAAATTATATAGTTTGAAATACTATTTCATATTATTTAATTTAAAATATAATTATTTTAAATTATGTAATTCAAAATATATTTGAATGATAGTAATTTGAAAATCTTATGTCAAATATATATTTTTTTTATATATTGCAAAGGTAGGAGAAGAAATTAAGGCAGTACATCAAGAAAAAAACTCTAGGATTTAGATGTGTCCATTTCAGCTTGGTATTAAAACAAAAGAGAAAGGAAAGCTCTTTGGGTGTTGCTCCCTACACCTCCCCAAGTGGGACCTGTACCTCCCCATTAATTTAATTTATTTCAAAAATATTCTACACCTCCCCACTATTTTCTTTATTCCAAAAATACCTTACACCTCTCCACTATCCTTAACAAATTTTCTCTTTCTCTCTTTACATTAATGGAGCATTTACATGGCTCATTAATGGAGCATTTACATTACTTAAATTTGAAATCAGATATATTTTCTTAAATAAGTTTGATTCAATCTTATTTTCATTGTTCAATATATTTTTTTCTTTTCAAATTACTTAATAAATGGTAAAATTTTGTTCTAAATTTCTAGAAAAATGTTTATATACATGTATCTTTTTTCTTACATATAATATCTATAATTTTTAACATTATATTATGTTTTAACTCACCGACATGTTTGACTCAAATAACTTGAATAAAATATTTAATTTATTAGATAAATAATATAAAAATATTATTAAATACTTAAAATATAAAAAAAAATATTTGTTAAAGATTTAGAATTTATTTAGTTCTTTCGTCATTATAAAGTTAGTATATAATAATAATAATAATATATCATTATTTACTATTAATATTATTATGTTTATTATTTTGTATTTGCATCTAACTTTTAATTTTATAAAATGAAAATGGTAGAGGTACTAATATTGAAGTTTCCTTTTATATTTTGTAGTATGTTACAAATTCAAATCTGAACCACATGAATGCTCCATTAATGTAGAGAGAGAAAGAGAATGATTATTAATGATAGTGGAGAGATGTAGGGTATTTTTGGAATAAAGAAAATAGTGGGGAGGTATAGAATATTTTTGAAATAAATTAAATTAATGGGGGGTATAGGTCCCACATGGGGAGGTGTAGGGAGCAACACTCAAGCTCTTTTAATAACATGGGCTCCTATCATGCATAAATCCGACCCTTCATTTCTAATCTAAACCTTCAGTTTTCCTTCCCTCAATGTGTTATGAAATTCCAGTAACTATTGCTTTATGCACGATACAGTTACTAACTGCACCTGCATAATAATAGAAAAAGACTTAAATACCATCCATCATTGAGGAAGCATGTTTTCTTGGATAAAAACTGATTTTTTTTTTCATCAGAATTACCAATATAACATTTTTTAAACAAACTTACCTAAACAAAAAGCTAATTTTATTATAAACGTTTATAACAAAAACTAATTTATTAAAATAATTATTTTTCATATCTTTCAAAAATACACACTTACTTTTAAATTCATTTTATCTAAACAGGTACAATGATTAGACACAACCTGGATAAGGTTCACTACATGCTTTCAACGACTAACCAAAACTATGTATTTATATCGAACGTACCATAATTTTCAAATGAGCTTATAAAAAAATAGAAACTATTGTTCAAGTAACAATTATTGTTACAATAGTAGCTTTAGGAATATATAATTTATTATTGATTGTATTTTTGTAATTTTAAATAATAACTTTAATTTTATTTTTATCCATTTACTCAAATTCTTTAAAAGAAACAATTAAAATCTATTCACTTAAATTCATTTATTCACTCTTTTTTCAAATTCATTCTTTTAAAAGAATATATCTTAATGTTATGTTCGTTTGATCCAATTTAACTGTTTATACAGACTAAGATATTGTAACCAAAAAGACACACTGTACATATAACTGATTCCAATTAGTCTGGAATCGATTCCATGACTAATGTATTTGATTCCAAATGTTCATGTAATTGATTTCGCTTAGAATGAACAAAACTATGCTCCTCAAAGTTCTAAATATATTTATTAAAAAAATCAACATGAATATATAATTAATATTGAAGGTAGTGAAAATTTTAAATTTAAGAAAAAAAAAGATTACCTTCAAAATTATATAACACATAACCTAGATAATATTTAAGATTGCCTTTAAGAAAAACAACATTGTAAAATCAATCTACTAAAATAAGATAAGAATTGATTAACTAAGAGTTAAAGCTAAGAGAAAGATTAAAAGACCTCAATTCCATCAATAAGAAGCCATTAAACTACTATAAATAGAATACACTTCATGATTTAGCAATTGTTAATTATTTATTACATATATTTAACTTAATGCTTACTTGAGTTTGGAGTCTCTTTGTAAAATCCCTCCAAAATGGTGAACACGTATTTCATTAGAAATTCTAACCCATGAAAAATAAGTTTAACTCTAAATTAATATTAATTTTTTTTAATAAACAAAGAGTAAAAATATTACTTTCAAGCTTAATGTTAATTTTTTTAATAGAAAACAACATAATGAATTATCTTAACTATTAATAAAATAAAAATTTTGCATTAAAAATATTTTTTTTGTTATAATAAAATTAAAATATGATCATTTGTTATTCAATGACTAACTAAATAAATCAGACTCATCTGAATTCAATTGATGTTGAAAACAAAAATTATTCTAAGTACTCTAAGTTCACATAGAATTCACAAAGTTATCACTTATTATTCTTAATAAAACACAATTAGCACTAAAATGATCATTCTAGACATAGCCAACAGTATACAACAACATACATATCAGCAGTCACAATTTCATACATTATTATCTAATTTAAAGACAAACACTAGCTTCCCTTACTTTACACCAAAGCTACGGAGCTCTAAAAACATACATCCTTTGGTTCCTGCACAAGGAACTCTAAAAATACCTATGAATCACCCAACTATGATATGAAAGAGTTCTTAGGACCACAAATTGACAAATAACTAAGGAATGAACATCAATGATACATGCATCAGGATTTCCTAAGCATGCTCATAAACAGAGAACAAAAAAAAAAAGATAGAAACTTACTTATTTTAAACGAAGAACTGATCGATTAGAAATAGAGATTACATAATTGTGATCTCATAAGAACTTCCTGATCATCAAACAGATGACTCAAGACTTAAAACTCTCAGAGAGAAAATAAAGAACTCTAACAAGATAGATTCTAAAAAGATGACACATTTGAAAATAATGAAACTTGTTTATAATAAACTATTTAATATTAAAATGACCACTATTTTTAAAATACTATTTTATGAAATTTTACAATTATCTATAAATTTAATTTAGAAATTTATTTATAAATTATTTATGAATTTATTTTATTAATTACAAATTTGTGAGTAAGTAATAACATATTATCTACAGATTTATTTATTTTTATTTACTTTCAAATTTTGATGATAGATAATAAGTTATTTTCTTCGAAGAAGCCCAATGTAAGTTTGTGGTTGTGTTTATATTTGGTGAGTCGAATGAGACATAGAGGAGAAGTAGAAGGAAGAGACGAAGGACACTTGAGAAATTGACTAATCCTTGGACCTGAATCCGACTTAATCGGACCATAAGAATTTAAAAAGACAGTAAAGAAGAAAAATTATACAACTTCTGCTGTCCGTCCGTCCACACACCATGGAATCCAAAACATACAGTATTAGCAAAGTTTATACTTGATACACAACAAAGCCAAAGACAGTCATGTTCATCATCAAAAACCACATAAACAATTTGTATGAATATATGATGTTTTGTGTTAAACTCTGATCAAGTAAATGCTGAGTTCAGGACCCCCAACACCATCAGGGTTCATCATGTAGAAAGCCTCAGAATCTCTTGAACCCACCACCCTCTCATACCTTGCTCTCATATACATAACCTCACCTTCTTCACACCCTTCCACCGGCAAAACCCCTGCTCCCATCGATATGGGCTCCACCGCCTTCAGTATCTTCCACTCCTCAGGCCCACACTCTCGCCTGCTCGCGTACCCACACTTCCTCCCGTTGCAGTACGTTCTCCACACACCTTCCTCCACCAACTTTAAACCACTGTTACTCTTTTCGCTCTTCTTTTTCTCGCACTCCAACGCGATTCTCACCAGCCCCGACGCCATTTCACGGACCAACACACTTGTCGGTGTCGCCAGTTGGATCAGGAACGCCGGTCCCAACTTCGGGTCTTCTTGGATGGCGAAGTGCACGTGGCCGCGGCGGTGCCCAAAGAGCGTTCCCACCACGCGCGTACCCAGCTGGGTACGCTTGGTGAAGACTGTGAGGGCTGACTTCAACTTGGAAAGGTTGGGTTTTTTCTTGTGTTCGGTGGTCATTTTAGCATGTTGTGATGACATTTGAAGTGGGTGGTTGTAATCTTGTTGTTTGTCGTCTAGGAAGTGTGAGGATGAAGTTGAGAAGTTGAGCATTTCTTCCTCATTATCATCATCTTCTTCGTCCAATGCTTTCTTCTTCCAATGGAAATATCTCCTTGAGAAGGAGAAGGAAGAGTCATGAGGAAATTTGGCTGCCATAATGGTCTTCATTTGAGCAGAGACAGAGAGAGAGATTTGGGTTGAAGAATGGGAGCAATGTTGTCGAAGGTTGAGTGGGTGATTTATTGTTTGAATGTGTGGCTTTTTTTGTCAGGGTTTGTGACACAAAGGACAGGCAAAGGATTCTGACAAAAGGAAGGTAAGCAGCCCCAACCTACCTGTCCTTGCTGTTGGGAACAAGGAATTCTGAGATTTTGAGAGATACACAAGAGTGTCTATGATTTAGTTAAAATAGACAACAATATTAATTAGATTTTTTTTTAAAACTTAAAATAATTCTTTATTAACGGAGATATTATTTTAATACTCTTTTGTAAAATCAAAGAGTTATTGTCAGTTCTCTAAGTAGAGCAAATAATACTCAATAGATAATGTATTAGCTGTATAATTTCATTACCAATTTAAACCATCAAGCAGACCTTTATGTGATAAAGTTGTTGATACAAAATTATTTAAAGAAACTAGATTGTTTAGCAATATGTATTGTAAAATACTTAACCAAATATTATTTATTATAATGTCTAAATGATTCGATATACTAAAAATAATATTGAATGAAGTAAATTTTTGTCAATATAATTGTCTATCCATAACACTAAATATTATAATGAATAAAATGATTAAAGTTATTCTATCTAACAGATAACATATGAAATGCAAGATATACACTTGATAAAATTATAAAGGGCCTAATAGTTAAACTTGCTCATACATAAATGATATAACATTATGTAGACAACTTTATGAAACAAGTGTTTAAAAAACTTGTCATATACATTGATTTTTCATTAAATGATGAATGATGTTGACATATGCAAGAGGGCCTTGAACACATTGATGATCATCAACGGTTAATACAATATTAATTAATATTGTATGAAAAAGTGTTTTTGTGCTTACATGCCTCATTCTCTTTTTTTAGCAAGAAATAACAACATCAAACTTTATTTAGAAGCTCTGCACAAAGATCAGAAACACGTTGTGAGATAAGAAGACATTCATAGAATGTTTCCTCAAAGTGTCTTCCTTAGAAAGATCATACAAGCTACTGGTGTGAAAGAGCACTATCACTCCTCAACATAGACCCGAGTCTGACCAACTACCTAAAAATGCTATGAAGTTTAGCCAGAAGTCAACTATGTGTCCAATGGTCATCTCTCATGAAAGTATATATAAATATATCTTGCAGAAGAGAAGAAGTGATGATAGAAGAGTGCATAAGCTAGAGGAAAAAGAGAATGTGAAGAACAAGAGAGATATGCAAGAAGAAGAGAATAAAATAAAAGAAAAAGAGAGATATCATTGCATACTTACCTTGCTACTCTGTTCTCAAGATCATAATATCGAAAGCTTTTCCATTCAAAGAAAAGAACAAGAGAGCTATCATGGAATATCTTCATAAACTCAGAACGTGAAAATAGAAGAGAAAAAAGGAGAGAGAGAGAGAGAGATCGTGCACAAGAAAGATCATTAAACACTAGCTCTACTCTACCTCATAGTTTATATCATCTTATGCTCTTTAACCTAAGAGAAAGAACTTTATAAGTTTATATATTATATTATATTTATCCTCTCCTTATGAGTTACTCAAATTTGTATTTGTAATCAAACAATGATTGTGTTTGTATTGAAACACTTGTATTGAACTATATATATTAGTCAGGAAGACTAGGGAACCAAGAGTGGTTGACAATACTCAATATAGACCAAGAGTGGTTATACTACTTGGAAACCAAGAGTGGGTAAACTCAAACTAGTTATGATTGACTAGGGAACCAGAAATGGTTTATAATACTCGAATATTATAAGTAGTTAAAATACATGGATACCATGAGTGGTTCAGAATAATTAGGATTGACTAGGGGATCATGAGTGGTTAGAATAGACAGTATATACCAAAAGTGGTTTGTATTCAATTGTAATCTTGGATAATATTAGTGGAACATCTCAAGAGTTCTTAAGAGAGACTAGACGTAGCTCAGGTTGAATGAGTTAAGACAAAATCCTTTAAAGAGAATATATTATTTAGCATCTTAAAGTTTTGAAATTTAACAAACAACATTCAACGAAATATCGTTTAGAGACGTATAACTTTTGAACAATGTGCATATCAGAATATTCTTACGAAACGTTTAAAAAATAAATCATCACATGAAAAGTATAAAAGAATAAACAACATTTGTCAACAACATGTTTAGTAAAGAGAAGCCTTAAATGTTATATCTTAACAATGGTCATTAATTGAAAAAGCTCACACTTGCACTAAGCACTTATCAAAACATGCTTCAACATTATTTCGACATATAAATCATTAAATGCATGTATGAATTGTATCTTGTATGCTTTGATTTTTTTTATCTCTGCAGATATTGACAACACCAAAATATACTTAAAAGCACTACACAAGGATCATAAAGATGTTGTGAAAGAGGAAGACATTCTTGGAATGTTTCCTAATGCTTTATTTCATACCATAGTCAAACAAGCTCTAAATGCGAAAATAATGTTGCTCGTCCCAAAGTGCAGAGAAGAAGTAATATCTTCATACGAGAAGCCACTTAATCTCAAAAAATTTGAGTATCTTTGAGTAACGACTATCTCTCGAAGAAAGCTATAAAAGGAAGACTCGGACAAGAGAGTAGAAAATGTGTTGCTATCATTGTATTGTTACATTGTTAGTCTCTCATAGGCTTACATTGTCTAAGTCTGTTCATATAATAAAAAAAAAAAGAACTTCACAAGTTCTTAGATTTCTTTGTATTGCATTTATCCTCTCAATGAAAGTTATCATAATCTATACTTGTAAATCAACACTGACTATGTTTGGGATTTCTAAAAAGAAGTAAAACATTTGTACCGTTTAGCTCAGGAAAGTTATACTTACTAGACAGTTGTCTAGGGTTGATACCAAGAGTGGTTAGAATACTCGGTGTATACCAGGAGTGGTTTGTACTCATTCTAATCTTGAATAAGATTAATAGAACTTCTCAAGAGTTCTTGAGGGAAACTGGACATAGCTCAGGTTGATTAAATCAATATAAAAACACACGTGTTATTTATTATCTTTTGTATTTGTAACATTTTTTTAAAATGCTTTATTGAAAACACAATCGTTTAACAACTACAGTAGACTATAATAAACCTTTTTAACCCTTGTTATAGTTGACAAGTGTTGTTTTGCAAAGGAGTTTTGAAAACACTATTCAAACCCCACACCCCTTTCTAGGGTTTTCCCTGTATTCCAAAACTTGTAATCAAGCAAAATTTATTTTGTGAAAATCCGAAAAGCTCGTGATGCCTACGTTGTTGAGCGATGTATGATTTCACTAGACAAATTTTATGAGGTTTTGTTCCAATTCATTGGGTAGTCGGCTCCATCATTGAGCCAAAATATTTTGTGAAAATCTAGTGAACTTAAAGGAAACTAGACATTGTGTATGTGTAATGACTTTTAGGGAGGAAGTATACTACATGATTTTGTTGTGAGACTTTCTTAACTCTATTGGTATCAGACTTGTGTAGAGGAAAATATTTATAATGAAAGTCGAAGGAAATTCTTATAATCTAGAGCTTCGATATGAAAAAATATTGAACCTTACAAATATAAAGAATTTATCCTAGTCATACTCGATGAATTTTGGGTTCTGATATATAAATCTATAGATATAATTCTTGAGAGACAAAAGTGAGTTATGACAATTAAAGAGTTTTTCAATCTATTGGATACACGAATCTTTTCAAAGTATAGTCAGATATATATATTATGATTGAGGCAATAAAAATTGTGTTCTGTGATAGACATTTAATTCTTGATGTGAATTATTGATGTTGAGTCGATGATTATAATGTTTAGTATAACATTATTTTAACTTTCACTAATTTACTTACTTTTGTTTTATTGTTTGTATCGTATGATGATCATATATATTATATGTAAATAAAAAATAATATAGATGATGAAAGTGAATAGTATTAAGATTATGGAGTAAGGAATAATAGATAAAGTTGTGCATATATATATATATATATATATATATATATATATATATATATATATATATATATATATATATATATATTAAATATTGAAAATGATTATTGGAGATCATAGATAGATTGTATGTATATCCACACTCCTTACTGTCTATTGTTAATTATTAATCATGTCATAATGAAATTAATAATATAATATTTGTTAATTATACTATGTTACATTATGGACGTAGTATAATAAAGATTCGTCTATTTGAATTTAATATTTCATGTATAATAAAATACTCTAAATACCACAAAAGCAAGAAAGAGAAAATTCAGACAATTCAGATTAAGAAGAAAGAAAACTTATTCTAATAAAATTTTAGTCGATTTTCTTTTCCACTATCTTTCTAACATTATCTAATACATAAAAATGACGAGAATCAACTTCAGAAAACGAGAGAAAATTTTGGAGAAAAAGAAACTTGAAAAAATGACAAGATTTGAAAATATTAATTAATTAAAATTATAATGTATATACTCAACCTAAGATATAATTTAACTTTTATCATTTTTTATTAGAATGGTATCTTAGGAACAAATTATTAGGATAATTTCCTAATTTATCTTGATAAATTATATAATGATTAATAAAATATATTTTAGAAGCTTGAAACTGATAATTTATTTATATAAATTAAATAAGTATTGTATAAAAGGTTAGTTTCAATATGCACCCTTTAGTACATCTTCTTACATATATTTTTTTTCTTTATTCCAAACCAATATATAAAAATACATGGTTGATTGTTGTTTATAGTATCATGCATAAAAGAGAAAGCTTTTTGATTGTGATTTGTTTTATGAATGGCATTGGAAAGTGTTGAGAGCAGGTGAGGGCACACCTACCATACCAACCGTGGACCACCACCACACAACATTCATTTCTCTTTCTCTCTCTGCAACATGCATGCCTTCAGCCACCATTGTGTTCTGTGTACTGTGCATCCTTTTCACACTCAAAACTATTCCTTCTTTCTATGCACGTTTTTAATGCAAATGTGATCGGAAAGTTTATACCCTCATCATATCATATCATATCATATATCTAAAGAAGCATTTGAAGAGGTGAATAATGGGAATAGGGTTTTGGTTATATTGGGCGATTATTATCTTACTAGTGCGAATCATTTCATAGTTCATCGGATCCCATGACACTTTAGTATACAAAATTCAACATTGTCCAAAAGAAACATCAACTTATTATTATTTTAAGTTGGGTCGTGCTTCTTGCTAAGAGAAGTTGATGATGAAAGAGTGAGGTGCAAAGTCAAAACACATATGAAAGTGGCAACATAAGACTAGGGATTATGTGTGGTCGTTTTATTTGGTGTGAGGGATCACCAAACCTTGACTCAAAAACCAACTCCTATGACTATGCATTATGTTCTATGTAAGCTACATAATTTAGTATTGACTACAAATAGTGTTTCATATGTTGCTTAGTGCAAACCGTTTACCTATCTCTAGTTTATACTTCCAATTATTCTAAGTTAACGGAAACCTACTTCCTCTTGAGTAACAAATCAGGTGAATCTGACATCAGAAAGGAAGATGATGTTTTATTCCATCAAAGAATGTGACATCACGAGGATTTATTCTTGCATTGGTTCCAACGATGGAGGTTTTCATACCACTTGGAGAAGCTCTATTATAAGTGTTGATGAAGTTCCCACTTGATCCAACCACGCCAATTAAAACTCAAGCAAGAAGTTTCTCTCTTTCAAATATTTTCTCGCTTAAGAAACTCTCTCATTTCATTCAATATTCCAAAGTCATTTACAATGAGCATGAATAACTATTTTTATCCTCGTGGATTCAAAAATTCATATGATAAATGATAAATGCATCCTAAATGAATAAAACTATAAAGCCTATAAGTCCTTCTAACTATAAATATCGTAAGATTCTTTTATCGATAAAGAAAATTGTTGAGATAAACTTAAATTTTAGAAATTTATTATTTTATTAGTTTTGGGTCTAGTAATATTTGTTTTGATTTGATAGAAAAAAAGAGGAATGAGTAGTTATGATTTTGTGTTTATTAGGTAGAATATTATTTGATGATAGAATAGGAGATTTGATTTTAAGTGAGTTGATATTTTAGTGTCAGGTTTTATTATTTGTAATTGGTCCAAGGCCCGATTTGCACCTATTTAAAGGTTGTTAAGGTTTAATGAAAATAACCCCACCATGGATTGAAGAGTAATATTATTTGTTTGGGTCAAACCCACAATAGATTGAAGTGTTAAAATTATTTGTGTGGGTCACGTTATGAGTGTGTATGGTGAGATTTTCCCAACAGTGGTATCAGAGCCGACAGTTTGTCTTGGTGATGCTTCCGCTGGAGGGGGAGTGAGAAAAAAAAATGAGAGAGAGGAGAGTCAAATACCCAGAGAAAAAAAAATAGAGTGGAAAAGTCTGAGTGTTTGAGAAAAGAGAGAAAAGAGAAAAGAGAAAAAGAGAGAAAGAGAGAAAAAGAGAGAAAAAGGAGAAAGAGAGAGTAAGAGAGGGCTAATATTGCAAAAACAGTGTTTTCCTGGTTCAGTTGACAAAGTGAGTCAACTATGGTAATTGGAGCGTAGCTGCACGCGTACAAGGGAGACGCGTAGCCGCACGCGTACAAGGGAGACGCGTAGCCGCACGCGTACAAGGGAGACGCGTAACCGCACGAGAAGCGTAGCCGCACGAGAAGCGTAGCCGCACGCGTACAAGGGAGACGCGTAGCCGTACGAGAAGCCTAGCCGCACACGTACAAGGGAGACGCGTAGCCGCACGAGAAGCCTAGCCGCACACGTACAAGGGAGACGGACGCGTAGCCGCACGAGAAGCCTAGCCGCATGCGTACAAGGGAGACGCGTAGCCGCACGCATATAGGAGACAACTGTGTTAAGCAAGATGAACTTCAAATTTTTGAGAAGTGGAGAAGTTTGGAACACTCAAGACATGAGGAGAAGATCGAGGAGAAGATGTCTAGGAGAAGAAGTTGAGAATAAAGGAAGAATTTAAGTTTATGGGGGAGTTTGTTAGGATAAACTTAAATTTTAGAAATTTATTATTTTATTAGTTTTGGGTCTAGTAATATTTGTTTTGATTTGATAGAAAAAAAAGAGGAATGAGTAGTTATGATTTTGTGTTTATTAGGTAGAATATTATTTGATGATAGAATAGGAAATTTGATTTTAAGTGAGTTGATATTTTAGTGTCAGGTTTTATTATTTGTAATTGGTCCAAGACCCGATTTGCACCTATTTAAAGGTTGCCAATGTTTAATGAAAATAACCCCACCATGGATTGAAGAGTAATATTATTTGTCTGGGTCAAACCCACAATGGATTAGAAAGTAAAATTATTTGTGTGGGTCACGTTATGAGTGTGTATGGTGAGATTTTCCCAACAAAAATTTGGACAATGATAATAAAATTTTTACGAGTCCAACAATCATCATTTATTTTGCCAACTTCATAACCATTGCACATCTCTACAATCTTTCATGAAGTAGGTCTATGGACAATAAGCCCTTTAATCGGTGCAATGCAACATAGAAACGAACGAGTGTAGGGGTCTCCACGCCAAGTCCTGTTTGCCGGTGTAGTAGGAAAAATTTTACTTGTAAATTTTTGTATATATGTAGATACATTTAGATATTGACAAATATTTATAGATATATACTTTTTAATTTTAAATAAAATTATTCAAAAATAAGTTTTTAAAATATGAATTTAGATAACAAAATTAATTTTAAAGTAAAATTTAAATAAATTTACATACTGAAATATTAATATAAATGAATTTCATTTTTTAAAAAGTAAATTTAAATAAATTACACTAAAATTTTAATTTCATAGGTCTAAATAAAAAATAAAAACATATGAAGTTAAATTCTAAATCATTTTTCAATTATTAATATTTTTTCACTAATAACTTTATTTTGATTTTTTTTTTAAAAAGTATTCAAATAAAATTTGCGAGTAGTTTTAAATGGATAGGATATTACCTATAGTGATATCATATCCTTAACACGTGAGTAATTAAATATTTATCCAATATCTACAAAAATCTATGACCGTCCGATTAGTCATAAGTCAAACGGTCAACAATATCTTGGATTATCTAGCGAGTCACTAGTGGACCCGATCGGTCACAAAACAAAATAATCGGTCATCAAACATACCACATTAATCTTAATGTTGATCAACTTAAAATAATTGACCATGATTATGTTAGTGCTAATTAAAATCTCATCTCAAAACTTATGGTTTGAGACAAGGAGTAGGTGATTTGCATTTAGTATGTCATCTCAACATTGAATTGACTTTGACATTTGAGTGTCTTATGTAGATATCCTCTAAATGGTTTGGATGGATGATAGATTCAACCCAACACTTAGGTTTCGGGACAACATTCAAACCTTGTATGACTAATCACAACTTAGACTATTGACCTCGATTATATATCCGAAACAATAACCATTAAATATTTGTTAGATATTTTTCATACAAATATCTATAAGTATGACTATTTTTGTCATTCCTAAGTATGTTAATAAGAACCTAATAAAAACTGACAAAATATTGCCATGCCCAATTCAAAATAAGGTACGAGTACAAATAATCTTGTTTTTGAGATTATACTGAAGAATATAAACACTAAGAAAAAACAAACATATGTATTTGTGAAGTCAACTTATATGAGTATATAAGTTCATGAAGTTTGTTTAATTTATTGAATGTTATTTGTTAATATTATTTTAAAAAGTTATAGTATAAAGTGAAGTTTTATAGATCTTGTGATGAATTATTACTAGAATATATGATCTTATGATATGTCGTCTAAGATCATATAATAGATGTCATCTATTAATAGAATTTGTAATAATTCAATTATATTGTATGGTAAACAAATCATCTTATACAATATAAGAGTTAATTAGTTATTTTTATTGTAATTTTAAATAACTTGTAACTATTTTGTACTTTTAAGGGAGAGTTGAGAGATGTATTATAATAGTGAATTGTAAATATATTTATAGGATCAATAGTTTGGAAAGTTGTGTGCCATATATGTTTAAGGACGTCTTAGTCACCAATGTACTCAATCCTTATAGTTTGAGCATGCATTATGAAGGTTTGGCCGACTACATATCGATCATATCAACTTCTACAAAAAATTGACTAAGTTGACTAATTAAAATATGATTAGCAGATTGAATAACCAAAGACTAATAAAAGTAATTAGCTACAAGGATCAAACCCATTTAGGTAAAAATACAATAAACATGGTATAAATTGCGGAGAACATGGGGTAAATTAATTATAGTCACTTATTACAACATTTATTACAATATGATGCATTTGGTTGACCTAAGTATTGGAGTGTAGAATGTCCAGCCTCAAGGAAGATGATGATCCCCATGATGAAGTAGAAAGAGGTCCCTCAATGGAGACTATGAATCCATTTTAGAATGGAGGCGTGTGCGTGATTAAGAGGATATAAAGATATAAGTTAGTTAGATATGGAATTGTGGGGATGATAAGTGATTTTTGGATAATTTATGGGATTGAGCGATAAAGAGATGTGTGTGATAAGTGATGTGTGATTTGATGGTGGAGAAATAAAAGAAAAAGAAAAAGAGTTGGTCCATGACCATATGAGAGTAGAAGAATTTGAAAACTTTGACATATATCCATTATACTTTGTCCATTATCACTTTCTTAATGTTTTTTTGGAAATATAACAAAAATGATTGTTTTGAAGTGTTTTAACAAAATTCAAATTTCAATTAAAATAAAAATATAAGTAAAGATCTACTTGAAATTTTCCTACCAAACTTAACACCAAATGAATAATTAATTATAAAATTAAACAATAATTATCTTTCTTAGTTATATCAAATAAAGAAACAATTTAATGATTACTAATTAAACAAAATTATCTAATTATTATCTTTCTTAATACACAACACAATTATAGTAAATAGAGAAACAATTTAATTATTTTTTTTCTAAAATATAGGAGATAATTCTTTCGTTCTTGGTTATTTATCTGAAATGAATGTGATTTGTTCAACCAATATAAATATTCTTTCATTCTTGGACATAATTTCGATAATACCAAAAAAAAAAAAAACTTCACAATTACACAACTAAAAGAACAAGCTATTCAATTTCATATATTTTAAATTGCATTTTAAACTGAAAAGGTAGCTTCAAAACCATACTTGTCTCGAAAATAAGGTTTAAATTAACACAAATAGACCAAAACCAACGAATTAACCATCGAGGAATTTATATATAAATTAATGCCTTATAGTTCATAAATTTGTAAGCTTTTTTTATTTTAAGCTAATAATCACTATAAAATCAACCAACAAACCTTCTAAAATTTAAAAAAGAGTATATAATATGAGTACAATCCAGTATTTACATAATTTAACAAATTTACCAATTTCTTTCAAGACTTAACATGCTTTATAACCGAAACCTCCACTTTAAGATTTTTGTTTTAAAGATAGTATTATAAGAGAATTCTAACATTACCGTATAAATTGATAAAAAAAAAACTTAATTACTTTTTAAAAATTTAAAATAATATTACTAATATATCGAACTTAATTTCTTTATTAATGGCTTTTAAGACAATTCCTATTATTTATTAATAAAAAATAAATATATTTAATTTTCATAAAAAATACAAAATGCGCCATAAAAATATTATCAATCAATACTAAATTATATCTTATAATTAATGGAAAGTATATTAAGAAGTAGAAGAAATTGGAAGGCTGGAAAAATTACAACAATCTAAGCATGTCATACTGAACTAGAAAATCCACTTGAAGAATGAAAAGAAACAGATAAAACCTAACCCAAAGACATAGTTACCCAATCAAGCTCACAAAAAAGCATTAAGAAACATAATTAGGAAGAAAATGGGTTGAAACCTCCATTGACCATTCTCTCAAGAGGCCCAAACAAAGGATGTGGCAAATGATCCCATTCATACCACTCCCAACCATCACACTTGTTAGGCTCAAGATTCTGTGGGACTTGCTCTTCTTCCACATCCAGCCCCATCACTGATCTCATGAAAATAGTAACGTAGTGACACTTTTTTGGTTGCTCCAACATCACATTGTTTGTTACTGTTAAAAACTCACTCTTCCCTATGTCCAATCCTGTTTCCTCTTTTACTTCTCTAGCTGCACATTCTTCAAAACTCTCCCCTGCCAACTTTAACATCAATTCTCCAAACCATTCAATTTATTCAAACTTTCATACTTCATCAATGCACTCATTTATCTTCTTTTTTTCAATCTATACTTACAATCTACCTTTTACTATTCCAATGACATTTCTAGTGCAAGTAATTGTTCAAAACTTAAAAAGATAGTGTAATTTTAAAAAAATGATAATATAACATTTTTAAAAAACTTGTATAGAATTTTACATCAATCAGAGTAGCCCTGAAATTTTAAAAAATATGAAATAATAATGTAATTTATTTTCTAAACAGATATTAAATGTAAAAGCTGGAAAAATGACTCAGCATTTAGAGCTGCCACTTGGCTACAAATAAGAGGGCTATAATTTTTAAAACAAAAACATCCTTTCTGGTTCAAAAACTTGAATGTTGGATCATTCCTTTTTCTTGTCTGAAACCTCTCTCTTTTTCCCTTTCCACTCTTCCAAAATTTCCTCTCACTGAACCATCATTGCCAACAGCAGAAGAGATTTAGAATCTCAAAGGATCCTAAGCTCAAATTCAACGGGTTAATTTCCTTGTCCCTCTTCCAGTAAGTGTTTTCCTTTCTCCGCAATTCTGAAAATTTTGATTTGCATGCACAGATTCTGAATGTGCATGAGTTTTTCATAAGTTCCTCTCTTATTTCTATTCCATTTAAACTCCTAACTTAATTTCGAACCACAAATTGATGGTCTATAGGTAATTGTAGAGTCTCTTGAGGTGTGCCTTTGCTTGGGGAATTTCTGTAAATTGGATCACTTCACTGCAAGGTAAGGGAAGCTAGGTTCATCTTTTACTGTAGAATAGTAAGTTGTTTGTAATTTAATTTTGTGTGGAAAGCCTTTGATCAATGCATGTAGAAATTCGTGTAAAATGATAAGTTAAGGTGTGATTGAATGTAGTATGTGTGTGTTCTGTGATGTATGAATTTTGGTCTATGATCATTGTAAGTATGTATGTATGAATTTTTAATTTGGTATGAATAAGGTAGTATATTAAAATGGGGAATAATCTGGGAGAAATGAGTTGGGTAGATCTCTTGAACAAAAAGAAATATTTCAGCAAATTGGTGAGTAAAAATGAGGAAGTAGGGTAGTGAAATTTTGAGTTAGTGGTCCAGACCTGAATTAAGCCTTTGGGGTAGCTTAGATAGGCCAATTATGATTTGTAGGCAACATCAAAAGAGTCTAAAACAGTTTCTAAATGGTACAATTCAGATTTGGCTACTAGGTGAATTAAGTGAGAGTTTAGATCCAATTTCCTTGCATATCTCTTAGAGTTTTGAGTTAGGATGGTGTGTGAGACTTCAAAACAAGTTAGATTCAACCTATATTTTGAGTTAGGAGTGTCCAAAGTTCACCAAATGGCCTAAAACAGATTTTGAGTGGGTGAGTTCTCAAAATCTGCAGAAATTTTGCAGATTTCACGCCTGGGCGCCCTTCAACTCGACATTTTCCAAAATTCTGGCGCCCGGGCGCCCCTAAATGGCGTTGGGCGCAGGTTTTTGCTGTTGTTTTCTTTTCGATAGTTTGGGGGGTTCCGAACGTCCGTTTTGGACGTTCTTTAGGTCGTTCTAGGGGGTTTTTGACCCTTCCGGAACCATTGGTGAGGGTTTCAAAGCTATTTGAATTACTTAAGTATATGTAATTATAGTTGATAAAGATATTTGGTATTAATAAATGACTTATTTCTGTGAAAACATGTAATGTATGACTTATTTCTAACATTGTATGATTCTTTTTAGTATTGTATGAGTTAATTATGTAGGATTTGTATGAAACCAAAGTAATATAACATTTTAAGTATAAAATTGAGAATTTAAAGTCAATGAAGTTGGTATTGTATGAATTATGATTCAAAGAGTTAAGTATCATCTCTATGTGAGATTTAAGTTAAGTTCTGGAATGAATATAGGTAGCTCAGTCTTGGGGGTTTCCCTTAAAGCTCTAATGACTATTCAATCTCACTTAGAGAAGATTAGTTCATGTGGTGAAGAGCAGTAGGGGGTCCTAGTCTTGGTTGTCTCCATTGTATATGGGCCAAGGTGAGTGATAACGGACTAACCTTGTGTGTGGTAGGGTGAGACCCATAGCAATTGACTTTGTAAAGCAATAGAGGCCACCACAAGTGCATAACCCGCCATAGCTCGATATTCATTCCGGGTCCGGACGAGTCTAAGTCTAACACTACCTAATAAAACTATAACTCACAATCTATTAAAGTCGTCCTTCTATGATTGCAATTGCTTGTATGTCTCTTTTACTTTGTTTAATTTAAATTGATTTGTATTATTTTGAATTCTAGCTTACCCTTGCTTTGTTTGTTGTATGTCTTGTTTGTGCTTGTTTTCTTTTGCAATGATCATCCTAATTGGATGTGAGCAGAGGTTTCAGAGGCCCCACTGGAGCAGTTACTAGACGTTCCAGATATTCCTGATACTACTGATGCTGCAGAGTAGTGTAACAGTTCTTTCGTTTTGTATAATTTAGTCTTCTTTACTCTTTTCCCTTTTGAAAGACTCTATGTCATATGTAGAGCTTATATCACATTTTGGATGACTGTATTACATACATTTCATTTGCTACTAATCTTGACTGTTTTACTTTATTACATCTGATGGATTCCATATGATATGGTTTATACATACATTTTTGAGATATTACATTAAACAATAGAAAAACACCATATATGTCTGAGCAACAACACATAAGATCAACTTAAGGATATAAAATCTAAATCATTTGCCTGAAGTTTTAATTCAAACAATATTGTAAAACAACAAAACAAGCAACACTCTGAGTGAAAACTATAATACACATTCTTTAACATTTTCACACACTCTGATCTCTTGAATATAATTCATATAAGCACTATTATACTATTTATATTTTAAAATAGTTAGTGGAAAAACAGAGAATAGTAAAAAGAAGAGAGAAAGAGACTGACCGAATTCGAGGTGGCCGCCGGGGAGGGCGTAGGTGGCGTTGCCGACGGCAGAGCGGCGGCGGCCGAGGAGGACCGATCTACCCTTCAAGAGAAAAACAACTACCGCCACCCGTGGCACCGGCGTGGGGTCTCCGTTGTTGTGGTTTTCCATTTTGTTTTCTTCTGATTGAAATTTCTGTTGCAGTGTTCCTCTCTTGCTCCATTATATATGTGAAATGCTCAAGTTCTGCTGAGGTGATTCTCTCCAATACTTATATGACACGTGGCATATTGGTTTTCTCGGAACTTGACCTGCTTGGGCTCCAAGCATTTTATTTTAATGCAGAAATGCAAAAGGTTTTTAAGTGTTTTTTCTTTTGACTAATTTATTATATTCAGACGTACTGTATTCTGATAATAATAGTTTTTTAACAACCGTTAAAAAATTGAAAGAAAATTAACAAAAAAAAGATGTCATAAATTTTGCTAAAGAAGTTTAACAGAAGATACATAAGTGTGTTCTGTTTTTAGTTTTTCTGAAAGTATTTCTAGGTAACTATTTCAAAAAAACTAACCAATCTAAAAAAAAATATCACAATCGAGAATTTTTTAAATATTTTAGATTTTAGATTTATTATGTTCTTGATTTATTGTGTTCTAAACCAAATAATGTGCTAAATGTGATATCATATGTTTGGAATTAATTAATCACTACCAATTTATTTTTATGAATAGAAAATTATGAGAATCAAGTCCTAAAAAATTATTTTACACTTTTAATCTCAAGTTGGTATTAAAGTGTGTCAATCCCGTTCTGGTTTTTGTTTCACAACATATGTTCGGCGTCGCTGTCGGCCACTATCTGCCGCCATCCACTGTCGTCCGATGTTGGCTGCCACCATCGTCGTCTGTCGCCGGCCACTGTCGTCACAGTTCTGTCCGTCTAAACCTTTAGGGTTTCTTGTTTCTCGCTGGTGCGATTCGTCTTCTTCAGAGATGGTGTCTGACAGTAGTTTTTCCTTCTTCTAGAAGTGCATTAATTACCTCTGAGAAGCTAAATGGAAAAAAATTATCGGTAACCTTAAAGAACCAAATTTTTAAATAGTTTAGCTTAAAAATTTATATATAAAGTTTAACTTATAGAGTTATGTTTAGATAATTGTAATGATACTTTATACTTCCTGTAGGTTGACTGTTCTAGTTTATTAGACTTCTGATGTTTCTTGAATAGTATATTACATTATTTAAATAAAATGTTACATTTTTGGTATCAGAAAAATTCTTTCTTAGAAACTTGTAGGTTATGAGAGTACCAAGTTTCTATTCTATACTTTTAGTTGTGTTTAGATAGTATTTCAGTTTCTTTGGGTTAACAGATGAGCAGAGTATGACACCTAAGCCTCATCTTTCCTCCACCTACAAATCTGGATGTCCCAAATCTTATAAGGATGATGGAATCCTTTGTGACAGCGATGCAACAACATAATACATCTTTGGTTCAGCAGAATACAGTGGGTTGCAATAATTGGAAACTACTAGGGTGTCAGTTGAGACATCCCAAAGGTAGTACGTAGTAGCCATGAATAAGATAGGTGATGCAAGGGCAACAATTGGGTCCTCTCATACTCCACCCACTCAAGCTCAATAGTGGAGTTTAGAGAGCTTTCTTCAGCATCTTTCGTCCAAGTTTAATGGGAAGACAGGCCCAGATGAAGCTGACCAGTGGTTTAGAGACATGGAAATAATCTTCAATGAAAAGAGATGCCCTGAAGAGAACATGTTGACTTATACTGAGTACTTGCTTACTGGGGAAGCAATTCATTGGTGAAGTAGCATAACGATGTTGTTGGAAGGGAGTAAAGTAACTATCACTTGGGAATTATTCAAGAAAAAGTTCTATATAAAGTATTTTCCCGATAGTATAAGATTTGTAAAGGAAGTGTAGTTCTTACAACTAGTACAGGGATGAATGTTAGTGTCTGGATATGCAGACAAGTTTAAACATCTCATTCGTTTTCATATCTTGGCGATGGATGAGGAGTGATAGTGTAAGAATTTTGAAAATAAAGATGCAGAAAAACACTAAAAAGAAAGTTGAATAATGTTTTCATAACTCTTTTTGCTATACAACTCATGGTGATGTACAACGAACTTATGAACTAGATGTGCTTCATCTATAAAACTTTATTATGTTGAGATCATTTATAGGATTAGCTTCAAACCCAAACATATATATATATATATAAAGAGAGAAATAGATTCGCAAAACCTATTATTTTAATGTTTTAGGTTGATATTATTATGACATTCTCTTTTATAGTTGGCTCATGGCCCATTTCTTATGTATTTTTTCATTTGTTGCTCTTCCCAATATGTAACCGTTCTCTTTGTATATTATAAATTTAAGACAAAAGTGATTATTGTTACCTATATTTAAAATAAATATAATTGTTTATTTTATTATTTTTGTTTGAATCGTACATATACGAATCCACTGATAGAAAAAAGAACATTATATATTATTATAAATCAAACAAAAAAAAGTATTTAAACCTTTTTAATTATTTCTATTATTTGGGGTAATGTTTTTCTTGTTGGAAATTATGATTATCCGAAAACATTGGAGAAATTAATCGTTAGTTAGTGTGTTTGATTGAGAAAGGAAAAGAAAAAAAATGAAATAGAATTGATCAGGTGAAAATTGTTCTTACAATTAGTGGGAGAAGAAGAGTCACAATTTCACAACGACCCTTCCTTCACGCCAGTTAGTTATACTTTGCTCCCTATTATATGCCAATTTCTCCTCTCTCATCTAAAAACACACATTGGCTTTTCTTCTTCTTCTTCTTCTGTGTTCGTTTCTCTTTGTGAGTTGAACTTTGGGTTCTGTGGTAACAATGACAGACATCACTGACGACATAGCGGAGGAAATTTCCTTCCAAGGCTTCGACGATGACTGCAATATGCTCGGAAGCCTTCTCAACGACATTTTGCAAAGAGAGGCTGGCCCAACCTTCGTTGACAAGCTTGAAAAAATTCGAGTCCTTGCTCAGGTTTTCTTTCTTTTTTTCTTCCATTTCACCTTCTTTTTAAATTTCTTTTGCTCTTTTCTTAAATGGCTCTTGCTTCCTTTCTCTCATCTATTCATGCTTTGACAAACTTTTGAACGTGAAAAATTCAAGTTATTCAAATAACTTTGAGGCTCATATACATGTTCACATTTAACTTAATATGTAATACCCAATGAACCATATGCATTATCTTGTATGAGATTTGTTTTCTCTGTACACCCATCATTAAAATCTTATTATATCCTTGATTTTATTACAAGAAAAAAATATCCTCTAACATTTATACCATGATTAAAAAAATTTGTAATTGTAAAATGTTCTCATTCTAGAAAGATTTCTCTGTTTTATTGACTATAAAGAAAAATACTAATTTAGACAAAACAAAATTGACTAGTTAGTTTTTAGTGGGGTAGCCATTTCAATATCTGTATTTTTTTTATTCATGATACTTGAACTTGCTTAAGAGATCGGAACGCTGTTTTCTTTTCATATTTCTATAATGTTTCGGAGTATGTTGTTGATGATATTAATTTGATTTTGGTGGGTGTTTAAGTGAAGATCAGTATTTATTTTGTTCTTGTTGTGATTTTGTCAAGGTTCAGTTTGTTTGATTGGTGAGAAAGAGGAAAAAGGAAGGACTACGTTGTTAGTGTTTTCTACCTTGATTTTATCGTGGTTTTTGCAGCTATGGAGTTTGTTTCTTTGCTGTGATTTCACCACTGTTTTGTTGAGATTCTGTTTGGTTGTTTAGAGACTCACGGAGTTATTTATGATTTTCCTTGAAGTTGTTGTGATTTCATAATATTTTGTTCAATGGTGATATGATTTACGAGAAAGTGGAAGAAGGTTGAAGCATGACATAGGTAATGCATTTAGTGTGCATCATGTGTGGTTCACATTAAGCAAAGACTCGAATTATGATTGAACTAATCCTTTATATGTGAAAATTTAATTTCTTCTTTTAGCTAGTTTTTGGGTTTCCGAATCTTCAAAATCTTCAGTAAACCATTATAAGTTTTGGAATTTAATGTTTTGAATCACTAACAGATTTTGTCTGACAAGTAAAAATGTAGACAGTAGTTATTGTGAAGGTTGTTATACTACATCATCAATTACGAATTCTCCTCCAAGAAAATTTACTTTTTATAATAATGGTTTGATTTAAATACATTCCTAAAATATAATCCAGTCTTGTTTTTGTCTCTAAAAGATCTTTGTTTAATATCTCATCATTTTAATTGTTTTTTATTTCGGTTCTTGTTATTTTAGCTCTTTAATATACTTAACCTAACTAATTTTCAATGTTTTTTCTTTTTAACTTTAAACTAAACTAATTTTAATTTATGAAAAAATTACTTTATTATTTAAAGTGTTTATAGAAAAGTTCAGTCAAATACATGCAAAGCCTAAAATAATAGAAATCAAAAGTAAATTCATTTGTATACAATAGAAAGGAAAACATAGTTATTTTTTAATATTTTAAGGGACGAATGTAAATGTTTTTATAATTGATTAACTGTGTAACCAATTTTGCATTTGCTAGCAATCTAAGAATTGAAAAATCCTTTACATATTTTTCTGTCCTTAGAGTGCTTGTAATATGAGACATGCGGGGATTGAAAACATGGCTGAGCTGCTAGAGAAGCAATTGGCTTCAGAGTTATCCAAGATGACACTAGAAGAAGCTCTCACACTTGCTCGTGCCTTTAGCCATCATCTTACTTTGATGGGTATTGCTGAAACTCACCATAGGTATCAATTACTATTGTTATTGATTCATTGCATTAGTTTATTAGTCCTCGTCTTTATTTGTGGAAGCTGTGCACAGAATCAGCTGAACCTTGGACGAATGACAACATTGATGAAATATTAACTTTCTTTAGTCCATGATTTCCCCAGTGTGATAATCTTGAACAAGTTATGCTTTTGCAGGGTTCGCAAAGGAGGAAACATAGCTCTTTTTGCAAAATCTTGTGATGACATCTTCAACCAGCTGTTGCAAGATGGATTTACTACAGAGGAGCTTTATAACTCGGTTTGCAAGCAGGTCTGTTATTTTCATCCCAATATTTTGTTAGTCTGCGTAGTCTGTGAGGTACATTGATGAAAATAAGCAAATGATCTTTCATTGTCCATGCACTATAAAATTATTTAATGATTAGCTTTCTTGCAAAAAGTTTCGTTGTTGATATTTAGTGAAACATTATGTGCTTACCACCATGGATTTTAACAGAATCCATAACTAATAATTGCTTTTGCTATTAAAAATCCTATTTTATTGATGTTGACACAGGAGGTCGAAATTGTTCTCACAGCTCACCCCACTCAAATTAATCGTCGTACCTTGCAATACAAACACCTTAAAATTGCTGTGAGTTCACTTTTCTGAGTAAATTAAATTACTGGAGGCTTGAGGCTTGAACTTTATGATACAATCTCTCTATATTTTATTACTGTTTTTCTCTAACTACTTTTTAACCTTCACGCAGCATCTTTTGGATTATAATGATCGACCTGATCTTGGCCCTGAAGACCGAGATATGTTGATTGAAGATCTGGTAGCATTCCTGAATTATTTTTATTCCACTTAACCACTAGTGTTTGTATCCAAAAGTAAAATTCCATAGGGTTTTAGGGTCGTAGATTTTACTCATAGAAGTGAAACGGTTACTGAAATTTCTTTTCTAGCACACTTTATTCTACTCTAGCAAATCACATTGGCTTTGGCAGGTGAGAGAGATAACTTCAATATGGCTGACAGATGAACTTAGGCGTGAGAAACCCACACCAGTTGATGAAGCCAGGGCCGGTAAGCTGCTTGAGTATTATATGTTTTAGATATGCTGATAAAAAAAATGTTTTAGATATAAAACCTTTACTAACAGTTTAGCTCTGAGCTAAAGTTGTTTTAGTTCTTCCTTAAGAATGCTCTATCTATGGCCTTTTTTGACCAAGTTTTGTTTTTATTGTCCCAAAAATGATCTTTTAGATGAACGCATAATAGCTTAGGCTTTTGGGATACAAAGTCCTTGACATTTATCTTTTAGCTCTTCAATGATTTGATACACTGTTAAAAAAAGAAGTTGAAGAACAAGAGCCATCTTTACAATTCTCCCAGGGTTGAATATTGTGGAGCAATCACTCTGGAAAGCTGTTCCTCATTATTTACGTCGAGTTAGCAGCGCTTTAAAGAAGGTATGTCACCTTTAATGTATGTCTATTAACTCGTTCATTCTTTCCCTTTAAAATTTTCAATGCAATTCATCCTTCCTTGCAGCACACAGGAAAACCACTTCCATTGACTTGCACACCAATAAAGTTTGGATCTTGGATGGGAGGTGATAGAGATGGAAACCCAAATGTGACAGCTAAGGTAGCACTTTTAAATATCCATTCATGCTGCCTTAGTTTTCTGGCAGTGGAAGCGTAGTTGAATATCGAATATTATTGACAACCCGAAGATGTCCAGTGTTGCATTCTGTCATTTTGGAAAGTGCAAGTTTAATGATGATTGAATTGGGAAAACAGTAGACAAATATGAGCTAAACATGACAATTCTTTTTAATAACTTTTGGAGACTTTGCCAGAAGTTTACAACTACTGATATAGATACTATATTAGAAAGTATACTTTTAAGCTTTATTCAACTTTTTAAAATCGATTGTATTCACTTATAATCTATAACTTAATCTCATTTCTAGTTGACATAGATCCTACCGTTACACTATGTGATCCATGTAACTAGCATTGCAATTGTTGTTGTGTTTTAGAAATAAATAACAAAATGTTCTCCTATATAAAATTTAATTTCTGATAGTAGTTGATCCATCTTTTGGCTCTTCAAAGTTGGAGTGGAAGGAAGGGCTTTTCTGTTTCAATTGCTGAAGTTTGTGGCCTGTGATGACAAATAAGTTACCAAAATTTTCTTTCTTACCTTATAGTGGGATTTTCTTGAGGAATATGTATGTGATTTTTATTTGATGATGTAATTTAAACTTAATTGTGTAATTGGCTTTCCTTTTGTTCTTTAGGTCTCAAAAGATGTTTCACTTCTGTCTAGATGGATGGCAATTGACCTCTACGTTCGGGAAGTGGATAGCCTGAAATTTGAGCTATCCATGAAACGGTGCAGCGATAAGTTGTCGAGATTGGCACATGAAATTCTAGAAGGTTTTTTCTGTTTAGTTTTGTGTTTGGTGATATCTTCCGAATGCTAACGGGCATATCAGTTATCTTTCTTTTACATAATGTGATCTCTGCAAACTGTTTGTCATGAAGTTGTGGTCTGCATAAACACTACACTTTCTGGAAATCCAGAATACATAAACACTACACTTTCTCAAACTCACAACACTGCACCTCTCTGTTTCGGTGATCTGCACAAAAACACTCACTTTTTATCTCACACAGAACCGTGGCCTCTTTCTCTCTACTTCACTGACTCACTCACTGATTTTTCTCTTCCACGGTTTCTACCCTTATTGCACGGTGCTTTTTCTCTTGGATGTGTACCCCTTCTCTCTTTCTTCTCTTGGGTGTCTTCACTTGTGAGTGTGCTTCTCTTGTGCACCGTAGCTTTCATTTTATAAAGCAAGAAGAACAAAAATCCAAACACAGGAAGCAATTATTTTCCGCAAGACATGGATCCTAATTGTGGTAGATGGATCCCATTTAAGTTTATATTACAGATGTAACACTTAGTCATGTGCTCAGAAAATTGAAACACTTAAGATAATTTCTTTGGTCGGTTAGATGATCATGTTAATTTGATTTCCTTTTTAAACACTAACTATAATCAATTATGTCATTTTTGTTACATAAATGGTGATTTATGATCTTTGGATTTATTCTTGAGGCTTTGTTTACGCATTTAATCACCTCTCTGGTATTTTTTTATGCACAACTTCTTTTGATGCATCAACGCATTTTCCTCTAGTCTTTAAAATGTGTTTAAATCATTCGGCAATATTAATAACTCAAACTTATCAAAATATACAAGTATATACGTGTGTGTTTTTCCCTTCTACCTTTCTATGGTTTCCAAAGACATCAACATGATGACATTTAGGTCCTATCCAATCTCAAAGTCAAGTCTTTTCCAATTGAATGATGTAAAATTGGCTAGTTGCATACGTGTGGTAAAATCTTTGAGGTCATATTAATTTGTTTCCTAGAATGGTCTTTTCTGAACTATTCGGATAATGAGGCAACAAAATCTACTTTTTCATATGGCAAGTTTTCTTCCTGCATGACAATTGTTGTTGAAAATGTTTTAAAATTTGGTATAATATAATATTGTCTGATGCGGTGTAAGTGGAATGATCATCCATTTATGTAGTTTCAATGTCTTTACAAGATTTACTGAAGATGTTTCATTATGAATTGTTCTCTCTACAGTATGCTGTCACTGTTAGATCAAGATATCTCTGACACTTTAAGTCTTGATGATTACTTCGTTTTCTTCAGAAGCTAACAATGAGGAGAATCGCCGTGAGCATTGGAATGAATCTAGGAGTATAAGTCAATTCAAATATTCTAATCAACAAGCTTCACCACTTCCAACTAAACTTCCACCTGGAGCTCATTTACCGTCTTGTGCTGGTATACACACAATTTTGACAAAATTGTGTCTATTTTTGTTTGTTTGTTTGAATATTGTGTTTTTTAATGGCAACGTCAATTAAATAACAACTTGTCTCTTTTAATGTAATGTCCCTCTTTCTAGAACCACACAAAAACACTTATATGTTATTTGTGGCTCCTAACTCTAATATCAATTAATTAAGGAATGATGCTCCTTGCTGATTACATGAATAAATGAACTGGAATTCATCTAAACATAAAAAAAAAATAACTTATCATGATGTCATGCATGAGGAATAAAGTAAATTTAATTAACATGATGACATATATAAATTCTACCCAATCAAGTATATTTGTTAATTTGATATCTATTAGAAAGAAGTTCTAGTGTGTACCTATTATTTCATGTAGAAAAAGGTGGATCTGAGCATCCAAGACTCATTCCAGGAGCTGATCACAAGCAATTCCATCCCAAGGTAGACCAATAGATTAAATTTCTTAATTTTCCATTTAATCGTATATAATACATGGGTAAAAAACTTCCCTGGTAGGGTGGCGAGATTTCAAGTTCCACTGAGAGCACTATGTGCAGTACCAATGTCCGTTCACCAAAACTAATGTCACCAAGTTCCAGTGTTGCTTCATTAGCTTCAATATCACGCTCTCCTTCTTTCAACTCTAGTCAACAACTTCTTGCTCAGAGGAAATTGTTTGCAGAATCCCAGATAGGAAGGACCAGTTTCCATAGGCTTTTGGAGCCAAAGCTCCCTCAGCATCCTACAATCGCTCCTTATAGAGTTGTCCTTGGAAATGTAAAAGATAAGGTATTACTTCAACAATGCTTCAAAATTGGCCACTTGGACCCATATATTCTGCTTCTGCTGTTGTATTTTGTACAAGATTATGTTGTTTGCTTCCTAGAACTTAAAAGCATTATAACCTAACCTGTCATATATTGATTCCTGTGCAATTTCTATAAAGGATTTAAATTAAACTCCAGTTTAACTTGAAAATGAAAAAAAAAAACAAGTGATATTGCATAGGCTTTTTTATTTGTTTGGGCTGGTTGATAGTTCATTTTGGTTAAGAAGTGAAGTTGTTTTTGAAAAATCACATCATATAGCTAACATCAGTATATGCATGTTAAAAATAATTTTTCTAGTTTTGTTTGAATAATGTCCATGAAGGAATGGTATTGGTTTGCCATTAAGACTTGTTCATGTTTACATTTTTATTGAATATGCTCGTTTTATATGTTGTCCTGTTACTTAGTAACAGTGGGCATCATCTGTTCCATGTGTTTAGCTTCTGAGAACTCGTAGACGGTTGGAGCTTCTTCTCGAAGATGGTCCATGTGAACAAAATCCTATGAATTATTATGAAACAACAGATCAGCTCTTGGAACCTTTGCTCCTTTGCTATGAATCTTTGGTACTTTTTCTTTTTCATACCCTTTTACCCTCTAATGTTGGGCATGATTATCATTTAGCTCCACATTTCTTCAGCAATCATGTGGATCTGGGGTGCTAGCTGATGGTCGACTTGCTGATCTGATAAGAAGAGTCACTACTTTTGGCATGGTGTTAATGAAGCTTGACTTGCGCCAGGTAAGGCTTCAAAGTTTTTCGCTCATTATTGTTTGGATAATAAGTTGTGGCCTGAAATTATTAGTGTGACAGGAATCAGGCAGACATGCTGAAACGCTCGATGCAGTTACAAGGTATTTGGACTTGGGTACATACAGTGAGTGGGATGAAGAAAAGAAACTGAACTTCTTAACTCGAGAGCTGAAAGGGAAAAGACCACTGGTTCCCCCTAGTATAGAGGTGAGATTGTTAGAATGTTATACCAAATGCCAGCTTTGCATGTTATGTATCAAGTAGGACGGTTAGAATGTTATGCACTGGATTTTTTCTTCATTCTACACTCCGGGATTTCTGTTTTTAATTGGCCGCTTACTCTATTCTTTGTAGGTTGTTCCAGATGTTAGAGAAGTCTTGGACACGTTCCGAACTGCTGCTGAGTTAGGAAGCGATTCATTTGGTGCCTATGTGATCTCTATGGCCTCAAATGTATTATTAACTATTATTGTACTTTCAAATTATCACTGCAAAATATGCATAATTGAATTTTTGAAACACTTTGTGCAATACGATGCCAAACTCCTTACAAACAGTGTCTTTTACTTTTCTTTTGCCCCTTCTTTCTTAGTGTTTGATTTTGCACGAGAAAAATCCGGTTTCTATATTTTTTGTATCTGATGTGGATATATTTAGATGTCTAATACCTTTTCGTTGCCATTTTTGTTTGCATCTGATTATCAGGCCAGTGATGTTCTTGCAGTAGAGCTTTTGCAGAAGGATGCACGACTTGCTGTCAGTGGAGAGTTAGGAAGAGCTTGTCCAGGTGGAACGTAAGTATGGAAATGAAATGTTTGTCATAGTTTTCAAAAAACAGACCATAACCACTCACTTGTGTTCAGCGGAAAAATTGCAACTGACCACAATTTAAAACCCTTTTACCTAATTACAAGGGTCTTGATATGAAAAAATGTGCTTGCAAATTGTCAAGGGCTTTTTTGAGTTTACTAACAAATGTGTTCAACATAGGCTGCGGGTGGTTCCTCTATTTGAAACTGTAAAGGACCTTAGAGGAGCTGGTTCAGTTATCAGAAAGCTTTTGTCAATAGATTGGTACCGACAACACATCATTAAAAACCATAATGGGCATCAAGAGGTACTTTCTAACCACATGTTCATTTCCTTTATGTTGTAGTACTGTAGCTGTGATATGAATTCCTGTATTGGTATTATAAATTTGTATGTGCAGGTTATGGTTGGGTATTCTGATTCTGGTAAAGATGCTGGGCGCTTCACTGCTGCTTGGGAACTTTACAAAGCTCAAGAAGATGTTGTAGCTGCATGCAAGGAGTATGGAATTAAGGTTACTCTCTTCCATGGCCGTGGAGGGAGTATTGGCCGCGGTGGTGGTCCGACATATATGGCCATTCAGTCTCAACCACCTGGCTCTGTGATGGTGGGTTTTATAACGTAACCTTAATAGTTTGAACTTTCCCTTTAAAAACTTAGAAGCTGAATTTATAATGTGTTTCAATAAATAATTTGTAGATGGTAATTTATTTTTATAAAAGATTTAAAATATTTTATGATAAATATGTTATTTTTATAAATAATTTTAAAAGTTTAAAATATTTCAAACTTTATCTCTCAAATATTTTTTTCTTTTCATATTCTTTTATCGGTTCTATCATGGTTGAGAACTGGTCGACTTAACTTTAGTTTAAATGTTATCGACTCGTGGGGTATTGTTGGCTCAACATCATTTTCTCAATTAATGTTGGCAGCTTTTTCTTTTGAGTTATAGTTAGTCATAATTTTGATTATTTTTTGTTGTTATCAACAAAGTTTATTTATTTTTATATATTTAGTCTTAAAATATTAATTATGTTTTTCTTATTAATATCAAACACTAGATGTCAATGAATTGTTAAATAGAGTTTTTATATTAGCATCAATGATACCAATTTTTGACTGATGAAAGTTAGATTTTTTTTCATCGAATGTTGATAAAGTGATTATATTTTGTTAACATTGTTAAGATTATTTATTTGTTAATGTGGATTAAGATTATTTATTGATCCTTGGTAAGAATGTCAGTCAAATTTATATGGATGAAGTTTGTTGTAGTTATTCTTTTATGTCTGCAAAAATTAGTTTTCTATTGTTACTAATATTATTTTTTTGTTCAAAGTTGATCAATATTTTTTCCTAATATATTTATTAATGCCAATAAAAATAATTGTGACTATTAACTCAAATAACCCCAACTGAAATTGATTGAGAAAAAAAGTTATTTTATACTAAAATTTTTGTAATTAGGGGTAATTGAAATCCTTGATAAAAAGTATAAGTTTAATAAATTTAAATTGGTTTCAAACAAAAAATTTGAGAAAAGTAAATAATTTAAAATTTTAGCCATTGAAATTCTGTGTTTAGATATCTCAAATTATGGAATTAGGTACTTAAACAAAAAGTTGTTATCTTATGACACAATATCCAGAATCAAGCATTATCCTCATTAGGATTGAGGTGATATGTCATGTTTGAATGAATTTTTCTATGAAGAAAGTACTAAAGTAAAGTGAATTAAGTTTCTCCTCATAAGTTGATTTTAGCTTTTAACAGGAGAAGCTCAGTTTACTTTATCTTATTATTTTCATCTCGCACGGATACTTATACAAGAAGTTTATAGTTAAACTTAAGGTACATTTCTCATTGTCATAGGTGAGGTAATGTGGACTGATGAATTACTAGAAGGGTGAAGGTTAACATGGGAACATATCATACATTCTTGGTCTGTTCATTTTGTTAATTTTTGAGTTTCGTACACCATGAAATTGTCAGGTTTGAAACATAGTTAAGCCAAAAATTCTAGAGCCTGGAATAGCATATGAAATTTGTTTTCACTTGAAAGTCATTTTGTTTAACTACGGACTAAATCCTGTATCATGTTCCCTTTTAGTCTCTGGTTTGATAAAGTTGCAATTTGCACAGACATTTGCAAGCATAGCTACAACAAGCATTGTTCTGAAACATGTGATACTATTGTGCTGTATGCTACACTGTAGGGAACCCTTCGTACAACAGAGCAAGGAGAGATGGTGCAGGCCAAGTTTGGCTTGCCACAAACAGCTGTTAGGCAACTTGAGATCTACACAACAGCTGTGTTACTTGCTACCCTTCGTCCTCCTCTCCCACCGCGTGAAGAAAAGTGGCGCAATATGATGGAAGAGATTTCAAAGCTCAGTTGCCAATGTTACCGTAGTGTAGTGTATGAAAATCCAGAATTTCTGTCATACTTCCATGAAGCCACCCCTCAATCAGAGCTTGGCTTCCTCAACATCGGTAGCCGCCCCACAAGGCGAAAGAGCACCACCGGAATTGGACACCTCCGTGCCATTCCCTGGGTGTTTGCATGGACTCAAACAAGGTTTGTTCTTCCAGCTTGGCTTGGAGTTGGAGCAGGGTTGAAAGGTGCTTGTGAGAAAGGACAAACTGAAGAGCTAAAGGCCATGTACAAAGAGTGGCCTTTCTTTCAAAGCACCATAGACTTGATTGAGATGGTTCTGGGAAAAGCAGACATTCCTATTGCAAGGCACTATGATGAAGTTCTTGTCTCAGAGAAGAGACAACAAATTGGAGGTCAACTGAGGGATGAACTCGTCCAAACTGGCAAGTTTGTGTTAGCTGTTAGTGGCCATGAGAAACCTCAGCAGAATAATAGGAGCTTGAGGAAACTGATTGAGAGTAGGCTTCCCTTCCTCAATCCCTTGAACATGTTGCAGGTTGAGATACTCAAGAGGCTAAGGAGTGATGATGACAACCTTAAAGCAAGAGATGCCTTGCTCATCACCATAAATGGCATTGCTGCTGGGATGAGGAACACTGGTTAAGTTCTCAACAACTATACACAATTATTACTGATTTTGTATGTGAACATGGTCCTCACCATTTTCCCATTTTATTTTTGAGACCGTTTCTAGGATTAGGTATATATGCTAATGAAAGATTAATGTAGCCAAAAGCCTTAGTCAAATGTTTGTTACACAGATATGATTAATATAACTTCAATATATGGGATGACTATCTGTTCCCTGCATTTGATTTTCTTCTAATGGAATGACTATTTCCAACACCCATTATATTAAATAAGTTTCTATGAATTAATTCGGCTAATTAAAATGAGTAAATATTTCTCTATTTTATTAAAATATGTTTATTTTTCTTTTGTGGATGTTTAAAGTGTCAAAAATATATTATATAGAGTCATGATTCATGTGTACACTTAATGGAAATACATTATTTAGTGGATTTAACCACTTACCCCAACATAGAGATATACAAGATTCTATATTAGTGCACCGAACTGTCTTCAAACTTAAAAATCATTTGAAAAAAATCCTTTGTGAACATGTTAAAATCATCATTTACTTTTTATTGTGAACACATGAAAAGAAACACAAAAATGAAGCGAAATTTTTGTTGGAAATTCAAGTGTGAGTCTAAGTTCCACATTGAATAGAAATGAGAAAGTAGAGTACTGTATAAAGATGAAAGACCCATTAACCTATTGTGTTAAGGTTTTGGCAGAGAGTGGTGTTAATCCCTTATGTGGTTGGGCTCTAATCTCATTGGTATTGTGTATAAAGATGAAAGACCCATTAACCTATTGTCTTAAGGTTTTTGGTAGAGAGTGGTGTCAATCCCTTATGTGGTTGGGCTCTAATCTCATTGGTATTGTGTCTCTCCGATAAAGAATTATTAATAGGAGTTTAGTAATTATGATGTTGCTAGTATTTACTTATTAAGTATAAATGATACAAAACATTTCTTAGAAAACTCTTCACTAAGAACTTGTCATGTAGTCATTATGTCTCATGTAGGACACTTGTTGTAGATTTGAAAAAAATAACAACATTTTGATTAGTTTAATTTGAAATGAAATTGTTTTTATGTAAAAAGTGTGAGTATGGAGGTTGAGAGTATTATCAAATCAATCTAGAACTCGATTTAGGCTGTCAAAGAAGCGATTATAATGTTTAAAACTGTATTGGAGTCTGATTTCACAAATCCATCCTCTCTTGTATCTGATCTTCCTTCACGTCTGCGGCTTCAAAAGACCAAAGTCCTGAGAGTGCTCTTTATATTACTTTAGGTCCATCCCAATACCCCAAGACTAGTATTTTTCCTATTATCCAGTATGAAACATGTTAGTGACTGCGTATGATTCACCTATATTACGAATAAGACTTTCTTTCAATTGCATATCTCTGGCTTATTCCATCCAAAAACATACTAGAAAACTAACTAGACCATAACTTAAGTATAACTTCCTCTAAATCTTAAGCTAGTTAAACAAATCCCACAATCAACCATAAATCAATTAACCACTTTAAATCAAATGAAAACCGCATAAATGAAAGTGTCATCAAATAAAAAAAAAACTTGAATCTATTACATCATGTTCAAACATAATGGAGGTTTAACTCCTTATTAATATGGAAAGAAGTACATGCTAGGAAGAAGAAAACATCTCATAATCCTCTAAGAATGTCTTTGAATTTCAAGGATTATGTGTGAGAGACTCCCTAGACTTTCTCTCTAAAATCCTCCTAAGAAGGCTAAGACCAAAGTCATTTTCTCTCTCTAGTTCCCTCTTGCTCCACCTCTCTTTGAATCTGTTCAAAATGTTCTTATTTATAGACTCTCACATCACAACTCAAGCAGTTACTCATAGCTCTAGCATTGAGGTTTTCTCCCTTATTGGCTTTCCTCCATGGTTTAGGCTATGAATTCCTAGGATAGAGTTGCTTAATGTTTCTTAATAATGAAGCATTATTCTATGGCTCAAACTCCACTTAAGAAAACCTTCTTTGTGGCTTAAGCCCTTAGGTAGCATTATAGTCATGGCAAGGTAGATTATTCCAAAATGGTTGGATTTTTTATTTTTATTTTCTTCAAATTGTATATTTAACTCCTTGGACTCATGTATTTCTATAAAATAGGTAAAATTGATGTAGTTATCATAGAATTTATACTTGATATATGAATGATCACTCCATGTTCGTTAATTCTTCTAAGGGATCTTTTATGACATTATTGGTGTATGTAGATAATATTGATAAAAGTAAGAAATGGATAAATCAAAGGAAATATGCATTGGAATTGTCATGTACTAGAAGTGTGTCTTTCACAAATGTCAAATTTATAGAAGATTGATTGGAAGACTTATGTATCTTGCTAATACTTAACCCGACATAATCTTTTCTATGCAACAACTTTCTTAGTTTTGGCTAAGCCTACAATTGCTCACTATATATTAAAGAAACTCTAAGTTTTGTTTTTTTTTTCTCTTCCAACCTTTCTGCTTATAAAAAAACCTTTTATCATAGTGATAGATTAGAGTGATTCAGTACAATTAGTGAATGATCTCAATAACTTTGGAATTCTCTCATATCCTTAAAATCAAAGAAGCAAGGAGCAATATGAAAGAGTCCTATAAAGCTAAATATTGGACAATGACAACTGGTATTCTAAAAGAAAGTTAATGTGAATTATGTTATTTTATGTTTTTGACATAATCAAATTGTAATAGTTTTTCTGTTTCTCTTTATATAGCTGTCTGCTCTTTACTAATTTTTTGCTTTACGTTCTTTCTTTTATGCTAAATCTAAAATAGATATACTGCTTCTATATATTCAACTTCTTTACTTTCAGAAAGCTAGTTTTGGGCCAAAAGTATAACTTTTTGACACTTCTCTTATAAGAAGTTGTATACTATTTTGAGGCTTTTGCTTCCTACACTCCATTATTAAAGATAACATCTCGTATTAAAACCAAAAGGCCAAATTATTCTTATTCTCTCTTGCTGCACCACAAAGTTGAAAAGTTAAATGAACGTAGAAATGATATACTAATAAAAAGCCATATTTAAATTTGCTGAAATTTAAATTTATAGCTTCAAGAAAAATGTCATTGACGAAATTTTTTAAATTTTAAAAGATTTTCTTTAAAAGATAATGCTTTCCAACTTTCCTAAATATGAAATTTGAAATGTTTATTCTATAAATCATATATACTGCAGATTCCTTCATTTATTTTATTTTTTGAATAATTTTTCTATCATTTTTTGGTACATATTGTATTGATGTATTGCATACTTAAATATAAATAGATAAAAAAAATAACACACAATGAGAAAATAACATACGAAAGGAGAGAGAAACTAGTTTGGTATTAGATACGAAAAAATTTGGTATATAACGAGATTTCACATACGAAAAAAAAAATTGTATATAAATTTTGTATGTAAAACTCAATTTATTTACATATTTTAATCCGTACGAATTTATTTATAGATAATTCTGATTTTTTTTAGTGTTCTACTTTTAAGTTTTAAGCTAAAATATTATTATAATGTCTTATATAAATTTATTTTTCTCATAAGTATTTCAATTTTTAAACTTTTTTTATTTATTTAAATTGCCTATTATAAGAACTACATTTAAGTCCAATAACCCGGACATATTAATAGAATCTTCACTATTCCATCTCTATGACAAACCCTTTATCTTTTGTACTGCATTTTGTGGTGTAATTTTCTTTAAAATTTTATTTAATATTAACACATGTTAGTTCTTTTTTTAGATGTAACTTTATGAGACCCATTTCCTTCTTATTATTGATGAACTTTTTAGTGTTCTGTTAAAAATGGAATTCTTATTACAATTTTTACATACCTGTCTCCCAGATTTTGCATTTCACTAGCATAATCTTTTTCAATAAAAGAAAGAGAAAAAAAAAATTAGAATATGCCATATGTTGTTTAAAGCAGATACCATGGAAGCATTGAAAGTAGTGAGGTTCAATCAAGTAGCCTGCAAAGTGTATGATATAATTGTGGTTAACAACAACATTTAAACTTTAAAATAAATATGTATTTTAAGGAACATAACCAACTATGTCTTTTTATTATTAATAAGTTATATTTTATTATTTTTTTTATGTTGTGGATTGTTCTGGTTAAAATTTAGATTAAACCATTCTCTTAGGATTTACAAATATAAACCGACACTTCTTTATTTCTTCTTCATTTTTTCTTTCTTCTATATAAACCCACACTTCTTTATTTCTTCTTCACTTCTTCTTTCTTCTTACAAATATAAACCATGCCTTTCTGAAAGTAGAACGGTCCATTCCTTTCTTTCCCTCTCTTCCGCCTTCTATTTTCACCTTCCATCTCACCACCATGTACTGACCTTTCTCTTTCTCTTTCTCTTTTCTTCTTCTTCTTCTTCTTGATTTTTGTTTTTCAATTTTATTTTCTTTTTTTTTCAGGCAGGGTTGAGTGTGGGAACAAGAGAATGGGTAAGGTGTCGTCGAAGGAGAAGACTCGAAGGGTTAAGGCAAGGAGGCAGGCACGGAGCTCCGGGAACAAGTACCTGAGGCCGGGGACTCTTGCTCAGCTTCGCTGCTCCAAGCTTTCGGAATCAAGGCCTCCATGGTTTCGTCAACGCCTTGCAGGTTTTCTCTCGCTTATCTCTTATCTTTTCTCTTTTCTTTACCGTTCTTGTTTTAATTTCAAATATCTGTTTGGTTGACTTTGTTTTCTTTGCCGTTCTTTGCCCTTGTCTCAATTTGGTAATGTATTATACTTGCTCTTCTGCTAATGTGTGTTGTGTTTGATTATCATTGCCAGAGTGGTTTGAATTTCTTGGTCAGAAAGTTCCTCTTGGATTTCCTAGTTCTCCTTATTCTATACTTTTTAAGACAGTCACTTTTGATCAATCTCCAATGAAACTTATGAATGCATCTGTATATTCGTGTAATGACACTTCACTGGGTTGCTTTTGTGGTGATTGTCCTTCTTCATCTGTTTGCGCGGCTCATGAACCTTCTCCACCCAGCAAAGATCCCTGTGCCATTAGAATTGGGTCTTTAAAGGTTGAAACAGCATATGCATATTTTTTTATGATTAATTTTCACTTGCCTTATGACTGAATAAATTCTGCATTTGTTTTCTCTCAAAATTATTGCCTCACTGATCTAGTGCAAAATTTGGTTGTCTACCGAAAAGCTTTCGTTCATCTGTGATGCATGTCATGAAATTGGTTTCTGTATGATGATACCTACAGGTCAGGTGAGTGGATTTTTCCTTAGCCATCTTGTACATTGTATTGGTTTTCGTGTTGTTCTTGTGGGCATTGTTGCATATAAGAGGAAGGAGGGGACTCGAATCTAGTGTGGAACCACTGTTGAATGATAGGGCTGGTGTAGGGAGTAGTTTTTCCTTTGTTCTGTAGTTTTTGGGATGACAATCTGCATATGCTTCCTACTTTACTGTTTGGGAAGAAAACAAAGGTGATCTACCTTATATCGTTTGTGTTGTTTTTATCACTTAAGGATGTGCAAACCCTTTAATATTATTGCTATTGCTTAACGTTTTGCAGGCTGAGACTGTAATGGACCCCATAGTTTAAAGATCACAGCTTTATAATTCTTGGTAGGACAAACAGAGGGCCAAAATAAAGGAGAGGATTGATAAATTTGTCAAAGAAAAGTTGTTGTACTTCTGTGATGTTCTTAATATTCAGATAAACAAGGCCAATGCAAAAAAGGTAAGTATTGTTATAGTGTATTTCCATTTTAGAAGAGAATCTTGGTACTTTTTAAAATTAAATTATTAAATGAGATTACTTTTAGGAGGAGTTGTCTGCAAAGTTGTTGGAATTTTTGGAGTCCCCACATGCTACAACTAACATTCTACTTGCTGATATAGAGCTGGTTCGTTCTTTAATTGTTTTAGCCAATTAACCCTTATGCAAATTATGTTTTGCATTGTGGTACTATGATTTCAGCAGCTGAACTATATTCAAATTGAAAGCATCTCTCACACAGGTTGTTCATTTTAGTTTGAAATTGTTTTCTAGTTAAGTTTCCTAAAATTGGTGAATTTGCAACCTTTTTGTGCTCTGTTGGGAAGCGGTTTCTGTTGATTTCTTCGCTGCCTTGTGTACTTTTAAGGGATAGGATACATATATAATTACTATAAACTTTCTCTGGGTAGCTGATAAAGGGGGTGAATTAAGTATGATTTGGCTATATGGTTCTGGAAAGGAAGCAGATGGGGGTAGTGATCTGGTTATGTTTTTTTCCACTAATTTTACTTAAACTGTACAATTGTGTGATTTCAATTTGGTGTCTGATGGAGAAAATTTGATTGGTTCCTGAATTTGAGGAGGCTGCGTTTAGTGCGCCTTTAAACAAAGTTGTAAAGTGCAAAACCAAATTCGGATGGCACCTGCTGCAAGTTTTATCTAAAAGGTATTTACAGGTTTATGCTTCTAAATTGGATGATTAGATGTTTTTAATTTCTATGAATTTTCTTAAGATTTGGATTTTGGTAGAGCTCACTAGGTCTGATGCAATTAGTCAGCACCACTCATTGGAGTAATGCTTGGAGGGTGTTGTTATTAGTTGCAACAAATGTTTTTATGTCTTGTAATTTTTTTCTAACTGACAGGGAAGAATCAATTCTTCAAGACATCCTCATGAGTTGCATGGGAAAATTCAAGATCCCAATTTTTTGGAGGAGGCACAGCTAATTGACGTTCGAGCGCCTGAAGAAGTGTATGCTTTGATTTTGTTCATTTTCAATTAATTTTGAAATCATTGAAATTAAATTGAGGCCTAGTGGGTGTTTATAAATTAACATGGCAATTAGCTTGAAAAGGGAGAAACTATAGTGATATATAACTCCAATTGAAAGTTTTGATAGCATTTCAACATTGGTACTCTTTTTGACATCTCAGATAATGAAACAAGGTCTGCACTTTTTTTACTTCATGGATATTATTTACTGGCCCTTACACTTGTGTGCATTTGTTTTTCCTTTGTTCTGTAGTTTTTGGAATCATCCACCTTTCTTGCTTGTGTTTACTCTAGTTGCTAGTTTAGTTTATCTAAATTTACTCTGGTGCAGAACTGAGAAGGAGAGTGAAAGCGGTGTGCGAGGAGGCAAAGAAAGCAGTCTTACTTATTGTCGAAAAGATTGAAAAAGGAAAGATGAGCTAAAAAATCACACACACACCTATATTTATTAGAGGTTGGCACTTTCTGTCATCTCATTTCACTTAAAATAAAGTATCAGACACATGCATTTTCACGAACAAAACAATGACTGTTGTTTTTTTTTTCTGGCAGAGAATAAGAAAAGTGACTGATGGAGGTGTAGACTATGATTTTGAATGTACTGAAAACGTGGATGTTCTAAGGGATGCATTTTTGTGTGCTGGCTATGTTCAAGCTAGTTTTCATCACACAAGATTTTACTATTTAAAAGCATTACCTTACAGTTCCAAATTTCGTGCCACAGGGTTGGGGATTGACTGTGATATTGGGAATTCATGCATCACCAAGCTTGCTTCCTATCCACCCGATGGAGCTCTTTGATGGGGGTCGCAGTATCATTGGATCAATATTTGGAGGTTTCAAAGGGAAAAGTCAGTTGCCTTATTTTGCCACACAATGTGGAAATGGAGTAAGGATCATCACTACTTGCCATTTCCTTTTACATAATGAAATTATGCACTGAATTTGGATGAGCAAATAAGGTTATAGTAATATAAATGAATGGTAGTAATATAAATGAATGGTTTCAGAATCTTCTAAACTATTGAGAGATTTGTTTGTTGAGTTAGATTTTAATCTCCTTAAAAGTTCTTTTATTATGTTTATTGAGATTAATGAAGTCATGGTGGCTGCATCTCCAAGGAGAAGGGCAAGGAGATTTTCTAAGCAAAGGTTTTATGATGACTTCAAAGTTGCAGTGCATCTTATCTTGTGTCATAGCATCAAATTACATATATTGCATTCCAGGACAAAATTAGCAACGGTGTGAAATCACATTCAGAAAATATTCTTTTTCCTAGAAAAAAAAATTATGAAACATTGGTAACCTTTCACATCCATGCATGATGATGTAGCTAACATTCTTCTTCACTCATATTGGCTTTGAGAATTGAGATAAGAAAGCAGTGTCCTGATACTAACTTATCTTTCGCATTCTTTATCATCTTTTGTTAAATAAGTAATTCCCTTCAAACTCATTTTTCATTCTCATTCTCCCTTCTTTTTTCTGTGACCATTCCTTTTTCATCTTCTGCACTTTTTTCTTACCATTTGTTGGTCCACTGCACCACACACACCTAACACTTTCCCCACTATCTTTCTCTCATTCATTCTCAGAATTAACATACTTACACAAGTTCTTATGCATAATATGTTTTACCAACAACACCCTAAAGGTCATGATCCACACCTTAAAGCAATTATTGTGTATTTTCCACAACCACAACACATAGCAACCAACCTGTTGAATTCATGATCATAACATTCTATTTGTCTGATTGGTTTTCACTGCTGCAACTATTATTCACTTGAGCTAATGGAGGCTTGTGATATTTTACTGATGCGGTTATTTTTACTCATGATTGGCCATAATTAATTGGCACTTTGCCTATACTTTGAGATGCTATAAGTTTTTGTTGTTGATGCTTATTTTTTTGTTTCACTGCAATTTTTAACTGGTGCTAAAGGAGTCATCATTCATTTATGACTTGGGTGTTTAATTTCCTCCATTATTGATCTTTCAGGAGACGTTTACCACTGATATTTTTCTTCCGCTTATTCTGCTTCCTTGGATTGCCTGTCCTGCTGGTATGAATCTGAATTAATTTTAATTTTCTTATCTAGTCTTTATTTAGTGGAATTAACAACTCAAAGTATATGTAGCAGGTGTAATTTTTCCAGTTTCATATTTCTTTTTATCTCCTATCTAGTATATTAAAAACTCCTTAGTTCTCTATTTATTTTGAGGTTCCTAGCTTCTTAGTAACCTGTTCTCTAAGGTTGTTATTAAGGTGATGAGTTAACCCTTAAGTTCTTAGTTAGGTTTTCTGTTTTCAGGAAAAAAAAATGCATTTCCTACCTAAATCTAAATGTGTAACATCCAAGTTAAAAGTTTGATACCATAATCAATGTTATCTCCGAAATTTTTGCTAATGTTACAGATATCGCATATTCTTTAACTAGTGTGCTTAGACAACTAGTTTTGCAGAAGCTTTACCCTAAATATAATATTTACTCCAAAGACATTTTTCACATATTTACTCCAAAGACAACAATTTTTCACTTTCTGAAAAGAGAGTCATGCTTTATAGTCTCTTAAGCACGATTTTCTTAACCATGGCTTTCTGATATAAAAACCACCACATTCATTTTGCATTGCCCGACATAATATCCACTTATTTATTTTCAAACTAGTGTTATGAAATATGAGATTGTATTTTCAGGATAACTTTTCTCGGTGCTCTCCTTTTACAAATCTGATGTTTCTCTTCTTTCCCTTATCTATTCATCCACATTCCTGCCTTCCTCCTCCTTTCTTTGGTAAGGGACTCAACATATGAAGCATGGATGCAACTTCTGTGTGAAGGTTGCGGTTTCAGACATTTTTCTGGCATCAACACGTACCCCGCACTTGTTGACACATGTGAAATCCTTCTAATTAATCTGACACTTCTAAACAACCTGGAAACTAGCCATCACTTCTATATAGATAGGAACACGTTAATATTTGAAAAAAAGTCAGCTTGAAATGGCATATCATTTGCAGAATGTTGTATTACTTTTCAATGGTGCAAGGCTACATTTTTTAAATCATTGGCATTACATAAGAATTAGGATTGCCAAGCCTAAGGTTCCATGTGACTGAGAATCATTGGAAACATCTGTGTGAATATTTGCTTTAGTTTGCATGCTAATTGCTATTAGCATGGAATCATTGTCGAACCTCATTTACATCTTTGTCACCCTTTTTTCTTAGGTTATTAATCAAAGGATGCCCAAAGAACTTCTACAAAGCAGCCTTAGGCCTATATTGGTGAATTTAGCACACAGAAACAATCTTAGTAGGCCTTTTCTGCTTCGTCTGTCTTGCCTGCTTGAACTGTTATCGAATTGGTTTAATGTTACCTTGGGTGGAATCTTCTTCTAAAAGATAAAAACATTTTTAGCAGGTTACAAAATTGGATCATAAAAGACCTGATTTGTGTTTACCCCAAGCTTGTTTTTTACTTTACAAAATGTGTTCCTATTTATTTAAAAAAATTGCTAGCATCAATGTTTAATTTCATGCTTGGATTTAGACCTTCTCCTTTGTTGATTGATAGAATGTATTCGTTGTTGGAGAAGATATAGTTTTTATTAAATAAAAAAAACTCAGTATGATTAGCAATGACGTTGTATGATCCATGTAATCAGAAAGACTTTGGTGTTGCAATGATTGGTTATAGGAATTAGATATGTCATACTTTTCTTTTATCCAACTTATTATGCACATTCTCTATGTTAACTTATCTTTATCTATGAGTAATGATTCATAATACCAAAAATGCATGAATGTAGGGAATCCAATTTGCAGAACACAAGATTGATAAAATTTCTAGCCATTTAACGATAAATAAGGATTCAAATCTGATGTTCACATCTTGTATAAGTCTGAGTGCACGTTTCTCTTTTTAGCATATGATTTGCAATTTCGAATTTGCTCGTTATATTTCTCACTGAGAAATGTGTTGTTGTAGATAGTGGGAGGGTTATGTGACAATCTTCTAACATGTATTGTGAGAGCATGGGACTAGAGGAATCCACTTTTTGTGGCATCATCCATGATCTCTATTATGTGGAAAACCCCTTTCACTGAACGGCATTGCATTGCAATTGATGAGCTTGGCATCTCTCTAATCCCACCTGTCAGACATAGGGCAGCTAATGGGATATTGAGCATCGAGCAATGGCTGAACCTTCTACCATTTACTCAATTGGGAGGCTTTTTGACCTTTTTGGTGTAAGTATGGACTTTTGGTTTTGTAAAAAATCTTGACTCTTTCTGGTCTTTAATCATTTGAGTTGAGTACTTGAATATATTGTGATCATATTTGATTTGGTGATATAGTTTCATTGAACTGTGCCTCTTTACTCTGTAGTAAGTAATAAGACCATCAGATGGTTGTGTTGGTTTTTTAAGCTTTCTTTTGCAGTGGTTTTTAAGGTTAAAATATTTAAGGGTGAAAACTAAATTATGTTCCTAAATCCTAAGTAACAATAACAAGATAAATAGGTATCCAAACAAATATTTTACCATGGAGATGCTTTGAGAGAAAGCTCAGCCTTTTACCAACTGTATGTAACTAGATCTTTTGCTGTTTTACTAATTTTTAGTGAGTTTCTTTGATCTGCATGTGTAGTTAGAGTGTATAGCCCGTTAGAATAAGTTAACTGGGGTAAAAATGCATAAATTATTGGGAGACCAGCTCTAAAATCAGTTCTGACATGTTAATGGAACCTAGTGAGTTTTGAGCCTATGTTTTCTTTGGTGTGATTGCACATAGGATATTAGCATTCCAGAACTTGGACTAATTCTCTTTGATACTGCTCAGAAGTGTGATGCACTTATGATAAGATACAGGCATTCCTTGTACACTATGCCCACTAACCAAATAGCCACCTTGACCATGTTTTTCCATTGAAAAAAAAACGTTAGAAATGAAGGGAAGTAGGAAAGAAAAGAAAAGAAGAAAAGTGGAGGTTTTGCTTGAAATAAAAACACTGAAGTCACACTACAGTTACCAGATTTTGCGCATAGTTATCTCACCTTTTCCTGATTTTTAGCCCTGCACCCATTCCTTTACCACACCCTCACCCAAGCCACATTATAAGCCCAGTAAAGACCTGATGATCTTAAGTGCACTGCTCTGACTTAGTGGTTGATTTTGGAAATTCTCTAAGCCTATGGCAGTGTTAGTATTCCTAGTGTGCTGAGAGACATACACGACAGCGTGAGGGTAAACACCATCCCATCCGGTGAGGTCAGTTTTGAATTTAGTAGTTGGTTCAATCAATCTTGGTTGCATTTACCTCCTTGTTACTCATTCTAGTTCGGTTTGTTGTTCAGACTATGTTATGCAAGTTCCATTAGATGCTCATAGTTTTCAGTTCTGCAGTAAAAGACTTTAGTGTTGTCCAGTGTGTGTAAATTAACTTCTGTTATTGTTTGTGTTTTCTTTCATTGTCTCCTGCCCAGGACAGTGCTTTAAGTGTTGGGGTGCAATAATTGCACTTTTACATAATTTTTCTTAATAAAAATCTCTTTTTAATGTCGATGTTTCTTTTCTTTTCTCTACATGGAAAATTGTGACACATGGAGTTTACTGACAAAGGCTAGGGATGAAGGTGATTGTTGGAAAAACTGATCAGCCCCAATAGTACAGGTTTATTGTGCTCCAATCATATTTTTCTATATTATTTTTCAATATTTAAATTTTTTTAAAGCTTTGATTGCATGCAGAAAATACAAGTGAATTCCTAAAGTCCTTTATAGCATGTCTGAACTCTTAAAGGAAAATGAAGATGAAATATCAATTTTGTTCCATCTTCAAAAGATATATACAATTAATTTTACTTCCTCTATCTGAAAAATCATAGTAGAACTGGAACCTGCTTGATATCATTTGGCTTAATTTATAAATTTCTTAATATAGTCTAGTACCATCACATAATCTTTGTCACGTATGCATTTGTTCTAATTGAGTAGTGCATCATTCAACATTTCATCTAAACTATAAACCTAATTTATGGTATTTGATATCTTGTTTCTTTGCAATTGTTCCATATCACATAGGGTTGAAAGGACATGAATATATTAATTATTGTATCACAAAATGGAGTATTCATCTGCAGATCGATCTAAATAGTTAGCTTTCTTGGTATCAAGAGTAACTGCATTGATTATGATCTTGGTTTGTCTCCATTTCTGTTCACTATAGTTGTAGTTTGGCATCCTTTCCCGTTTTTATATTTTATTTTTTTTGCAAATATTTTTAAAATGCGTATATGACCTTGTTTAGATGTCTGATGCTAAGTGTGATTGTGAGGTGTTGTGCTTCTTTTGTTGGTTTATTTTTGTTTTTTCATAAGACTTGTGCCGACTGTAGAACATGTCATGTAAAAGGTAGTGGCTTGGCAATTGATCCTGAGCTGTTAGTTTATTGCTTTGGACCTTAAGATAGCAAAATACTATGATCCTGAATTCGAAAAGTTTTATGCTTTGCTATATGAAGAAACGTTTCTGGTACAAATTTTTGTCAAAGGAATTGATTAATACAATATGTATTATTTTTTTTTATATTTCATGTTATGAGTAGTCGCCTAGGGAAAGCAATGTCAAGTTTGATATATACTGCTGTTTTGGAAGACAACTGTACGTCAAGAACATGTGTTATATGCCTTGAAGACTATTGTGTTGGCGAGAAGATCATGATTCTTTCTTTGTTGTCACAGTAAGTATTCCAATGACATACCTGGCTGCTGCTGCAAGGTGTCTTGAAAGTGCAGAACCATAAGCCAGTACTAGAGGGAAACAATGCATACCTAGGCAGAGCATGGAGAAAAACAGATAAGCTCATTCTTTTCATTTCTTTTTAATTGTAGTTATAGATTTTTATTAGTAATGTACATAACTTTAACTAGCATAGTAAATAGTAGGATAGATAATATGCTTTTTTTCATAAAAATAAAAAGAATTAATTTTGATCTATGGCCAATTTAAACAGATTTTCTTTCTCTTAGCTTTTTAGTTTAGTGTAGTTTTTCAGTTATGTTATATTCATTTCTTGTGTTCTTTTAATTTTGTTTTGTATAAATCTCTATGTTGTTTGTCTTGTACATACCTTTGATATGTGTCTGTTTGTGTGTATAATATGTGTGTTTGTGTATGTGAGTATGCCTTTTTGTGTGTGAGTGTGTGTGTGCTTGTGTAACTTATGTGCATGTGTGTGCTTGTGTAACTTATGTGTGTGTGAATGCGTGTGTGTGCGCGTGGTTGTGTTGGTGTGTGTTCTTGTGTGGATAATAATTGTGCATGTGTAACTTATATGTGTGTGTGCGTGTCTGTTTGTGTGTGCGTGTCCGTGTGTGTGTTTCTTTGTTTGTTTCTGCGTGTCTATTTGGTTGTGTTTGTTTCTTTGTGTCTATGTGTGAGTGATTGCGTGTGTGTGAATGCATGTGTTTGTATTGGTATGTCTTCTTATGTGGATAATGATTGTGTGTGTAACTTATATGTGTGTGTGCTTGTGTGTGTGTCTTTTTTTGTTTGTGCGTGTTTGTTTCTTTGTGTTCGTGTTGGTGTGTGTTCTTGTGTGGATAATAATTGTGTGTGTGTAACTTATATGTGTGTGTGCGTGTCTGTCTGTGTGTGTTTCTTTGTTTGTTTGTGCGTGTATGTTTGGTTGTGTTTGTTTCTTTGTGTCTATATGTGAGTAAGATTGTGTGTGTTTTTGTTTTTGTGTCTGTTTGGTTGCTCTCTTTCTTTAGATAAATGAAAGACTAAGAGAGAAATTCATGTTCCATATTGTTCGTTAATTTAGTTTGATATTAATATAATATAGATTAAAGAGAAACTCTTGTTTCATAAAAATATCAACTTTCAAGTTTCTAGATGGATGAATTTGTTTTGTTGTTTAATTGCTTGCTTCGTCTAATTATATTTCAAGGTTGCAAAAACAGGTGTCTCAACTGGTGTATGAAAATGATTATTTTGGTCAAACACATTCAAAATGTAAGATTTTGTTTTGGTTGGGGGGCTTTATAAGTAATGATGCCTATGTAAAAGACTTTGGGGCTTGATTTTCTCTTTTAATTTGTGTAGTTTTTAGTAATTGCACGCTCAATTTTCAATGTTCATTTACTCTTTCATAGTTTTTGTATGTATTTGTTTTAGCGTGGTATCTAATTTCATCAAAGAAACCTTTTAAAATGTTATTTGAAGTCTTAAACTTACACTGTTTTCCCCTTTCTGTATAATTTTCTGTATTCTTTTTGTGCTCAAAGCCAAAGCAATGGGAGTCACTGATTTCATAAACCTAAAGGATGAAAAGAAGCCTTTATTAGAGGTTGGCACTTTCTGTCATCTCATTTCACTTAAAATAAAGTATCAGACACATGCATTTTCACGAACAAAACAATGACTGTTGTGTTTTTTTTTTCTGGCAGAGAATAAGAAAAATGACTGATGGAGGTGTAGACTACAATTTTGAATGTACTGGAAACGTGGATGTTCTAAGGGATGCATTTTTGTGTGCTTATGCGGTATATGGCTATGTTCAAGCTAGTTTTTCAAACCCTTATTTATGGTTATAGTTTCATTGTTGTTATAAATATTTCAACTAGGTTTTATAAACTTATCTCTTACTTGGAAGCATGCATAAATTTCAGATTCATCACACAAGATTTTACTATTTAAAAGTATTACCTAACAGTTCGAAATTTCGTGCCACAGGGTTACGGATTGACTGTGATATTGGGAATTCATGCATCACCAAGCTTGCTTCCTATCCACCCGATGGATCTCTTTGATGGGGGTCGCAGTATCATTGGATCAGTATTTGGAGGTTTAAAAGGGAAAAGTCAGTTGTCTCATTTTGCCACACAATGTGGAAATGGAGTAAGGATCATCACTACTTGCAATTTCCTTTTACACAATGAAATTATGCACTGAATTTGGATGAGCAAATAAGGCTATAGTAATATAAATGAATGGTTTCAGAATCTTCTAAACTATTGAGAGATTTGTTTGTCGAGTTAGATTTTAATCTCCTTAAGAGTTCTTTTATTATATTTATTGAGATTAATGAAGTCATGGTGGCTGCATATCCAAGGAGATTTTCTAAGCAAAGGTTTTATGATGACTTCAAAGTTGTAGTGCGTCTTATCCTGTGTCCAGGACAAAATTAGCAACGGTGTGAAATCACATTCAGAAAATATTCTTTTTCCTACAAAAAAAATTATGAAACATTGGTGACCTCTCACATCCATGCATGATGATGTAGCTAACATTCTTCTTCACTCATATTGGCTTTGAGAATTGAGATAAGAAAGCAGTGTCCTGATACTAACTTACCTTTCGCTTTCTTTATCATCTTTTGGCAAATAAGTGATTCCCTTCAAACTCATTTTTCATTCTCATTCTCCCTTCTTTTTCTGTGACCATTCCCTTTTCATCTTCTGCACTTTTTCTTACCATTTATTGGTCCACTGCACCACACACACCTAACACTTTCCCCACTATCTTTATCTCATTCATTCTCAGAATTAACATACTTACACAAGTTCTTATGCATAATATGTTTTACCAACAACACCCTAAAGGTCATGATCCACAGCTTAAAGCAATTATTGTGTATTTTCCACAACCACAACACATAGCAACCAACCTGTTTAATTCATGATCATAACATTCTATTTGTCTGATTGGTTTTCACTGGTGCAACTATTATTCTATTAGTTTTTGTTGTTGATGCTTCTTTTTTTTTTCACTGCAATTTTTAACTGGTGCTAAAGGAGTCATCATTCATTTATGACTTGGGTGTTTAATTTCCTCCATTATTGATCTTTCAGGAGACGTTTGCCACTGATATTTTTCTTCTCCTTATTCTACGTCCCTGGATTGCCTGTCCTGCTGGTATGAATCTGAATTAATTTTAATTTTCTTATCTAGTCTTTATTTAGTGGAATTAACAACTCAAAGTATATGTAGCAGGTGTAATTTTTCCACTTTCATATTTTTTTTATCTCCTATCTAGTATATTAAAAACTCCTTAGTTCTCTATTTATTTTGAAGTTCCTAGCTTCTTAGTAACCTGTTCTCTAAGGTTGTTATTAAGGTGATGAGTTAACCCTTAAGTTCTTAGTTAGGTTTTCTGTTTTCAGGAAAAAAATGCATTTCCTACCTAAATCTAAATGTGTAACATCCACGTTAAAAGTTTGATACCATAATCAATGTTATCTCCGAAATACATATTTGCTAATGTTACAGATATCGCATATTCTTTAACTAGTGTGCTCAGACAACTAGTTTTGCAGAAGCTTTACCCTAAATATAATATTTACTCCAAAGACAACATTTTTCACATATTTACTCCAAAGACAACAATTTTTCACTTTCTGAAAAGAGAGTCATGCTTTGTAGTCTCTTAATTAAGCACAATTTTCTTTACCATGGCTTTCTAATATAAAAACCACCACATTCATTTTGCATTGCCCGACACAATATCCACTTATTTATTTTCAAACTAGTGTTATCAAATATGAGATTGTATTTTCAGGATAACTTTTCTCGGTGCTCACCTTTTACAAATATGATGTTTCTCTTCTTTCCCTTATCCATTCATCCACATTCCTGCCTTCCTCCTCCTTTCTTTGGTAAGGGACTCAACATATGAAGCATGGATGCAACTTCTGTGTGAAGGTTGCGGTTTCAGACATTTTTCTGGCATCAACACGTACCCCGCACTTGTTGACACATGTGAAATCCTTCTAATTAATCTGACACTTCTAAACAACCTGGAAACTAGCCATCACTTCCATATATATAGGAACACGTTAATATTTGAAAAAAGTCACTTGAAATGGCATATCATTTGCAGAATGTTGTGTTACTTTTTATTCAATGAATGTTGTGTTACTTTTTATTCAATGGTGCACGACTACATTTTTTAAATCATTGGCATTGCATAATAATTAGTATTGCCAAGCCTAAGGTTCCATGTGACTGAGAATCATTGGAAACATCTGTGTGAATATTTGCTTTAGTTTGCATGCTAATTGCTATTAGCATAAAATCATTGTCGAACCTCATTTACATCTTTGTCACCCTTTTTTCCTAGGTTATTAATCAAAGGATGCCCAAAGAACTTCTACAAAGCAGCCTTAGGCCTATATTGGTGAATTTAGCACACAGAAACAATCTTAGTAGGCCTCTTCTGCTTCGTCTGTCTCGCCTGCTTGAATTGTTATCGAATTGGTTTAATGTTACTTTGGGTGGAATCTTCTTCTTCTAAAAGATAAAAACATTTTTAGCAGGTTACAAAATTGGATCATAAAAGACCTGATTTGTGTTTACCCCAAGCTTGTTTTTTACTTTACAAAATGTGTTCCAATTTATTTAAAAAAATTGCTAGCATCAATGTTTAATTTCATGCTTGGATTTAGATCTTCTCCTTTGTTGATTGATAGAATGTATTCGTTGTTGGAGAAGGTATAGTTTTTATTAAATAAAAAAAACTCAGTATGATTAGCAATGACGTTGTATGATCCATGTAATCAGAAAGACTTTGGTGTTGCAATGATTGGTTATAGGAATTAGATATGTCGTACTTTTCTTTTATCCAACTTATTATACACACTCTCTATGTTAACTTATCTTTATCTATGAGTAGTGATTCATAATACCAAAAATGCATGAATGTAGGGAATCCAATTTGCAGAATACAAGATTGATAAAATTTCTAGCCATTTAACGATAAATAAGGATTCAAATCTGATGTTCACATCTTGTATAAGTCTGAGTGCACGTTTCTCTTTTTAGCATATGATTTGCAATTTCAAATTTGCTCGTTATATTTCTCACTGAGAAATGTGTTGTTGTAGATAGTGGGACGGTTATGTGACAATCTTCTAACATGTATTGTGCAGCATGGGACTAGAGGAATCCACTTTTTGTGGCACCATCCATGATCTCTATTATGTGGAAAACCCCTTTCACTGAACGGCATTGCATTGCCATTGATGAGCTTGGCATCTCTCTCATCCCATCTTTCAGACATAGGGCAGCTAATGGGATATTGAGCATCGAGCAATGGCTGAACCTTCTACCATGTACTCAATTGGGAGGCTTTTTGACTTTTTGGTGTAAGTATGGACTTTTGGTTTTGTAAAAAATCTTGACACTTTCTGGTCTTTAATCATTTGAGTTGAGTACTTGAATATATTGTGATCATATTTGATTTGGTCATATAGTTTCATTGAACTGTGCCTCTTTACTCTGTAGTAAGTAATAAGACCATCAGATGGTTGTGTTGGTTTTTTAAGCTTTCTTTTGCAGTGGTTTTTAAGGTTAAAATATTTAAGGGTGAACACTAAATTATGTTCCTAAATCCTAAGTAACAATAACAAGATAACTAGGTATCCAAACAAATATTTTACCATGGAGATGCTTTGAGAGAAAGCTCAGCCTTTTACCAACTGTATGTAACTAGATCTTTTGCTGTTTTACTAATTTTTAGTGAGTTTCTTTGATCTGCATGTGTAGTTAGAGTGTATAGCCCGTTAGAATAAGTTAACTGGGGTGAAAATGCATAAATTATGGGGAGACGAGCTCTAAAATCAGTTCTGACATGTTAATGGAACCTAGTGAGTTTTGAGCCTATGTTTTCTTTTGTGTGATTGCACATAGGATATTAACATTCCAGAACTTGGACTAATTCTCTTTAAACTGCTCAGTAGTGTGATGCACTTATGATAAGATACAAACATTTCTTGTATGCTATGCCCACTAACCAAATAGCCACCTTGACCACGTTTTTCCATTGGAAAAAAAATGTTAGAAATGAAGGGAAGTAGGAAAGAAAAGAAAAGAAGAAAAGTGGAGGTTTTGCTGGAAATAAAAACACTGAAGTCACACTACAGTTTCCAGATTTTGTTCATAGTTATCTCACCTTTTCCTGATTTTTAGCCCTCATCCATTCCTTTACCACACCCTCACCCAAGCCACATTATAAGCCAAGTAAATACCTGATGAGAGACATACACGACAGCGTGAGGGTACACACCATCCCATCCGGTGAGGTCAGTTCTGAATTTAGTAGTTGGTTCAATCAATCTTGGTTGCATTTACCTCCTTGTTACTAATTCTAGTTCGGTGTGTTGTTCAGACTATGTTCTGCTAGTTCCATTAGATGCTCATAATTTTCAGTTCTGCAGTAAAAGACTTGTGGTCCAGTATGTGTAAATTAACTTCTGTTATTGTTTGTTTTTTCTATCATTGTCGCTTGCTCAGGAGGACAGTGCTTTAAGTGTTGGGGTGCAATAACTACACTTTTACATAATTTTTCTTAATAAAAATCTCTTTTAAATGTCGATGTTTCTTTTCTTTTCTCTACATGGAAAATTGTGACACATGGAGTTTACTGACAAAGGCTAGGGATGAAGGGTGATTATTGGAAAATCTGATGAGCCCTAATAATACAGGTTTATTATGCTCCAATCATATTTTTCTATATTATTTTTCAATATTTAAATTTTTTAAAGCTTTGATTGCATGCAGAAAATGCAAGTGAATTCCTAAAGTGCTTTATAGCATGTCTGAACTCTTAAAGGAAAATGAAGATGAAATATCAATTTTGTTCCATCTTCAAAAGATATATACAGGTAATTTTACTTCCTCTATATGAAAAATAATAGTAGAATAGGAACCTCCTTGATATCATTTTGCATAATTTATAAATTTCTTTATATAGTCTAGTACCATCACATAATCTTTGTCACGTATGCATTTGTTATAATTGAGTAGTGCATCATTCAACATTTCATCTAAACTATAAACCTAATTTATGGTATTTGATATCTTGTTTCTTTGCAATTGTTCCATATCACATAGGCTTGAAAGGACACATGAATATATTAATTATTGTATCACAAAGTGGAGTATTCATCTGCAGATCGATCTAAATAGTTAGCTCTCGTGATATCAAGATATCAAGAGTAACTGCATTGGTTATGATCTTGGTTTGTCTCTATTTCTGTTCACTATAGTTTTAGTTTGGCATCCTTTCCCTGTTTTTATATTTTATTTTTTTTGCAAATATTTTTAAAATGCGTATATGACCTTGTTTAGATGTCTGATGCTAAGTGTGATTGTGAGGTGTTGTGCTTCTTTTGTTGGTTTATTTTTGTTTTTTCATAAGACTTGTGCCGACTGTAAAACATGTCATGTAAAGGATAGTGGATTGGTAATTGATCCTGAGCTGTTAGTTTATTGCTTTGGACCTTAAGATAGCAAAATACTATGATCCTGAATTCGAAAAGTTTTATGCTTTGCTATATGAAGAAATTTTTCCTATACAAATTTTTGTCAAAGGAAATGATTAATACAATATGTAGCTTTTTTTTATATTTCATGGTATGAGTAGTCGCCTAGCGAAAGCAATGCCAAGTTTGATATTTACTGCTGTTTTTGAAGACAACTGTACATCAAGAACATGTGCTATATGCCTTGAAGACCGAGAAGATCAGGATTCTTTCTTTGTTGTCACAGTAAGTGTTCCCATGACATTTTTTTTAAAATCCAGTATATTATTCTATTGGTTTATAGACCTTCAATGTATGATTATGTATTGGGGCATTGTTGGTGGAATTTATGTCCTCTTGCCGACCACAAATCTCTCCGCTAAATTGACAAAATTAGAAAGTTAGGTGAGCTTCGTTAGAGAAATGTTGGAATTTAATTAATATTTTTATATTTTCTTCGATAATATATGTCATTCCTATGCCTCTAAAGTTAAATCATTTATGCTATCGGATTATTGTCACTCAATATTTTATTTTCAGTTATGCAATATTTTTTCAATTTGGTGGTGTCAACAGTGGGTACTCTGTCTCATGAGGTTAGTTGCATGCTATGTAAGTGGCTTGCTCAACTTCTTATGGTGCTTGATTACTTGAATGCTAATCAAATTCTTCATCGTGATGTCAAGGTTAGCTAAACAAATCCTGTTATGTTACCTAGTTTCAACATGCTTTTTCTGTTCTATGGATTGAATATTGTCTCTTTATATTTTGTCATGACATTCTTAATTGATTATCAGTTACATGGCTATCCATAATTACATATATCTGTCCAAAAGCTCGAAAACTACTTGAATTTACTGATTTTATATATTTTTGGGGTTAAATATATGTTTTAGTCCTCATATTTGTTTCCAATTCTCAATTGGGTCCTCATGTTTTTTTTGTCCCAATTGCGTCTTAATATTTGTTAATTTGAGGCAATAAAGTCCTCACACGCTGTTTGCACTGTGCTGATCTGTAACGGACATTTATTTTTTAATTTAAATAATTCCATTACGTGGAATTTTGATTTAAAAAAAAGGTTTTTGGAAGAGAGAAACGAAAGGGTTTCTGGAAGAGAGAATGGCGGAAGAGAAAATGAAGGGAGTGGAGAAGGAGACAATGAGTCCATGGGAGCAGCATGCGTTGGTTATCAACCTTCCTCGTTTCGACTACAATGCTCCCTCTTCTCTTCTCCGTAACTCTCACTCTGGATTTCTCATCACTTGCATTCTCAGTTCAGTTACTTCTTCATTATCTTCTTTTTCTCATTCATTCCCTTCTCCCTTCCATTTCCGTCATATTCTAGATGCTCAGTGGTACAGTAGAGAAGAAGTAAGAAAAACATTGATGTCTGCTAAATATAAGCAAACCCAAAGAACTGCAGCAGAAAAGGTCGAGCAAATATGTAAGGGACTAGAAGAGAACAAAGCTTCGCTTCAGATTTCAACGTGGAAAGTGCTGGTGAAAATGCGCCAATAGTTTTCTGTGGACCCTTTGCTATAGCCCACCACCTTATTTCTTCTTGGGCATTCTCGGATTAAAATGTCGTGCATCACTCAAAATAACCCATTAGTTCTTTGATAAATTGGTTGGAGTTCTTTGATAAAATTTGTAATTATAATTAAATATATTTTTATCCCCAATAATGTAGAGGGGTTTTGCTGTTGGTGATGATATTTTCAAGAGACGAAAGTTGATTGATGATGCCGGTGAGGAATGTTTGGATAACAAGGAAACTGAGTCTGCTACTGCTGACTCTGGGGCTGGTATTCAGTTTATCTACTTCCTTTCTGCTACCTCACACTCAGTTTCCTCCATTTCTGTTCATGTTCGATTAAAAAAATTAACAAGTCCATAGTGGTTCCATTGCCAACAAAACATTCTTGTGCATTCTAAGTGTTTGTTCTTTTGTCATTTATTTATTATGGCTTATACTTTTAGTTATTAAATTGCTCATGTCTTAATGCTGTTAAATGTGGAACTTTTGTTATTTTCATTTTCATAGCAGAGGCAAAGGGCTTTGTGCAGGTTAACTGGAACTGTTTCTTCTAATACAAAAGCAGTCTTGTTGGAGGTAGGAGATGCTGTCAACACTGTTAAGATAGCTTGAAACATTAAGAATTAGCAGCAGAAGTGTGAGGAGCTCTGGCTGCTGCTGCAAGGTGTCTTTAAAGTGCAGAACCAGAAGCAAGGAGGAAGAGAAAAATTGGATGCAAGAACTAGCCGCCTCTTTGGGGTTAAGGGTTCAAGGTTTTTAGGGTTTTTGTTGGAGGATTTTATAAATTTCTTTATATAGTCTAGTACCATCACATAATCTTTGCCACGTTTTCATTTGTACTTTTTTTAGTTTTTTCAGTTCTGAATTTTAGATCTCAATACAATTTAATTGACTTATGTGCTTGCTACTACAATTTTTACTGTTACAAACGACAAACTCTTAGAAGATTTTTGGTTTCTAGAGAACTCAATCTCCATAAAATTTGGCTCCAAACGAGGGATTTCACCTTGTACATTAGTCAAAACATTTATTATTATGGATACATCTACTAAGTTTGCAATAAAGGTGAATACCCTCACTGTAGTTACAATATGCACCTTCTTTAGTTGGATTGATTTTATTGAGAATATGATTAAATTGTACAATATATCCAATAACTTTACATTTCTGATAGTGTTGGTTTAAATTTCTAGGTTATATGCTGCTGTGTATTAGTTGGTAAAAGGATGTAGTAGTTACATTTATATTTGAAAGTGTTCTACGTTTTGTGAATTGTAACAAAATCAAGGGTAACATTTATATTTATGTTTTTTTTTGTTAACTGATTTTATTGTCTTATGTCTTCTTTTTGTTAAGATTCTTTACTTTTTATGAATGTGTAGATATTTTTGATTAGGGATATTGCTGTTAAGAGTAAAGATACTCAAGATGAGCTCTCAAATAGGATTTTCCAGGATCATTATGTGATGTATGCCGTCCAGGAGTGCTACTTTCATTTTGACATCAATACTAGATGATGTGGGAAGGAAGTGGTATGTATTTTATTATAATAGAGTAATGCATCATTCAACATATCCTCTAAATGGTAAACCTAATTTATGTTATTTGATATCTTATTTCTTAGCAATTGTTCCATATCACATAGGGTTGAAAGTACATATGAATATATTAATTATGATATCAAAAAGAGGAGTATTCATCTGTATATCGATCTAAATAAGTTATCTCTCTTGATGTCTTGATATCAAGAGTAACTACATTGATTATGATTTTGGTTTGTGTCCTTTTGTATTCACTATAGTTGTAATTTGACATCCTTTTCCCGTTTTTATATTGTTTTTGTAAATATTTTGTAAAATGCGTATCTAATCATGTTTAGATGTCTGATGCTGGGTATGATTGTGAGGTGTTGTGCTTTTGTGTTGATTTATTTTTGTTTTCTAATCAGACTTGTGCCGACAGTAGAACATGTCATGTAAGGGATAGTGGCTTGGTAATTTATCTTGAGTTGTTTGTTTACTACTCTTGACCTTAAGTTTGCAAAATGTTATGATGCTGGATTTGAAAAGTTTTATGCTCTGGTATATGAAGAAATTGGTTAAGTTTCCCCTTCTCATTAATTAGGTGATTTGGTCCAAAGAACCAGTAGCTAGATGCAGCCGTTTGATTAGGGGAGTGTTTAGTGTATTCACTCTTTTTTTGTCTTAGCTTGTAATTGATAGTATTGATGGATGTCCTGCTAAATATGGTTTCATTTAACTTTGCAGTTTCAATTTGGGACTACACCAATTGCATGAAGGAGAGAGAAAGGAATGGTATTGTGAATCGAACCCAGAGAGAATTAAGTCCAAAAGTTAGAGAAACAACATTTGATCACGTGAAGTTTCTGTAGGAATGGACCAGGATAGTGGCAACTTTGCTTTTTAATTCTTTTGTAATTCATTCTTTTTAGTTTTAGCACAGTTTTAGGCTTTCACTAGTTAGTTTATGAGCTTTTGTAGATTTGTAGATTTTGGTTTTATTTTTAGCTCTCTTTTACCATAGAAAAGTTGTTTAAGTGTTTGCATTGTATTTTACATTTTTGGTTTAGAACAATTTTAATTTTTAGCCACTAGTTAGTAGGATAATTCTTAATTTGCATAGTTACATTTTAGATTAGTTGATGTTTAGCTTAGTTTATTATTTTATTCTGCATAGCCATAGAGAATAGTTAGATTTCAAATGTGGACAGATTTGACCTTTGTTGCTTTGTTAGTTTATAACTTTTTCTATAATTATTATCTAATTGAGTTGATTCTTTTTGTATAATGTAACATCCCAATAAATATAACCAAAGCTATAATTTATTTTTATAATTTATTTTTAGGAGTTAACAAGAATAATAAAGGAGAACAGTAGTGAATAAGTATAGAGGTGAAATATACTTGGAATTTAAAACTGAACAATTGGAATATAGATTACAATGTTTACAAAATAGACCGAACGGTCTTGAATGCAATTCATTGACCTAACGGCCAACATTAAAAGGTTCCTATACAAAACATCTATAAATATAAGACAAATAGAAACGACCACACTAAGGGTCGGACGGTCCTGCATAACTTTCAGGCACGGCATCCACGGGTTGCTCGATCTGCACAGCGTTCTCCAGAGTAGCCCCCAAAACATCTTCCAAGCTATCCTCTGCTCACACCCAAAAGGATGATCATTGCAAGAAAGAGGATAACCGAACGGTCAGATACTGAACGGCAACATAGACAAAGACACGAAGGATAAGGGTAAGCTTATGTAAATTTAATTTATCAATTCATCGTACAAGTAAACGTACAATACAAGCCAATCAATCATGCAACATCCTATACTCATGACCTACCACTAAGACACTGTCCGGACGTATAAACATGTAGCTCGGTTGTCCCTCGCACCTGGTGTGGTGTAGTAACTGTTTCCCTTATCAACTGTCACCCGAGGTTAGTCCTCAAATGGTTATCTATTCATATAACCGCGGACCTCCTGCCATTCTCACGCATGAGTGGCCTCCCTTTACCTGAGGAAGCGCCCTCACGGAATATCAAGATCAAGGACAACACCTGAGTCATTCCCACATTCATACTTTACCAATCATTATCAAATTCATGAGACATTCCTCCAGTGGAATTCTCTTATTTAGTCAAATTCAACCAACGTTCATTATTACTTCCAAGTTGTTAGGGTGTTGAGAGGAGTACCAGATACTCAATACCGAATAGTTTTTGACTAAGTATTTCATAATACCGAGCACTAGATCTATGACCGAGTGCTTTACATGACCGAACGTCCTCTGGATGAATAATGATAACAATGTGAAACCGAACACTTCATAAGTTAAGTGTCAGTCTAATACTGAACACTTGTATGACCGAACGTTTGGTGTATGACCGAACGTTCTTAAAGTGAGTAAGAATAATAATATGAAACTGAATGCTTCATAAATTAAGTGTCAGTCTAATACCGAACACTCGTATAACCGAACGCTTGGTTTATGACCGAACGTTTTTAAAACGAATAATAATAATAATATGAAATTGAAATGCTTTAGAAATTAAGTGTCAGTCTAATAAAGACAATTAATATGAAACCGAGTACTCAGTTTATGGCCGAGTACTTTCAATAAACATTATCAATATAAAATCGAACGTTCAATGTGTGACTGAACGCTACTATAATAAACATAGTTAACATGAGACAGGTAATCAGTCTATGACCGAATACGTTAAAGCCGAACACTCAGTATAAGACCGAGCGTTCTATAATGGATAGATCATTATGACTGACCAAGCAAGGCATTTAAGTTTCGATACAATAGTACAAGACCGATCGTTTTAGGGGAAACCGAACGGTCCTAATGACCTTCGATCTCAGATTCACGTTTTCTCTAAGTTTCATACATACTCTTATCAGTGCAGAATTCATAGTCCATACTTATCATACAACAACATACCATATTTCATTCATGAGAAATCAAGCAACATACTTTAGATATCAAACATGCATTAAATTAGTCACATATTCAAATCATACAGAACATCAAAATTAAACTTTATAAGCTTCCCTTACCTCTAATTCCAGCTAAGTCTTGAAAGTAGGTAGATATGAACTATTCCTTCTAAACTTGTCAATGTCAGGTGCAAACTCGAAACCGTTCAGTTCAAGTGAGAGAGGAGACCACCAGGAGTCTTCAGGTGCGATCTGAAGGGTGATCGGAACAGTAAATGGGTTAGAAATTTAGAGAGAAGGTTGGGAGGTTTTAGAGAGAAGGAGGAGGATTTGAGATTCTCAGAAAGACAAGTTTGAGGAAGAAGAAGATTGCATGCAAAAGTGGCGTCAGGATTTCCATTCCCACCTTAAATACTGCCTCCACTTAGAACGTCCGTCCATTCTCAGCGTGCCACCTGACTTCCACTTTCTGGGCTTCACTGCTCTGCTGCACGGATCACGAAGGAAGGAAATTAAAACTTGGCAGAGTTTGTCTCCCATTCACCAGGGGAGAACGGACGGCTGACACGTGTACCCCACTAAGGAGGGGTATTAAATGGGGTGTGACATTCCCCCCAACAAATAAAAATTTTCGTCCTCGAAAATTAGGGCTTAGAATAGGTGAGGATAAGTTTCCTTCATGACCTCCTCTCGTTCACAAGTGGCATCGTCCGTTCGGTCATCCCAGATGACCTTGACGAGAGTCGTGGCTTTTCCGGGCGGTCGTTTAACCATTAATCCTTCGACTCGAACTGGTTTCATCTCAACCGAACAGTCTTCCTTAAGTTGAACGTTGTCGACTTCAAGCACATGAGAAGGGTCTGCAATGTATTTCCGGAGTTGGGAAACGTGGAAAACAGGATGAAGGTTGGACAATTGAGGAGGCAAGGTTAACTCGTATGCGACCGGTCCAATGCGCCTTAAGATTTGATACGGACCAAGGAATCTAGGAGAAAGCTTCTTTGGCCGGACGACTCTTCCAACTCCCGCCGTACGGTTTAGCTTGAGGAATACATGGTCTCCTACAGTGAATTCCAAAGGCTTCCTTCTTCTGTCGGCATACGATTTCTGTCGGCTTTGAGACGCTTTAAGTCTTTCCTGAATCAACTTCACTTTCTCAGTTGTCTGTTGGATGATATCAGGTCCGGTTAGTACTGCTTCACCTTCTTGGAACCAACAGAGGGGTGTTCGGAATTTTCTTCCATAGAGGGCTTCATAAGGTGTCATTCCAATGCTTGAGTGGAAACTGTTGTTGTAAGTGAACTCAGCTAAAGGTAAGACTTCATCCCAAACCCCTAAGTGATCTAGAACACTCGTTCTCAACAGGTCTTCAAGAGTTTGGATGGTTCTTTCGGATTGGCCGTCTGTTTGCGGATGGTAGGCAGAACTCATCTGAAGCTTGCTTCCCATTTCCTGTTGAAGTGCTTGCCAAAACCGAGAGGTGAATTTGAGGTCTCGGTCGGACACTATACCGGACGGTACTCCATGCAGCCGGACGATCTCTTTGATGTATAGCTGAGCCAGCTTGGACATTGACATCTTCAAGTTGATAGGAAGAAAATGTGCACTCGTTGTCAGTCTATCAACTATTACGCAAATAACATCATGGTTTCTGACCGTACGGGGCAAGTGAGTCACGAAATCCATGGCGATGCTGTCCCACTTCCACTCTGGTACTTCTAGTGGCTGTAAAAGACCGCTCGGTTTCTGGTATTCTATCTTAGCCCTTTGACAGGTTAAACAGGACGCCACAAACCGAGCTACATCATGCTTCATTCCTGGCCACCAGAAAGTCATTCTGAGATCCTTGTACATCTTAGTCATACCCGAGTGTATACTAAGACGACTTTGGTGAGCTTCTTCCAGAACCAATCTTCTCAAGTCTTCATCATTGGGAACACAAGTCCTTCCTCTATATCTTAAAAGGCCATCTGTTCCAGAGCTGAAGTCCTTGTGTGGTGGTACACCGTTCGGTTTACTGATCTTCTGCAACTCTTCATCAAAAGCTTGCCTTTCCCTGATCCGATCAAAGATATCACTTGACAGCTTCATATAACAACAATGAATACCGCTCGTTTCTAGCTCACAATGGAGCCTTAAGTCTCTAAAGCTTTCAACCAGTTTCATCTCTTGGACCATCATGATTGCCATATGGACGGTCTTCCTGCTCAAAGCATCAGCCACTACGTTCGCCTTTCCAGGATGGTATTGTAGTTCAAAATCATAATCCTTTAAGAACTCCATCCATCTCCTTTGCCTCATGTTCAGTTCCTTCTGGTCGAACAGATACTTGAGACTCTTATGGTCACTGAACACTTGAAACCGGACGCCATATAGGTAGTGCTTCCATATCTTAAGGGCAAATACCACTGCCGCTAACTCCAGATCATGTGTTGGGTAATTCCTCTCATGAATCTTCAATTGCCGAGAGGCATAGGCCACTACCTTCCCTTCTTGCATCAACACACAACCCAAGCCTTAATATGAAGCATCACAAAATACAACAAAGGGTTGGTTGACATCAGGAATTACCAAGACCGGAGCGTTCGTCAGTCGCTGCTTCAAAAATCCTAATTCTTTGGAGCTTGATGTTCAAACCCCAAAAAACGTTCAAGCTGCTCTTTACGCCAAGTGGTTTGGTTCTTTCACTCTTCTCGAAGCTGGGTACCTTATGTTCTTTCTGTCTCGATTCCAAATTCCATGTCGATTGTCCCTTTTCTTTTTCTTCAATATGACCATACCAATTTTTTGCTTAGTCCTATTTTTTCATTTGCAGCAAGTTATTGTCCAAAGAGGAGCCATGCCTTTTCTGGAATCACATCCAGAAATTATCAAAGTATACGCCTTGAATCATGGGGCAACTCTCTAAAGTCCCAAAGGGAAGTTTTCTTGGGTCGACACTGGTAACAACTACTGCAAGGGCTTGTTATTATTAAGACTTTTGTTTTTTCAATTTTCAGAATACAATCTTGTATTCTTTTTGTTCATTTGTTGTTCTTTGCAAATTTTGACATGTTGTCCTAATCTTTTGAGGAAAAAGTTAGTTATATATTGAGACCAGTGTTGGCAGCTGGATGTGATACAAATTTTAGCAACTGTGGATCTGTTGGTGCAAGCGAGTCAGTAAACTTGGGTGGTTATGGAGAGAAACTTGTTTTTAAGAATATGGAATATAAGGCCATGGACGACAGTACAATTAAAAAAGATTGGAACTACATAAGGTTTTGAATTTTGAAAGTAGACGCAAGTTACTTTTATACTAATGAGTTTTAACTGTTTTATTCTCTACAGTTTTAATTTTTAGCTACTAATTAGTGTTATATTTCTTTATTTGCATAGTTGAATTTTAGATTAGTTTTGATTTTGACTTGCATTCAATTTTTTTGCATTTTCTTATGTCATTTAGAATTTGTATATGTAGTTTCACTTCCACTTTCTTAGTGCTTTTCCTTTTCTATTTATAGCTTGGCTTGATATTTTAATTCTGCAAAATCATAGAAAATAGTTAGATTTTAAATTAATTGTTTTTTTGGCCTTCGATGTAATATTTAATTTTGTTGGAAATTGGTGCAGACTTTTATTTCCTGCCAGCTTTTGTGCCTCCGCCATACGACTAGAGTTCCATTGACTTTTGCTGTTGCTATGCCCTCTGTCCATTTAGTGCTTTTATGTGGTATATAAATGTGTTTAGGCCTTCCAATTGGTTAAAGGTTTATGATGGATTTTTTTTTCGTGTTAAGATTCAAATTATTATGTAGATTTTGTTGGACATTTATTGTAAGCCTAAAAAAGGTAAAAGGAAAATAGGAAAAATGATTATTAATAGCAAATTAGCAAAATAGGTAAAAGCAAAATAACAAATTATTATTTTTATTAATATTATTATTATTCTTATTATTATTATTGGTATTATTATTATTATTATTATTATTATTAGTATTATTATTATTATTACTATTATTATTATTATTATTAGTATTATTATTATTATTACTATTATTATTATTATTATTAGTATTATTATTATTATTACTATTATTATTATTATTACTATTATTAGTGTTATTTTTTTTTATTAATATTATTATTATTATTATCATTATTAGAATTATTATTATTAATAATGTTATTATTATTAGTATTATTATTATTATTAGTATTATTATTATTATTATTATTAGTTATAATCTTTTTGTAGCAAGTTTCTTTTATTGTTTTAAGTAGATTTCAATTTTATTTTTGTGTTCTAAAGTTATAGGGATGTTAATTAGGAATTTGTTGTTGTTTTAAGGGTAGTTTTGAGTCTTTGTCCTATTTTAATATTCTATTTCAAATTTAATAGAGTGATTCTTAGTTATTTGTTGTTTTTAGAGGTGGGTTAGTTGTTGTTTTAAGAGTAGTTTTTTGATTTGATTTTAATGAGTATTTCATAACTGTGGGTTAGATTTGTTGCATGTTTCTAATTCATTCCTTTTAGTTTTAGCACAGTTTTAGGCTTTAACTAGTTAGTTTATGAACTTTTGCATATTTGTAGATTTTGGTTTTATTTTTAGCTCTCTTTTACCATAGAAAAGTTGTTTAAGTGTTTGCATTGCATTTTACATTTTTGGTTTAGAACAATTTTAATTTTTAGCCACTAGTTAGTAGGATAATTCTTAATTTGCATAGTTACATTTTAGATTAGTTGATGTTTTGTATTGCATTCAATTTTCCTGCATTTTCTTTTACCTTTTATACCTTGTATAAGAAGTTTCATTTCACTTTTATTTTAGTGTTGTAGTGGTGTTATTTCTAGCTTAGTTTGTTATTTTATTATGCATAGTCATAGAGAATAGTTAGATTTCAAATGTGGACAGATTTGACCTTTGTTGCTTTGTTAGTCTATAACTTTTTCTATAATTATTATCTAATTGAGTTGATTCTTTTTGCATTGCAATCCTAATTCTTTGGAGCTTGATGTTCAAACCCCAAAAAACGTTCAGGCTACTCTTTATGCCAAGTGGTTTGGTTCTTTCACTCTTCTCGAAGCTGGGTACCTTATTGTACCTTATATGTGTGTGTGTGCTTGTGTGTGTGTTTCTTTTTTTGTTTGTGCGTGTTTGTTTCTTTGTCCTTGTGTTGGTGTGTATTCTTGTGTGGATAATAATTGTGTGTGTGTAAGTTATATGTGTGTGTGCGTGTCTGTGTGTGTTTCTTTGTTTGTTTGTATGTGTCTCTTTGGCTGTGTTTGTTTCTTTGTGTTTATATGTGAGTAAGATTGTGTGTGTGTTTTTGTTTATGTGTCTGTTTGGTTGCTCTCTTTATTTAAATAAATGAAAGACTAAAAGAGAAATTCATGTTCCATATTGTTCGTTAATTTAGTTTGATATTAATATAATATAGATTAAAGAGAAATGTAATATTTTTTTTGGTTAGGGGGCTTTATAAGTAATGATGCCTATGTAAAAGACTTTGGGGCTTGATTTTCTCTTTTAATTTGTGTAGTTTTTAGTAATTGCACGCTCAATTTTCAATGTTCATTTACTCTTTCATAGTTTTTGTATGTATTTGTTTTAGGGTGGTATCTAACTTCATCAAAGAAACCTTTTAAAATGTTATTTGAAGTCTTAAACTTACACTGTTTTCCCCTTTCTGTATAATTTTCTGTATTCTTTTTGTGCTCAAAGCCAAAGCAATGGGAGTCACTGATTTCATAAACCTAAAGGATGAAAAGAAGCCTTTATTAGAGGTTGGCACTTTCTGTCATCTCATTTCACTTAAAATAAAGTATCAGACACGTGCATTTTCACGAACAAAACAATGACTGTTGTGTTTTTTTTTTTCTGGCAGAGAATAAGAAAAATGACTGATGGAGGTGTAGACTACAATTTTGAATGTACTGGAAACGTGGATGTTCTAAGGGATGCATTTTTGTGTGCTTATGCGGTATATGGCTATGTTCAAGCTAGTTTTTCAAACCCTTATTTATGGTTATAGTTTCATTGTTATGATAAATATTTCAACTAGGTTTTATAAACTTATCTCTTACTTGGAAGCATGCATCAATTTCAGATTCATCACACAAGATTTTACTATTTAAAAGTATTACCTTACAGTTCGAAATTTCGTGCCATAGGGTTAGGGATTGACTGTGATATTGGGAATTCATGCATCACCAAGCTTGCTTCCTATCCACCCGATGGAGCTCTTTGATGGGGTCGCAGTATCATTGGATCAGTATTTGGAGGTTTCAAAGGGAAAAGTCAGTTGCCTCAATTTGCCACACAATGTGGAAATGGAGTAAGGATCATCACTACTTGCCATTTCCTTTTACATAATGAAATTATGCACTGAATTTGGATGAGCAAATAAGGTTATAGTAATATAAATGAATGGTTTCAGAATCTTCTAAACTATTGAGAGATTTGTTTGTTGAGTTAGATTTTAATCTCCTTAAAAGTTCTTTTATTATGTTTATTGAGATTAATGAAGTCATGGTGGCTGCATCTCCAAGGAGAAGGGCAAGGAGATTTTCTAAGGAAAGGTTTTATGATGACTTCAAAGTTGCAGTGCATCTTATCTTGTGTCATAACATTAAATTACATATATTGCATTCCAGGACAAAATTAGCAACGGTGTGAAATCACATTCAGAAAATATTCTTTTTCCTAGAAAAAAAAATTATGAAACATTGGTAACCTTTCACATCCATGCATGATGATGAAACATTGGTAACCTTTATTTTATATATATATATATATATATATATATATATATATATATATATAATAAATATAGGTGTGTGTGTGATTTTTTTCAATTAATTACTGTTTTGTTATTTTTAGGTGAGCTAGACCCAGAACTAAAAGTATCTTGTTGGAGATATCTCCATTCATACCACATAATAATAATAATAAGAGTAAAAATAATAATAATAATAATAATAATAATAAAAATAATAATGTTACGTATCCGAGAATGGAACGTAACTAGAGTGCTCTCCTCACATTCCCTCACAGGAAAATAACAATGGAAAATAAATGAACAAAACCTCTTTTATTGAATGGAAAATACTGAATCAAAGAAAACAACCAATAACTGGAAGCATAACCTCCGTCAGTTACCTGAGAGCATAACCTCTCTTACAAAACTCACAAATCCAAGGCATGCCTTTAACCCTAGGCTTCCCCCTTTATTTATACTAATTAATCTCCTCAAAAAATGTACTGAATATTAGAAAATAATCCTATTTACTATATTTAACTTATACTGAATAATATATTAAGATCTACCGAATAATATATTACGATATGATCTAGTTACTCTAATTATGCTTTGCTGAATATCTCTTCTGTTACTTTAATTAGATTCCCGCCTCTACCGTCGGGTTCCTTCTTGTACTGTTAGGTTCCAGCTTCTACCATTCGGTGCCAGCTTGAACCGTTCGGTCCCTCTACCATTCGGTAACCGTTCGGTCCCTCTACCGTTCGGTCCCTCTTATATCTTTTCCTCTCATATACTTTCCAGCCCCTAACATTACCCACCGCCTGATGATCAACCTTGTCCTCAAGGTTGAAGTCTGGATATTGATCTCTAATAGTCAGGGCGTCTTCCCAGGTTGCACCGTCCGTCCCTCCCTCTTGCCACTCTATTAACACTTGGTGTACCACGTCCTCCCCTTGTTGTATCTGTCTTCTATCCAAAATTCTGATCGGCCAAAAGGAGGGTCCCTCCATTTGCAAATCTCCCGGTAACTCCTTCTCCACACTTCTTTCCCCCACTGCCTTCTTCAATTGAGATACATGGAAAACTGGATGTATCCGTGCGGTCTCTGGTAGTTGAAGCTTAAAGGCCACTTCCCCAATCTTCTGTATGACCTGGTACGGTCCAAAATACCGTGCGGCTAGTTTAGGATGCAATCTGGACGACATTGATGACTGCTTGTGCGGTCTGATCTTTAGGTACACCCAATCACCCACTTCCACATCTGCCGGTCTCCTTCTTTTATCGGCCTGTTTCACCATTAGTTCCTGGGCCCTTGCTAGATGAAACTTCAGCTGTTTTAGTGCTTCGTCCCTTGTCTGCAACTCCTGGCCTACTGCTTCCACTAAGGTCTCCCCCGGTATAAACCTATGCAGAGAAGGGGGGGACCGTCCATACACTGCTTCAAACGGTGTGCATCTTGCTGCCTCTTCGTAGCTGGTATTGTACCAATATTATGCCCAGGGTAGGACGACACTCCATCCCTTTGGTTGTTCTGAGCAGAAGCACCTCAGATAACCCTCCAACACTCTGTTTACGACCTCGGTCTGCCCATCTGATTTAGGATGATAAGCTGTGCTCATTTTCAGTTGAGTACCCTGCAGTTTAAAAAGCTTCTTCCAAAAAATACTCAGAAACAGTGGATCCCGGTCGCTGACAATAGATATTGGTACCCCATGCAGTCGGACAACCTCTTTCACAAATACTTCAGCTATGGTACGAGCAGAATAGGGGTGTTTCAGTGGTATGAAATGACCATATTTACTGAGTCGGTCCACTACTACCAAAACAGCGTCATACCCGTGGGATTTAGGCAACTTCACTATAAAATCCATACTTATTTCTTCCCAAATGGTGTTCGGTATAGGCAAAGGCTGCAACAACCCTTGTGGAGATGATGACAGATATTTATGTTGTTGGCATACCAGGCAGCTTGCTACGAAGTCGGTCACTGCTTTCTTCATCCCAATCCAATAAAGTGATTGTGCTACCTTGCGATACGTCCTATAAACCCCTGAATGCCCTCCGGTCTGAGTTGTGTGAAACTCTGCTATCAGCTTAGGCACCCAGGTTGAGTGCGCTGAAATCACAAGCCTCCCCTTATAGTGTAGTCGATCGTTCTCCATAGTAAACGAGGTGTGTGAGTTAGGGTCCTTTCTCAGGTCTTCTATCACTTTTTTTTGCGCCTCATCCTTCTCAACTTCCTCTAGGATTTCCCCAAAGTCTTGCCAGAACGGTCGGGCCACCATTCCCAATTCCCTTGTCTCCTCCGTGTCTTCTTCCTCCTTTCGGGATAGGGCGTCTGCTACCCTATTGGTGATTCCCGACTTATAAACAATCTCAAAATCATACCCTAGGAGTTTCGCAATCCAAATCTGCTGATTCTGGGTGGTGATGCGTTGCTCCAGAAGGTATCTCAGGCTTCTCTGATCCGTGTGAACCACAAACTTTTGTCCTAACAGATAATGTCGCCAGTGTTGTATGGCTAGGACCAATGCCATCAGTTCTTTCTCATAAATCGACTTACTCAGTGATCTCTCCGACAATGCCTTGCTGAAAAAAGCAATGGGTCTCTTTCCTTGTGTGAGAACCGCCCCTATTCCTCTCCCAGAAGCATCGCACTCGATATGGAAGGGTTGGTTAAAGTCAGGCAGAACCAGTACTGGGGCAGAGGTGACGACCTTCTTTAAACTAGCCATGGCTTCCTCCGCCTGTTTCGTCCACGTGAATTGCCCTTTCTTTAGAAGGCCGGTCAGTGGTTTGACAATTTTCCCATAGTCCTTTACAAACCGCCTATAGTAACCTGTCAGACCCAGGAACCCTCTCAAAGCCTTCACCGTCTTGGGCTTCTCCCAATCCATCACAGCTCTTACTTTGTCTGGGTCCATCTCAACTCCCTTCTCCGATATCTGATGACCCAAGTATCCTATTTGGACCTTGCCAAACTCACACTTCTTCCTATTGGCCACCCAGTGGTTCTCCTTGAGTCTTCTCAGTACCAGCGCGACATGCCCCAAGTGTTCCTCCCATGACCTGCCATAGACCAGAATATCATCAAAAAATAGAGTACGAATTTCCTCAGGTAAGACTGCATCAGATTGTTCATCGCACTCTGGAATGTGGCTGGTGCGTTGGTGAGTCCGAACGACATCACCATGAACTCATAATGACCCTGGTGTGTCCGAAAGGCCGTTTTTTTTATGTCTCTTTCTCCCATCCGAATCTGGTGGTAGCCTGACTTCAAATCCACCTTTGAAAAATACTTGGCCCCTTTTAATTCATCCAGCAGCTCTTCTATCAGTGGGATAGGAAACTTATCAGGTACTGTTGCTCGGTTAAGGGCTCTATAATCTACACAGAATCTCCAGCTGCCATCCTTCTTCTTTACTAGTATCACAGGACTCGAGTATGGACTCGTGCTTGGCCTTATGACTCCGGTCTTCAACATCTCAGACACCTGTTTTTCTATCTCGCCTTTCATCATATGTGGATAACGGTATGGCCTTACATTCACGGGATCCGTCCCCTCTTTCAAGGGTATTTGATGAACCATGCCTCTGTCCGGTGGCAACCCTCTGATTTCTTGGAAAACCCCTTCGTACTGTTTTAGGATCTGATCCATGGCCTGTTTCTGCTTCTCGGTCAGCTTATGACCGAACGGTTTTTCTTCCTCACTCTTCTTTGTCCACCCGAGCTCCCATACTATCATCCATGCTTCCACTTCCTTCATTTTGAACAACGTTTCTGGTTCAACCACTCTCCGATCTAAAGTGGGGTCTCCTTTTATGGTCGTCTTCTTTCCTTCTTGCCCAAACACCATTGTCAAATCCCTCCAGTTCAACGTTACTTCTCCCAGCTTGGCGAGCCATTCCACTCCTAATATCACATCAACCCCTCCCAGTTCGAACAAATGGAACCGTTTGGTAATTTTTGTTTTCCCCACCTCTATGGTCACCCCTTCACACCGTCCTCGAGTCTTCTTCTTCTGTCCGTCTCCTAAACTCACCGAATAAGGAGGAGTGTCTTCTACGGCTAGCCCTAACACCCTCACCAATTCGTTGCTTATGAAATTGTGGCTGGCACCACTATCAATCAAGATCAGCACCTGTTTTCCTCCTATCTGTCCATGTAACTTCATCGTTCGGGGTTGGGTTAGGCCCCCAGCTGAGAAGGCTGACAACTCCATTTGTATATGGTCGAGTTCGGTCGCCCCTTCCTCTTCGTCCTCGTCTTCCTTATCTTCGGCTAATATGGTCATCCGCATACTGCGTTCGGGGCATTGGTGGCTTGGACCGAACGGTCCCCCACACTTGAAGCATCTCCCTTCTTCCATTCTTTTCAGATATTCCGCGTGCGGTAAATTCCGTACGTTTCTTTCCCTGTTGCTGGTGGTTCGGTCGTTCCTGGGCGCTCCTTCTTTTCCTCCAGTCGCCCCATTCTCCGTGGGCCCCGTTCGGTTCCCTGTTGCAATTCCCGTACGGGTTTGGCTGGAACGGCTGCTTTCTATTCGTGTTCCTGTTCCGTTCGGTCTGCCCCAGGATTGTGTTCTGCTCGTACTCCCACTGCCCGTCTTCATACCGCCTTGGATTTCCTCCACATCCCTTGCCATCCTTATGGCTATCATTAGCTCCTGTGGATCAAGGAGTCGGACTTGATTCCGAATTTCATTCCTCAACCCGGCCATGAAATACCCCATTAGTGGTTCCTTGGCAATCCCTTTGGTCTGTCCCACCAAGATTTCGAATTCTTGAACGTAGTCTTCTACTGATCCGGATTGTTTAATAGCTGCCAATCTTTCGTAGATTGGGCCCTGGCTCCTTCCTCCGAATCGCAATACCATTGCCTCCTTTAGCCCTGTCCACGTTCGGTTTCCCGTCCGCTCCCTCCAAAACCTGAACCAAAACCCCGCACTGCCTTCCATACAGATGTAGACAAGTCGTAACTTCTCTTCCTCCGTTACCCCTTGCAACTCAAAGAATTTTTCCGCCCTATTAATCCAATTTAATGGATCAAAGCCTTCAAAAACGGGTAACTCTACCCTCTTCCTCCAATTTGATTGTTCCTCCGGTCGTCCTACACCGTCCGGGCCATTGCTACTCTTTCCGTTGGGACCTCCTCCTTCGACACCGTTCGGTCCGCCTACGACGTTACCGTTTGGTTCGTTCCTCTCCCCATCGTTCGCTCCATCACCCTTCTCGCTCATGTTATCCTTCAATGAGCCTTGAACCGAGGATTGGCTCTGTTCTGCGTGTCCCTCTCGCTGTCGGTTTAATCCTTCAATCATCTTCATCAATTCTTGGAACCCACTTTGCACTGTTGCCTCCACTTCTTTTAATTTCCCTTCGACCATAGTCATTCTTCCCTCCATGGTCTCTACTATTTCCATCAATCAGTACCCGCTGGCCGTTCGCTCCTCCCTTCGATCCGGCAGGTCGGACCAATTGTTACGTATCCGAGAATGGAACGTAACTAGAGTGCTCTCCTCACACTCCCTCACAGGAAAATAACAATGGAAAATAAATGAAGAAAACCTCTTTTATTGAATGGAAAATACTGAATCAAAGAAAACAACCAATAACTGGGAGCATAACCTCCGTCAGTTACCTGAGAGCATAACCTCTCTTACAAAACTCACAAATCCAAGGCATGCCTTTAACCCTAGGCTTCCCCCTTTATTTATACTAATTAATCCCCTCCAAAAATGTACTGAATATTAGAAAATAATCCTATTTACTATATTTAACTTATACTGAATAATATATTAAGATCTACCGAATAATATATTACGATATGATCTAGTTACTCTAATTATGCTTTACTGAATATCTTCTCTCTGAATATCTCTTCTGTTACTTTAATTAGATTCCCGTCTCTACCGTTCGGTTCCCTCTTGTACTGTTAGGTTCCAGCTTCTACCGTTCGGTTCCCGCTTGAACCGTTCGGTCCCTCTACCGTTCGGTCCCTCTACCGTTCGGTCCCTCTTATATCTTTTCCTCTCATATACTTTCCAGCCCCTAACAAATAATAATAAAAAAAATAAATAAAAATAATAGTAATAATAATAACAACAATAATATTTATAGTAATAATAATAAGAATAAGTATAATATTAATAATAATAATAATTATTGTTATTATTATTATTTATATTATTATTAACATTATTATTATTATCATTATTAATTATTATTAGGTGTGAAAAGACTATTTCTCTTTTAATTTGTGTAGTTTTAGCAATTGCATGCTCAATTTTCAATGTTCATTTACTCTTTCATAGTTTTTGTATGTATTTGTTTTAGCGTGGTATCTAACTTCATCAAAGAAACCTTTTAAAATGTTATTTGAAGTCTTAAACTTACACTGTTTTCCCCTTTCTTCCCCTCTCTGTATAATTTTTTGTATTCTCTTTGTGCTCAAAGCCAAAGCAATGGGAGTCACTGATTTCATACACGCAAAGGATGAAGAGAAGCCTTTATTAGAGGTTGGCACTTTCTGTCATCTCATTTCACTTAAAATAAAGTATCAGACACATGCATTTTCACGAACAAAACAATGACTGTTGTTTTTTTTTCTGGCAGAGAATAAGAAAAGTGACTGATGGAGGTGTAGACTATGATTTTGAATGTACTGAAAACGTGGATGTTCTAAGGGATGCATTTTTGTGTGCTTATGCGGTATATGGCTATGTTCAAGCTAGTTTTCATCACACAAAATTTTACTATTTAAAAGCATTACCTTTACAGTTCCAAATTTCGTGCCACAGGGTTGGGGATTGACTGTGATATTGGGAATTCATGCATCACCAAGCTTGCTTCCTATCCACCCGATGGAGCTCTTTGATGGGGGTCGCAGTATCATTGGATCAATATTTGGAGGTTTCAAAGGGAAAAGTCAGTTGCCTCATTTTGCCACACAATGTTGAAATGGAGTAAGGATCATCACTATTTGCCATTTCCTTTTACATAATGAAATTATGCACTGAATTTGGATGAGCAAATAAGGTTATAGTAATATAAATGAATGGTTTCAGAATCTTCTAAACTATTGAGAGATTTGTTTGTTGAGTTAGATTTTAATCTCCTTAAAAGTTCTTTTATTATGTTTATTAAGATTAATGAAGTCATGGTGGCTGCATCTCCAAGGAGAAGGGCAAGGAGATTTTCTAAGAAAAGGTTTTATGATGACTTCAAAGTTGCAGTGCATCTTATCTTGTGTCATAGCATCAAATTACATATATTGCATTCCAGGACAAAATTAGCAACGGTGTGAAATCTCATTCAGAAAATATTCTTTTTCCTAGAAAAAAAAATTATGAAACATTGGTAACCTTTCACATCCATGCATGATGATGTAGCTAACATTCTTCTTCACTCATATTGGCTTTGAGAATTGAGATAAGAAAGCAGTGTCCTGATACTAACTTACCTTTCGCTTTCTTTATCATCTTTTGGTAAATAAGTGATTCCCTTCAAACTCATTTTTCATTCTCATTCTCCCTTCTTTTTTCTGTGACCATTCCTTTTTCATCTTCTGCACTTTTTTCTTACCATTTGTTGGTCCACTGCACCACACACACCTAACACTTTCCCTACTATCTTTCTCTCATTCATTCTCCGAATTAACATACTTACACAAGTTCTTATGCATAATATGTTTTACCAACAACACCCTAAAGGTCATGATCCACAGCTTAAAGCAATTATTGTGTATTTTCCACAACCACAACACATAGCAACCAACTTGTTGAATTCATGATCATAACATTCTATTTGTCTGATTGGTTTTCACTGGTGCAACTATTATTCACTTGAGCTAATGGAGGCTTGTGATATTTTACTGATGCGGTTATTTTTACTCATGATTGGCCATAATTAATTGGCACTTTGCCTATACTTTGAGATGCTATAAGTTTTTGTTGTTGATGCTTCTTTTTTTGTTTTACTGCAATTTTTAACTGGTGCTAAAGGAGTCATCATTCATTTATGACTTGGGTGTTTAATTTCCTCCATTATTGATCTTTCAGGAGACGTTTACCACTGATATTTTTCTTCCGCTTATTCTACTTCCTTGGATTGCCTGTCCTGCTGGTATGAATCTGAATTAATTTTAATTTTCTTATCTAGTCTTTATTTAGTGGAATTAACAACTCAAAGTATATGTAGCAGGTGCAATTTTTCGAGTTTCATATTTTTTTTATCTCCTATCTAGTATATTAAAAACTCCTTAGTTCTCTATTTATTTTGAGGTTCCTAGCTTCTTAGTAACCTGTTCTCTAAGGTTGTTATTAAGGTGATGAGTTAACCCTTAAGTTCTTAGTTAGGTTTTCTGTTTTCAGGAAAAAAAATGCATTTCCTACCTAAATCTAAATGTGTAACATCCAAGTTAAAAGTTTGATACCATAATCAATGTTATCTCCGAAATACATATTTGCTAATGTTACAGATATCGCATATTCTTTAACTAGACAACTAGTTTTGCAGAAGCTTTACCCTAAATATAATATTTTCTCCAAAGACATTGTTCACATATTTACTCCAAAGACAATAATTTTTCACTTTCTGAAAAGAGAGTCATGCTTTATAGTCTCTTAAGCACAATTTTCTTAACCATGGCTTTCTGATATAAAAACCACCACATTCATTTTGCATTGCCCGACATAATATCCACTTATTTATTTTCAAACTAGTGTTATCAAATATGAGATTGTATTTTCAGGATAACTTTTCTCCGTGCTCTCCTTTTACAAATCTGATGTTTCTCTTCTTTCCCTTATCCATTCATCCACATTCCTGCCTTCCTCCTTCTTTCTCTGGTAAGGGACTCAACATATGAAGCATGGATGCAACTTCTGTGTGAAGGTTGCGGTTTCAGACATTTTTCTGGCATCAACACGTACCCCGCACTTGTTGACACATGTGAAATCCTTCTAATTAATCTGACACTTCTAAACAACCTGGAAACTAGCCATCACTTCCATATAGATAAGAACACGTTAATATTTGAAAAAAAGTCAGCTTGAAATGGCATATCATTTGCAGAATGTTGTATTACTTTTCAATGGTGCAAGGCTACATTTTTTAAATAATTGGCATTACATAAGAATTAGGATTGCCAAGCCTAAGGTTCCATGTGACTGAGAATCATTGGAAACATCTGTGTGAATATTTGCTTTAGTTTGCATGCTAATTGCTATTAGCATGGAATCATTGTCGAACCTCATTTACATCTTTGTCACCCTTTTTTCCTAGGTTATTAATCAAAGGATGCCCAAAGAACTTCTACAAAGCAGCCTTAGGCCTATATTGGTGAATTTAGCACACAGAAACAATCTTAGTAGGCCTCTTCTGCTTCGTCTGTCTTGCCTGCTTGAACTGTTATCGAATTGGTTTAATGTTACCTTGGGTGGAATCTTCTTCTAAAAGATAAAAACATTTTTAGCAGGTTACAAAATTGGATCATATAAGACCTGATTTGTGTTTACCCCAAGCTTGTTTTTTACTTTACAAAATGTGTTCCAATTTATTTAAAAAAATTGCTAGCATCAATGTTTAATTTCATGCTTGGATTTAGATCTTCTCCTTTGTTGATTGATAGAATGTATTCGTTGTTGGAGAAGATATAGTTTTTATTAAATAAAAAAAACTCAGTATGATTAGCAATGACGTTGTATGATCCATGTAATCAGAAAGACTTTGGTGTTGCAATGATTGGTTATAGGAATTAGATATGTCATACTTTTCTTTTATCCAACTTATTATGCACATTCTCTATGTTAACTTATCTTTATCTATGAGTAGTGATTCATAATACCAAAAATGCATGAATGTAGGGAATCCAATTTGCAGAACACAAGATTGATAAAATTTCTAGCCATTTAACGATAAATAAGGATTCAAATCTGATGTTCACATCTTGTATAAGTCTGAGTGCACGTTTCTCTTTTTAGCATATGATTTGCAATTTCGAATTTGCTCGTTATATTTCTCACTGAGAAATGTGTTGTTGTAGATAGTGGGACGGTTATGTGACAATCTTCTAACATGTATTGTGAGAGCATGGGACTAGAGGAATCCACTTTTTGTGGCACCATCCATGATCTCTATTATGTGGAAAACCCCTTTCACTGAACGACATTGCATTGCCATTGATGAGCTTGGCATCTCTCTCATCCCACCTGTCAGACATAGGGCAGCTAATGGGATATTGAGCATCGAGCAATGGCTGAACCTTCTACCATTTACTCAATTGGGAGGCTTTTTGACCTTTTTGGTGTAAGTATGGACTTTTGGTTTTGTAAAAAATCTTGACACTTTCTGGTCTTTAATCATTTGAGTTGAGTACTTGAATATATTGTGATCATATTTGATTTGGTCATATAGTTTCATTGAACTGTGCCTCTTTACTCTGTAGTAAGTAATAAGACCATCAGATGGTTGTGTTGGTTTTTTAAGCTCTCTTTTGCAGTGGTTTTTAAGGTTAAAATATTTAAGGGTGAAAACTAAATTATGTTCCTAAATCCTAAGTAACAATAACAAGATAACTAGGTATCCAAACAAATATTTTACCATGGAGATGCTTTGAGAGAAAGCTCAGCCTTTTACCAGCTGTATGTAACTAGATCTTTTGTTGTTTTACTAATTTTTAGTAAGTTTCTTTATCTGCATGTGTAGTTAGAGTGTATAGCCCGTTAGAATAAGTTAACTGGGGTGAAAATGCATAAATTATGGGGAGACCAGCTCTAAAATCAGTTCTGACATGTTAATGGAACCTAGTGAGTTTTGAGCCTATGTTTTCTTTTGTGTGATTACACATAGGATATTAGCATTCCAGAACTTGGACTAATTCTCTTTAAACTGCTCAGTAGTGTGATGCACTTATGATAAGATACAGACATTCCTTGTATGCTATGCCCACTAACCAAATAGCCACCTTGACCACGTTTTTCTATTGGAAAAATGTTGTAATTAGAGAAGATTTATTTAGAATCTTCCTAATTAGAGAAAGTAGATATACAATCTTTTATTTTATTTTGTTTCCTAGTTTCTCTATTTCCTTTCTAGGAGAATTAGATTGTTACAAATAGAAGATATGAGAATGTATTTTCAATCAATTCTAAATAATAAATTTCAATTTTATTTTCTACTTGGTATCAAGAGCTTCCGATATTGGAACTCCATTCCGATGCGCAGTCGTCGCAGCCGCTATCCGACCACCGCCGTTGTCCGACCACCGCCGCTGCCGCCGTCGCCGATTGGGGTCGTTGATAGGGCAGAAAGGTGCGCCCAACTCCGACAACCACAACGTTGGAAGTCGCTCCGTCAGAGCAGCCGCCAGGCGCCGCCACAGTCACCGGCGCGTGTAGCCCACGCGCCTACCTCCGGCGAGACCCACTCGCCGGCGCCACCACAGACAGCGTCGCCGGAGTGCCCTGAGTCCATTCCAAGGGTCGGTGACGACTCGTTTGGGCTGTATTTGAGCATATCTGAGTTTTAAGTTTTGCTCCTTTTTTTTCGGCGAGACCCACTCGCCGTCACCGCCACAGAAGAGTTGCCGGAGACTCCTGAGTCTGTTTCTAGGGTTTGTGACAACCCATTTGACCTTTTCTTGAGTAGATCTGGTTGTTTAAGTTCTACTCCTTTTTTTTCTCGGTGTGACCCATACACCGTCATCGTCTTGGAGACTCCCTCGTTGCGTTCTACGGGATATCTGAAGTAAAAATTATTCCTTTGAAAGCAATGGATGAATCAATGAGTAAGTCCTCTGGATCATGCACTTTGTCCATAAAAGGTAAGATTTGCCTCAATATTGTTGATCATGTGTCTCAAGGCATTTGGATTCTTGATTCGGGTGCAACTGATCATATGACACCTGTTAGTGTGTCCTTCGACTCATATAGTAAAAGAAATAAAGAACAACTTATTACAGTTGCGAATGGTCAGGGTGTACCTATATGTGGATCTGGGAATATAATTTTGGACTCATCTATTGTATTGAAGGATGTTTTACATGTTCCTCAATTAGCCAACAATCTTATCTCGGTGCAAAAACTCACAAAGGATTTAAATTGCTCAGTAACATTTTTTCCAACTTATTGTGTTTTTCAGGACCTTGTCACGGGGAAGACAATTTTAACTGCTAAGGAGCATAGTGGGTTGTATTTTTTAAAGTTTGATGACCAAGGCAATACGAAAATCATGAGTCAACAAGCAACATCTGAGACGTGAGCAAAATCCCAAATATGGTTACATCATCAAAGGCTTGGGCATCCTTCATTTAGTCTTATCAAGTCCTTATTTCCCCACTTGTTTACCAAAGAATCTGTTGAGTCTTTTAATTGTGATATTTGTCAATTTTCAAAACACCATCGTTCATCTTATCCTATTAGTCATAAAAAGAGTATTTCTCCATTTGATTTAATTCATTCTGATGTTTGGGGTCCTGTCATAGATTCTATTTCTGGAGCCAGATGGTTTGTTACCTTTATTGACAATTGTACCCGTGTCACATGGACATACCTTATGAAAAATAAATCCGAAGTTTTTCAAATTTTTGTTAATTTTTTCCATCTTGTCCAAAATCAATTTGGAAAAAATATCAAAAGAATTAGGTCTGATAATGGTACTGAATATGTGAATCATGAATTTCTGAATTTTTGTCTCATAATGGTATTGTTCATGAACTGACTGTGTTAATACCCCTCAACAAAATGGGGTTGCAGAAAGAAAGAATTGTCATCTTCTTGAAGTAACCAGAGCTCTTCTTTTTCAGATGTTTGTTCCAAAAAATTACTGGGGAGAAGCTGTGTTAACTACCACATATCTCATCAACAGGTTACCCACTCGTATCTTAAATGGCATTAGTCCTATAGAGTCTCTATTGTCTTTTGTTCCTTCTTCTTCCCTACTAACTAGTCTACCTAGTCGAGTCTTTGGATGTGTTGTTTTTGTTCACTCTCATCATCCTAACCGTGGTAAATTAGATCCCAGAGCTCTTAAATGTGTCTTTATTGGGTATCCTTCTAATAAAAAAGGGTACAAATGTTATCATCCTCAGAGTCGTCGCGTCTTTACCCACCATGGATTGAAGAATAATATTATTTGTGTGGTCAAACTCACAATGGATTGGAGAGTAAAATTATTTGTGTGGGTAACGTTATGAGTGTGTATAGGGAGATTTTCCCAACAGTGGTATCAGAGCTGATGGTTCAAGACAGGGCTTAGCCGAGTACGTTCCCCCATGATCAGGTGAGTCAGGCAGGAGGCCAGTGGTTGTCGGATGAATCATGAGAGGTGGGGAGAGCAAGTGAAATGCTCAAGTGTTTGGCCATTGCATTGAGAAAGGGAAGAAGATCATGTGCTAAATATCCTATTTCTCAGTATGTTTGCACTAACAATCTCTCTGATAAGCACAGAAGTTTTATTGCTGCCATTAATGCCACAGAAATTCCTACCTCAATACAAGAGGCCATGAAACTTGAACATTGGAATTAAGCCATGAAAGAAGAGATGAATGCATTAGAAAGAAATTCAACTTGGGAGATTGTTGATAAGCCAAGAGACAAGAAGACATTGGGATGTAGATGGATATTCACAGTGAAACATAAGACATATGGGACAATAGAAAGATATAAAGCTAGATTGGTGGCAAAATGATATACCCAAACATATGGGATTGACTACGAGGAGACATTTGCCCCAGTGGCAAAGATGAATACAGTTCGAGTTATTCTCGCTTTGGCTGCCCATTTTGGATGGGACTTACACCAACTGGATGTGAAGAATGCCTTTCTTCATGGAAATCTAGATGAGGAAGTGTACATGGAGATTCCCCCAGGTTTTGAAGTGAAAAATGAAAGAAACAAGGTATGCCTCCTGAAGAAAGCATTGTATGGTCTTAAGCAATCCCCTAAAGCATGGTTTGGAAGGTTTACAAAAGCAATGGTTTCCTTGGGATACAAACAAAGCCAAGGAGATCATACTCTATTCATAAAGCACTCTTCTACAGTTAAACTCACTCTATTACTTGTCTATGTGGATGATATGATTATTGCAGGAGATGATGAAACAGAAAAATTGGCATTAAAAGATAAATTGGCAACTCAATTTGAAATGAAAGACCTAGGAAAACTCAAATATTTTCTTGGAATAGAGGTTGCTTACTCCAAGAAAGGAATTTTCATCTCCCAAAGAAAATATGTACTTGATCTCCTCAAAGAAACAGGAAAGCTGGGATGTAGAACTTCATCAGTTCCTATAGAACAGAATCACAAAATGGGATATGAAGATAGTGCTCCTGTAGAGAAGGCCCAATATCAGAGATTGGTAGGAAAATTAATTTATCTATCACACACAAGACCATACATTGCTTATGCAGTTAGTGTTGTGAGCCAATTTATGCATGATCCAAGAGAGAGACACATGCAAGCAGTTGACAAAATTCTTCAATACTTGAAGTCAAGTCCAGGAAAGGGGCTATTATTCAAAAGGGAAGACACATTGACTATGAAGATATATACTGATGCTGATTATGCAGGTTCTATTACTGACAGAAAATCTACTTCTGGGTATTGTGTGTTTCATGGAGATAGTCTGGTAACATGGAGAAGCAAAAAGCAAGATAGAGTTTCTCGTTCTAGTGCAGAAGCTGAATTTCGAGCGCTTGCTCAAGGAATGTGTGAAGGACTCTGGATGAGAATCATTTTGGATGATCTTAAAGTCAAAGTGGAGAACCCGATACAACTACACTGTGACAATAAGCCATGACCAGTACAACATGATAGAACCAAGCACATTGAGATTGACAGACATTTCATCAAAGATAATCTTGACAGAGGCTTTGTGATTACAACTCATGTTCCTACAGAACTTCAAATAGCAGATATTTTTACAAAAGGGTTTCCTCCGGGTAGATTTAAAGATCTTGTAGGCAAGTTGGGAATGATTGATATTCATTTACCAACTTGAGGGGGAGTGTTGTAATTAGAGAAGATTTATTTAGAATCTTCCTAATTAGAGAAAGTAGATATACAATCTTTTATTTTATTTTGTTTCCTAGTTTCTCTATTTCCTTTCTAGGAGAATTAGATTGTTACAAATAGAGGATATGAGAATGTATTTTCAATCAATTCTAAATAATAAATTTCAATATTATTTTCTACTAAAAAAAATGTTAGAAATGAAGGGAAGTAGGAAAGAAAAAAAAAGAAGAAAAGTGGAGGTTTTGCTTCAAATAAAAACACTGAAGTCACACTACAGTTTCCAGATTTTGCACATAGTTATCTCACCTTTTCCTGATTTTTAGCCCTGCACCCATTCCTTTACCACACCCTCACCCAAGCCACATTATAAGCCAAGTAAACACCTGATGAGAGACATACACGACAGCGTGAGGGTACACACCATCCCATCCGGTGAGGTCAGTTCTGAATTTAGTAGTTGGTTCAATCAATCTTGGTTGCATTTACCTCCTTGTTACTAATTCTAGTTCGGTTTATTGTTCAGACTATGTTCTGCTAGTTCCATTAGATGCTCATAATTTTCAGTTCTGCAGTAAAAGACTTTAGTGTTGTCTAGTGTGTGTAAATTAACTTCTGTTATTGTTTGTTTTTTCTATCATTGTCACTTGCCCAGGAGGACAGTGCTTTAAGTGTTGGGGTGCAATAACTGCACTTTTACATAATTTTTCTTAATAAAAATCTCTTTTAAATGTCGATGTTTCTTTTCTTTTCTCTACATGGAAAATTGTGACACATGGAGTTTACTGACAAAGGCTAGGGATGAAGGGTGATTATTGGAAAATCTGATGAGCCCCAATAATACAGGTTTGTTATGCTCCAATCATATTTTTCTATATTATTTTTCAATATTTAAATTTTTTTAAAGCTTTGATTGCATGCAGAAAATGCAAGTGAATTCCTAAAGTGCTTTATAGCATGTCTGAACTCTTAAAGGAAAATAAAGATGAAATATCAATTTTGTTCCATCTTCAAAAGATATATACAGGTAATTTTACTTCCTCTATCTGAAAAATCATAGTAGAACAGGAACCTGCTTGATATCATTTGGCTTAATTTATAAATTTCTTTATATAGTCTAGTACCATCACATAATCTTTGTCACGTATGCATTTGTTATAATTGAGTAGTGCATCATTCAACATTTCATCTAAACTATAAACCTAATTTATGGTATTTGATATCTTGTTTCTTTGCAATTGTTCCATATCACATAGGGTTGAAAGGACACATGAATATATTAATTATTGTATCACAAAGTAGAGTATTCATCTGCAGATCGATCTGAATAGTTAGCTCTCTTGATATCAAGATATCAAGAGTAACTGCATTGATTATGATCTTGGTTTGTCTCTATTTCTGTTCACTATAGTTGTAGTTTGGCATCCTTTCCCTGTTTTTATGTTTTATTTTTTTTGCAAATATTTTTAAAATGCGTATATGACCTTGTTTAGATGTCTGATGCTAAGTGTGATTGTGAGGTGTTGTGCTTCTTTTGTTGGTTTATTTTTGTTTTTTCATAAGACTTGTGCCGACTGTAGAACATGTCATGTAAAGGATAGTGGCTTGGTAATTGATCCTGAGTTGTTAGTTTATTGCTTTGGACCTTAAGATAGCAAAATACTATGATCCTGAATTTGAAAAGTTTTATGCTTTGCTATTTGAAGAAATTTTTCCTATACAAATTTTTGTCAAAGGAATTGATTAATACAATATGTAGTTTTTTTTTTATATTTCATGGTATGAGTAGTCGCCTAGCGAAAGCAATGCCAAGTTTGATATTTACTGCTGTTTGGAAGACAACTGTACATCAAGAACATGTGCTATATGCCTTGAAGACTATTGTGTTGGCGAGAAGATCAAGATTCTTTCTTTGTTGTCACAGTAAGTGTTCCCATGACATTTTTTTTAAAATCCAGTATATTGGGGGCATTGTTGGTGGAATTTATGTCTTCTTGCCGACCACAAATCTCTCCACTAAATTGACAAAATTGGAAAGTAAGGTGACCTTCGTTAGGAAAGGACAGTTAGAAATGTTGGAATTTAATTAATATTTTTAGATTTTCTTCGATAATATATGTCATTCCTATGCCTCTAAAGTTAAATCATTTATGCTATCGGATTATTGTCACTCAATATTTTATTTTCAGTTATGCAATATTTTTTCAATTTGGTGGTGTCAAAAGTGGGTACTCTGTCTTACGAGGTTACATGCATGCTATGTAAGTGGCTTGCTCAACTTCTTATGGTGCTTGATTACTTGAATGCTAATCAAATTCTTCATCGTGATGTCAAGGTTAGCTAAACAAATCCTGTTATGTTACCTAGTTTCAACATGCTTTTTCTGTTCTATGGATTGAATATTGTCTCTTTATATTTTGTCATGACTTTCTTAATTGATTATCAGTTACATGGCTATCCATAATTACATATATCTGTCCAAAAGCTCGAAAACTACTTGAATTTACTGATTTTATATATTTTTGGGGTTAAATATATGTTTTAGTCCTCATATTTGTTTCCAATTCTCAATTGGGTCCTTATGTTTTTTTTTGTCCCAATTACGTCTTAATATTTGTTAATTTGAGGCAATAAAGTCCTCACCGTTAAATAGCCACTGACGCCGTTTGCACTGTGCTGATCTGTAACGGACATTTATTTTTTAATTTAAGTAATTCCATTACGTGGAATTTTGATTTAAAAAAAAGGTTTTTGGAAGAGAGAAACGAAAGGGTTTCTGGAAGAGAGAATGGCGGAAGAGAAAATGAAGGGAGTGGAGAAGGAGACAATGAGTCCATGGGAGCAGCATGCGTTGGTTATCAACCTTCCTCGTTTCGACTACAACGCTCCCTCTTCTCTTCTCCGTAACTCTCACTCTAGATTTCTCATCACTTGCACTCTCAGTTCAGTTACTTCTTCATTATCTTCTTTTTCTCATTCATTCCTTTTTCCCTTCCATTTCCGTCATATTCTAGATGCTCAGTGGTAAAGTAGAGAAGAAGTAAGAAAAGCATTGACGTCTGCTAAATACAAGGAAACCCAAAGAACTGCAGCAGAAAAGGTCGAGCAAATATGTAAGGGACTAGAAGAGAACAGAAGCTTCGCTTCAGATTTCAACGTGGAAAGTGCTGGTGAAAATGCGCCAATAGTTTTCTGTGGAGCCTTTGCTATAGCCCACCACCTTATTTCTTCTTAGGCATTCTCGGATTAAAATGTCGTGCATCACTCAAAATAACCCATCAGTTCTTTGATAAATTGGTTGGAGTTTCAGAAACTCTTTTTCAAGCAGCCTCTGGAAATAAAATTTGTAATTATAATTAAATATATTTTTATCCCCAATAATGTAGAGGGGTTTTGCTGCTGGTGATGATATTTTCAAGAGACGGAAGTTGATTGATGATGCTGGTGAGGAATGTTTGGATAGCAAGGAAACTGAGTCTGCTACTGCTGACTCTGGAGATGGTATTCAGTTTATCTACTTCCTTTCTGCTACCTCACACTCAGTCTCCTCCATTTCTGTTCATGTTTATGTTTACTCTGATCAATCACAAACCCTTCTGCACAAATTCTGAGTTTCTTCTCAAATTCGAATAATTTCTTGGCTTGAAAGAGATCACAAAAAACAAAATTGCTCACAATTGAATGTATGTACTCCAAAGATTGCAGTCTCTTTTTAAATCCCTAGCTCAGAACGACAACCTAATCCCCAACTTAACTAAAATAAAAACACTTTAAACAAATATAATACAAATATACGTGTCAATTAAATGTATTTTTTTTAAATCAAAATTCCACGTAATGAAACTACTTAAATTAAAAAATAAATTTCTGTTACAGATCAACACAGTGCAAACGGCGTCAGTGGCTATTTAATGGTGAGGGCTTTATTGCCTCAAATTAACAAATATTAGGACGCAATTGGGACAAAAGAAAACATGAGGACCCAATTGAGAATTGGTAACAAATATGAGGACTAAAACATATATTTAACCTATTTTTGGCAAACATTGCTCTTTATATATATATATATATATATATATATATATGTGTGTGTGTGTGTGTGTGTGTGTATATATATATATCTGTGTGTGTGTGTATATATATATATCTGTGTGTGTGTGTATATATATATATATATATATATATATATAGTTGTCTTTCATTTGTTTCAAACAGGATATAGAGGGCCCAATTAAAAAAATTAACAAGTCCATAGTGGTTCCATTGCCAACAAAATATTCTTGTGCATTGTAAGTGTTTGTTCTTTTGTCATTTAGTTGTTATGGCTTATACTTTTAGTTATTAAATTGCTCATGTCTTAATGCTGTTAAATGTGGAACTTTTGTTATTTTCATTTTCAAAGCACAGGCAAAGGGCTTTGTGCAACTTAACTGGAACTGTTTCTTCTGATACAAAAGCAGTCTTGTTGGAGGTAGGAGATGTTGTCAACACTGTTAAGATAGCTTGAAACATTAAGAATTAGCAGCAGAAGTGTGAGGAGCTCTGGCTGCTGCTGGAAGGTGTCTTGAAAGTGCAGAACCAGAAGCCAGTACTGGAGGGAAACAATGCATACCTAGGCAGAGCATGAAGAAAAACAGATAAGCTCATTCTTTTCATTTCTTTTTAATTGTAGTTATAGATTTTTATTAGTAATGTACATAACTTTAACTAGCATAGTAAATAGTAGGATAGATAATATGCTTTTTTCATAAAAATAAAAAGAATTAATTTTGATCTATGGTCAATTTAAACAGATTTTCTTTCTCTTAGCTTTGTAGTTTAATGTAGTTTTTCAGTTATGTTATACTCATTTCTTGTGTTCTTTTAATTCTGTTTTGTATAAATCTCTGTGTTGTTTGTCTTGTACATACCTTTGATATGTGTCTGTTCGTGTGTATAATATGTGTGTTTGTGTCTGTGAGTATGCCTTTTTGTGTGTGGGTGTGTGTGTGCTTGTGTAACTTATGTGCATGTGTGTGCTTGTGTAACTTGTGTGTGTGTGAATGCGTGTGTGTGTGTGTTTTTGTTGGTGTGTGTTCTTGTGTGGATAATAATTGTGCGTGTGTGTGCGTGTCTGTTTGTGTGTGTGTGTGTATGTGTTTCTTTGTTTGTTTCTGCGTGTCTGTTTGGTTGTGTTTGTTTCTTTGTGTCTATGTGTGAGTGAATGCGTGTGTGTGAATGCTTGTGTTTGTATTGGTGTGTGTTCTTGTGTGGATAATGATTGTGTGTGTGTGTTTTTCTTTGTTTGTTTGTGTGTGCTTGTGTTGGTGTGTGTTCTTGTGTGGATAATAATTGTGTGTGTGTAACTTATGTGTGTGCGTGTGCGTTTCGTTATTTGTTTGTGCGTGTCTGTTTGGTTGTGTTTGTTTCTTTGTGTCTATGTGTGAGTAAGATTGTGTGTGTTTTTGTTTGTGTGTCTGTTTGGTAGCTCTCTTTCTCTAGATAAATGAAAGACTACAAGAGAAATTCATGTTCCATATTATTCGTTAATTTGGTTTGATATTAATATAATATAGATTAAAGAGAAACTTTTAGTTTCATAAAAATATCAACTTTCAAGTTTCTAGATGGATGAATTTGTTTTGTCGTTTAATTGTTTGCTTCGTCTAATTATATTTGGTATCAGGTCTCCCTTGTAGTTCTTTGTGGTATTCTTTTTAGTTATTCCTTATCAATCTATCATCCTTGGCACATTAACATTTTATATTCTTTTTAGTTATTTTTAAAATGCGTATATGACCCTGTTTAGATGTCTGATGCTGAGTGTGATTGTGAGGTGTTGTGCTTCTTTTGTTGGTTTATTTTTGTTTTTTAATAAGATTTGTGCCGACTGTAGAATATGTCATGTAAATGATAGTGGATTGGTAATTGATCCTGAGCTGTTAGTTTATTGCTTTGGACCTTAAGTTAGCAAAATACTATGATCTTGAATTCGAAAAGTTTTATGCTTTGCTATATAAAGAAATTGGTTACAGTTTCCCCTTCTCATTGATTAGGCAACTTAGTTTCATGAAATTACAGCAACATAATTTTTAGATGAACTTTTGTACAGATTTCTTGTCATTTAAGCCATGTACTTCAAAAAGCTTAATGCTAAGTGGGAAGCATAATGCTGGATCACATTTTACTTGTCAATTGTTTTTAGGTTCCTACACACTTGCACACACAGCTGGCCAAAGAATGAAAGCTGATCTGTTTGGAGTCATTAGTTTGAGCAGCAACAATATCACAATGTGGAGCTTGGAATAGGTGATTTGGTCCAAAGAACCAGCAGCTAAAAGCAGCCAGTTGATTAGGGGAGTGCTTAGTCTATTCACTTCTGTTTTGTCTTAATTGATAATATTGTTAGATGTCTTGTTAAATATGGTTTGATTTAACTATGCAGTATCAATTAGGGCAACCATTTGAGATCAACTAGGATCTTTTCACTACTCCAATTGCATCAAGGCGAGAGAAAGAAATGGTGAATGCGACCCAAAGAGAATTGATTTTATTAATTGAAACTAATCAGGTTGACTCTATTTCATTGATTGGTTATGTTAATGGAAAATTTCAGTCCCTACATGTTATCCTATTCTAGGGGTTATTTCCGGGTGAGTTATTTCATTTACCAATGAGTAGGTCCCTTTTTTATCTGTCTTCTATAATGCAATGACTGTCAATACCACTGGCCGAAGGAGGAAGAAAAAAATTGGATGCAAGAACTAGCCGCCTCTTTGGGTTAAGGGTTCAAGGTTTTTAGGGTTTTTGTTGGAGGATTTTATAAATTTCTTTATATAGTCTAGTACCATCACATAATCTTTGCCACGTTTTAATTTGTACTTTTTTTAGTTTTTTCAGTTCTGAATTTTAGATCTCAATACAATTTAATTGACTTATGTGCTTGCTACTACAATTTTTACTTATACAAACGACAGACTCTTAGAAGATTTTTGGTTTCTAGAGAACTCAATCTCCATAAAATTTGGCTCCAAACGAGGGATTTCACCTTGTACATTAGTCAAAATATTTATTATTATGGATACATCTACTAAGTTTGCAATAAAGGTGAATACTCTCACTGTAGCTACAATCTGCACCTTCTTTAGTTGGATTGAATTTATTAAGAATATGATTAAATTGTACAATATATACCAATAACTTTACATTTCTGATAGTGTTGGTTTAAATTTCTAGGTTATATGCTGCTGTGTATTAGTTGGAAAAAGGATGTAGTAGTTACATTTATATTTGAAAATGTTCTACGTTTTGTGAATTGTAACAAAATCAAGGGTAACATTTATATTTATGTTTTTTTTTTGTTAACTGATTTTATTGTCTTATGTCTTCTTTTTGTTAAGATTCTTTACTTTTTATGAATGTGTAGATATTTTTGATCAGGGATATTGATGTTAAGACTAAAGATACTCAAGATGAGCTCTCAAATAGGATTTTCCAGGATCATTATGTGATGTATGCCGTCTAGGAGTGCTACTTTCCTTTTGACATCAATACTACATGATGTGGGAAGGAAGTGGTATGTATTGGTTATAATAGAGTAGTGCATCATTCAACATATCCTCTAAATGGTAAACCTAATTTATGTTATTTGATATCTTATTTCTTAGCAATTGTTCCATATCACATAGGGTTGAAAGTACATATGAATATATTAATTATATCACAAAGAGGAGTATTCATCTGTATATCGATCTAAATAAGTTATCTCTCTTGATGTCTTGATATCAAGAGTAACTACATTGATTATGATTTTGGTTTGTGTCCTTTTGTATTCACTATAGTTGTAATTTGACATCCTTTTCCCGTTTTTATATTGTTTTTGTAAATATTTTGTAAAATGCGTATCTAATCATGTTTAGATGTCTGATGCTGGGTATGATTGTGAGGTGTTGTGCTTTTGTGTTGATTTATTTTTGTTTTCTAATCAGACTTGTGCCGACGGTAGAACATGTCATGTAAGGGATAGTGGCTTGGTAATTTATCTTGAGTTGTTTGTTTACTACTCTTGACCTTAAGTTTGCAAAATGTTATGATGCTGGATTTGAAAAGTTTTATGCTCTGGTATATGAAGAAATTGGTTACAGTTTCCCCTTCTCATTGATCAGGTGATTTGGTCCAAAGAACCAGCAGCTAGATGCAACCGTTTGATTAGGGGAGTGTTTAGTGTATTCACTCTTTTTTTGTCTTAACTTGTAATTCATAGTATTGATGGATGTACTGCCAAATATGGTTTCATTTAACTTTGCAGTTTCAATTTGGGACTACACCAATTGCATGAAGGAAAGAGAAAGGAATGGTATTGTGAATCCAACCCAGAGAGAATTAAGTCCAAAAGTTAGAGAAACAACATTTGATCACGTGAAGTTTCTGCAGAAATGGACCAGGATAGTGGCAACTTTGCTTTTTAATTCTTTTGTAATTCATTCTTTTTAGTTTTAGCACAGTTTTAGGCTTTCACTAGTTAGTTTATGAGCTTTTGTAGATTTGTAGATTTTGGTTTTATTTTTAGCTCTCTTTTACCATAGAAAAGTTGTTTAAGTGTTTGCATTGCATTTTACATTTTTGGTTTAGAACAATTTTAATTTTTAGCCACTAGTTAGTAGGATAATTCTTAATTTGCATAGTTACATTTTAGATTAGTTGATGTTTTGTATTGCATTCAATTTTCCTGTATTTTCTTTTACCTTTTAGACCTTGTATAAGAAGTTTCATTTCACTTTTATTTTAGTGTTGTAGTGGTGTTATTTCTAGCTTAGTTTATTATTTTATTCTGCATAACCATAGAGAATAGTTAGATTTCAAATGTGGACAAATTTGACCTTTGTTGCTTTGTTAGTCTATAACTTTCTCTATAATTATTATCTAATTGAGTTGATTCTTTTTGCATTGCAATCCTAATTCTTTGGAGCTTGATGTTCAAACCCCAAAAAACGTTCAAGTTGCTCTTTACGCCAAGTGGTTTGGTTCTTTCACTCTTCTCGAAGCTGGGTACCTTATTGTTCTTTCTGTCTCGATTCCAAATTCCATGTCGATTCTTCCTTTTCTATTTCTTCAATCTGACCATACCAATTTGTCCAAAGAGGAGCCATGCCTTTTCTGGAATCACATCCAGAAATTATCAAAGTAGACGCCTTGAATCATGGGGCAACTCTCTAAAGTCCCAAAGGGAAGTTTTCTTGGGTCGACACTGGTAACAACTACTGTGAGGGCTTGTTTTTATTAAGACTTTTGCTTTTTGAATTTTCAGAATACAATCTTGTATTCTTTTTGTTCATTTGTTGTTCCTTGCAAATTTTGACATGTTGTCCTAATCTTTTGAGGAAAAAGTTAGTTATATATTGAGACCAGTGTTGGCAGCTGGATGTGAAACAAATTTTAGCAACTGTGGATCTGTTGGTGCAAGCGAGTCAGTAAATTTGGGTGGTTATGGAGGGAAACTTGTTTTTAAGAATATGGAATATAAGGCCATGGACGACAGTACAATTAAAAAAGGTTGGAACTACATAAGGTTTTGAATTTTGAAAGTAGAGGCAAGTTACTTTTATAATAATGAGTTTTAGCTGTTTTATTCTCTACAATTTTAATTTTTAGCTACTAATTAGTGTTATATTTCTTTGTTTGCATAGTTGAATTTTAGATTAGTTTTGATTTTGACTTGCATTCAATTTTTGTGCATTTTCTTATGTCATTTAGAACTTGTATATGTAGTTTCACTTCCACTTTCTTAGTGTTTTCCCTTTTCTATTTCTAGCTTGGCTTGATATTTTAATTCTGCAAAATCATAGAAAATAGTTAGATTTTAAATTAAGTGTTTTTCTGGCCTTCGATGTAATATTTAATTCTCTTGGAAACTGCTGTAGATTTTATTTCCTGCCAGCTTTTGTGCCTCCGCCATACGACTAGATTTCCATTGACTTTTGCTGTTGCTATGCCCTCTGTCCATTTAGTGCTTTTATGTGGTATATAAATGTGTTTAGGCCTTCCAATTGGTTAAAGGTTTATGATGGACTTTTTTTTTCGTGTTAAGATTCAAATTATTATGTAGATTTTGTTGGACATTTATTGTAAGCCTAAAAAAGGTAAAAGCAAAATAGGAAAAATGATTATTAATAGCAAATTAGCAAAATAGGTAAAAGCAAAATAGCAAATTATTACTTTTATTAATATTATTATTATTATTATTGGTATTAATATTATTAGTATTATTATTATTATTATTATTATTACTATTATTAGTATTATTATTTTTTTTTATTATTATTAGTATTATTATTATTATTATCATTATTAGAATTATTATTATTTATAATGTTAGTATTATTAGTATTATTATTATTATTATTAGTTTTAATCTTTTTGTAGCAAGTTTCTTTTATTGTTTTAAGTAGATTTCAATTTTATTTTTGTGTTCTAAAGTTATTGGGATGTTAATTAGGATTTTGTTGTTGTTTTAAGGGTAGTTTTGAGGAGTTAACATGAACAATAAAGGAGAACAGTAGTGAGTAAGCATAAAAGTATAAAATATACTTGAAATTTTAAAACTGTAAGATAAGCAATATTGAATATAGCATGAACCAGATAGACCTAACGGTCATGAATACAGTTCATTGACCAAATCGACCAATATCAAAAGGTTTCCTATACCGAACGGTTTTACAAAACATTAGACAAAGAAAACAGCTATACTAATGATCGGACGGTCCTACAAAGTTTTCAGGTACGGCCTCCACGGTTTGCTCTGCCTGCACCGCATCCTCCAAAACATCTTCCAAATTAGCCTCCAGGGTATCTTCTGCTCACATCCCAAAAGGATGATCATTGCAATGAAGAGAATAACCGAACGGTCGGATACCGAACGACAACATAGACAAGACAAAGACATATAAGGGTAAGCTTATGTAAATTTAATTAATCAATTTCATCATACAAGAGAACATACAAATTCAAACCAACCAATAATTCATACATCATTTCTATATATATATATATATACATACTACATACATTTAATTATGACCGACCACTAAGACACTGTCCGGACTGTATGAACCTGTAGCTCGGTCGTCCCTAGCACCCAGTGTGGTGTAGTAGCTGCTTTTACTTATCAGCTGCCACCCGAGGTTAGTACTACAACGATCATTTATCCTTATGACCGCGGACCTCCTGCCATTTCCACGCATGAGTAACCTCTCTCTATATGAGAAAGTGTTCTCACGGAATATCAGGATCAGGATGACACCAGAGTCATTTCCACGTTCATACTTTACCAATCAACACCAATTCATGAGACATTCTCCCATTGTAATTCCCTTACTCAGCCAAATTCAATCGAGGTTCATTATCACTTCCAAATTGTAAGGATGTTAAGAAAAGGACCGGTGAATCAAAGATAGAATAAGAGATTGAATAAGACAAGAAGGTTTGACCGGATGGTCCGGAATAAATAGAATCAAGTATCAAAGATTGAATTAAAATTACTATTGACCAAACGGTTTAGGCGAAATTTGAAACTGAGTATCACTAATTTAAATAAGTGACCGGAGGGTTTAATTAAAGGTGAAACTGAAAAAAAAAACGAAAGAATATCAAATGATTGGTCTAATGGTCTGACAAGGAATAAGATCGTAATCCAAAGGATTGACTATATAAGTGATAGCTATCCGAACGGTTTGGCAAAATGTTATAAGGCAATCACTAATCATGTTCGAAGGTTGATCTATGATCGGACGAATTTAAAAGAAAAGACTTTTTAAAGAAGAAAAAGGACTTTAGTCAAATAAACCGAACGTTTTGATAAATAAAGGCTCACTAGACTGAACATTCATTAAGTGACCGGACGGTTTTTAAAGGAAATGATATTAAATTCAAATGCTCCATCAAATAAGTGTTAGCCTAAGGCCATACACTTGTAAGACCGAACGCTTAGTTTATGACCAGCGTCCTAAATTAAATATTAATAATAATATTAAACGAAACTAAACTGGATTTAGTAACATACTAGACTGAACAGTCCGAATGGGCGGGACGATGAAGGGAGGATCAAACGGTCCTAATGGCCTTCGATCACAAATTCATATTTTCTCTAAGATTTATACATACCCATATCAGTGCATAATTATAGTTCATACTTTTCATACCAGACATACAACAACATACCATAATTCAATGATAAGAAAATCAAGCAACATACTTTTAGATATTAAACATACATTAAATCAAGCATACGTTCAAACCATACAGAGAAATTATAATTAAACTTTATAAGCTTCCCTTACCTCTAATTCCAACTAAAACCTCAAAGGTAGTTTGGTTGACGACAACTATTTCTTCTAAGGTTCCAAAGTCAATTGTAACCCGAAATCGAACGGTTTAAGTGAAAGATACGAGCACCAGGAGTCTTAAGACGTGATCTGAATGATGATCGAAACAGTGGATTGGTTAGAATTTTAGAGAGAAGGTTGGGAAGTTTAGAGAGAAGGAGGAGAATTCTGAGTTTTCAGAGAGTTGGAGCTTTGAGGATGAAGAAGATTGCATGGGAAAAATGGCGTCAGGATTTCATCTTACCTTAAATACTGCCTCCACTAAGAACGTCCGTCCATTCTCAGTGTGCCACCTGACTTCCACTTTCTGGACTTCACTGCTCTGCTGCTGATACACGGATCACGAAAGAAGGGAATTAGAAACTTGGCAGAGTTGGTCTCCCACTTTACCAGGGAAGACCGGATGGCTGACACGTGTACCCCACTAAGGAGGGGTATTAAATGGGTGTGACATTTCCCCCCCAACAAATAAAATTTTCGACCTCGAAAATTAAGACTTACAAGAGAATAGGTGCGGGTATGACTCCTTCATGACTTCTTCTCGCTCCCAGGTCGCATCACCCGTTCGGTCATCCCATATGACCTTGTCGAGAGTAGTGGCTTTACCGAACGGTCGCTTGGTCATGTACTTTTCGATTCTGACTGGTTGCATTTCAACCGAACAGTCTCCTTTGAGTTGAACGTTATCAGCTTCAAGTACATGAGAAAGGTCTGTAATGTACTTCCGGAGTTGTGAAACATGGAAAACAGGATGAAGGTTGGACAATTGAGGAGGCAAGGCTAACTCGTACGCGACTGGTCCAATGCGCCTTAAGATTTGATACGGACCAAGGAATCTAGGAGAAAGCTTCTTTGGCCGGACGACTCTTCCAACTCCAGTCGTTCGGTTTAGCTTGAGGAATACATGGTCTCCTTCAGTGAATTCCAGAGGCTTCCTTCTTCTATCGGCATAAGACTTCTGTCGGCTTTGGGACGCTCTCAGTCTTTCCTGAATCAACTTCACCTTCTCCGTTGTCTGTTGGATGATCTCAGGTCCAGTTAATACTGATTCACCTTCTTGGAACCAACAGAGGGGTGTTCGGCATTTTCTTCCATATAGAGCTTCATAAGGTGCCATTCTAATGCTTGAGTGGAAGCTGTTGTTGTAAGTGAACTCGGTTAAGGGCAGAACTTCATCCCAAAGCCCTAAGTGATCTAGAACACTAGTTCTCAACAAGTCTTCCAAGGTTTGGATGGTTCTCTCGGACTGACCGTCTATTTGTGGATGGTAGGCTGAACTCATCTGAAGTTTGCTTCCCATCTCCTGCTGAAGTGTTTGCCAAAACCGAGAGGTGAATCTGGGGTCTCGGTCTGACACTATACCGGACAGTATTCCATGCAACTGGACAATTTCTTTGATGTAGAGCTGAGCCAATTTGGACATCGACATCTTCAAGTTGATAGGAAGGAAGTGTGCACTCTTTGTCAGTCTATCAACTATGACCCAGATAACATCATGGTTTCTAACCGTACGGGGCAAGTGTGTCACGAAATCCATGGCTATGCTGTCCCACTTCCATTCTGGAACTTCTAGTGGCTGTAGTTGACCACTCGGTTTCTGATACTCTATCTTAGCCCTTTGACAGGTTAAACAGGATGCCACAAACCGAACTACATCATGCTTCATTCCTGGCCACCAGAAGGACATTCTGAGATCTCTGTACATCTTAGTCATACATGGATGTATGCTAAGACGGCTTTGATGTGCTTCTTCGAGAATTAATCTTCTCAAATCTTCGTCATTAGGGACACAAGTTCTTCCCCTATATCTTAGAAGGCCATCCATTCCAGAACTGAAGTCCTTATGTGGTGATACACCGTTCGACACACTGATTTTCTGCAATTCTTCATCAAAGGCTTGCCTCTCCCTGATCCGGTCAAAGATGTTGCTTGACAACTTTGTATAACAACACTGGATACTATTTGGTTCCAATTCACAGTGTAACCTTAAGTCCCTAAAGCTTTCAACCAACTTCATCTCTTGAACCATCATGCTTGCCATATGAACGGTTTTCCTGCTCAATGCATCGACCACTACATTAGCCTTTCCAGGATGATATTGGAGTTCAAACTCGTAGTCTTTTAAGAACTCCATCCATCTCCTTTGCCTCATGTTCAGCTCCTTTTGGTCGAATAGATATTTGAGGCTCTTGTGATCACTGAACACTTGGAATCGGACGCCATATAGGTAATGCCTCCACATCTTAAGAGCAAATACCACTGCCGCCAACTCTAGATCATGCGTTGGGTAATTTCTCTCATGAGTCTTCAATTGCCGAGAGGCATAGGCTACCACCTTCCCTCCTTTCATCAACACACAACCCAAGCCTTGATAAGAAGCATCACAGAACACTTCAAAGGGCTGACTGACGTCAGGAATTACCAAGACTGGAGTCTTCGTCAGTCGTTGCTTTAATTCTTGGAAACTGGACTCACACCGGTCGGTCCAAATGAACGGTTGGTCTTTCCTGGTCAACTGGGTTAATGGAGCTACTATTTTAGAGAACCCTTTAATAAACCGCCTATAGTAGCCGGCTAACCCAACGAAACTCCTCACGTCGACCGAACGGGGTGTTTCCCATTCCAACATTGCTTGAACTTTTCCTAGATCCACAGCAATCCCTCCGGCTGAAATGACATGTCCAAGGAACTGTACTTGTTCCATCCAGAATTCACACTTTGACAGTTTAGCGTACAGTTGCTTCTCCCTCAGTACGCCAAGAATTGTCCTTAAATGATTTCCATGTTCTTCTCGGCTCTTGGAGTAGATGAGAATATCATCAATAAACACCACTACGAACTTGTCCAGGAAAGGTCTAAAGATACGGTTCATGTAATCCATAAAGATAGCTGGAGCATTAGTAACACCGAACGGCATTACCACATACTCATAATGACCGTACCGAGACCTAAAGGCAGTCTTCTAGATGTCACCTTCCTTGACCAAAATTTGATGATATCCAGATCTCAAGTCTATCTTGGAGAAGACTGTAGCTCCATGAAGTTGATCCAACAGATCGTCTATTCTTGGCAGAGGATACTTGTTCTTGATAGTCAGCTTGTTCAACTGCCTATAATCAATACATAGACGAGAGCTGCCATCCTTTTTCTTAACTAACAGCACTGGAGCTCCCCAAGGAGATGCACTTGGTCGGATAAATCCCTTCTCCAATAATCCTTCTATTTGCTGCTTCAATTCAGCCAATTCTGCTGGAACTATTCTATACGGGGCTACGGATATAGGACCGGCCCCTGAGATTAAGTCGATGGAAAACTCAACTTCTCTCGGTGGGGGTAGGCCTGGCACCTCTTCCGGAAAAACATCCATAAATTCTTCGATAACCGGACGGTTCCCAACCGGATGATCTGCCCCACTAGTATCCATATACGTCAGGATGAGGAAACTCATGGCGCCTTCAATCAGGTCCGCTCTGATCTGACCGAGCGTTAGAGTCAGCTTCTCTTCTTCTTTTGGGAAAATTAGCTTCTTCTTCCCACAGTCAATAAGAATGTGATTGGAGGTCAACCTATCCATTCCTAGAATTACTTCTAAGTTTTGAAGAGGCAAACATATGAGGTTTACCTTAAACTTATACCCTTCTATCTCAATAGGACATTTAATACATACAGTGGATGTCCTAACCTTGCCAGCTGCAGGAGTCGACACTACCAAGTCGAGCTGCATCTCTCTCTCAGCTAAACCCAGTCTATCAACGCATGCCTTCGAGATGAAGGAATGTGTTGCCCCCGAATCAAACAACACACAGCAGGGTATTCCATGTAACAAGCAAGTACTGATGATGAGGTTACCTGCACTAGATGCTTCAGCTCCTGTAATAGCATAGACTCGGCCAGCTGCTTGTGCTCGGCCACCACTCTGTTGAAACCTTCCTGCGTTCGGTGGTCTTGAGAACGTTCGGCTACCCATGTTGCAATCCCTCTCCAAATGTCCATTTCTATTACACCGGGCGCAGAACATAGCATTTCTCTGTCTGGGGTAGTCGTTCTTAAAATGAGGACCTCCACAGATGAAGCAACTCACGTTCCCTGGTTGACTGGACGGTCGGACATTGTTAACAAGCCGAACGACCAAAGCAGATGGACCCTGAGATATCATGGGCCGAGAGTAAGGAGTTATCCTGGGACCAGAGTTGTTCCTTGCAAAGATAGATCCCTTAAAGCTTGACTGTGGCTGTTTCTTACGTCTCTCAGCATCCATCAAATTCTTCTCCAATACCTTTGCCCTCTCTACTAAGGTGGGGAATTTCTGAATGCAATGGCTGGCAATGACTGGCTTCAAATCTTCTCGTAGCTCATTTTCAAACTTTCGGCACTGCCATTCTTCACTCATCCTCATAGTATAAAACCTCATCAACTGTTTGAACCTGTTGACGTACTCCGACACCGTCATTCTTCCTTGAACCAACTGAAGGAATTCTACTTCTTTGGCGAACCGAACTCTATTTGGGAAATATTCTTCATAAAACTTATTCTTGAATACTTCCCATGTAACAGGACTGTGTTCGCCTTCCAACAACATCTTTGAACTACCCCACCAATGACCGGCCTCTCCAGTTAGCAGATATTCTGTGAACGCCAGGCGGTTCTCATTTCCACACCTCTTGGCGTCATAAATCCTCTCCATATCACGAAGCCAGTGATCGGCCTCATCAGCACTGCACTTGCCATCAAACTTTGCCGGACGGTGCTGGAGAAAGCTCTCCAGACTCCATTCACTTTGGTTATTTGATGATGGACCGGACTGTCTGCCAGACTGCATCCCGTTCGTCATCATTTCCATTATCTGCCTCTGGGTTGCTTTTGCTGAGACTCTAGCAGCCTCCGAATTCTGCAAGGCCAGTGTATTCTGCTGGACAAGATTGGCGTTTTGCTGAATCAAGTTGGCATTCTGTTGTTGAAGTGCAGCTAAGATTGACTCCAACAAATTGTTCCCGCTGGATGAATCTCTATCAGCAGGCTGAGGGGGTGGTCTTGGGGCCATATTCTATTTTCAAAAGAAAGAGAGATCCATTAGTCCACAAGGGATCAGAATATTCTGATCGAACATTAGAGTACATAGCAATAAGCATGATATACTCATAACCTACAGTTATTCTAAAGAAGAAACTGCTCTGATACCATTAATGTAACATCCCAATAAATATAACCAAAGTTATAATTTAATTTAGGAGTTAACATGAACAATAAAGGAGAACAGTAGTGAGTAAGCATAAAAGTATGAAATATACTTGAAATTTTAAAACTGTAAGATAAGCAATATTGAATATAGCATGAACCAGATAGACCTAACGGTCATAAATACAGTTCATTGACCTAATCGACCAATATCAAAAGGTTTCCTATACCGAACGGTTTTACAAAGCATTAGACAAAGAAAACAGCTATACTAATGACCGGACGGTCCTACAAAGTTTTCAGGTATGGCCTCCACGGTTTGCTCTGCCTGCACCGCATCCTCCAAAACATCTTCCAAATTAGCCTCCAGGGTATCTTCTGCTCACATCCCAAAAGGATGATCATTGCAATGAAGAGAATAACCGAACGGTCGGATACCAAAGGGTAACATAGACAAGACAAAGACATATAAGGGTAAGCTTATGTAAATTTAATTAATCAATTTCATCGTACAAGAGAACATACAAACTCAAACCAACCAACAATTCATACATCATTTCTATACATATATATATATATTATATATATATATATATATATATATATATATATACATACTACATACATTTAATCATGACCGACCACTAAGACACTGTCCGGACTGTATGAACCTGTAGCTCGGTCGTCCCTAGCACCCAGTGTGGTGTAGTAGCTGCTTCTACTTATCAGCTGCCACCCGAGGTTAGTACTACAACGATCATCTATCCTTATGACCGCGGACCTCCTGCCATTCCCACGCATGAGTAACCTCTCTCTATATGAGAAAGTGTTCTCACGGAATATCAGGATCAGGACGACACCAGAGTCATTCCCACGTTCATACTTTACCAATCAACACCAATTCATGAGACATTCTCCCATTGTAATTCCCTTACTCAGCCAAATTCAATCGAGGTTCATTATCACTTCCAAATTGTAAGGATGTTAAGAAAAGGACCGGTGAATCAAAGATAGAATAAGAGATTGAATAAGACAAGAAGGTTTGACCGGATGGTCCGGAATAAATAGAATCAAATATCAAAGATTGAATTAAAATTACTAGTGACCGAACGGTTTAGGCGAAATTTGAAACTGAGTATCACTAATTTAAATAAGTGACCGGACGGTCTAATCAAAGGTGAAACTGAAAAAAAAAAACGAAAGAATATCAAATGATTGGTCGAATGGTCTGACAAGGAATAAGATCGTAACCCAAAGGATTGACTATAAGTGATAGTCATCCGAACGGTTTGGCAAAATGTTATAAGGCAATCACTAATCATGTTCGAAGGCTGGTCTATGACCGGACGAATTTAAAAGAAAAAACTTTTTAAAGAAGAAAAAGGACTTTAGTCAAATAAACCGAACGTTTTGATAAATAAAGGCTCACTAGACTGAACATTCATTAAGTGACCGGATGGTTTTTAAAGGAAATGATATTAAATTCCAATGCTCCATCAAATAAGTGTTAGCCTAAGGCCATACACTTGTAAGACTGAACGCTTAGTTTATGACCAGCGTCCTAAATTAAATATTAATAATAATATTAAAGGAAACTAAACTGGATTTAGTAACAAACTAGACTGAACAGTACGAATGGGCCGGACGGTGAAGGGAGGATCAAACGGTCCTAATGACCTTCGATCACAAATTCATATTTTCTCTAAGATTTATACATACCCATATCAGTGCATAATTATAGTTCATACTTTTCATACCAGACATACAATAACATACCATAATTCAATCATAAGAAAATGAAGCAACATACTTTTAGATATTAAACATACATTAAATCAAGCATACGTTCAAACCATACAGAGAAATTATAATTAAACTTTATAAGCTTCCCTTACCTCTAATTCCAACTAAAACCTCAAAGGTAGTTTGGTTGACGGCAACTATTTCTTCTAAGGTTCCAAAGTCAATTGTAACCCGAAACCGAACGGTTCAAGTGAAAGATACGAGCACCAGGAGTCTTAAGACGTGATCTGAATGATGATTGGAACAGTGGATTGGTTAGAATTTTAGAGAGAAGGTTGGGAAGTTTAGAGAGAAGGAGGAGAATTCTGAGTTTTCAGAGAGTTGGAGCTTTGAGGATGAAGAAGATTGCATGGGAAAAATGGCGTCAGGATTTCATTTTACCTTAAATACTGCCTCCACTAAGAACGTCCGTCCATTCTCAGTGTGCCACCTGACTTCCACTTTCTGGACTTCACTGCTCTGCTGCTGATACACGGATCACGAAAGAAGGGAATTAGAAACTTGGCAGAGTTGGTCTCCCACTTTACCAGGGAAGACCGGACGGCTGACACGTGTACCCTACTAAGGAGGGGTATTAAATGGGTGTGACAAAATTGGTGAATATTAATGCTTTATGAGCATAAATTGAATCAAACTACACATACTTTTGATACAAAGACAAGTAAACTAACTAAAAAATCTCAATTGTCCAATTTGGGTGAAAATTTATATAAATCATAGTGATGTTTTTTCCTACTGAAAAGCATCGCTGATTAGCATAATTTTGTGCAAAAGCAGCAACTGTGTCATTCCAAACTATATTCTCCACACCAACCTCTGATCGTGCAGCGTTGTGTCCATTCAGATAATCCGTTGGTGAATCTTGAGAGTTGGCAACATTACCAATAATTACAAACACTAACACACTCAATCGACAAAACCAAACCTTAATGCACAACTCCATTTTATTCGATTATAATATTAATTTCTCCACTCTGTAGAAATTAATACTGAAAATATGATGTTTGATGAATAAGTCTTGTGAAATATTTATATAAGAATGAAATGTTGGTTGTTAGAGGAAGATGAAGGAAAAGAATACTACAAATTTCAAAATCAACGTGTGTGAATCACTAAAATAGTAAATAACTACCTTTTGTTTTTAATTATTTTTTTAAAGGATTGAATTCATCATAAACTTTATTACAAAGACACCTTCATTTCCTAATCAAGTTTAACTCAATTTCAATCCTTAGATATTATAAGATTTTAAAATATATGATATAACATTTAGAAATAAGGTTTACATTAAATATTCAATTATAATAATAAAAATAGTTATCTTAAGTACATGAATATTTATGTGAATGACTAAATAAAACATTAATTAAAATATGAATTTTGTAAAATCTTTACATTGAAGTAAAGATTAATAAGTTGTTTATACTTAACAAATTATTAAATATTTACATTAATTATATTTATTACTTAATTATAAAGGGACATTTCACATTAATAACTTGGTATTTTTGTAAATATATCAATACATATTTTTATTTAATATTATTTATTGCATTTATTAAATATACTACATTTATAGAATGCGATCTAAATTTTTAATATGTTTTTGAAGGATACTTGAACCTATTAAAGCCATTACTTCAAACCTAAACTTCACAATATCTGATAAACTCTAATGACATTTAACAAAAAAATCAAATACTTTATATTAATACTTATTACATTCATATTAATGCAGTCCTTAATATGTTTTTTTAAATATGTAAATAAGAAATTTGTATTTAATACTGATTGTAGTATTTATAAAATACAATACAATCATTGAATGGTTTCGTACATCTTCTTCCATTAACTTTCTGAATATTAAATATAAAATTAAATTTTTGACAGAAACATTGAACTTCAAAATAGATCATATCAATAGAATAGTTTATTTAATCACGTTAGAAAAAAAAAAGAATTTACTTTATAAATATACTTTTAAAAATCATTGATTTTATGATAACAAACAAATAAATATTTATTTTGAACTATTTAAAATAAAATATATTAAATTACAAGTCACATGTAACTCAAAATACTTTTTAATCTAAAAAAAATTAAAAAGTAAACTTACATATTAGTCTAGACAGTCAAGTTAAAGTGGTCGATCATATATGCTTATATCTTTCACACATGTGGTATGAGAACCTTAGTTGTTTGTTTGAATAGTATTTCTACATAAAATATTTGAAAAGAGATGAAGAGATATTATGATTTTTTATAAAATGAACTTTATCAATAGAAATTTTAATTATATGCATTCACCTTTTATTAATAAAATAATTAAGTTATCTTTTAAAATCAATATTACTTCTAGATTATTTTTTTCTCCTTATACAATTAATAATAATAATAATAATAATAATAATAATAATAAAAGCATTTAATCATAATTAAAATTCAGTGAATAATTCAATTAAAAGTAAAGAAACATTTGTGTAAAATGATCTATGTTGAATTATTTTTTTACTTTATTCCCTTTAGGGGATAAGAGGATTTAGTTCTTCCTCAAATCTATCTTCTCAAGCAAGTGCGCGAAGTATCTTATTACATCTATTACAATACTACATCCATGGAAACAAAGACGATAAATATAAAAATATTTTGATATTTAAGTTACTAGAAAATAAATAAGATATAAATATGTGACCTTATATCGCATTACAATGGCAATTATATGATGTTTTAAAGTATTTATTGGTTCTATATACCACATCACTTTTAACACCTTTTTTAATTTTTACTTCAATGCAAAGCTTTAGTAAGATACACACTCTCATTGATATCTTATTTGGTTGTTAACAAAATTATATATTTTTAATACAAAAGAAAAACAATATTTTATTTTTATAATTCAGGGTATTATTTAAAACTTGAGTTTTTTTTTTTAAAAAATGTCATATTAGTATACTATAACGGGAAGATCTTATGATCATTGTATGAATTATGCATGTGGGATATTCTTAGGATTCTACTATTCTTAATAAGCTTATAGGATTTTAATATTTTAAGAAATTAAATCGAATTTTATTAGTATTCATCAATATCATCTTATAATATTATATATGATTAAGAAAATAATAAATATTTTAAGTTATTCTTTTAAGAAAAAGTTTAAAATAAACATCTTAGACTTCCCCGCAAGCTTTGGTTGCTTCCTTAAAAAGCAGTTTGAAAATTCCCCTTGTGTTTATTTTCTTTTATCGTCTTTGTTTATGCTTTTTGGTAGTCTTGCACCACCACAAATTAAGCAGTAAATTCTGCTTATTAACCTCACTGGGCCCCACCATTCTTTTGTGGGTCCATTTAGTTTTGGAATTTTTATTAAACCATTCAGAAAAATTAATAATATATACGCTAGTTAGAAGCGTCATTACTACCTCATTATAAGTTGATTTAGTTTCATCACCTAATTTAAAATTTAATTAAAGTTTTCAGATATCTTTGTTTAATACCACAAATATTAAAAGGTATGTTAGTCTATAAAAATCAAGACATCAATCACTAGTATGTACTGATTTAGAAACACTGACTTTATGATAGGGTGTTTCTCCTTCAATTTTCTGACACACACAAACCTCAAAATCACAATATCAAATATAAACAAAAGATTAAACTAATATTTTAATTAAAGAATAAATTAATGTTTTAATTAAACATATACCATATAAACATCTTTTAGCAAATATGTATTAAGACTATATGAAGCATTCATTTCACGATAAACTTAATTGATTGTTTATGAAAGGCTTTTGAGTTTGGATACTAAAGACTAACATATATGAATAATGTTTAAAAAATAGAATGTTGAAAAAAATATGTGGTGTTGAAAAATTGTACTATGGTAAACTCAATCATAGGGTTGGTTTGGAAAATGAAATGGAAGATGTGTTGTAAAAGTGTTGTTAATCTTATAACCCCCACTGCATACCTTTGAAAAAACCATCTTATATGAGCATTTTGGACCCGCAAAAGACAACTAAATAAAAAGTTGGTGAGTAATTTTGAATATTTTCTTACTTTCAACGGTCTGATGTCTTTTCTGCCATTGTTATTTATTTCCGGCATGTGTAGTTAACAACAGTTACAAAATTACAAAATTGATAAAACTGTCCAAAACAGATGCTGCCATTAATGATTAATGTTTAATCCTGTCAATTTTTTTCACATGAGTGGCATCAGTTGACAACATATTTTTAAGAATACTTTTATTATTAAAAAAATTAATTTTTATATTTGTAAAAAGAGAAAAATTATAAATAAGATAATTTTGTTAAGTGAAAACCATATTTTAATCATGCATCAAATTTGTGCCACTTGAATTCAAGTGATTGTTTCTCTGATAAATGCTCCTTGCATCATACCCCATGAATCAAATATTCTTTTAAAAAGCAACAAAAACAAGCAAATAACAAGTATAACAGCAAAAATAAAAAAACTAAGTTGTACTGATAAATGTCTTCATATAACACATGGTGATTTCCAAACAAAGACATAAAAACAGGACATTCTACGAGGTATCAGATATTGATAAGAAAGAGAATCAATAAGGTCGTTCTCCTTCATAGTTTCCTGGTGGAGAATAGCTGCAGATGACAAACATCTAACCATTGTTACACTTAGCTCTTGCACATCCGAGATGAATAGAATTGCGCCACACAATCTGAGTATAATGCCCGCACTCATCGTGAACACAACGGTTGGAACCGTAGTCATAGTCAGGCTTCTCAGTGAGCCAGAATTTCACAGCATCCGAACCCTTCATTTCGCCGTACCCTTCTGCAAGATTCTCGCCATAGGGTCCCATAGAGTGCTCAAGGTTGCAGTCAGGGATCCTCTCATTCGCATACCTTTGGGCATAGGCTTGAAGGGTGTGGTTCCACGACAGTGGACCAACGCCAACCTCCGCTCGAGCCTGGTTGTGCACCTCAAGATAGTCTTGAGGAGTGTTCTGAGCCAGGGTCAGTCTTGTTGCACATAGCAAGAGAACAATCGCTACGATCACATGCCATGGGGACATCATTATTGTTTTTCTCTCTCTTCTTTTGTTCTTTGTTTCGGAGAATGAATGTGACTGACGGATGTGTTGTTTAAAGTAGCTATTTATAGTAGAGTGGAGCACTTCAGGCCACACAAACCAAAATGTACGGTAGTATATCTCAAACGACCGGTTACATCGAACAGTCAAGCTTACCAGTTAAAGGGGTTGAGTTATTAATCTGATCCAGCTTTATTGGACTCACGGCCCATAGCGTCACACATGAGAATAAAGAAACAGTATCATATAATATCATATATCAATATCTCAACAGAGATATTTCAGGTAAGTTTGTTTATATTTCATTCTGTTTATATTTTATTCTGTTGTATTGATCCAAAGCTTATAAATAAAGAGCAAGAGCTTCCAAACAAGGTACGTACAATCTAGCCTACATTACACTGATTCCCACACTCACACTCTCATACTTGATTAAGTTCTACCCTCTCTCCGTTCTAGGCATCTACTTGCTGAGGACAGAGGGTCTTCTTATACCGATATCTGACTTGATCGTCGGAGTACCTTTACAGGTACCACCCCCCTCTTGGGCAACGGTTGAAGAACGAACGGTCAGAAGGACGGACGGCGAAGACGATTGGAGATTTCGCATCAGAAGGAAGCAGAATCGCGCCATCGAGGTTAATGCTTTCGGTCCTTGAAATTCCTACCGAACATTTTGGCGCCCACCGTGGGGCCGAAAGCAAAGACTCCCAATGGTGACCACCCGAAGCATGGACGGTATTGATCACACAGAGCTCATAACACGGCTTCAGGCTCAACTAGAACAGCAGACCCAGATGATTCTCCAGCAACAGAACAACTCGTTGCAGAAATAGCCCAACTTAGAGAAAGACGATAGGAGGCAACAGAAGACAATAGCCACACTGGCAATCCCAATCATGGCCGTCGCAACGGCCGAAATAACCACCATCACGAAGATAGCGGTCCTCCACCACGATCACCTGAACTGCTACCCTTCACTGAAGAGATTATGCAGACTGTAATGCCTGACCGGCCGCCCCCTTAAATCGAAAAATTCGATGGAACAACGGATCCAGAGCACCATCTTCGTAATTTTATCGACTCCATGGCTTTCTATTCAAACAGTGATCCAGTCAAATGTAGAGCCTTCTCCCTATGCCTCAAAGACAAAGCCCTGGAATGGTATTATACTCTTCCTCCAAACTCTGTCGACAATTTTCAAACTGTCACCATGCTTTTCAAAAGGCAATTCTCTGCCAGCCGAAGGGAAAGGGTATCCGTTGCCGAACTCGTCAATCTCAAACAAGGGAGAGACGAGTCCCTGAGAACGTTCATGCGCAGGTACTCAGAGACGGCCAGGAGGGTGAAGGGTGTCTCCCATGAGTTCATCATCAGTAACCTCCCCAACTGCCTCAAACCAGGGTTTATCTCGGAAAGCTTGTATGCTGAATTACCAAAAACCATGGAAGAGTTGCAAGAAAGAATGGCCAAATTTATCAAAATGGAGGACCAAAGACATTATTGGAAGAAGATCGAAGTTCCGGCCATAGATGCCAAGCGTGATGACAGGCGCACAGGTGACATAGGTCGTAATCAAAGGCCCCTTCGAAGAGAACTAAAAGCCCCGCTCGGACCTCGGTACGACCACTATACTCACCTTACGGCTCCGAGGGACAAGGTGTTTGACAAAGCTTTCCAAGCCAATCTAATTACCATTCACAAAAGGCGTACGCCCAGGGATGCGGACGCATCCAAGATATATCGGTTTCATGACAACCAAGGGCATTCCACCGAGGGTTGCCAAGGGCTTAAAGATGAGATAGAAAGATTAGTCCGTGCGGGCTACCTGCGAGAATTTGATAAAACAGAGACACGCCAACGAGGACGTTCCCCCCAACGGGAACGTAACCCCAGAAAATTCAAGAAGAGTCCCGAGCCACCGCGACGAAAGCCCGAACGCCCTCGTGAACGTTCGAGAAGCAGATCTCGAAAGCGAGACCCGACCCCAAAGGGCCGTATTGATACTATCTCAGGAGGTTTTGCCAGGGGAGGAGCCTCATCTTCAGCTCGCAAAAGACAATTGCGAAACTTGCGCAGCATCCACACAATAGCCCGAAACCCTTTGTCAATGTTGGGCATCACCTTTACCAACAGGGATTTTCATGCCCCGGACCCAGAACAGGATGATCCCATGGTCATCACGGCCCGAATTGCGGAATATGACGTGAGCAAAGTCCTAATCGACCAAGGAAGTTCTGTCAACATTCTATACTGGACAACATTCCAGAGGATGGCCTTGACTAAGGGGGCCATAACATCCTTTCACGAACAGATTGTTGGTTTTGCAGGAGAACGTGTTGATACAAGGGGATATATCGACCTGAAGACCCGCCTGGGTACCAGTGACCAATCCAAGGAAATCCGCGTGCGCTTCTTGTTGGTGGAAGCCAATACTTCATACAATGCTCTTCTTGGCCGCCCATGCCTGAACGCCTTCGGAGCAATTGTATCAACCCCACATTTAGCGATGAAGTTCCCGTCCGGAAAAGGTGAAGTATGCACCGTTCGAGCAGATCAGAAAACTGCTCGGCAATGTTACACAGCTTCCTTAAAAGCCACTACATACAAAAGAGAGGGTAAGCCCGAAACCATATTGGTCGACCTAGACCCTAGGACCAACACAGATGACCGAATTCAACCCCAGGGGGAGATCAAGTCGATCGTCCTAGGGAAGAATAAGGAACAGGTTACTAATATAGGAGCTGACCTCACACTTGCGAATGAAGGCGACCTCACAACTCTGTTACGGACCAACAGCAACCTCTTTGCCTGGAGCGCCTCAGATATGCCGGGCATCCACCCCGAGGTTATCACTCATAAGTTGTCCATATTTCGAGAAGCGCGACCAATTGCTCAGAAGAAGAGAAGGCTCGGTACTGAAAAAAGGGCGGGGGTACAAAAGGAAGTAGACAAGTTGATCTCGGCCTGATTCATCCGCGAAATAACATACACCACGTGGTTGGCAAATGTGGTCATGGTTAAAAAATCAAACGGTCAGTGGAGAATGTGTGTAGATTTCACCGACCTAAACAAAGCCTGCCCTAAGGACAACTATCCCCTCCCCAGCATTAATCGCCTGTGGATGGCGCCTCCGGTCACACGATACTCAGTTTCTTAGACGCATACTCGGGATATAACCAGATTCCAATGTACGCTCCGGATCGAAGTCACACGGCTTTCATCACCGAGCAAACTAATTATTGCTATGAGGTAATGTCGTTCAGCTTAAAAAATGCAGGTGCCACCTATCAACGACTCATGGACAAAATCTTCCACAATCAAATCGGACGGTGCATGGAGGTTTACGTGGATGACATGGTCGTACGGAGCTGTTCCCATCACCAGCATTTACGAGATCTGACAGAGGTTTTCCAGCAACTCAAAATGTACGGTTTATGCCTCAACCCGTCTAAATGCACCTTCGGCGTATCAGCAGGTAAATTTCTTGGGTTCATGCTAACAAACCGGGGAATTGAGGCCAACCCAGACAAATGTCAAGCAATCCTGGAGATGAGAACCCCAACCAAATTGAAAGAGGTCCAATGCCTAATTGGACGCCTCACCGCCTTGTCACGGTTTATACCGAGGCTTTCCGAGCACATCAAGCCGATACTTAACAATATGAAGAAGAATGTTCCTCGGCGCTGGGACGATCACTGTGAGGCGGCTTTCTCCGCCGTAAAAAATATATTAACCAACCCGCCTATAATGAGCCGTCCGGAAGAAGGATTCGATGTACAGTTATATCTTTCAGTGTCTGGTCATTCAGTAAGTGCCGCCCTCATACAGGAAACACCTGTATTTAAACTTATCTATTTTGTTAGCAGAACCTTGCAGGGAGCCGAAGAACGATATTCACAGGTGGAGAAAGTGGCGTTGGCCTTGATTACTGCGGCTCGACGGCTTCGCCCCTATTTTCAAAGCCATCAAGTGGTCGTCCGAACCGATCACCCTGTTGCCAAAATCCTTAGGAAACCGGACTTAGCCGGAAGGATGGTTTCATGGTCCATTGAACTATCCGAATTCGGCCTACGCTTCGAGCCATAGGGCTCCATCAAAGGACAACATTTGGCGGATTTTGCAGCCGAATTACCCCCTGGAACGGAACCATCCACGTGGAATTTGAACGTTGACGGATCTTCGGATAAACGATGAGCGGGAGCCGGAATAGTATTGGAGGGACCGAACGGTATTCTTGTCAAGCAGGCTATATCTTTCACCTTCCAACTCAGCAACAATCAGGCAGAGTATGAAGCTCTCATCAGCGGATTATTACTGGCAGTAGAACTAAACATCCAACATCTAGAATGCCGAATGAATTCTCAATTGGTCGTAGGGCACATTAACGGCACTTTCCAGGTCAAAGACAACCATCTGCTGCGATACTATCATAAGGTCAACGACCTCATAAAAGCGTTCAACACTTTCAGAATTATTCATGTTCCCAGGGAGCAAAATTCCCGAGCAGATTTGCTCTTCAAGCTAACACACAGCCAAGGAAATTCGCAACTTACCTCGGTTATTAAAACCAAGTTAGAGCAACCCCTCTTGGAGACATGCGCCACCAGTGTTACTCCTCCTTCGACTAACTGGTGGCACAATATAATGCAGTTAATGACCCAGCAAGAGCAAGGCGCTAAGGTGAGTGCGGTCGACTCCAAACGAATTGCCCGCTTTACATTCGTAGGAGACGATCTTTATCGACGCGGATACACTACGCCTCTGTTGAAATGTTTATCCGGCCAAGAAGCCAAGTACGTTATGGAAGAACTACATCATGGAATTTGACGCTCTCACTCAGGAAAGAGAACACTCAGAGCCAAGATATTACGAGCAGGTTTTTACTGGCCCACCATCGAACAAGATTGTAAGGAGTTTGTTCAAAAATGCATTTCCTGCCAATCCCATGGACACGACACTCGGATCCCTTCGTCCGAATTAAGGGCCATCATATCCCCGTGGCCGTTCGCTCAATGGGGGATGGATATAGCTGGACCCCTACCGCTCGCAAAAGGATAGTGCAAATACCTTTTGGTAGCCATCGATTACTTCACCAAATGGATCGAAGCAGAGGCTCTTGCAACAATCAGTGCTCGGAAGGTACAAAGTTTCATCTGGCGCCTAATTTGCCGATTCGGCCTACCACAGAAGATCATTACTGACAATGGTCGACAATTTATTGACAGTACGCTAGAAGACTTCCTCCAAGGACTTGGTATCAAACATGTCACAAGTTCTGTTGAACACCCTCAAACCAACGGGCAAGCGGAGGCCGCAAACAAAGCCATCATCTCCGAGTTAAAGAAACGTCTAGGACAAGCTAAAGGCTTATGGGTCGAAGAGCTGCCTGAAGTACTTTGGGCCTACCGTTGTACACCACACGGATCAACAGGTGAAACCCCGTTTAACCTCACGTACGGTACAGATGCCATGTTACCGGTCGAGATAGGAGAACCATCCCTTCGACGACATATGCAAGATATGACTCTCAATGAAGAACAACTACGGATGAATCTTGATACATTGCCCGAACGGCGCGAAATTGCGTTGATTAAAAATGAAGCACAGAAGCGACTGATAACCAGGCGATACAATACCAAAGTCAGGCCTCGGCATTTCAACGAAGGAGATCTTGTTTGGCGCAAGCGAGGAGATGCACAAAAGAATAAATCCCACGGTAAGCTGGCTGATAATTGGGAAGGACCTTTCCGAATCAGCAAAGATTTGAAGAATGGAGCCTATCAACTGGAAAACTTGGACGGCAAAGTGGTTCCGAATACTTGGAATATCACCCATCTCAAATTTTATTATAGTTAATGTTTTGTTTTTTCATTATACTTTACAGACCAATTGTCTTTTTTATCCATTATTATTTCAATACAGTATTCCAGTTACATCTCTTGCAGATTATTTATAATGCGTACGGACTATAACGTCCGCTAATTACATCGAGACCCTCCGAGTCTCGGTACAACAAAAACATCAAGACCCACCGAGTCTTGGTCCTATACGGACTATAACGTCCGCTAATTACACCGAGACCCTCCGAGTCTAGGTATAACAAAAACATCAAGACCCACCGAAGTCTTGGTCCTATGCGGACTATAACGTCCGCTAATTACACCGAGACCCTCCGAGTCTCGGTACAACAAAAACATCAAGACCCACCAAGCCTTGGTTCTATACGGACTATAACGTCCGCTAATTACACCGAGACCCTCCGAGTCTCGGTACAACAAAAACATCAAGACCCACCGAGTCTTGGTTCTATACGGACTATAACGTCCGCTAATTACACCGAGACCCTCCGAGTCTCGGTACAACAAAAACATCAAGACCCACCGAGTCTTGGTCCTATACGGACTATAACGTCCGCTAATTACACCGAGACCCTCCGCGTCTAGGTATAACAAAAACATCAAGACCCACCGAGTCTTGGTCCTATACGGACTATAAGGTCCGCTAATTACACCGAGACCCTCCGAGTCTCGGTACAACAAAAACATCAAGACCCACCGAGTCTTGGTTCTATACGGACTATAACGTCCGCTAATTACACCGAGACCGTCCGAGTCTCGGTCCAACAAATACATCAAGACCCACCGAGTCTTGGTCGTACACGGACTATAAGGTTCGCCAATTACATCGAGGATCTCCGAATCTCGGACCAACGGATACATCAAGATCAACCGGATCTTAATCATTCATGGATTATACTGTCCACTATTTACACTAAACAGACCGTTTTTGGTCCGATCAAGCCTATTTGTTTCAAGAGCGAGCGGCAACACAATAAGCCAACAAACAAACAAACATGCAACATATGCACACCCTGATCAAAAACCAAAGGTACAAAGTTCAAATTCAAAGGCAAAATGCCCACATGGGCCAAATAACATAAGGCATAAATATTATCCTAAGTATTCAGGCCTCTGTGTTGGCTGTTTCATTCTGCTCGGTTCCAGTTTCTTGACCGGCCGACTCCACAACAGGGTCGCCTTCTTCTGTAAAGGTGCCCTCTGGAATGTTGTCAATTGGTACCATACGGTCCTCATAGACGTCTTGCTCTATGTCAAAACCCAAACCAGCAGGATCAACTTTGGCCAGGAAATTCATTTGTCTCAACGCTTTTTTGAAGCCCTTCGTATGCTCATGATCAATGGCTTCCATCATCTCAGCCTCGGTCAATTTCCACTCCATCTTTTCCTGCCTCAGTGCGGCATTTGCCTTTTCCAACTCTTCTCGTTCCTTTTCAATCTCATTCAGCTTCGCAATTCTCTCCCTGGCCGCCTCCATGTCCTTCAACACCTTATCACGCTCGGTCTTCAGCTCATGACCGATCATACGCAGCCCTTCCACCTCCTTCTTAACTTCTGCAAAGGCCTTTGCAGCTTCCTCGGCCTTTTCCTCGCAAACTGCGTGAACAACATCAAGCTCCTCTAATTCTTTTCCCAGGCGAGTCACTTCACTTTGAACTTCTCCTCTACTGGAAGCATATGCCATTTTGAAAGCTGCGGCCCCGGCCCGAAGAATAGCGTCAAGCAGGAACTCCGACATTTGTTGCTCCGACATAGCGGCCATCAGCTTCTCCTCTGCAGCATCGAAATGAAATTCGATCTTATGTCTAAGATCGAAGCCAGGGTCCCACATCCCTTGGGGCAAAGGGCGGAGTTCGGACGGTTCGCCGCTCTCGGTAACAGTTCTTTCAACGCCGGGAGATGATTCCCCCATCTCGGTCCCGGCCTTCCCTTTATCGGTCACCTCAACCCGAGCGATTTTTCTCTTTCGCACCAACACTTCCTCGGGCGAAGGTGGAGTGTCATCCACGTGCACGATGGTGACCGACGTAGCTTGACCGGACGATGATCCGGATCCTTTCTTTAAAGCATGAACTTTACCATACCAATCTTTCTTTGGCGCCATCAGTTCTGCACAAGAAAAACACAATCAATCAATACAAATATTCGATCTCACAAGAAGCAATATTTAGCAACAAACACCTACCAGAAACCCTCGACTTAAGGTCGTTGAACTTCAGGCAATTCACCATCTTCCTCGATGAAAACGGACGGGATAGTTTAATCAAAATATCCACGTCCCTCTTCTCGGCATCAGTCATATCCTCTTGGGGCCAAGAGGTCAAAGTTCGGGGTTTTCTAGTCCAGTATAGGGGGAACTTAGAACTACCATCATCGTTTAGGAAAAATGGTTTACCCCTCGGTTTAATTGACACTTTCAAAAAGTGATTCTTAAAGTCTTTAAAAGACTCGGCAAACAGGTTGAATATGGCATCCTTTGCCTTAGAACTAAGGGAAACCCACCCCTTCTTGGCGTTCGGTCGACTTTTGAAAAATATAGGAAAATCTTGGCCGTTGGGTTAATACCTAAGGCTTGGCACAATACACCGAACGCCTGAATGTATGCCCATCTATTAGGATGTAATTGGGACGGAGCTACGTTTAAGTATTTCAGAACCTCCATTTGGAACCGTGTAAACGGAAGTCGAACATACATGTGATGAAATAAACACACATAAATATAAAAACAACCCTCTCGGGCAACTTCTTCTCCGTGAAACACCCTTTCTCCTTCTTACATGCCACCAAGTTCAGAGCTGCCTTATAACCTAGGGTTCGAAGGATGCAATTATCTTCTACCCATCCTGATAGTATATCTTTATTAATAAAAATGGTATACTGATCCCCTACTTCCCGGGATGCCCAAGAATAATCCAGGGGGCAAGACCCACATTCTTGCCCGGAATCTTCTACCTCAACCCCACCATTAACGAAAACCTTGTCGCCACTTAATAGCAACTCTACTGACCCTACGACTCTACGACAAGACGAAGACAGATCATCACGATTCCTATTATCGCTATCAGACAGAGCATGGACAGTAGAAGAGGAAGCCATTGTTACCTAGAAATGGCAGTCGAAGCAGTACAGAGCGCTTGAGCGAGACGAAAACCTCTGAAGCCAAACGCTGGAAATGACAACGAAATGACGGTTTATTTCCAAATCATTAAACTTTTAACAGCGTGGAGGTTACGAAACCATCACACGACCTACACCTTTAGATGCGTGAGATCTAACGGTTCTAATCTGGCGACTCTGCCAATTCCATAACTCGGGAAGGTCCACTTTTATGTTCAAAAGATAAACGACAATGTACTGACGTCGTTTTATTTATACTGACAAAACTACCCATGACAGTTCACCTCCCACTACGGCCTCAATTAATACGGACGGGCGTCAACATTAAAAGCGAAGTTGTTCCACACCGTTCGGCCATTATCCTTCCCAACACTCCTTAAAGTCCTACAGTCACGCCAGGCTAAAGCCTCGTCCCTCCTTTGGACTTGGGGGGCATGATGTACGGTAGTATATCTCAAACGACCGGTTACACCGAACGGTCAAGCTTATCAGTTAAAGGGGCTGAGTTATTAACCTGATCCAGCTTTATTGGGCTCAAGGCCTATAGCGTCACACATGAGAATAAAGAAACAGTATCATATAATATCATATATCTCGTATCAGATAATATCTCAACAGAGATATTTCAGCTAAGTTTGTTTATATTTCATTCTGTTTATATTTTATTCTGTTGTATTGATCCAAAGCTTATAAATAAAGAGCAAGAGCTTCCAAACAAGGTACGTACAATCTAGCCTATATTACACTGATTCCCACACCCATACTCTCTCATACTTGATTAAGTTCTACCCTCTCTCCGTTCTAGGCATCTACTTGCTGAGGACAGAGGGTCTTCTTATACCGATATCTGACTTGATCGTCGGAGTACCTTTACAGGTATCACCCCCCTCTTGGGCAACGGTTGAAGAACGAACGGTCAGAAGGACGGACGGCGAAGACGATTGGAGATTTGGCATCAGAAGGAAGCAGAATCGCGCCATCGAGGTTAGTGCTTTCGGTCCTTGAAATTCCTACCGAAACACAAAACAAAATAATGTTTTTTAATAATCAACCCGATTAAACTAACTCGAGTTAAATACTTACTCAAATAATAAAAAGAAAAATGATATTTTAACATTAATTTTTTGACACTATTTTGACACTGCACACGTGTCAAAATATGGTTGGACGATTTCAAATTAAAAAAAAAAAACTTTGATTTTTTCTTTCTAAATATACCCTTTTTTAATTTGAAATCATCTAACGATATTTTAATACGTGTGCAGTGTCAAAAATTAGTGTTAAAATATCATTTTTCTAATAAAAAACAGTTTCAATAAATTTTTCCCATTTACGATATAGAGTTAATAAATTTTTCCCACTTACTATATAGAGTTAAAAAGAGAACAAATGATACTTTAATACAAACAATTATTTTATATTTATTTGATATCATATCTTCTTATTTTTTATTTTTTTAAAATAAAATACAAAAATTTATCTTTTTTAAGATTATTTTATTTTTCTAAAATGAATTTAAATATGTATGGAAATATCTTAAAATATTTATCACTCTAAAAATATTATTCAAGTTTATATAAAATAAAGTAAATATCAATACAAATCAAAATTATATGAATATTAATTAATTGAGGAATGGTAAAATAATATACTTTTATATTCATTTGATATACAATGTTTATTTAATATATAGAATAAAAGCAAAATGATCATAAAAAAATAAACTTTTATATTTAAAAATAAATAAAAAATTAAAGAAAAAAAAATAGAATCAAATAAACGTTAAAAATTTATGTGTCAAAATAAATTTTTATTTTTTGATCTCTAATTTGCGACAGAAATAATAAAAGAAAATTAGCTGAAAAAGTAAAAAGGGAAAACCTGAAAAGATAAACACCGAATATAAACAAAACGCGCGTGTGATTCTGAATGGCTTATGTAAAAAAATAAAGTATGAAGAAAGTAAAAAGATTATTAGTATTCTTTATTGTCACTAAAAACAGGTTTGTACCCTTTACTAGGGTTTCTTATGAGCCAGGACTCTTTCCTCTTTTTTTTTTCTCCTTCAGCATTAGTTGATTCTTGAATGAAAAATAAATATAAAATCTTTCAACAAGTACATGCAAATATATCTAATTTCTTTTTCTTTTTATGATGATGATGATGGCTAACTCTCTTTTTACAATAATAGCTCTCAACTATATTTTTTTATTGTATTTATAATTGTTATTAAAAGGAACATACAATTAGATTGATTAAAATAATAACAATTTTAGTATATATATATATATATATATATATATATATATATATATATATATATATATATATATTTACTAGGTCAATTTTTTACTACAATTGGTATTATATCTATAAATAATGTTTAAGTCTAACCACATAAAAGATTCACATCACTCTCTATCCAAAACTTTGAGACAATAAGTTAATGGGTCTTCATCTTTGTATAATACTTTACTTTCTTATTTCTATTCCATGTGGAATTTAGACTCATACTTGAAATTTGGATTTATGACAAATATTATAGTAATAATTATTGAGGTCTATGTTATTTTCTTAATATTGGTTTAGCTTTATAGTGACCTGCATGCATCAACTTAGAGTTTTCAAATTGAAATATATTAACTAATAGTTTAAGACTATTTCTAATCAGTATATAAAATTAAATTAGGCATAATAAAGTCATTATTCATAAATTAAAGTCATTTGATAGAGAGTGTAAAAATTATTCTAATATTTCAACTGTCCTAAATTGTTATAAATATTAACAAATTATTTCCTATACAAGTGATTGGTCGACCATACGTGCATTCATGAAAAATTGCTACATGTAATAAACTTACATTATTACATTATTACATGCAATTAATGCATCTTGAACCTTCAAATACTATAACTTATCACTTTTCTTGATTTTTCAATTCCCTAAGGCATTTAAAGTTCAAAAAGAATTTTTTTAGTTTTCTCAGTGTTCTTGTTCCAATCAAAATTTCAAGCGACCTAAAATGTTCATGCCTATACTTATGCAATAATTCAAAGCAAAAACAGAAATTAAAATGTGCAAAAAATTTAAAAAAAAAAACTCTAGTTTTGGTGGTTTCAATCTTCCTCTCCATAAGATCTTCTTATTAGCTCTTAGACCGAACCACCTTGTCGAAGAACTCCTCATCTTCAAATTTAGAGGCATTAGCAACCCCTTCTTGTTGGGAATTCAAGTGTGAGTCTAAGTCTCACATTTGATAGAAATAAGAAAAAGACACATTAACCCATTGTCTTAAGGTTCTGGATAGAGAGTGGTGTCAGCTGGGAATGCTTCCGCTGGAGGGGGGGTGTACCTATGTGAAAGGGATGCACCCTTGAGGGAGAGATTGTTGGGAATCCAAGTGTGAGTTTAAGTCCCACATTGGATAGAAATGAGAAAGTAGAACACTATATAAAGATGAAATATCCATTAGTGTCTCTCCGGTGAACCTCCTCCTTGATAGATCCAACACTTCTATTATGACTTTAGTTCTTTGACTAATTGGTGTGCTTTAGTACTAGCAAATTGTGCTCATGTTTACACTCAAGAAGGATGTAAGTAGCTCTTGAAAACATTAAGAGTAAAAGTTCAACCCTTGGAAAACTCAAAAGAGGAAATAAAATTAACCCAATAACATAGTAACAAAAAGTATTGACCAAATACACAATAGAAGCAACCATAAGTGCAATCCCAACACTAATACACAACCTTTTGAAATCTTTGAGAAAACCAAGAGAGTTGAAAGATTTTTAGAAAAAAAAATCTTGGATGCACACTTGGATCAATGTGAAAATAGTTCAATTCCATATCATTATAAATGTTTTAGGTCACACTTTGTGATGCTAGATAAAGGTTATTTTAGATTGTGTCAAAGGTGCAATTATAGAATTTTCAAAAATTTATTTAAAAATTGATTCAAGTATGTTTAATCAATTATCTGAAGTTGCTAATTGATTCTCATATAAAGGTGAATCCCATTGAAAAAAAAAAGCTTTGTTTTAATTGATTATGTTACCCGTTAATCAATTATTTTGTTCTTCATTTATGGAAAAAGCTCAAGAATATGTTAATGATTATTAAGTTTGTTAATTGATTATCCTTACAGACAAGATAAACCTCATTTGCTTGTTTTCTATTTTAATCCATTATCAAACTCGTAAAATAGATGATTATGTGTTGAAAATGTATCAAAAATAGATTAATTAATTACATAAAAACGTAACCGATTAAACTGAAATCAGTAACCTTTATAAAACATTATCTTTATAAAATATTCTATCTTTTGAATACATGTTTTATGATTAAGGTTGTGTAATAAACCGAAGCACTTGTGATTTACCTTGTACACAAGTCTCTCAAACTCATGTAATAAGCTATAACAAGTAATACATCTCTAACACAATTTTTACCAAACATCATCGTCAAAACCAACTTTTTTAAACACTTTCAGAATACATGACTTGACTTTATTCTTCAAGTCCATCAAAATTGATGTTTTGACTAAAAGTATCAATTTGGTCCATGATTCATGGATGAGCTCATCCCACTCCTAAATAAATAACCATTTTATTACTCAACTTAATGAGTAGTTTGAAGGTTAAAACCATTTAGGCGTCCCTATTTTTGTAAGGTATTCCCAATTTGGTCTCATTCTTTTAAGCCTTCCCAATTGAGTCCTTATAAGTGCTAATTTCAAACAAATTAGCCCATGCAAAATTGTGCAGAAGTGTTAAAATTGTGCAGAAGTGTTAAAATTGTGCAAAGGTGTTCAAATTTTTTCCATTCTCCTCTGCACAATTTTAACACCTCTGTACAATTTTAGCACCTCAAAAGGAGAATTTTAACCACGTCATCTAACGATTTTTAACGGCATGGGCTAATTTGTTTGAAATTAACACTTATAAGGACTCAATTTGGAAGGTTTTAAAAAAAGGGACCAAATTGGGAATACTTTACGAGAAGGACGCCTAAATGGTTTTAACCTAGTTTGAAAAAGCCCGAACCTTTCAAATCCCCTCTTATAAAAAGAGTTAAAGTCAGAATTGGAATGAGTTGATCCACTACAAAATTTTAATTAACTTTTAAATATATTTCATAAAAGACTTATATGTATGAAGTTAATCCAATCTTGACTTAAATTATTAAAAATTGATTGTCATATGTTTATCTAATTAAAAATTATTATTATTTTGTTTAAATGTATGCGGTTAATTAGAGTAATATTTTCCGAATTATAATATGGTTACATATTTTATATATAAATATAAAGAAAGAACCAAACATTTGTTAATATTCCTACCAAGAAAGAGAAATCCTACGTCGATAATTTTTTTTTTCTACAACATCGATCTTTATCAGGTACACTTAAACATGAAAAGTTCTTTAATGTTTTATAGCCTAAACGGACAGAAAGAAAAGAGAAAGGAACCTAATGATCTTTAGCAACCACTCAGAAAACAGAAAATATATATACTTATAAAACGCACCTTTCTTTATTAAAGCATGTTATCTATAACATCAGCCATAACGTCATTGTCAACTCTTGAAATTTTATAATTTTAAGCAAAGAATTTTCATCACCATCATTAAAGTTTCTGATTTCTCTCATTCTCTCTTTCTTACATGTGTGCCTCATTTTGATACCTTTCAGTATATAGAACTGCTAAAGGTGATTAGGAGCATGAGAATCAGACGAAGTTCGCACGCATAAATAATATGCAATTTGGAAAATAGAAGAAAGATTTGAAACGAAACTTTGTCACATTATCAGCCAAAGTGTCAAAGTTGGCGTCATTAAAGTTCTTTTCTTTGGTGGAAATTGTAAAGTGTGGCACAACATAACAATGCTCATACAATGGCACATAGTCACTCCTTCTTAATTACTATATAAACGAATATGGACCAACGAAGTGAAGCCTACTACAGAAAAAAAAAGATAAAGCAAGGGATATAATTTCGTTATTCTTTAAACTATGTAAAAGGTAAAATTATTGTGATTATGGAATATCACATTGGGTGGGATGGTTGTGAATAAATTGAGTTTTGATTCTCGGACTTCCACGATACTTGATATTGACCATGCTAAAAAAAAACTGGGGTCATTTATGTGTTAGTTTTTCTTCCAACCAAGATTGTTTATAAGCAAGAGTCTTGTGTTAATATACTATACGGTTTTTAGAAAAGAAAAGTAAGAAGCTTATAAGAAACAAAGTAGATACAATACTAAAAAAAAAGTCTTTTGATGTCTTTTATTTTTTATCTTTAACATCTGTCAAAAATGACATCATAGTGGAAGATGTTGATTGACGTTGGAAGAAAAAAAAAAGACATTCATTGATGTTGAAAATTGACATTTTATACCTTAATTGAGGTTAAAAATTGATATTTTTAGACATTAATTGACATCAGAAATTGACACTTTCAGACGCTAATTGACGTCGAGAATTAACATTTTTAGACTTTAATTGACTTCGAAAATGATCAATTTTGACGTCAAATGAGATGACGTCCAAAAATGCACTTCCAAACGTTCTCCTTTGTTTTTTTTTAATAAATGATTTATTTTTACAGTTTTACCAAACTTGAAAAGTAGAAAACCAACAAATGTAGTCCAGTTTTTACATTTCATATATCGATAACTCATTTTTAAATTTGTATGAACTAATTAAAACTGTAAACTAAAGTTATCACAAGTAAAAACTTAAAAACCCATGGGAATGTGCCTAACTCAAATTTGTATGTACTAACACCCATAAAATGAAGAAAGAGTTGTGATTTTGTCAACCCTTACTATATGTGTTAGTAGTGGTGTTACAATAGTAGTAGTGGTGGTGGTGGTGGTGAATGGTGTTATAATGAGTAGTGTATACCAACTATTTACATGTGATTTTTGGTTTTGATAGCTATACATAGTTATTATTTTTTGTTGAGACCATGAAGGTGAGGTTGAGCAGAAACAATGAGTGGATTGAAAATATGCTCTCGGTTTATGAGTGTTTGTGGTGGGATGAAGGTGTTTAATGATTTTCTTGAGAGGTTGGGCCAACTCTAGATAATGGTGGCTAGAGGAGACCACATGGGATGTTCTAGCCTTGACTTGAGACAAGATATAGTTGCACAAATATTTTGAGAACATAACATTATAATTCTCAAAGTAGGTTTATAAGGGGGGGAGACACCTCTATTTATAGATGAAGGGGCTCCAAAGTAGACCAAAACCCTAAAATGTTATTGCACCAAACCCTAAAAATCATATATTGGTAAGGAGAGTTTAACATAGGACACTCTAACTTTTAGAAAAAGTCTCCACTCCTAGAGTGTCATGTGGAAAGTCATTTTAGCAAAAGTTTCCCACTAAAAAAATGACACATGATCACTACTTTTGTAAGAAAACTCTCTACTAAGCTTCTCATGTCAAAAGCCACTTTAGCAAGTTTTCCACTAGGAAAATGACACATGGACACTAACTTTGTAACACTAGTAAAAAATGTGATTTTTAACTCGCCAGAAAGACCTCGGTTAAACAGGAACCAAAACGTAAAATCTATATACCTCGGGTAACCCAAAAACCGAGGCGATATACTGATATTACCTCGGCCCGTGAAAGACCCGAGGCCTATATCTCTAAACGATCAGAAATTTCTACCTGACAATATTTTGAAAAGGCCCTATGGCCTCGGTTTGCTTGGAAACCGAAGCGGAATCATCGTATTACCTCGGTCAGTAGAAGACCCGAGGCCTATATCTCTAAACACAGCACTGCAGATCAGACATTTCTGAGTGACAAAATTTTGAAAAGGCCCTATTGTCTCGGTTTGGTAGGCAACCGAGGCCTATACGTCTGCAACACCTGTTGCACCTACTCATTGCCTGCAACGCGCCAGACGTATGGCCTCAGGTTGAAGTTTAACCGGTGCCAAAGTGTTGTACTACCTCGGCTTTTTGGGTAACCGAAGTTGTATCCCTATTTCATTTACTAAACTTAGCCTACACACTTTGCATTTGCGTCGTGCAACAACTTCTTCCTGTGCGTTGGTCTCTCTTCTACGGGTTCCTCCTCCACCGCCGCTCCTTGGGTCGCCGCGCCACCCCTGTGCTGCCATTGCTCCGCCTGCCACTGCTCGGTACCGTTCTTGGCCGCGCGTTCTCCGTTCGCTGTCGCGCCATTGGTGCCCCGCCGCTGCTGCCTGTGGTCCTTCCGCCAACGACTCCACTGCTCTATCGTCGCTATAGCCTCTGCTGCTGCTGCCTACGCCGTTGTTGCCTACCGCCGCCGCTGCCTACCGCCGCCGCCGCTGCCTCCGTCGCTGCTGCCTCTGCCACTGTTGCCTCCGCTAGTGCTGCCTCCACAGCTGTTTCAATCTTGCTGCCTGCATTGAGGTTGGTTGGCAAAAAGAGAAGCAAATTTTATGTTTGGATAGTTTTATTGGTTGTGATTGATTGGTTGTTTGTTGTGTTTGCTGTTGATTGATTATTTACTAAATTTTATTGTGACTGATTTTGCATTTTCTCCAATTAAATTATGATTTAGCTTTCTTGATTAAGGTTAGAATTTGCATTTTGTGGTATAAATATCCATTCTATTTTTTAAATTAATGATGTAATTGTTTAAATTATATAAAACAAGGGTCCTTGTATGGTAATTAATTAGGTATTTTTTTGTTTAATTCGTTTTTAGATTGGATGTTTTTATTAAAATTATACTTTAAAGTTATATTATATTAAAAAAATGTATAATTCAAACTTTAATTTAAGTAAAAATTAAAAGAAAAAAATTACATATATTAAATCAGTAATCAAATAAAACCCACTAGTGAGCTAACGTGATACCTAACATTATACTCTTTTCATTCTGTAATTTTTAATCTAGTCATGAAACTTTTAATATTAAATCAAGTTGTTCACTCTCCACCAAAATATTAGAGATTTAAAAAGAAAACAAACTTCTTGGGTTTTAGATGGAAGGAAGTGAGATACGTTATACCATAATGGAAAAAAATATTACTTTAACCTTAACTCATTGTATAACATTAGATGCATTTAGACAATAATGGCAAAAAACATAATTGTGAAAACCAACATATAAACAAGTAAACACAAACAATTATCAAAGGCAAGATGGGATAAACAATTATTGTTATTTGATGATAAGATTATAAGCTAAACAATATTCAAATAAGGTTTGACATTATTTACTCTTTCTTGATTTATGATTACATTGGATTGATTTATGCCTAACAAGTTGATTTATGATTACATTGAATGTATTTATGTCTTAATATAATTTTCATTTAAAATTGATACTGTTCTGGATTGTTTTGGATTGTTTTGGCTGTAAAATTATATGCAGGTCTGTTTTTGTAGTTGGAAATGTTGCAGAAAAAGACTTGTTCTTAAAACCGAGGTAGAAGAACACTTACGACTTCGATTCAGGTAAAAACCGAGGCATAAAGGCTGGCGTAGGAAGAAAAAAAAAACCCTACTGCCTCGGTTCAGGCCACAATCGAGGCAGTAAAGGCGGACATACTGCCTCGATTCAGAGGGAACCGGGGCCTAAAGTCCCGGCGAAAAAAAAAATAAAGAAAAAAAACTACTTACTGTATTAGTTGGCTTCGAACCGAGGCAAAATCATCCAACTTTTTGCTTCGGTTCCGAACCGAGGCATAAAGGGCTAGACTTTTTACCTCGCCTGCATATGCCTCGATTGGGAAACCGATGCCAAAAGACGAAAAGAACCGAAGTTGTTTACCCTGATTGCACTAGTGTAAGGAAACTCTCCATCAAGAGCTTGCCACGTGGAAAACCACTTTAGCAAAATTTTCCAACTAGAAAAATGACACATGACCACTACCTTTGTAAGAAAACTCTCCACTAAGAGTTTTCCATGTGGCCACCATGTCTCACGTGGGACACCCTCCATTAGGGTTACAAAATTAATTGTCTTATCAAATGAAAAGATTTGAAATGAAATAATATAAATTAAGCTTTGAATCAAAAAGCAAATAGAGCTTCGAAACATTTATTCTTGTACAAGTACATGGATAACTGAAGATATATTGTCATCTTACCAATTGTCTTATCAAAAGTAATTGATAGGCATCAAATACAACTACCCTTTGCTTTACTGGTACAACAATTAATAATAAATTAATTGTTTTTCTTTTTCTTTATCCAACTTTTTTTGTTTTAGGATGGATTGTTGTTTGTTAAAATGTAATTGATTGTTGAGTGGGGACCGCAATAACTTATGAAATTGCATCAAACTTGATATGGATATAGGGTTTTCTAAGGTTGGTGTTGGTAGAGAAAAGGAATTCTTTCTTTTTGTGTTTTTACAATTGATTTTCTTTGTGTGAAAGAGAAAGTGTGGGTCCCAATGCTTTGTTTTGGTGAATTAAATCCTTTTTAGGAGAGAGAGATTTCTCTTTTCATTTGTTTTAGTTGGAAACTCGTTCCACGGGTGGAAAAAACATTTTAGTTTTTTTTTTGTTTCTACTTTCTACATTTTACTTTCTTGTTAAGCTGAGAAAAGAAGAAACCATATCTACACATCGCGGCGTGAAGGTGCCAGTATCTTAGGAAGACAAACCAAGAGGAACAATAAATGAGAAAAGAATTGGATTATTTGCTTGCATCTATATATTTCGCTTAGGTAGTAGCTAAGATCAAGTTAAAAGAGAATATTAAAACGGTAGACTTCATGCAAAGAATCATGGAAATGATCAAGGCTGAGCAAGCAGGAAAAGGCTACAACAGATGTTCTTCAAACTCATTCAACATCCATGCTAGCAGTCCCCAGAATTTCGGCGATGCAACCATCAACAATGGCCAATATGCAGGTAACCGTAATAGGTTTAAACACTCATAACACTATGGTGAATAGGTTCTGAATAATAGTGGTACTTTCAATGGTAATGGCAACATGGAAATATGCAGGGTGGCTTTAACGCCGAAACAAGGAACCTCTACTGTCGACCTAGTGTTATGTATTAAATAATGGTTGAATTTTTTTTACGGGATTAGCAAGTGAAAGTGAAAATGTGAATCCTTTTGGAGTAGGTTAAAAGACATTTTTAAGTTTGTTACAAAAGATACAGATGTAAAAATATTAAATTAAGTCTGTTAAAAATGTAAGAGATATAAAAATAACACATTTCTAAGTCTGTTCGAAAAGTAACATATGTAAAAATACTAATTTAAGTCTGTTAGAAAAGTGACAGATGTAAAATTACTAATTTGAGTATGTTAGAAAAGTAACTTATGTAAAAATCACTTTTATTTACAAAACTGCCACTGCACATTTTATAAGTTTGTTTTTTCTGAACAGTCTTAAATTCATGAACTTAATAAGTCTATTTTGCACTACTGATTGTCCTACAAGTTAAGCAAAATTGTTCAATAACTATACACCACTTGACCCTTAAATTCAAGACCTACATACTCCTAATATACTTAAGGTGTTCCATGATCGCCTAAGAGAAGAAACTTTGTTTCTCTTTGCATAAATAATTTTAACTTTTCTTAAATGTGCTTAAACTATAGCTAAGAGATATGTCATTCTACAGTTCCTGCCTAATCATGCCAAAATTTTCACCTGAATTGAACTAAAAGGGTTCTCTATAAAGGATCCATGTTGCTATTGTTGATTGGAAGAAATATAGGATGAAATTAATCCATTCACGTACCATATTGTGAATTCATGTTTTTTTTTTAAAAAAAGAAAGAAGAATATGAAGAAAGAAGATTATTAACTGTGAACATATATAGAAAAAAAAATGTATTACATTATTATATAATATAAGGTAAAAGGAAAAAAAAAGAAATATATATATATATATATATATATATATATATATATATATATAATAACCAAATAGAACAATAAAATGTTATTATATTATTATGGATTCCGATATTTTGACACACTTAATTTTGACACACTTTTGACACACTGACGTGTCAGCTGGTCATTGGATGCAATGTTTTTTTTAAAACAATGAAAAAATTGACGTCATTAATGAGACAGAAACATGTTTTGATGTATTCCAACATTGTCCCTCTCGAAATTCATGTTATTCGAATCTTCTCTCTCTTCTTCCCTCTTTCATCAAACTCAAAGATCTCTTCCATTCTCTGCATTGGCACTAGGGTTGTGTGGGTTTGCTTGTATTGGCTTCGGTTTGGCCTTCGTTTTGCGGGTTGTTCGTTGTTGTTGGCGTTGGGCTTCGTAAAGGTTGTGAGTGTTTCATCATTTGCTTCGTTTGCGGTCTTCGTTTTGCGGAATGGCGTCTTCTTCGACCAGGGTAAGTCGTAGGTTGGTTTTGGAGTTTATGGTTTTGATTTTGTGTTGTTGTTTTTTTTTTTTTGCATTTTGGGTTTTGAATGTGTGGTTTTTTGAATTTGTATGCAGTTGACGGTTCGTCACTCTTTTTCTACCAAGTACATATGTGCTTTGAACAAGATATTAACAAATGAGCACCGGTCATTGATTTTGGCCACTCCTTTTGGATGGTTTTTAGATTTTACTGACAATGTTAAATTAGGTAGGAAAATATTGGGTGAGTTGGTGTGGAAATGGGTTGATCCAAGCAGTGGTTTCTTAATTGGAGATAAAATGTTTCAATGAATGAGCAAGATTTTTTTTTAGGTTTGGGGTTAAGTTTGGATGGGAAAGAGATTAATTTGAATGGAGAAATGCGAGTAAGTAAATGTGTGAAATACATTGGTAATAGGACAAGTGATTTGAAATTTGTTTACAAATGTTTGATGAAGAAAGGAAAAAAAATCCCCTGTACCCCTTTTTGTAGTCTGTACATATTGGTTGGTATTGTGAGATATTATTTCCCCAACGTAATGGTAAAGTTTATCCCATTTTATTGGAAATAGTTGATAATATAGATGGTATAGGTAATTATTGTTGGGGTAGTCTAGTTTATCGGTTTTTGGTACGTGGTTTGAACAAAGCTTCAGATGCTTTGAAGAAAGGAAATGCAAAGACCAATGTTTATGTTGATGGATGCATTTACATGTTGCAAGTAAGTTATGTTTATTGATTTTGAATTTCGTAATTAAAATTTGTGATGTGGATTTGATTGTGTTATTGACTACATTGGTAAATTTTGTTTAGGTTTGGTTTTGTGAAAATTTCATTCCTTCTAAAGGTCGAATAGAAAAACATCCAAGAATCTTGCATTGGATGAATATAATTCTTGGAGACAAGGTGGTCACGGAAGCATTGGAAAGTGGTGTGGTATGTGGTTGATTTTTACAGTTTTGCTCTTATACAGTGATATTTTCTTATATTTTTCGTAAAATGATTTGAATTGTTGAATTGTAGGTTGTTGATGATGTTGATGTTCAATTTGTACCAATGAAGGATAACAATGAAATGAAGGATGAACCGAGACGAAAAATGAAGCATGACAAGGCATCAACAAAGAAGCAACTGAAGAGAGAATGCAGAGAGCGTTTTATGGAAAGCTTACACCAACAAGAATGTCTCGTGGCAGAGCTTAAAAGGAGGGTTTTTGTGTTGGAGGAAGAGGTGGCATATGAAAAAGCTAGACGAATCAGACCACAGGATGCTGAACACAATGTGGCACATGAAGCACCGTCCATCTCCCCTGCAGGCATCTCCCCTAGAGGCATCTCTCCTGGAGGAATGCCCACAGATCCTCCTACAACGAAGACATATGTCAGGAAGGGGTCACGAAGGCGTTACAAGAGCATATCGCTTAGGACTCCTTACGTAGGATTACTTAGAAAGAAAAATGATAACTTTTTGGAAAGTATACCAAATCGTTACAAGTAATACAGTGATAAGAAAAGTATCGTTCTCCTCAGGGAATTTGTGTTTCGTTATTTAATTTAGAAATTATATCAAATTCAATTCGTGTTGATGAAAGTTGCTTTGATTTTTGCATAAAGAACACAGAATTTAACAAATTAAAAGTTAAGATGAAAATATGATACGAACAATCATTGGAATTGATTTCAGACTAACATCTCAGTAACATCCTGTACAATATATGACTTGTTCATGCATTCACAAGTTGATATCTTGCTTTAATTCCTTAAAACAAGTTCTAAAATTATTCCTTAAATTATTAATTCCTTAATTAATTTAATGAATAATTTTGCATTAAGTTCTATCGTTCTGAATGACCAAAAGCATTTAAGCTATTCCTAGCATAATCACTTTTAGCTTCTTTTCTTACGTTTCTGGTTCTAAAAATACTTCCCAGTACAAAAAGAGCCTTTAAGAAAAATTATACTTCCATATAATCAAAATCAAGTCAAGAAAAGAACACAAACAGATACATTTATTGATCAGGACAATTACATCAATGTTTTGCCATACAACCAATTCCAATGAAAGAAAATTTAGCCTATCCTAGACATCACAAACGTACTCATTTCAGCAATTCCTTGTGTAGTCTTGATGTCTTCAGAGAGTCTTCTGGTCTTCAGAGAAGTTCTGTAAATTTTTCTTGTGTGTCTCCAGATCATTTTTTTTCTCTGTCACGTAACATTAAGAGCCAGTTAATTTTTCTGTAACTTGCACCATTCGCTCAGCGCCCAGAAACAGATTCGTTGTGCGAATTAATTTTGAATTATGCACTTAACTGCTGAGATTCGCTCAGTGCACAGCCTCAGGTGCGCTTTGCGAATTTGCCTTGATTTTCTCTTTTTCTGATGTAATTCGCTTAGCGAACTAATACTGGTGCGCTTTGCGAATTATTGAGTTTTGTCCCTCCAAATTGATTGATTCGCTCAGCGAACCAATAGTTGTGCGCTGTGCGAATGTATTCCTCTAGCTCTGCGAATTTCCCTTGCTGTGCGAGAATTGGCTGTCAACTTCACATTTATACAACTTTTCCTGAACAATAATTTACGAAACACTCTGCTACAAATTACAGCTTTTCACTGAGTAAAAACATGAATAATTACATGATTAAGGTAATTTATAAGTGTAAAAATATTTGTTTTTCACACTTATCAACTCCCCCAAACTTGAATTATTTCATGCCCTCAGGAAATCACAAAAACAATTGAACAACACAATACAGACCTTTGATGTTTTGATAGAATGACTTTACACATCAGACAAATCACATGCACTCCTGAGGATTCAAACAAATATGACATGGTCCAGTTCTCAAAAATTCATCTGTATATAGAATATGCACAACCAGATCAAAATAATTCTCACCTCTCAAAGTGTTTGTCCTCACATGACAGTAGAATTGTCTTAGAACTTCATCAGCTTTTGCCTTTCATTTGATTCACACACTTCACACACTATTGGTTAAGTCTAAAGGTCTTTTCAGGAAGAGGCTTGACTTGGCTAGAAAAAGAATAATGGTTTTTCTTGGATTCAAAAAACACCTATTAAGAAGAGAACAATTTCAATTCCCAATTCAGTACTCAAATCCCCAACATGTATCATTTATCACACACCATTTTCTTTTACAGCTCAACCTTCTTTTTCAATTTGAGCACAACATTATTATTATTATTATTATTATTTTTATATATCTTTTCTTCCCCCAAACTTAAATTCAACCTTAACCTCACAAATTTACAATACATGTTCTCTTCTAAGGTGTAAGGTAGGATAAAATATTAAGCTCAAGGTGAAAGAAGGAATTAAGGCTCAAAAAGGTTTAACAAATGAATCACAGTGTCACAGGGTTGGCTATCTGGCCAAGTAGCTGCATAAACAATATCAAACAGGGCCTTTTTCATCCTTAACCAAAGTGTGTGTATACGTAGAATCAAACTCATGCAAAAGCTAATTTCATATCTAGACAACTCTTTATCTCTCAATCAGTAGCTCTCAACACTCACAGATCTGGTTATATTCTAACACACAGATAAATTCTGAAACACAATAACCACAACATACAAGTAATCATCCTCAAGAATCACATAACATAATCAGAAAATGCATAGTCATTAAATCAAAACATCAACGTCAAAGTCTTTACACATAAACATAAAGGGTAACAGAGTTCCACAATAACTAAACTGAACATAAAAAGAAACATGAAAACATAACATAGAACAGGCAACATGAAGAGCATCTGTCATCAGCTCTCTACCACGACCCATCTGGTCCAGCTCTCCACTGACTATGCTGTGTGTGCTGACTCTGCTGCATCCACCTAGGGTCCGGCTCCTCTGGCTCCTCATGACCCTCATCATCAGCCGTCATGTCCTCCTGCTGATACTCTGTTGTGTATGCTGGGAAAGCTCTCCCCCACCTAGACTCAGGCCTGTCCTCAGGCCAAGGAATGTGCTCGACAAACTGGTCGCCATTCATCATGGAATCTGCAGGAACGCCAGGTAGACCTAATGAAAGCTGGTACATACTGTCCTGCAAAGAGACCTGTCCCTGCCGCATAGTGTAGCACCAGTCGCGAAAGTCATCCATCCTCGCCATACTCTGGGTCATATAATCAGTCAGCATATCGGGAGGAGGAGCAGTATGGGATGACTGTGGTGGCCTAGCTGCTCGTCTGCGTGGAGGAGGAACAGGAGGAGGGGCATCAGAAGCAGACGACTCCCCTCTGTTAACACAGTTACGGTCAAAGAATCTTTTGTTGAGAGGGGGTTGCAGTTTCAATGTGATATCAGATACCCCTGCAACTCCATTTGCTTTACATAAAGCAGTCACCAAGGCAGGGAATCCAAATTTGCAGGAGTCATTATGAGCCATCAATGAAATCTCCTGAGAGATGAATGCTCCTATATCCATACTGATACCTGTCATGATCCCATAGATCAAGTAAGAGCGCTCCAGGTTGATATCAGAGGTATGAGAGTTAGGGCAGATGTTGGTGAAAGAAAAAGTACTCCATATTGTGGCCACCGAGTTAAGATGCTTCCTCAATATTCTCACAGGTGTTCCACAAGTCCCAAGTTGGTATCCATAACCAGGCAGGCACAGGGTGGAAGCAATCAAATCATGATCAGGATGACCGGACATAAACGTGCCAAGTGGACACGGAATAAACATCAGTGTGTGCAGCAGCCTATTTAAGGCTTTCCGGTCATAACGAATAAGCTTCCCACGCACTGTAGAGGCTCTAGTGCTAGGAGTCTGAACTTGTTCGGGATCCCACGCGTTGGCATATAATTCTTTCACCAGGACCTCATCTATTTCATCTGGAAGGTTGGCTAACAAGTGATTCCATTTTCTCCTTGCCAACTCTTCCGAGATGTGGTCATATTCCCCCGGTTTCAGCTCTATCCTTCTCTCAGGCAAGAGTCCTCTGCCCATTATATTCTGATTGAACCTCTCTTGGGCAATTTCTGACATAAACCTGTTCTGATCAAAATTGAGAACCAGGTTCTCATCTTGTTGGACTGCTGGCTGTGATCTAGAAGAGGATCCTTTTGTGGCCTTCCTCTTCTTTTCGTATGCAGTGGGAACATGGTAAGTGTTTTTGGGAGGCATCATCTGCAAAACACAAACCCAGAACAAACAATTGTGGAAGAAGGAGTCAGATTATTCAAGAGAGTCTCGCCCAGGTCAATTTCGCTATGCGCACATAGCAGTGTGCGCTGTGCGACAATGCAAACTGTATTTGCTGAAAGGCGAGTCTCGCTATGCAACTTCAGTCGCTGAGCGAAAAACAGACCATTCGCAGTGCGACAGTGTCGCTTTGCGAAAATGTGTTAATGTGAGCAACATGTTATGCAATTCGCTATGCGCACACAGGTTTGTGCGCTCTGCGACAGATAAAATTCAATTATTTTCAGAATCAAATCTCGCTATGCGAAAATAGTCGCTGAGCGAGATATAATGCCTTCGCTATGCGACTCTGATCGCTGTGCGAAACTCAATTTTAAAAAAGTTAAATCCATTCGCTACGCGACGCTGGTCGCTATGCGAGACACCTTTTACAGAGACATTTCGCTATGCGACAGTGGTCGCTTTGCGAAAATCCAAACCTTTGAAGACCGAACAGAATTCGCTGTGCGCACATATGCAAAGAAATCGAAAAATATTGTATGCAAAGTTGTCGATTACGTTCGCACAGCGAATCCTATCTCTAACACAATGACTTCACAAAGACAATGCATAGACCGTTCATCAAAACATGGACAGGCAGATTCTCAATCATGCAATCACAATTCCTAATTTATACCTACGAAGACACGAAGAACATAGAACACAGGAAGAAAATAGACGAACCTGATACAGTGATAGTGAAGTGATGAAACAGAGACACGGATAAGAAGCACTTGAAATGGAAGAATTAAATCTTGAAAGCTTGGTAGTGGTGACAATGGATGAAGAACAAAGGTATTTGGGAGAGAGAGCGAAAATGGAGAAGATGGAAGAGTTGATAAGTGTGGAATGCAGAGAAGTGGGAAGTTTTAAAATTGTAACTCCCTTCTGTGTAGATTCGCCTAGCGCACCAGGGTCTGTGCGCTATGCGAATCAGAGTGCATTTAATGCACTCTCACTTTTTCGAACGTTTTAAAATTTTATTTTTTTTTATTTTTATTTTTTTTAACTGAATTTCATTCATTTTTTTTTTTAGAACATAAAGAAAATTCGCTTAGCGCACCAGCAAGGGTGCGCTGTGCGAATCAGTGCCACCAACACACTTCAAAATCAATTCGCAGAGCGCACCTCAGCTGTGCGCTTTGCGAATTAATTTGAAAAATTCGTCTCTCTCGCTCTGTACAGAATTTCACAGAGCGAATCTCCCAGTTCCTGACCTAGTGAGCCTTGTTCGCTTAACCACTACCGTTCGCTATGCGAATCGTTTTCAGAGAGTTCGCAGAGCGAATGATTTTCGCTATGCGAACAAGCATTTTTTTTAAGAATTTATTTAGTCGCCTAGCGCACCTCAGCTGTGCGCTATGCGACTAAAGCTTCAGAAATGGCTCTCATACATAATCAACACTTCCTCTCCACACTCAACTCAACAATTATACGAACAAAAGCACAACAAAGATTAAACACAAATATATACAAACCTGTGCTAGGGTGCCTCCTAGCAAGCGCTTCTTTAACGTCACTAGCTTGACCTAGAATCTCATGGCTCAGACAGTTTAATAATTGTGGTGAGACGTTCAACCTCACCACCCAAATAATGTTTCAGTCTCTGGCCATTAACAATCCAACTTCTTTGATCCTCAGAATTTGGATCCATTAATTCAACAGCACCATAAGGTTTGACTGCCTTAATCACAAAAGGACCAGACCATTTAGATTTCAACTTACCTGGAAACAGTTTGAATCTGGAATTGAACAACAGTACCTGTTGTCCAGGTTGAAATTCTCTTTTGATCAGCTTTTTGTCATGGTACATTTTGATCCTATCCTTGTATTTCCTTGAAGAATCATAGGCAGTCAACCTCATCTCCTCCAGCTCTTGCAATTGAAGCTTTCTTTTACCTGCACACAGAGAAGCATCAAAGTTCAGAAATTTTAAAGCCCAATATGCCTTATGTTCCATCTCAACAGGGAGATGGCACGACTTGCCATAGACTAATTGGTAGGGTGTTAACCCTACAGGAGTCTTCAAAGCAGTCCTATAAGCCCACAAGACATCATCCAATTTTGCCGCCCAATCCTTTCTTGAAGATGATACGCTCTTTTCCAGGATTCTTTTTATCTCCCTGTTGGAGACTTCAGCTTGGTCATTTGTCTGTGGATGATAAGGTGAAGCAATTGCCAATTGGGCATTACAGAAATGAGATCCTCCATCACTTATGAGGATCCTGGGCACACCAAATCTAGAGAAGATTTGTTTCTTGAGAAATTTGATCACTGTCTTGGCATCGTTCTTGTGGCATGCTGCAGCTTCCACCCACTTACTGACATAATCCACTGCAACTAAAATATATTCGTTGTTGTAGGAAGAAGGTAATGGTCCCATAAAATCCATTCCCCAACAATCAAATACTTCAACTTCTAAAATTGCCTGCAGTGGCATCTCATGTCTCTTTGAAATGCTTCCTGTTCTTTGGCATTTATCACAACCTCTTGCATGTGCATGTGCATCTTTGAACAAGGTTGGCCAATAGAAACCAGATTGAAGCACTTTGGCGGCGGTCCTTTCTCCATTAAAGTGACCTCCATATGGCGAATTATGACAATGCCATAGGATTCCAGCAGCTTCTTCTGATGTAACATACCGCCTGAGTAAGTGGTCAGCACCCAGCTTGAAGAGATAAGGATCATCCCAAATATATTCTTTGGAATCATGAATGAACTTCTTCTTCTGCTGCCAAGTCAGGTCATCAGGGAGAATTCCTGCAGCCTTAAAATTTGTCATATCTGCGAACCATGGCCTCTGTTGAATGAGCATCAGACGCTCATCAATGAATTCTCCCTTAATTTCTTCCTCTTTATCAGTCACCTCAGTGTTAAGAAGGCGAGACAAATGATCAGCAATGACGTTCTCACTCCCCTTCTTATCTTTGATTTCCAAATCAAATTCCTGCAACAGTAAAACCCATCTTATGAGACGTGGCTTAGAATCAGACTTTGCCAGTAAGTATTTGATGGCTGAATGGTCCATGTATATGATAACTTTAGACCCTATCAGATACGGTCTAAACTTTTCAAGAGCGTACACAATCGCCAAAAATTCCTTTTCAGTTGTGGCATAATTTAATTGTGCACCATTCAGAACTTTACTGGCATAATGAATAACGTGAAAAATTTTGCCACGTCTCTGTCCTAACACAGCCCCTATAGCATAATCACTTGCATCGCACATTAACTCAAAATCTTGAGTCCAGTTTGGTGCGACTACAACAGGGGCTGAGATCAGCTTCTCTTTCAATATTTCAAAAGCTTCTTGACACTCCCCATCAAACTCAAATGGAGTGTCCTTCACAAGCAAGTTGCAAAGGGGTTTAGCAATCTTGGAGAAATCTTTTATAAATCTCCTGTAGAATCCAACATGTCCAAGAAAGCTTCTTACCCCTTTGACATTTAAAGGAGGTGGTAGCTTCTTTATCACATCAACTTTGGCTTGATCCACACCTATTCCCCTGGATGAGATCTTATGCCCAAGAACAATTCCCTCACGAACCATAAAGTGACATTTTTCCCAATTTAAAACAAGGTTCGTGGCAATACATCTTTTCAAAACTACATCCAGGTTCTGTAAGCATAAATCATATGACTTTCCAAAGACTGAGAAATCATCCATAAATACTTCAATGCAATTCTCTACCAAATCAGCAAAAATGGCAAGCATGCAATGTTGGAATGTGGCAGGCGCATTACAAAGACCAAAAGGCATCCTTCGATATGCAAACACACCAAAGGGACAAGTGAAAGCGGTCTTTTCTTGATCTTCAGGATTCACTACTATTTGATTGTACCCGGAATACCCATCCAGGAAACAATAGTAGGCTTGTCCTGCTAGCCTTTCCAACATTTGGTCCATAAAAGGGAGAGGAAAATGGTCTTTCCTGGTGGCTTGATTTAACTTTCTGTAATCTATACACATTCTCCACCCTGTGACTGTTCTTGTAGGAATTAACTCATTTTTCTCATTCTGAACAACAGTCATACCCCCTTTCTTAGGGACAACATGCACAGGACTAACCCAAGCACTGTCAGATATAGGATATATCATTCTTGCTTCAAGCAATTTAAGCACTTCCTTTCTCACCACCTCTTTCAAAGTAGGATTCAACCTCCTCTGTGGTTGTGCTATGGGTTTATAGTCCTGTTCCATCATGATTTTATGCATGCAGTAGGTTGGACTTATACCTTTCAGATCAGAGATGTGCCAACCTATTGCCTTTTTGTTCTTTTTCAAAATTTTTACCAGTTTTTCCTCTTCACTGTTTGACAGAGAATTGCTTATAATCACAGGCTTTTTAGAATTTTCCTCCAGAAACACATACTTGAGGTGATCAGGAAGCATTTTCAATTCCATCTTGTCCTGATCATCCAAGTCAGCCTTTTCTAATTTTTCCACTTTCACATCAGTGGAATTCTCCTCTTGCAATTTTTCCAGATGTTGTGAAATCTCCTCCACTTCAGATTCTTCTTCAACAGTGAGCTCTTCACATGCATCAACCAAAACACGCTCTAATGGAGATTTCACATACATCTGACTTTTAACTTTCTCTACCACATCATCCAATACTTCAACTCTGAAACAGTTCCCTCTATCTTTTGGGTGTTGCATAGCTTCCACAACATTAAAGGTAACTGTTTCATCATGTAACCTCACCTTCAAATGACCATCATCAACATCAATTATGACTCTAGCAGTCTTCATGAAAGGTCTACCCAATATGAGGGGGACTTCAGTATCCTCCTCCATGTCTAAAATAACAAAATCCACTGGAAAAGTGAATTTGTCAACTTTCACCAAGACATCTTCAATAACTCCATATGGGTACTTTACAGACCTATCTGCTAGCTGAAGAGTCATCCTTGTTGGTTTTACTTCCATGTCCCCTATCTTCTTTAACATAGACAAGGGCATTAAATTAATTCTTGCCCCTAAGTCTATCAACGCTTTTCCAATGGGGAGCTTTCCAATTGTACATGGAATAGTAAAACTTCCAGGGTCTTTGAATTTAGGAGGGAGAAGTTTTTGGATGATGGCACTACAATTCCCTTGCACCTCAATTGTTTCTTCCTCAATATACTTCCTCTTTTTGGTCAACAGATCTTTCATGAATCTAGCATAAGAGGGCATTTGTTGAAGTGCTTCTGAAAAGGGAATTGTGATTTCCAGCTTTTTGAAGAGAGCCATGAATCTAGAAAATTGACTTTCCTTTTCCTTTCTAGAATATGTCTTAGGATACGGTAAAGGATTAACAATCTGTTTGCCCTTATGACTCTCTTCCTCTTCTTTCTTTTTATCTTCTTCTTCCTCTACGTTATCTTCTTTCTTTTCCTGCTCTTCACTTACTTTCTCTTTTTCATCCTCCTCTCTCACAACTACATTTTCTAACACTTTACCACTTCTTGTAGTAATAGCTTTGCAATGCTCTTTTGGATTCGGTTCAGTGTTAGCTCCAAATGTGTTCACAGGCTTCTCTTCTAATTTCTTGGCCAACTGACCCATTTGAACTTCTAAATTCCTTATAGAAGCATCTGTACTCTTTTGATTTGATAAGGACATTTGCATGAATTGTTGAAGAGTTTCTTCCAGTTTTGATGTCCTATCAGAAAGAGTAGGTTGTTGTTGAAACTGTGGAGGTGGTGGTCTACTGGAACTTGCCTGACTCATGCTAGGATGAGGTTTCCATCCTTGATTATAATTTCCATAATTTCCTTGACGGCCTTGATTTCCCATATAATTAACCTCTTCCTTTGCCTTAGTCTGTAGAGCACACTGATCATATTGGTGCTCCCCACCACACAGTTCACAACCTTGCACAGTATGTTGTGCCTGTGACACATTTTGAAGTTGCAGTTGTGATACCTTTTTCATCAGAGACTCAAGCTGTTGAGTCATAATTTTGTTTTGGGCTAATAAGGCATCTTGGGATTGCAACTCAAACATTCCCTTCTTTTGGGTTTGCCCTCTCTCAGTTTGAACATCGTTATCACATGATGCCATATTTTCAATGATCTCAAGGGCTTCATCAGGTGTCTTCCACCTAATGTTACCTCCTGCTGAGGCATCTAGCATTAGCTTTGTGTGAGATTTTAAACCTCCTAAGAACAGGTTTAATTGAGTGGGAACGTCAAACCCATGAATGGGAGTCTTTCTAAGCAACCCCTTGAACCTATCCCATGTTTGACTCAAAGTCTCTTCAGATTCCTGTTGGAAAGATGATATCTCTTGCTTGCCTTTATTGATCTTGGATTGAGGGAAATATTTGTGCAAAAACTTTGCCACCACGTCATCCCAACCAGTCAGACTTCCCTCAGGAAAAGAATTTAACCATTTCTTGGCATTTCCAGCCAAAGAAAAAGGAAAGAGACTAAGTCTGATTGCCTCATCTGACACGTTCAACATTTTCACTGTATTACAGTATTCATTAAAAGTTGCCAGATGATCGTAAGGATTTTCGTGTGACAATCCTGAAAATTGATTACTTTGAACAAGGTGAATCAATGCAGGCTTCATTTCCATATTAGGCGCATTCACCACAGGTCGGGCTATACTGTTGAAAGATGAAGGTACAGCCACTGAAGCAAAATCTTCCAACGTACGCCTATCTCTCTGTTCATTATTATTTCCATCCATATTTTTATCCTCTTGATCAGATGAAGATACAGTGTTGGAAGTAGCAGATAAGCTAGCTTCTCTAGCTTCTTTTTTCCTATTTTCTCTTCTACGCCTACTGTTATTTCTACGGGCAGTTCTCTCAATCTCAGAATCAAACAATAAATTCTCAGATTTTGTTCTGCGTCTCATGCAGAAAAAAAATCTCAACAGTTCAGCCCACAGAAATAACATAGGAACAGAACAACACAATATATACAGATGTACGAAAATTAAAACAATGGATTTACAGATAATGGAACAGAATTGAAATTGATACACAATAAATTGAATAACAAAACAATCAAAATCCCCGGCAACGGCGCCAAAAACTTGATAACTTTTTGGCAAGTATACCAAATCGTTACAAGTAATACAGTGATAAGAAAAGTATCGTTCTCCTCAGGAAATTTGTGTTTCGTTATTTAATTCAGAAATTATATCAAATTCAATTCGTGTTGATGAAAGTTGCTTTGATTTTTGCATAAAGAACACAGAATTTAACAAATTAAAAGTTAAGATGAAAATATGATACGAACAATCATTGGAATTGATTTCAGACTAACATCTCAGTAACATCCTGTACAATATATGACTTGTTCATGCATTCACAAGTTGATATCTTACTTTAATTCCTTAAAACAAGTTCTAAAATTATTCCTTAAATTATTAATTCCTTAATTAATTTAATGAATAATTTTGCATTAAGTTCTATCGTTCTGAATGACCAAAAGCATTTAAGCTATTCCTAGCGTAATCACTTTTAGCTTCTTTTCTTACGTTTCTGGTTCTAAAAATACTTCCCAGTACAAAAAGAGCCTTTAAGAAAAATTATACTTCCATATAATCAAAATCAAGTCAAGAAAAGAACACAAACAGATACATTTATTGATCAGGACAATTACATCAATGTTTTGCCATACAACCAATTCCAATGAAAGAAAATTTAGCCTATCCTAGACATCACAAACGTACTCATTTCAGCAATTCCTTGCATCATGTGTAGTCTTGATGTCTTCAGAGAGTCTTCTGGTCTTCAGAGAAGTTCTGTAAATTTTTCTTGTGTGTCTCCAGATCATTTTTTTTCTCTGTCACGTAACATTAAGAGCCAGTTAATTTTTCTGTAACTTGCACCATTCGCTCAGCGCCCAGAAACAGATTCGCTGTGCGAATTAATTTTGAATTATGCACTTAACTGCTGAGATTCGCTCAGCGCACAGCCTCAGGTGCGCTTTGCGAATTTGCCTTGATTTTCTCTTTTTCTGATGTAATTCGCTTAGCGAACCAATACTGGTGCGCTTTGCGAATTATTGAGTTTTGTCCCTCCAAATTGATTGATTCGCTCAGCGAACCAATAGTGCTGCGCTGTGCGAATGTATTCCTCTGGCTCTGCGAATTTCCCTTGCTGTGCGAGAATTGGCTGTCAACTTCACATTTATACAACTTTTCCTGAACAATAATTTACGAAACACTCTGCTACAAATTACAGCTTTTCACTGAGTAAAAACATGAATAATTACATGATTAAGGTAATTTATAAGTGTAAAAATATTTGTTTTTCACACTTATCAAAAAACGAGTGAACATTGTATTAGTTTGTGTAACTTTGTTTAGCTTTTGGACAAAATAGGTTGCTAAAGTCATTTGTAACATGAACATATTAGTTGTAATTTGGTTTTATAAGTTTGCATGTGATAAATATGCAAATTTGCCTCAATATAATGTTGTTACTTACATTTTCAATTTCATCTGATATTGTAAATTGAAACTGTGATTTTGTTTCTATTGGTAATGAATAAAGTTTGGATTGAAATGTTGGAATGAAGGAAAGAAGGATTATGTTACATACAAAATAATTTTGTTTATAGAACAATAAGTTATGAATGCAGGACAAAAATGTATGAATCAATAGAAAAACTTATGCAGCACCATAAATTTGTAGTGGTAATCGTTTACCACACCCTCGTAAACGATTACCAGAACCATTTCAGTCATTTGGACACAAACTCTGACAGAGGGATCCCCTGTGTTGTTCCCAGAGGACCAGGGTTGTCATACTTGGTTTTTCACTGTGCTTGGTTGTTTTAATGTAACTTAGAGGTTTGGGTGCTTTTTTTAGATTGTTCTTGGTCATGCTTGGGTTTGGAACTTAGGGGTCATGTGGGTTGGAGGTTGGAAGTCAAGTTGTACATATTCTGCTGTGGTAATCGTTTACCACACCCTCGTAAACGATTATCAGAACCATTTTAGTCATTTGGACACAAACTCTGACAGAGGGATCCCCTGTGTTGTTCCCAGAGGACCAGGGTTGTCATACTTGGTTTTTCACTGTGTTTGGTTGTTTTAATGTAACTTAGAGGTTTGGGTGCTTTTTTTAGAGTGTTCTTGGTCATGCTTGGGTTTGGAACTTAGGGGTCATGTGGGTTGGAGGTTGGAAGTCAAGTTGTGCATATTCTGCTGTGGTAATCGTTTACCACACCCTCGTAAACAATTATCAGAACCATTTCAGTCATTTGGACACAAACTCTGACAGAGGGATCCCCTATGTTGTTCCCAGAGTACCAGGGTTGTCATACTTGGTTTTTCACTGTGCTTGGTTGTTTTAATGTAACTTAGAGGTTTGGGTGCTTTTTTTAGATTGTTCTTGGTCATGCTTGGGTTTGGAACTTAGGGGTCATGTGGGTTGGAGGTTGGAAGTCAAGTTGTGCATATTCTGCTGTGGTAATCGTTTACCACACCCTCGTAAACGATTATCAGAACCATTTTAGTCATTTGGACACAAACTCTGACAGAGGGATCCCCTGTGTTGTTCCCAGAGGACCAGGGTTGTCATACTTGGTTTTTCACTGTGCTTGGTTGTTTTAATGTAACTTAGAGGTTTGGGTGCTTTTTTTATAGTGTTCTTGGTCATGCTTGGGTTTGGAACTTAGGGGTCATGTGGGTTGGAGGTTGGAAGTCAAGTTTTGCATATTTTGTTGTGGTAATTGTTTACCACACCCTCGTAAACGATTACCTAAACCATTTTAGTTATTTGGACACATACTCTGACAGAGGGATCCCCTGTGTTGTTCCCAGAGGACCAGGGTTGTCATACTTGGTTTTTCACTGTGCTTGGTTGTTTTAATGTTGTGTTACTGGATAATAATTTTGGTGAAATTAATGATGGATACAACACACAAATTGCATTACTTAACCGAACTTCATTCATCCAAACAAAGTTCGATTCATACATTCATTACGATAACTTCCATATTGACTACAACACTAAAAATTTAGAGTAATAAATTTTTTTTCAATTAATATGTTGTAATATTGTGTTGACAATGTATAGTTATCATTAATCATTGCTTAATCTTTGTGCAGATTATTTAAGGATAAACATGGATGCATGGGAAGACCTGGTGTATGATGATGACGTGCTTGAATCTTTTGTGACCCTGGTCCTCTGGATGTCATCCAGGGGATCCTGCTGATGAGGTTTGTGTCCAAATCCTTGATTTGGACACTGGTAATCGTTTACGGCCACTTGTAAACGATTACAAGTGGTTTTTCTGCAACACAACATTTTGGACTTCATCCACCCCCCATGGACTCACACATGGTCAATTTTATGACCTCTTTAGGTGTCCAAACAACACCTCCCACACTGTACACACACTGGGCAACTCATTACCCTTTCAAAACTTGAAAAAAATCAAAATTAGTGACCCTGGTCCTCTGGGTGTCATGCATGGGATCCTGCTGATGAGGTTTGTGTCCAAATCCTTGATTTGGGCACTGGTAATCATTTACGGCCACTTGTAAATGATTACAAGTGGTTTTTTTGCAGCACAACATTCCGGACATCATCCACCCCCCATGGATTCACACATGGTCAATTTTATGACCTCTTTGGGTGTCCAAACAACACCTCCCACACTGTACACACACTGGGCAACTCATTACCCTTTCAAAACTTGAAAAAAATCAAAATTAGTGACCCTGGTCCTCTGGGTGTCATGCAGGGGATCCTGCTGATGAGGTTTGTGTCCAAATTCTTGATTTGGACACTGGTAATCGTTTACAGACACTTGTAAACGATTACCAGTGGTTTTTCTGCAGCACAACATTCTGGACTTCATCCACCCCCCATGGACTCACACATGGTCAATTTTATGACCTCTTTGGGTGTCCAAACAACACCTCCCACACTGTACACACACTGGGCAACTCATTACCCTTTCAAAACTTGAAAAAAATCAAAATTAGTGACCCTGGTCCTCTGGGTGTCATGCATGGGATCCTGCTGATGAGGTTTGTGTCTAAATCCTTGATTTGGACACTGGTAATCGTTTACGGACACTTGTATACGATTACCAGTGGTTTTTCTGCAGCACAACATTCTGGACTTCATCCACCCCCCATGGACTCACAATTTCATCATTATCTGGAGTTCATCCAACCTCCCACACTATACACACACTTTGAAATCCCAACCAATTTAAGAAGTTCATCTTTTATAACAATGACACTGCTAATATATATGTACATTGGTGTGGACTTCAACCAACCACAAAAACATTAGTTTGTTTTATGTAAATCAATTCTTAACATCCAAGCAAGGAAAATGAATAAAATTTGCAAATTACCATCTCATTAACAAACTAATTATATTCATAAATATATATGATTTAAGTACAAGATGTCATAAATTACAGTGTACAGTGCACAGTGTAATTTCAAATACATGTTCATCTAATTTAAATTACAAATGCTAACGATCCTACAAAAATCCATATTCGTGTAGCGCCTCCATTCTTGCAATGTTGTCGTTGTCGAGGATCCACTCCTTTACGTAATTTTTTCTAATTTCACGCAAATCTTCCTGAAACAAAATGTTCTTTACTTAAGATATAAACAACACCATCATTTCAACTTCCTAACAATGTAAATTATGCTTACATTCGTATACTGCGGCATGCTCTTGCCGTTGTATTTGTCCACCCCATCCCAAATTTCCATTGCTTTTAACATTACCACTCCACAATCGAATCTTAAATCAATAACTAAAATATATAACTTCTGACAACATAAATTCATGAAACGAACATATTATATACTTCAAAAACTTACAAGTTTGGTTGGGTCGGGATGTTTGACATTGTCACAGGCAAAGGAGGAATACTACCCTCCTGTCTATTGTTCAACAAGCACAAAAATCTGGCCATATTTTTTTCCTGACAACACATTACATTAACAAGCAAACAACAAATATCATTAAATGACATCATCAATATTACTTAAAAACAAAAACTATGAAATCATACCACAAATGTGTCAATCCTCCTCCTATCAGGTACAACCTTGTTTAATGAGTCAATAACAGATATTTGTAATGTTCTGAAATTAAGGGCATAACACCACCAGTGTTCTTCATGGCAAAATGGCATAAACAACTACAAACACAAGAAATGAAATATGAATCCATGATCGTTCGTACTACATTTGTCAAAAATAAGGTAACATATTAAAGTAACTCACAAACTCAGCTGTGCGAATGTCTTCAAGTCCAAAATAATCGGACCACATGTAGCTCGCATAATTACGCAGCATATACACATGTTGATTTTTTTCCATCTTCCTATAGTCACTGCAAATATGACTCTGTCAACAATTCCAAAAAACGTTAATGACTTTTATATTCTTTCTACCAAAAAATATATCATATTACACAAATTATGATTCACTATGATTTACCGAGTATAAAGAACTAAAATGAACCCTCTTCACTACACTGCTCAACCTTTTTTCAAAGTGCATGAACGTCGTAGAGGCAAATAACACTACCTAATCAATTCAAATTGACCAAATTAATAACATAAATAACAACAATACAATATGTAACACAACTAACGTCACACTAACCAGGTTATGAACAAATGTACGTGGTGCTAAGCACTGCATATATTTTGTGGTCAAGGATTGGCCAATGATGTCGCAAATCACCCTAGAGAAATCAAAATATGAACATTCAATCACACAACAACACCTTTAACAGACCACAAATGAAATACAAAACATTTACCTCTGCGGTGCATCTTTATGTCTAACGCTCACTGCAGTGCATAGTTTGTCAACATCTACATCGGTGGCTGGATCACCAACAAAGGTGCGCAACGGCACATGTTCTTCAGCAACAACTTCTTCATTGTCACCATCATCATCAACATGAATATATTCAGGAACATGCTCTCTTGGTGAATCTTTCTCACATGGTTCACCTTTGTGATGTTTTGGTGCTGGTTCTTCATCCGCCAAAGGCCGTTCATGAACTCCAACACCATTTCCTTCATTGTCATGTTTTGGTGCTGGTTCTTCATCTGCCAAAGGCCGTTCATGAACTCCAACAGCATTTCCTTCATTGTCATGTTTTGGTGTTGGTTCTTCATCCGCCAAAGGGTCTCCATGAACTCCAACACCAATTCCTTCATCACCTCTTGCAACACCTTCTTCGTCATGACAAACATCTGCTTCTTTGTCTTTCAATGGCCATTGAAGAACCTCCATTAACTCGTTGGTGAGGAAAGCAATTCTAGAACTCAAGTATATTAATTCAGAATTGGTTTTGTTTACTATCTCCTGTGCACCCTCTTCCCAAGTGCCATCATCGGAGCTATCTTCATCTGTTTCCGGAAGGGTGGACGTGGACGGTTCAACCTTTGTTTCTTCACTGTCTCCTCCCTCCTCCATGCCAAAGACAGCACGCACCTTGGCCTTCACACGGTCGTTCCTACTGAGGTACCACTGCGTATTTAACTATAACAAACACAAACTACAAAATTAGTCAAATATATACATCAATAATTACGAAAAATAAATCATCAACACTTTCAAAGGCTTACTTGTCCGTTCTTGAAGACAGCTTCAATTGTTTCTTTGGTTCCCGTATAAGGGAACCATCTCCAAATGCGCGGGAATAGCCTCTGTGAACGATGACCGTGCAATGAGAGTCTCTTCACCGCCCAAGCCTTAAAATATGAAAACAAACATTTAGCAATTGTAGACAAAGCTTACAAACAAATTTGTCCAGTGACTAATGTTACCTGCAATACAGCTACATTGCCACTCAAATCCATCGACTTGGAGATTTTTTTGGATATTATTTTGATCTTACACTTGTGTAAATTTTGTACAAGGTTTTGATGTACAACAGAAGCCCAGTCATACAAACATAAACTGTCTAAATCATCTAACACTGAACAAGGCATGTTACAAACATGCAAGGACTTCCTAGGGAAATAAAATGTAACCAAACAAATAAAAATGTATAACCTACAAACTACATCTACATCTACGGCCTCATCCGTTACAATCAAATCAAACATGTCAATTAGGTCCTCCTTTGTCGTGGTACTCGGATTGAACATGTCACCAAGCAAACCCACAACACAATCATCAAACGGTACATCTAGACCACCTAAGTCTAAACTGGTGGCCATGAAAAAACATCAACAGGATTAAAAGGCACTAAACGTTGACACACCCTAAGACTCAAATCTTTCCCCACCCAACTTTTTACCATCAACCTCAACAATTGTATGTTTACTTCAATAGGGTTCATAAGGTTCAAACAACACTTAAATGGCGTCATATTAATACGGTCTATATGCGGTTGTCGTAGTTTGGTGTTCATTTCTAGAATCTTGGCCGAATCCATGAATATCCGAAGTCTCCACTACAAAACAATTACAGAACATACAATAAATACTAACAAAAACACCTTATAAATCATCCCTAACAATAAATGATTCAATATTCGAAATGTAAGTCTTACACTTTGTCTTCTTCGTGGCATTGCTCCTACAAAGATAGCAATGTGGACAGAAATAGTTAGGTTTCCCTAAAATTAAAAACTTTTGCAAAAACAAATGGACCACAATACCCAACCTTCGAAAAACCCTCAGAAACCGAGAACGAATGTGAGGCAACGACACCCAACGAACGAGAAAACGATTCTGACAGCCAAGAGTCTGACAGCGAGATTAACAACCTTCCGAGAGCAAGATTCGGAGAGCAGAAAACACCACGATTCCGATACCACGGTGAGAAGGCAAAAGCGCAAGAGAGCGAGAAGGAGAAACAGAGCAAGAGAGCGAGAAGGCAAAAAGACAAAGTCTGAAACCGTGCTCAATGAAAGACGCCAACTATAAAATTTTCATTCGAAAACCATTATCCAAAATACCCCTCACTTCCCATTATGCCCCTCACTTAAGTGACTTCTCTCACCGTTTTTCAGCCACTGAGGACACGCCATGTGGCGTTGTCAAAAGTGTGTCAAAAAACGTTGTCAACAAAACGTTTTCCTATTATTATATATGTGAATATTTTACGTGCAAAGCAGCGTAAGTCATTTTAAGAGGTCTTAAAACAAGGTTGGAACATCTTTTAACTGAAAAATAATAATAGTTCATATAATATAATAGAGATTGAATTAAGAATAATTCATTTCAGTAGTTGGACAAAAGCCAGGATATACTTTATATTAAGTGGAGTGCATCATACTTCATTTAATATTTTAATGCTTTTTAAAGACAAGTCTTTTGTATTTTGACACGTGACGTCAATATATAATCAGCTGAATATTTGTTGAAAAGTTTTAGAATATTATATCATCTTTAATATGCAACTGTATGATAGAATATAGCAAATACCGAGAATATATCCCCCTTTTTTTTAAACATATTTTATTCCTCCCACTCATCCTTTCTTTCTTCGATTAAACACTATTTTTATAACCTAAAATAGACCCATCTCTTCTATCAAAATTTGCAAATTTATATAAACAAAATAAATATGATTTTGATGTTGGTGTTAATTAAGACTAAGATTAAATTATAATATATATAAATAAATGTAAATTTTATTTTAACAATTTTTGCTTTTACCATACATAGTTTTGTTTTAAGTTCATTTTCTAAAAAATGCGACTGAAAGATTTGACGATGGAGAAAAAATGGCGTTTCAATATCTTCCTCTGGTTAGAAGGGTCTACACTTTGGAGGAAAAGAAAGTGATATAGGTTCTACCTAAATACACTTTTTATCCTATTTTGAATAAAACAAAGAGAAAATTTATGTCAGTATATAGATAAAAATATTATATATATATTCTTTCGTTTTCTTTATTATTATATAATCTAATAAATTGCATTTCGAATTATATTTTCTTTACTTTTTCCTTCATAAACTAAAAATACACAAAATATAGAAGTAGCTTACTCAATTGAATATAGTGTGCATTCTATGATCAATAATTATTTATAAATAAATAAAAAATATAGATAGCAGTAATTTCAGTAACTAATAATCTTGAACTCCAATTTAACTATATACATTTGTGTTACAAATATTCATAAAATAATTTTTCGAAAGAAAAATACTTCAAACCCTAGAAACTGAAAGAAAACCTAGAAAATTCCAAATATAAGATTGTACGAAAATCTAGATATACCTTGTTATTTAGGGCATAGAGGTGGTGGCTATTATATATAAAGAAAATAAAAATGAGAAACAATGTGAATGTTATAGTTGAAATTGGAAAGGAAAAGGTATAGGAAAGAATACAGCCTCATGAAAGTGACTCCATGGTGCAACAATGGCTTTTTATGGGAAAGAGGGCAGCATTTGAAGGCACTAGGGTTTTTGGTGAATAGGCACATGACACATATAAAGCTCTTTGGGGAATCCTACTTTTTCTGTCAAACAGACACCACTAAAGGAGAGAGTACCCTCTCAAAAGAAACTAAAGTTAGGCAAATCAAATAGTTTTTATCATGGTACCTTTTTTTACCATTTTCTAAACTAAATTCAATCTAAAACATTAGGTATATATATATATATATATTTTATATGATTTGTCCAAGATAAAGTAAAATTTCTTTTTCAAATGTGGATAGGGTGTATTTTGACAGTTTTAAGTATGACATGTCAATAAGTTACGAAAAACGTTAGAGACTCATATTTGTTAAGAAATAGTTAATTCATTTTTATAAAATTGACTTTTAATGTAAAGTTTATATTCATTATAAAGTTATCTTATCTCCACTTGATGTGAGATCTCCAACATATCACTCTCCTCATGTCAGAAATATATATATCTCAAGTGTGAGATTAAACATTAATTGATGATATAATAGTTAATCCATAGTTGGTGACACAATAGACTCAATAAATCTCTCCATAATAAGTGACACAATAGGTTCAATAATAAAAAATCTCGCTAGGCTTTAAATCATGGTTTTGATATCATGTTAAAAAGTAAACTTTAAATTTAATTCTACCTCACAAAAAAGACTTGTAAAGTAGAGTTTACACCCATTTATAGACTATAAATTTGTCTTATCTCTAATCAACGAGAGATCTCCACCAATTCAAAAATATTTTCTTAGTATAAAATGAAATTTCAAGACACAAAATAGATTATATTGCACCAAATTTTTTTTATCATATTTATTCACCCCAAACTCCATATTAAAAAATAGAATAATAGTTATATAGAATATATATATATAAATAAAGGAAACAAAATATTTTTATAAGCTTAAAAGTATATATCTTAAATTTGATGCAGTATGTCCAAATTTAATTGAACCACACAGGAAAATAATAATATAGTAAAAATAAATGTTTATAAATGAAAATAAAATAAAATATTCAACGTAAGAGAAAACACATTACTTAATTAAAAAAAATAACTTATGTATTCTTATTAAAACTAAGGACTCATCTATTATATATATATATATATATATATATATATATATATATATATATATATATATATATATATATATATGCATGAACAGAGTAATAATCAATTATATCCTTTTCTTCTTCTGAAGGTCCATCAAATTACTTCTTGAAATTATAGCTATTAATCACTCGATTACGCCCGTAAAGTTATAAAATAAATAAATGCAATACTTATTTTTGATAATTATTTATTAATTTAAGTTATAAAATCAGCACCAGTCAAATTATTCTTTTATATTGTAAAATCAATCAATTTAGTCACTAAAGGTTTCTTACTTTATAAGTCGTTTTGATTAATGTGCAAAAAGTCATAGATTAAATTTATCAATAAATTTTAAAGAACAAAATGATTGATAACCATAAAAAATTATACACTAAAGTAACCATTTCTTTAGAAAACAAAAAGTGCACTTGGAAAAAATGATGGGTGCAAATGAAGAAAATTTTTAATAAGTATAAATCTTGATAATGGATCATTTGAAAATTTAAGAAAATCATATATTATTAACTTATAATATTATGGGATAAACAAATTAACTTGACACCACTTGTTGATCTTGAAATGATTTTTCTCTCAAATAATAAGGCAGGTTGAGTTCAAATTCATTCAAAATATCATTTTTACCATAACAACTTTATAAAAAAAAACGAAAACAAATTATACTAATTTTTATAAGTTAAAATTAATTCCCATATAGATTAAAATAAATTTTTAGAAATTATATATATATATATATATATATATATATATTTAACATGATATTTTTAAAATATAATTTTTCTTTCAATTTTATTTTGTAAAAATTCTTATTGAGAATTTGGTTAAAATATAAATTCTAATGCTGCAACAATGACAGAAAGTAGAAAATGAAAAAGTATATGCTAGCAAAGCATCTATTATGACCCAAAGATGCAAAAATCTTAGCAACTTTACCAACTTTTACGACTAACCAACACTTTTCCATTATTTTTACTGTTCCAAAAATTTATTTGGTCAAAAAAATAATTTATGCTTTCATCTTTAAGTACTATTGGATATGATAAAATCCAAATTGGGTCCCTTATGCCTTGTTTGGTTTTACACCTTCACTCGCTTATTTAGGTTAAATTTAAAACATACAAATCACTTCTTTGCATAAAAAAGAAAACTGGAATCTTACAAACACTTCCCTACACGTTGCCAATGCTTAATGCCACACTCATGTGTTTTTTTCTTTTAAATGAAAATGCCTTGCACTAATTAAGTTATTTGGTATCAATGAATATATTTTTCCTTCACTAATTCATAAATGTATGTAGATAGGGTGATATACTATTTGTATGTGACCGAAGATCTTTAGTTATGTCAATTATATTTTTTTTAGTTATTTAAGACAAACACATAATATTGTTTATTGGGTATCTAGTATAAGATAGTTTGCAGTCAATAAGACGACTATTGGATGTTTCATGAATTGATCACTTAGTTGAACATCAAGTATTAGGTACTGGGAACTAAACTTTCTATACCAGAGACTGCATCAACTTTGATATCAAAGCCACTAATTAAACTAGAATACCGTCTACCGATCTTTTATCATTTTTGTCGAGGACATTAAGTTGGTCATTGAGCCTCTGAACCAGTGGACCTGTAAATATGGCTCATTCGAGTGAGAACCCATGATCAACGGGGTAAATTTATAAATATTATTATAATCGTAGTTTGACTTTCACTTTTGCATTTAATTCAGATTTGACAAAAATATCCGACCAAGTACTAACTTGAGCGTTAGAGCATCTTCTACAGATATCCACTATAAAAATTCATGAAATTACTGAGTAAATTTTATTGACAAAAATAAATCTGTTTTGGTAAATTTGAATTACCGACAGGTTTTTGATATTTTAATTACCAAAATATGTATTATCAACATAATAATTCGCTGGTAAATCCGTCGATAGTAAATGTTTCATTTAGCAATAATTTTTTCTTGTTGATACATCCATCGATAAAGAGAGTGACAAATTTTTCGCTCAAATTTTGCGTTCAGTGTCATTGTATACACACGTTCATAACTTTTTCATCTTCTCAAAGACTCATATTCAGAGTTTTTTCATCTTGTCAAAGTCTTCCATCACCACTGCAACCCCTCTACTGCTACAACCTATCACTACTACAACCAAAAGTCTCATCATCGTTGTTTCCTACCACCACAACAACACCACTACAATCCACCACCACCACTACAACCCACCACCATTACAATAAGTGCCAACGACATCTTTCTTCCCTCCATCTTTCTCTCTCATATTTGAGAATCATCGAAAAATCTTACTATACTGAGAACAAAGCCCTAAACATCATTAACATGAGACTTTTTCCTCCTCTGCACGATGATTCCCTGTGATTTTGAATCGTGAAAATAAATTAATTGTTATAATGGTTGTTTGAGGATTAACAATGCTTAGTTGAATGACAAATATCACATAAATAAAAAAATAAATGAAAAAGAGAAAGAAATAATGAGAAAAAAGATAAACAAGATCATGTTTACTGACAAATTTTAGTGAGGAATTTTCGTCAACAATTATCATCAAATTTACAACATACATTGAGTTTCGTAATAACAATATCATGTCAAATTTAAAAAAAAGAAAAAATTTTAAAAGGTGAATTTTACTTTTTCATAACTGTTCTTTGTGGACTTTACACAAATAAATAAATTTAAAGTCTACTCTACTTTACTTTATTACATATTATTTATAAAAGGGACATTTTAAAGTGAGTAATTTTATTAAATATAATAATCTATTATTAAATGTTAATATATTTAAAATATAAGTAAATAATGTATTTTTTATTACGTATTAAGCTATATAAAATTTTACGTATATGTTACTATTTCTACAATACAACAATATATTTAGGATGATAAAACGAGTTTTTATTTCTGAGGTAGTCCCTCAACTTTATAAAATTTAACGAATCAGGTGTGTATTTTTAACTTATCCATTAGTCTTTTTTTCTCTAGTCATCAAACTAGTGGGTCGAGGAGTTAAATCAAACTTGTCCATTAGTCTTTATTTCTCTAAATTAAAAATTAAAATATTTATAAGAGAATTTTTTATAATAATATTATAATTTAATCATTAACACCTATACATTCTAGTTGTTAATTACAATAAACTAATTTAACATTAAAAAGTAAATAATTATTTTCATTTATTTAAATTAAAAATTTAAATAATATTTATATGATAGTTGTAATATATATAAGTATAAAAGTATATGATTTAAAAAAATGACGGACTAGCCTCCAATCGGTCGATCTAATTTTTAGAGAAATGGATTAAAATTTCCAATTAATGTTACTGTAATAAATCAATTTGTCCCATTATGTTTATACGACAATAACAAGTCGAGTTAAAATAAATTACCACAGTGACATTTTGCCACATCTACATTAATTAGGTTGAAAAAAGAAATTACTTCTATGACAAAATGTTGTTAGATATGATATTTATTAAACTTAACTGTGCACCATTTTTACGTGGGGACAATTTTCTATTATATTAAGGTTCATATAAAAAATATGAACATTTATAAACTTGGTCACAATTATTTTATAAACATACTATTTTTGTGTGAGAGAAAAAAGTATAACATTACATGCATAAATTTTATTAAAATTTTAGAATTTCAAATTTTAACAATTAAATTTTCTAAACTCATTTTAATAACCTCTTACCTCTAATTTAAATATTAATGAGTAAAACATGATATCTGATAGTAAAGTTGTCATTTTTGTCTTTTGAATATAATTAATTTATTTACTAAAACTAATTAATTAATCAATACTTTTATTTTCAAGAAAAATAATCAACCTCAAGTCTTTGAAGAATCCACTCTACGACTTACCTTTCAGCTCATAAATTCTGGGAATCATAAGTTTGATAATCATAACACTGATTCATTTATCTACATTACTATTATAATTTTAAAGTGTCACGTTATCCTTTAATCATATTTTTACCGCTCGAAATTTATAAGAAAGGAACACAACTAGAGATTTTTATTGAAAATAACTAAATCAAATACATATCCTTAATATTTGTATTCTATAAAATAGAAATTAAAAACAGATGAAATGATCAGGGAAATTCTCAACTAAGATTTTAAATTTGATTTTGTAAAAAATGTAAAATCTCATAAAATAGCATTTTAGAAATAGTGGTGGTTTATAAAGAGTGGGACTAAATTATTTTAATATTAAATGATTTTAGTATAAATAGTTTTGTTAAGAACGAATTTTGTTATTTTAAAATACACACTAATAAAAAAACAGTCTTTTAACGCGTCTAATATGCCTCGGTTTTTACAAAACCGAAATATATTAAAATACGGTGACATTTTTGTAATTAAACCAAACTTATACGCCTCGGTTCGTTAGAAACCGAGACCTATACACTCTACTCTTTCGGTTATTTACGAAACCGAAGCATAAAATTCTGTGTAATAATATATTATTTCGGTTTAGCTTCTCACCGAGGCTTATAAGTTATTTTAAATTTATTTTTTTAACTCTTTAGGCATCGGTTAACCTATCAACCGAGTTAGTAATCTTCTTAATGTCTCGCTTATTTGTTGAACCGAGTTAATAACTCTTAAGAGTTTACGCAAATTTCTTCTTCTCCTAGCATGCCTCCTCTCTATTCTTCTTTCTCTGTGACCTCCACCTTCTTCCCCTGCGACCTCCACCGCCACTAGGCCGATCTCCACCGCCACTAGGCCGATCTCCACCGCCACTAGGCGAACCTCCATCACCAAACGTATAGTCTTCGCATCCTCCATTTCTCTCGCGCAAAGAAATCTCCACTTCGCGGTCTGGTTTTTCTCATGGGTTGCTCGCTGCGTCCACCGCCATGCCGCCACAGTTCGTCCACCACCGGCGCCTCCATTGTCTCCGACGAAGTGCTGTCCAAGTTTGGTGGCTCGTTGAATTCCAATTGGGGTTCATCTAGGGTTTCTGACGAGCCTAGGAGAAACAGTTCCTTTGGGGCTAGGGTTTCAATTCGCGAGCTTCCCCCTTCTCGCGCTGATGAGACTGATAATTGGGGGACGGCAAAGAAACCTTTGGGAGGGTTTGAGAGGAGGGTTCTTCAATTCGCATTCGCGCCCTAACGAATCGGAGAGTTGGGTTTCGAAAAAGAGTTTTGTGTCGTCGGAGCTGCAATTCGCCTCCAACGGTGGAGGGTTTGAGAGAGAGAGAGGAAGGTTATTGGGTTTGGCTCCAGTGGCGGCGTTAATTCAAATGACTGGAACAAGAAGAAGGGTGAATCCAACGTTAGTAAGGAGAGTGTTGGTGCTGGTGGAGGGAGACCAAGGCTTGTTCTGCAACCTCTGTCTTTGTCGGTGTCCAATGAAGGGGGGATGGGAATGTGGAGAAACCTAAAGGGCCAAGGAGACAGGTGGAGGTGATGCCTTTGTGAAGAGGGGTTTTGGGTCTTCGAATGGAGGAGGACGATCCAAGATGGTTCTAAGAAGGGTGTACTCCAATGTGTCAACCGAGTGTGTGGAAATTCGCAAGATTTTTTCCAATTGGAAGGTGCTTCTTATGGTTCCCGCAGCTTGGTCCAGCAACTTCTTTTACCCTTACCAGTTCAATGATGTGAATGGGGCTAGAGGGTTCAACAGTGTGTTCTATTGGGGGGCTCAGATGCTCGGTTCTGTTGGGATTGGTTATCTGCTGAATTTCAGCTTTGAGAGGAGAAGGGTGAGAGGTTGTTGGGAGTTGTGGTGGTTGGTGTTCTTGGGACTGCAATTTGGGGTGGTGCACTTTCTAATCAGCTCAGGTACAACTCCAATGCTTTGCCAGAAAAGTCTTGTGTTCTGTCGTTTGAGAATTTCACTTCAGTGCCAATTTATGGTAAGAAAACATGCCAACATCTTGGTGAAAACTCAAATCAGACTCAGGAAAAAACCAGAAAACCCCTTAAGAGGGAAATAAACTAATGTTGATTGTTGAATGGGTGCAAAGATGATTTTACTTTGCATGAAGTCCAAAAATGGATGTAAGAAACTTCTAATTTGTAAAGATGTGTGTAGATGGACAAGGTTTCTGTTCTGAACAAGGCGATAAAGCTAACAATAAATGTTCGTGGACCTCTCATGCTTGTTATGATAGTGACAAAGCTACCGATAAATGTTCCAAGGTTGAAGCAAGAGTTGCAGGAAAAGATGTACTTATCAGAGTAACATGTGAGCTGCAAAGGAATGTTGTGCAGAATGTAATGTCCAAGCTTTAAGCTCATAATCTCTCAGGTATCTACACTCTTACACATCTTATGAATATACCACTTTCCTTGTTTAAACATTAAAGAAAGTATATATGTCAAAAACCAAAAAGTGCATTATAATAGTTTAAACAACTATTACTTTTAATTATTCTCTCACTTTGAAAAACCATAACTCGTTCCAAAGATAGGATAAACAATTTCAGTTGTCTAGTGTGAAAATCAATTATCAATACTGCTTTTCTTTTATCTTCTTACATGCTTCTGTGATTATTTTGGAATTGCTTTTTTTTTTTTGTTTCAATTTTCAATTTCATGTCAATTTCTTCTTGAACAAAATTCATCATCAAATAGTGCTTAATTCTTTTATGTGCCTTAGTTTCTAGCACTTGATGAATGAAAAGACGTAGTGAATGAGTTATGTAAATATGTATACAGGTACTGTGGTTTGTTTAAAGGAATACAGAGTGCAGGAATTGTTGTTGCATGGCAAGTAGATGAACATAGTGTGCGTTTGATGTCCCAATTGGTAGTGAATTGGGTGCTCACAACAATAAGTTATCCAAGGCTGTGAAAGATGATTAGGGAGAATGTATATACAAGGCTGAGGAACCTAGCATCGATCAAGTTTGTTCTGTCAGCAACAAATGATGATATAACAATGTCCTCTTCATGTTTGTTTTGTAAATTTCGAGTTTTATTATTTTGTATCTTTTGCTTCAGTTGACACTAAGAAGACACTGTATTTCAATTTTGACTCTTAAATTAATGATTGAAATAAGCATGTTAAAATTTTATAATTTAGTGATTAGGTGACTCATTGAATAAGAGGCTAATGAGTGTCCTGGAATTGAAAGAAGATGACTTTCGGAGTGTACTGTACTGGAATTGAAAGATATGCAAGCTGCTCCATGATCTTAATTTAATTTGTATTGGGAGATATTGCCTCGGTTCCTGAACTGAGGCCAAAAGTCCTTTGAAAAAAATAAAATAATAAAACCAAATATCTTACTGTATCGGTTATCTGTGAACTGAGGCAAAATCTCACAATTTTTTGTCTCGGTTCACAACCGAGGCAAAAAATGAGGGACTTTTTACCTCGCCTGCATATGCCTCGGTTCAAAAACCGGTGCCAAAAGGCAAAAAGAACCGATGTCGTTTCCCCTAACTGTACTAGTGACACAATCTTTCTAGAAATTACTTTTCTAGAATTCTTTGACTTCTCTCTAAGGGTTTTCGTTTTCTGTTAATCTATTTGAAGATTAGAGACCGCCTGATTGATCTTCACGACAAGATCTTCAAGTCTAACCTATCAGTTTCTGCAAAAGAGTAAGTTGGTTTATGCTAGTCTATTTTTTCTTCCTTTGCATGTGCATCATATGTGGTTGCATGTATGTGACTCTCTACTGATTAATAGTTTTAACGTCATACCCTAATCATGGCTTCATTGTTTGTAGGTATAAATAATGTCATTTGATCTGTGGAAGCTGTTTAAGATTATATAGGGTCATTCGGTCGTTTAATAGGTAAGAAAAACTAACTACCACTTTTGATGTTGCTAATGTTTTGGTAAACTATGTTACATTCTTGATTTGGTTTAAGATTGAATAAACTAATATATGGAGTTGTTGAATGTGAGCTTGCTGAATCTGCTACTAGATAGCCTGATTGCATGAACTTGGATTGAATATGTAATGTTTGAAATGGAAAGGACCTTGCAATGATTGCTTGTTGAATGTATCTGTTTTTAGTTGCTTGAATTGGTGGGATTGATGTTATTATGAGTTGGGAATTTGTTGTTGAATTGTAGGGTGGTAGAATGATAGATTTATAATTGGTATTTTGGCTTGAAATTTGGGGTTTTTACAGGTCAAATTCTAGATAAATTATTTTAGGAATGAACTTGATGTTTGGAGTTTGTTGTTGGGTCATTTGAGATTTGGTTGGACTTTTATTTTATAGAAAATGTGGGCTTTAATATGTTCAAATCTGTTGTGAACTTTTGAGTTGTTGGTTTGATTTGGTGGACCTTGTTCCTGATCAATAAACAAATTGGTATTCCAATTAAGTCAAAAACATGTTTTTGAATCAATTCTAGTGTTAAGAATACTAATTTGGTCATTTGGATAGGTTTTGAGTGCATCTTAATTAGATTTAGTAGTTGTCTTCTGGTATAGCATCGAGAGGCCTTGTGTGGTGTTGAGCACTGCCAAATTCGAAAGCTATTGAGCTCTAGGGCACTAAGAGACACTTTCTAACGTTGAGCGTTGCGAAACTAGAGAGCTGTCTGGTTTTTAGGCGCTTAGCGGTGACGTTGAGTGCCACTTCTTCACTATAATGATCATCTTAATGTTGTGAGCAGATGAAAATATTCTAGTTAATCCAATAAAGATGTTGAAGTTAAACTTAATATTTGACCTATTAATTTTTTTTAAAACAGTAATACACTTTTGACCGTGAGAAATCTCTCTTCTCATTCCTTTAGAAGTGATATCTCTTTTAGTAGTTATATACTGTTAAAATGGGACGAGAGATTAAAAAATAGTGAGAAGAAAAAGTGTAGTAAAGTTTTTATAATAAAATTAGTAAATTTAGTGTTCCTCGACACTAGTAATCATCACATAAAATAAAACAAGTTTCCGATCCTTAAATTTATAAAAGAGAAAAGTATTTACAAAAGTATATAAAAATAGGAAACTTTTTATCTAACACTAACATTCCTTATAATGATTTTTTATATAGTTTTTAAAATAAATAGAAATAATAACTCTCTTTTCCTTACCCTATATATTGTCTTCCTTCCTTCACTCCTTTGTGCCTTCCTCACTTTATAACTCAGCACTTTCTCTCGTGTGACTCTTCTTCTCCACCTTCACTTTCTTCACAAAACATATCAAAATCTCAAATTTTTCTCCAAACTTTCAACCACACCATCAAATTAATCTCCGATGATGCCCCATCAGCAAGAAAACGCTGTTACACCTGACAATCCAGCAATCCCAAACCGCCCAGAGAACCGCTCCGTCCACGCCGAACCACCGTCGTCCGCTGCCAATCACATTCGCAACACCAATAACTCTCACCAACACCCACAACCAAATATTTCACCACCCAGATTTTCTGTTCTTCGTCAATCCCTTCCCCCAGTTACCCTCAAAGTATTTATCGTTTTCTTTTTTCAATATACCTTTCCTTCTCATCAATTATTTAACACAAAGTTGAAAATAAAATCTAAAAATACCTTCTTTTCTCTCTCAAGCTGCCATAGATGTAGTGTCATGGACAGACTTAGCTGAATTTTTTGTTGGTTGAGAGTGTAACTTTCTTTTTTTACATTGTTAATGTATGAATGTTAAAACCCTTTGAAATGATTGAATTATAGCATGTAATTAATTAATAGCGTGTTTTGCTTAGTTGGTGAGTTAATTAACAGGGTGATTAAGTTTATCTAACGTTGTAATATTTCTGCATGCAGTTTGAGGATGTTACCTACAGCATAGCTTTTGAAAGGGACAAGAATGGTTGCGTATCTTCTCCAAAACCAAAACACAAAAGGACAGTGTTGAATGGTGTGACTGGTATGGTGGGGCCAGGGGAGGTGATGGCAATGTTGGGTCCATCAGGTAGTGGCAAGACCACTTTACTCACTGCTCTCGCCGGCCGGCTCACCGGAAAACTATCCGGTGCCGTAACGTATAACAACCACCCTTTCTCAAGCTCCATGAGGCGGAACATAGGTTTTGTGTCCCAAGAAGATGTGTTGTACCCTCACCTCACTGTGATTGAGACTCTAACTTATGCTGCCATGTTGAAGCTTCCGAGAAGTTTGACAAGGGAAGAGAAAATGGACCAAGCTGAGATGATCATTCAGGAACTAGGGTTGTCCCGGTGCCGAAACAACCTCGTTGGTGGTGGCGCAGCCGCTTTCCGGGGGATTTCCGGCGGGGAGCGAAAGCGGGTCAACATAGGACAAGAGATGTTGGTAAATCCGAGTTTGTTGTTGCTCGATGAGCCAACATCCGGGTTGGACTCCACCGCCGCCCAACGCATCGTGGCAATGCTTCATAGTCTTGCTCGAAGTGGTCGAACGGTGGTGACCACCATTCACCAACCTTCGAGCAGGTTGTTTTGGATGTTTGACAAGGTGTTGTTGTTGTCGGACGGGTACCCGCTTTTCACCGGGCAAGCATGTCGGGCCATGAATTATTTTGAGTCCATCGGGTTTGTGCCCACTTTCAATTTCATCAACCCGGCTGATTTTCTGCTTGACCTTGCTAATGGTAAGTGATTTGACCCAAAATTTAAATGTGTCAAATGTTTGATGTTGATAAAGACGATCCTAGAAATGGATTTTAAGTGCAAATCAACTTTATAAAACAACTCCGTAAAGATTTACATCTATTTATATATTATTTTACTTTATGTGAGAGTTTCAACATGATTTATTATTATTTTTCTTTCAAAAAGTAAACATTCTTTTGGGAGACTAATTTCCTGTGTTTATATTATTGTGGATGCATTTTAAAGGTTTATTATTGATGATCATTTAAGCACTATGTTAGTGTGAAGCTAAAACTTTACTTGATCCTAACCTGAATAATTAATTTAGCTTAATTCCATACAATTTAAACAATGATATTTATGCTTCGATCATGATTTTCATCAGTTTGTTCATAAAGACAAGAAACAAAGTCAACATGACATGGATTGAACCTAGAGACATTCAATGATCTTTTTAATTCTTTAATTGTTGTACTTTGTAGGTATAGTTGTTGATGTCAAAGAAGATGAACATTTAGATCATCATGAGGATCAAGCTTCAATCAAACAATTTCTAGTTTCATCGTATAAGAAGAATGCATATCCTCTTCTAAAACAAGAGATTCAACAAAATCAGAGAGAACTAGCATCTTTTGCTTCAAGAACATTTAGTAAGTGAAGTTTTTTAAATTCTTGTTACATTATTTCTTATACTTATTGACCTTTAAATGGATGTTTGATAGATCCTGAGAATCAATGGACCACTAGCTGGTGGGAACAATCCATGGTTCTGCTCAAGAGAGGTTTAAAAGAGAGGAGACATGACTCTTACTCTCATCTTAGAATTTTTCAAGTCTTGTCTGTCTCAATTCTCTCAGGACTTCTATGGTGGCATTCTAATCCCTCACATATACAAGATCAGGTATCTTGTCTCTCAAACCTCTTTTCAAATATTTGTTTCTTTAATTTTTGTAAGAATTAAAAAATAAATGAATATTAAATTTGATCAATTAAATCAACAATTTACTTTTAATTAGCTCAACTCATCCAAATACTAAACATTACAAAAGTAAAAACATAAAATTCAATTTCACATAAAATAAAGTTTTGGATCCATATATATATATATATATATATATATATATATATATATATATATATATATATATATATATATATATATATATATATATATATATATATATATATATATATATATTAAGTTGAATTTATTTTTAATCAACACTATTTGTAAAACTAATGCACAAATTAATAATATAGTAATCAATAATTAAACTACAATATATATTGTAAACAATTTTTTTAACAATTTATTAACAATAGAGTCACTATTTTATTGGTTCGTATATTTGAAACAGACCAATCATAAGCTACCACATAGACTTGTGGTAAAAAAATTGTTAAAAAAATATTTTTCTTAATGTTTATATATCCTTGAAACAGGTAGGTTTGCTATTCTTCTTTTCCATCTTCTGGGGTTTCTTTCCTCTCTTCAATGCCATCTTTGCTTTTCCTCTGGATCGAGCAATGTTGATAAAAGAAAGATCATCCGGCATGTACCATTTATCCTCGTATTATGTTGCTAGAACAGTTGGGGACTTACCAATGGAGCTTGTGCTTCCTACTATATTTGTGACAATATCTTATTGGATGGGAGGTTTGAAGCCTTCCTTAGTTACATTTGTGGTAACTCTATTGATCATGCTTTTCAATGTGTTAGTTTCTCAAGGAATAGGCCTTGCACTTGGGGCCATTCTAATGGATGCCAAACAAGCGACAACCTTAGCCTCAGTGACTATGTTAGTGTTTCTCTTGGCTGGGGGTTACTACATTCAACAGATTCCATTCTTTATATCTTGGTTGAAGTACATCTCTTTTATTCACTATTGCTATAAGCTTCTTGTAGGAGTACAATACTCAGTAAATGAGGTTTATGAGTGTGGACCAGGGTTATTACATTGTAAGATTAGAGATTTTCCTGCTATAAAGTGTTTAGGACTTGATAATTTGTGGAAAGATGTCGTTCTTTTGACTATAATGTTGATTGGATATAGAGTTGTGGCATATCTAGCTTTGAAGAAGGTGCTTCATCATTGATTAGAGAGAGGCTTCACAGTGGATCAAAGATTCAGGGAAACAATACTCATTTAGATCCTTAAATGATGCAACTACAATTTAGTAAACTTGTTACTTTAATTTTTAATGTAGTTTTCGATGTAATTTAAATATTTATTAGTAGTTAATAAAAAGGAAGTCATTTATATAATTCTAGCCTATATTTATCATCATTTTTAATAACACATTTAGATCCTTGCGATAAATTGATATATAAATGAAATAGAGCAATTTAAATTTTGTATAGATTGACATTTTTCATGTAAATTTGTTGTTACTTTGAATCAACCATATAAAAAATAGAGTGATGTTCAGAACTCATAAAATAAATAAATAAAAATTAGGTTATCGTATATATTTGAAATCAATAATATTATTTTAATCTTGACTTCACTTTTTTCATAATCCAAATTTGACTATGATCTTTGACCACTGACTTAAATTATATAACATTTTAAAGTATATGTTATGTAAAAAAAATTCATGTAGAATCTGTTCCATTATGTCTTTATAAAATAATATTATACACTTTTTTTAAGTTAAATTTAACCAATATAAAAATTATTTTATATTAGTTTTAGCAATAAAAAAGAATTGTAGTTTTTCTTTTTTATCTTTAAAACTATTTTTTAGTGTGTTACAAGAGTCAAATTAGTGAATAATTACATTTTCAAATTTATTTACATTTATCTCCAAATTCTTAAAAGAAATAATACAAACATCATCTCAAAATCCATTTAAATTTATCCAAATTAATTCAATAACTTTCTCGAAATTTATTCTCTCAAAATAAGACATTGGCATAGAAAATAACTTTCTAAGTTGATCGAAACTAAAGGAAGTTGAGGCCAGGCCCAGACTTCTGCTACACAACTTTTCTTTGTTTTGTTTTATTCCTAAGCTCTCTATAAAACTATAACAAAAACAAATGTTTCTTCATTGGAATTTTTTTTAGAGAAAAAGGAACAAGAAGAAATAATAATAATACAAACATCAAAGGATCGAAGGAGAAGCTAAATTTCGAGAACAAGCTGTTTCCGGGAATTTAAGAATAATAATAAAAAAAAAAACCCTTTCCGATCAGGTGTTCCGAAATTTAAGAATATTAAATTTCGGATTTCATCTTTTAAATAATATATTTGAATTTAAAAATATTTTTTTATAATATTTGAATATATTTTTTTAATAAGTATTTTGAAAGTTATTTTCAGAGTTAGAATTCTCTTTTGGAACAATTTTTTTAAAATTTCTTTTATATTTTAAAACATTCAATTCAAAATATATAAAAAATTTTAAAAAAAATTCATAGATTCAAAAATAACTTTCGAAACTCTCAAACTGAAATATATTTTGCATATTTGCTGGTTTGAATATTCTTAAAGACATTATTTAAATCTGGAAACGAAAAATATTAAAAATAAAGAGATTTACATATTTTTATTATAATTTTAGCGAGAGGTAACTTGAGAATTGTAACTTTCATAGAGGTGCAAGAATAAGAAAGTGGATTGCAGGAAGCAATACCCTCTAATGAACTGGTTGGGTGCAGTCTATATTATAACATACAATCACAAAAACATTAGTTTTCTCCTATCCATTATAAATTAATGGATTAAATGATCTATTCATTTAAATTTTAGAATAATTATTTTTTAAATATTTAACTTTTACTTTTATATTTTAACAAAATATAATATATGAAAATTAAGACTTTCTAGTTAAGAATTAAGAATTTTACAAATTCATAATCAATTAACAAAAATAAAAAATGTGAAAATGTGAGTTATAACTCGTCTTTCTTCTAAATAAATTTAAAGTCTATCAAATTTCAAAATTATTTTCTTCTATTAGCTCTAAATTTTTTAATATATAATACATAATAAATTAAATAATTAAATTTTCGTTTTCATATTATTTTTATAATAAATAATTTTTTTGGACTTACTGAATTAATTTGTTCTACCATATATTGAACCTAAATCTTAGATGGGCCATGTCCAATCCAAAAATTTATAGAGGTGCAAGATGAAGAAGCCTAAAGCTAAAAGTTTTGCATTGCTACATTCTTAGTTTTACCTTAAACGGATGTTGACATCCGCTAACGGATGCTCATATTCGTTTAAGAGTTTACGTAATTTTAAATTAGGGTTAATTACATACATACGCGTATCTTCAACCCTTTGCACCTTCAACTATCACGGAGACCTTCAAACACCACCGAGACGAACTCTGGCACAATTGCAACAATTCCTCCCATCACCACATACTTGCAACCTCTCACTCACCACACTCTCACACCACACACAATGAAAGGAAGAGAGGACAAAGGATTTGAAAAAAAAGAAAGAAGAATAAGAGCACAATGAAACATAAACAATGAGAAGGGACGATGTAGAAAGTGAGAAAAAAGTTGTGTGCCGTTGCATGCATAAAAGATTGGAGTTAAAAATTATAAACCTAAAAGATAAATTTTACTTAAAGATATAATAGAAATATAGAGATGAAAAAAAGGTAAAGGGTACAAAGGGTGGTGGTGGTGGAGGGAGCAACACCCCAACCCTTATGCACTCTTTTTCAGTTGGGTTGTAATGTAGGGCCCATCTCATATACAACAATTTCTCTCTGTACCCGCTATTTTATTTGTTCATCTCCATGGACTATTATAAAAGAATAAAATATCAGTTTGTTAAATATTCAAAATTAATCTAATTTGATTTAACTTTAACCATATGTCATACAACCCCTCCCATATTTGTTTCTTTTCTAAGGTCGCACTAGCTCTGGTGCCATTGTCCCTCCTCCAATGCCACTATTGACACTCTAACACTTGCCATTCCAATGTTGTTGTCATAATTCTTTTGGAAATTGTTGGAAGTCTTATATTGATTAGAGATAAATCAATTAAAAATATATAATTAGGTGTAAATATCATATTACAAGTAGGTTTTTTTAGAGTAAAGTTAATGTTAAAGTACATTTTTTTAATATAGTATCGGAGTCGTGAATTAAAGTCAAAAGTATACAGAGTCTCATATTAACTAGAAATAATACCAATTCATAATATATCATACTAACAATATATATAATATATATTTAATTCGTAAACTTTGATCAGACAAGTGTGCAGTAGGCCAAAGTGTTGCTATCTATAAAAAGCTACTCGACAGTTTTTTGCAAAGCCAAAGTTTGAGTATTGTCAAAGGATTTTTCAATCATCCAATATTTGCTACTAAGCTTTTTCATGCATAAAGTTATTTTTTTTATTATTTTAATAATTAATAGACGATCAATATGAAGAGGAAATGAAACATTAATCAGGCTTCAGTCAAAAAGATTCTTGGACTATGTGGTGGCAACAAGTACAAAAGCAAGTCCAAAATCATGATATATAGTGCAATAGAAAAGCTTTTCTGTATTTGAGAAGATGAGTATGACCCCAACAAAAAAAGAGGTTAAAACGTAATTATTTCTTTTTCTTCCCTTTAAATTTTACAATATGATTATTCTCAAATTACGATTTTCTTCCTATCACAGGTGTTCGTAGTCCATTGGACTATTGATTAGTATTACTCAAACGGGTATTTTAAAAACGTTCTCTTTTGTTGGTATTTTAATAATTTTTCTCTTTTCAAGTGTCCATATATGTGCTACATAATTTTAATAATGTAATTTTTTTTATACATTTATATATTCTAAGTTGGGTCATAGTTCAAGTTCCTACCTAATGATTATTGATATTTTCCACATTGGTTTCATCAAGTAATGATTAAGAAAAGTTTGTCCAAATGGTGGTATGACATAAGATACTATATAGGATTGTTGGTCCAAAAGTTTTTACCAATATAGTTATAGTTTGTGTTTAGATATGAGATATGGAATTGGATTTTAAGTCTAACTCAATTTTAAAAAGGCTTAATACCTTTTTTAGTCCTCTCATTTGTCAACTAATCTTATTTTGGTCATCTATTTTGCAACAGTCTCAATTTAGTCACAAATTTTGAAAATATGAACACATTACATCCCATCCGTTAAGTGTTAGCAAACGTCGTTAAGTGTTGATGAGTTGGAATTTTAGTTTTTAGCACGTGTCAATGTGTAATTAAATGGAATGGCTTAGGTGGATGACGAAGCCCTAAGATTTAAGGGGAAGCCCTAAGTTTCTCCTCTCATTCTTACTTAATTCTGGAGTTGGGGAAGAAGAGGTCTTTCGTTCATCTTGGGTAAGAAGAGTTGTAGTGAAGCATTGTGTTCTTGAGGTGCTCCTAAGGATATGTCTCGTTCATCAACCTCTTGTAAATGTTTGGGTTCGTCCATGCAACACAGTACTGGCAGTGTGAAGAGATTGGGTGCAAAACCAACATGCTTCTGTGGTCAAAATGCAGTGTTTCGAATTGCCCGAACACCTAAGAACAAGGGGAAAAAATTTTGGGGGTGTCCTAACTTCAAGGTGAGTTTTCCATAACCATTATTCTTTGGGGTTGCCCTAAATTTTGGGTTTTGACGAAGCTGTTTGTGTTGTTCTTGAACAGGGTGGGAATGACGAATTGGTTGGGTGCAACTTCTTTGAGTGGTGTTTGGAAGAAGGAAATCAAGGAGTGGTAGAAGAAAGGACTGCTACTGCACGAGCTGAAGAAGTGGGTTTGATGAGTATGGAAGAAAGTTATCTTGAAAAGATGAGAATGGCTTCTATGGAGAAACCCTTACTTAGGTTGGAAAAGTGGTTTAAAATCTTAGTGGGGATGATGTTTGTGAACTTTATTTTCAATTTAATTTTAGTGTCACTGTTGCTGAAAGTTGGGTGAAAGTTGTATTAGTGGGGATGTTTGTATTTCAGTGGTTTTTCATTTCAGTAATGTGGTATGAAGCTTTTGATTGCTTAAGTTGTATCCTTGATGGCTGATATGAGAAATAAAATGGTGATTTGAATGGCCAATTTGCAGATAAGTGTTGTAAATCAAAATTTGATGTTTGGAGCAAGTTTTCTTTATGAAATATAACTTATACAAGGTACCAGCAAAGGCTACATTGTATGGAATCAAAATATCAGTGGTACAATTGGTCTTTAACACCAACTTTAAGCTAATTTACCAAGCAATTTTTAACAGAGGAATGAAACTGAACTTAAATTAAAATTTTGGTTTTGACTTGTACAACCTTCAACCAAAATGACATGGTGAACACAAAAGTTCTTCAATCAATATTGAAACTGATATCCAATTCATATCCAAAGTAATATCCAATATATCTGACAAATTACATCCAAAATGATATATCCGAATATGATTACATCCAAAATGATATCCTAATATCATTACATCCAAAATCATAACATGATTACATCCAAAATCATAACATGATTACATCCAAAATATTAGAGTTCAAGATTTAAATAAGTTCAACATCAGTTACATAATTCATCATTCAACAATAGTTTCATCCTAATAGCAGTCATCATGCATCATTCACAGTGGAGTCTGGTTGTTCAGGAGGACCACTTGCAGTTGCCATCACAGTGGATTCTTGGGTAAGTGGAACATCTGTTGGTGGACCTGTTGGTGGACCTTGGGTGCCTTGTGTTAGTTCAGAAGGAGATTGGGCAGTAGGTCTTTGTGGACAGCCTTTCTTGTTGTGACCAAGCTCCTTACATATACCACATTTTTTTCTCTGACCACCCTTTCTTAAGTCACTATCATTCTTCTTCAACTCCCAGTCCTCCAATCTTCGTTTCTTTTTGGGCCTTCCTGGCATTTTCTTCTTCTTTGGAGGTAATATATCTGAATAGGGTGTTACCTCCCAGATATGTTGACCATTGATAGGGTAAATTATGTTGTTGTAAGTCTCTTCATAAGTGGACTTTCTAAACCAGTGGGTTATGTAATCTTCTGCATTGATGTTTAGAAACTTCATTGATGTTATGGCATGCGCACAAGGAATGCCACTAATTGCCCATTTTCTACATGTGCAGTCCATGGTGTCCACATTGACAACGAATTGGTTGCCAAATTGTGATATATGCATGACCTCAAATAATTTCTCTCTTGACCACCTGTATGTAACACAGAATTTACATCAAAGAACTTAGAACAAGTCAAGATAAATGGCTAATATTATGTAGTGAGATAGTTTATAAAACTAACCTTGGTAACCAATATCTTCCTAAGGAAGACTCCTTTTGAAATCTATTCCAAACCTTAGGGCAGATTGAAGCATGATATTGTGTCATCTTTGTCTTGTTGGCAGCCCATCTCTTCATAATGTATACCCTAATGTCTTCTAACATGCTAATAATAGGCTTAGACCTACTATCTACTAGCACACTATTAAAGGCTTCAGACATGTTGTTGACAAGAGTGTCACATTGTGATCTAGGGGTGAATCTAGATCGTGACCAATGCCTGTCATAAAATTAAGAAATAAAAACTATTAAAAGTTGGATAGGTTAAAAAAATTAACTATGACTATAACAAATAAAATAAATAATTCAGAAACATACCTAGGTGGAATTGAAAGCAAATATTTAAAAGCCTCATCATTGATGGCTTTAATATTCCTCATCTCAGCTTCCCATTGTTGTGGATGTGGTGGCTACTGTTGCCCTCCACATGAGACGTTTGAGGTCTTTTCCTGGAAATGTTTTTCTAAAATTTGAATAGAGATGCCTAACACAAAACCTTTGCTCAACCCCTGGTAGAATTTCTTGAAAAGATGCCAAAAGACCCTACCATGTTCAAAATATTGAGTTACAGATTTTCTAATGAAGATATTAATTTAAATGTACAATAACCAAGTTCACTGACCTTTTGTTGGTCTGACATAAAAGTAATTCCTGCACACACATCTTTCCCACTAAGGTCCTCAATTAGCAGCTGCAAGAACCAAGTCCAAGTCTCTTTGTTTTCAACCTCAACCACAGCATATGCTATGGGCAGCATTTGCTCATTTCCATCTCTTCCAACTGTTGTTAATAACTCCCCTCCATACTTTGTTTTCAGAAAACATCCATCCAAGCCAACAATAGGTCTACAACTCACAAAGTTATCCTTGCATGCCTTCAAGCATGCATAAAATCTTTGAAAAAACACCTCACCATTAATGTTATCCACTTTAATTGAACTGTTGATCCTGGATTTGTTTTCAGGAGTTCATGCCCATAATCATAAAGTCTTCTATATTGTTCATGGAATGATCCTTCAATTTTATCCTTTGCCATGGCTCTTGCCCTAAAAGCCATATTTCTTGATATCCCTATATTCCATTTCCTAGTGACTTTATCTCTAATATCCAACACCTTCATAGTTGGGTTCTCTCTCACAGATTTCTCCATCCTTTCACTCAACCACTTAGAAGTCATCAACTTGACATTGAAATCCCTACTACAGCTCTGACTATCAACAACTTTTCTAAGTTGCCATGCATTGACATCAATCCTAAAAGCACAATAGGCATACCAATTACATTTGCCTTTTCCACCTAAGCACTTCACAATAATCCTTTTCTTATCATTCTTTATAAATTTCATGTTTCTTCCATTACTAAGTGCATAAGTCCGAATACCATCCATGAATTCCTTTTTCTCAGCAAAAAAGGTTCCTACCTCCCATTTATAACCATCCATATTTCTTGGCATAGTAAAAGTTGGAAAGGTTGTCTTCTTCTTACTGGACCCACCATCCTCCTCACCCTCACTGTCCTCAACATCACTAACCAGCTCCTCTGACAGCCACTCATTGTCAGACAACCCACGCACACCATCCATATTGTTCTCATTGTCAGAAGATTCAGAAGAATCAAGCACTCGACTGGAATGTTGTTCTCTAACATTTCCTTTGTAGCACCCAATGTCACACTGCACGGTGACATCATATAGATCTTCCTCCTCACTCTCATTCTCATGCAACTCCTCACCCTCATTGTCCTCTTCTTCATCATCCTCTCCTAAATCTTCTACCTCAAAATCATCAACCTCATGCACCTCTGGTTCCTGTGCATGATGGAGGTTACCTTGGACCTCAACCTGGATCTCATGTAACTCCTCACCATCCTCAACCTGATCCACATCAACATCCTCAACTTGGACCTCACCCTGGACCTCACCATCCTGAACCTCATCCTCATCAGCATCCTCAACCTGGACCTCATCCTCCACCTCATCACCCTCAACTTGGACCTTAACACCCTCAACCTAGACCTCACCACCCTCCACACCCTCAACCTGGACCTCAACACCCTCAACTTGGACCTCACCACCCTTTTGGCCATCACCTTCAGTTTGCACCTCAACATCCACACCATAACCCTCTTCACCACCAACCCAATCAATGAATTCTATTATTTGTGGTTCCACCATATTATGAACCACATACAAATGGACTTCGTTATTTAACCTACCAATGTTCAACATATGCATGGCACCCTTGTCATCAGTTAATAACTCTAACCTATCTGGGTGCACAGACTTACCTCCTAAACCATACCATAATTCTTTGATGTCCATATGACCTAATTCTTTGACTGAGGCAACTATACCAAAATAGCTCAACAAGTCTGCATCAACACTCCATTCTACTATCTCTCCATCAAATCTAAAAACACCATTATCATCAGTCAAAAGTTTTCCAGTATGGTGGACCACAATCTTAATTCGTTCCTCATCCATTATGAAACTTTCTTTTATAACCTGTACATTGGGGGACACAAATATTATATGTATTTCAGTGATAGCTAAGTGGGGCACTCACTCACTCACTACATATACACTAACACCGACACCGACACCGACAGGGGGACATGGAACAAACCTATATCCCACTTACCCATCATTAAAAGGAAGGGGACCACTACACCGAATAAAGAATTCAAACATGCAAAATGGGACCACACACTCTAAACTACAATATAACCACTCAACATGCAAAATGGGACCACAAATCATGAACACGACTTACAAACACACAAAACCCCAAATATCGCACATGCTCGAAAAAGGTAAAGAACAACGAAAACGACATACCTCAGTAGGTCTTCGCGTCACCAGTAGCCTGGATTGACCTCGTCTTCTCCAACAATGAAATGCGTCAATGTCTCTGGCTTCCTCTCGCAAGCACTTGAAGAAATCCCCAAACTCAAATTCTCGAATCCCTAATTCCCAATTATCAGAGGTCTGACTTTTTAATACCCCTAAATCCCTAAATCCCTAAATTCCTAAATCCCAATTGCCACGTAAAATAAAAAATAACACCTCACCACATTCTCATTCCAACACGTGTCCAACACGTAGACAATACTTAACGACGTTTACTAACACTTAACGGATGGGATGTAATGTGTTCATATTTTCAAAATTTGTGACTAAATTGAGACTGTTGCAAAATAGATGACCAAAATGAGATTAGTTGACAAATGAGAGGACTAAAAGAGATATTAAGCCTTTTAAAAACTAATTTATAAGATAATGTTTACATTCACTTATGTACTTTAAATTAATCTTGTTTTTAATTGATGTAAGACTTTCAATATGAACTACATTATACCAGTGTTTAAATAAAATTGTATAATGAGTAAAATATAAAATTTGAAAGTTGATTGGTTAAGTGATATTCTTACGAGGACCAAAGTAAATTTACAAGACAAAGTCTTTCTTTTCTTTCTTGAATAGGTTCTCCCCATATCTTAACTTTTCTCCTCTTGCTTTATTTTTCGGTGGGTAGAATGATAACCAAGACTATGCAATGTTCAAGTACAGACAAAACTACTTATCATGGATTTTAAGAAAATTGTTAGTCCTTTTTTACTTACTAATCAAAGAAATAATTTAAAAGTAGTATAAGTTTAAGCAAATTATCACTATATTCACATTTATAAAAATGACTTTATCATAACTTAAATAGGGAGTGAAGACATTTTGCTACATATGAACATTTGATTATATTTGTGTTATTAAGAATAAGAGAATCAAATACGTAAAGAAAGAACACAAAAGAAACCACAATGAAGGGAATTGAACAAGATATACAAAAACATTAAATAAAGTGTCCTTGTTTTTTAAGATATACAGCAAATTATGTTGATATTTTTTTTATTTTTGAACTATTTTTATCTTTATTTTGGGTACTTTCAAACAAATTCTTGTTAAATATCACTAAACTTTAACATCTCAATTATATTAACATTCCAAACACTAACATAAAGTTTCGTAAAGAAATAAAAAGAAAATGAGATCAAAATTCGAGAGATCACACCAAACCTTTATTGATTCGATAACACTCCTCAAACTATCATCATATATATACGAATTGGTGATGCTATTAAACCTTTATTTTTTCCTTAGTACGTAGCTAGAAAAGTTCATGGTTTTTGATTGAAATATGATTCGGTAGCTTAATCGAGTGGAACATAGAAATTATTGTGATACGCTGAATATAAAGGTTTTGATAGTGGGCAACAGGTATGCATGCATTGCCGTTGCCAACAAATTATTTGATTACTTTATTACACCAAATATCCTCTAAAAGACCAAAGCAGTGCCTCCATGATGTTGAAGTGATAATATTAATTATGTCTTTTCACAAGCTGAGGGGAAAAATCTCTTCTTTTTTATGTTTTTACATTAGAGATTCCAAAGATCTTAAAACAACACTTTATCACTCTCCATTGAATACTAAAAAAAATGAGAATTTATAGTTAGAATAAGCGGGAAGTACATATTCTAATGGATTTTTAGTAAATATTTGTTACATTATACATTCAAGGGTTATACTTTAGTTTTTTAATTTTTTAAAATATACGATATTCATTTTAAGAGTATAGAGTTGATGTATATATTTCCATAGAATACTTAGTGACAAATTTTTTGATGGTATATCTTCTTAATAAGGCTCTTACATCCAAGGTTTTTCATGAACATATTGTTCACATCAGTGTTTTACAGTTTGAGGAATCTTTGGTTTTGTGGAAGTTAATCACTTTTGGGTGTTTGTGTTATAGTGGTTTTCATGTATGCATACATTCTGGTTTATTAATCATAAATTACACTTTGTATATTAAGGTTATTGTATTGATTTCATTGAGATAAAGTAAGAACCAGTTGAAAATAGACATGTACAAGTCACTTTCACGTAATTTTTTATGTTACATATTTTATGATGAATCCATGTCATTTAGTTTCGTTAGCATTAGTGATCATTGTTAGGTTTGATTGCGATTGATGCAATGTAAATTGTTTTGGTTCTAATTGTGGATATAATCAATAGACAAGACGTTTGGATATGCTCAAGGTATATAATGACAATTTTGAATTCATAAAGTCTAATACATTTGTAAAGATTTATATGGATATATATATATATATATATATATATATATATATATATATATATATATCCATATAAATTTGTGATCAATGGAAGATTATTAGTAATTTTGAGTCATTCGTATATATATAACAAATAATTAAATGTGTTAGAACCATTATGTTTTATTTAGTTAATTATGAAGTGATCTAATTATGTAAATATAAATAAGGACATATATGTCATGAAAAGTTTATTGTATAGAAACCAACAATAATTTAATTTATTGAAGGAACCATAATATAATTATTGAAACTTAGAAAAAAATAACTTTCAAATATATAAAAAGATATTTAGAGACCAATATAAGTTGATTTCGTAATTGTTCTTAATGGTCAATCCTTTAAGTCCATTTATGTTTTTCTATTTAAAAAAATAAATTAAGAACTATTCATGTTAAGAGTTTATTTCTTATTAATTATTGATGTATAAATTTGATAAATATAACAAATATTGTTGTTTTTTAAAAGAGAAAATCGGCATAATTATTTTGTTTCAACCACTTATAATCAGAATAAAATTTCACAATCATACAATATAGCTCAATTTTTACATTTACCTAAATTCTAACTTAATAAAATTTATTTTTCTATATTGAACATATATAACATGTACTCCTGTATTTAACTAAAATTCTATATGTAAATAACATAATACTGTATTCTAAATAACACAGATACATATGTATATTCCTATGTAGTAAACTGTAACGAAAAATAAATTTAAAAAATTATTTCTTTTTATATAGTAAGAAAGAAAAAAAGAGAATGCACGTGGCAAAGGGGTTGATGACTGGAACAACATGAATCTTTACATTATTTCGATATTCACAAAATTGATTAAGGAGAAGAATTTATATTCTTTATTAATTATTTTAGTGTTATTTTCTACTAACTTTTTAAAATACACTTATATTAATATATTAAAAAATTTTGGGTTAAATATGTTTTTAGTTCCTGAAGTTTCAGTGATTTTTGGTTTTAGTCCCTGCATGAAACATTGATCACATTTAATCCTCCTAGTATGAAAACATGTATCTTTAGTCCCTAATTTTGGACGACGTCAAGTTTTTGCTTAAGTGTCTAACGGCCATGCCACCTATTCACTCTGTCACGGAGAATTTATTTTAATTTGGAATGAAATTAAGCATTTTAGCACGTGTTTTGGTGAGTTCGTTTTCTTATAAATCACATTTTAAGCATCAAAACACGTGTTAAAATGCTTAATTTCATTCCAAATTAAAATAAATTCTACGTGGAAGAGTGAATAAGTGGCATGGCCGTTAGATACTTAAGCAAAAACTTGACGTCGTCCAAAATTAGGGACTAAACATACATGTTTTCATACTAGGAGGACTAAATGCCATCAATGTTTCATGCAGGGACTAAAACCAAAAATCACTGAAATTTCAGGGACTAAAAGAATATTTAACCCAAAAAGTTTTTAATACACTATAAAACATTAAAGTCAGCGTACAATAATATATTTTAAAGATTTCAACGAAAAGCAATAGCAAATATTCAATAAAGAATCTTAATTAGAAGAAACAGTTCACATTCCAATGTGAAGATTGTGAGAAAAGATACTAACGTATATCTACATGAATCGACGTAAAAAGTGAACTGTTATAAAAGTAGTTTTAAGTTTTTGTAAAATTATTTAAATTATTGAATTGATATTTTCATGACTTTTTATATCACTAATATAAAATCACATTTTCTTTATAATACTGAAAACAAATTTGATATTACAAGTTTTTATCGTGTTTAAAAAGTATTATAATGTAGGTTTAAGTCTAACTCAATCTTACAAAACTGTATTATATTAGAATGTAAGTTTAAGCCTAATTCAATTCTAAAATTTGACTTGTAAAATAAGATTTATTATAAATCAACCTTATCTGATCGATGTGAAACTTTCAGAAAAAAAAAGAAAACATTGATTTTAAATTTATTATATTAGATATTGAAATGTACTTCTACTTTTACTACTTTTTTTTCTTTATCACCAAAGACTTGTACTACTTTAACTTTGAAGCATGAGCAATGTGAAAACACGTAGCGGCTTCCGTGCATTCGTGCACGACACAATAACGACGCATAATCATGGATTTTCTGAGGATAAGTTGCTTGTTGTCACAACTACCGTGTTACGATTTTCATGCTTATTATGATGCCTTTGTAACATGTATGAATAGAAAGTGAAAACATCCTCAATCTTATAATTATTCAGTCTTGTCATTTAGGAAGAGGCTAAGCTATGAATCATGGATATCGTGGGTGTAAAATTCATGTTTGTGCTATTTACACTAGTTAAAAAAAAAGTGCAATTCCAATGTTCATAGTTGGAGTTCCATTTTTTAAACATTATATTATTGCATGAATAACTTCTTTTGGGTGTCCGTATCAATGTAACATCACAAAAAGTGCAATTCCAATGTTCAAGATAAATATCTCACCCTACAGACATACCTCATCTGCTAAAGTTTTTCTTTCCAAAAGGATTTCAGCATTTTTGTATCCACCAAATTGTTAATTTTTTGTCTTTGGATTTCAATAAGCTTCCTCGTGTTCACAAAATCTAAGCTTTTCTTGCTCATAGACTCATCACATTTATGCATAGATTTTGTGAACTTTGAAAGAGTGATTGAAATCTAGAAACCGAAAATTACCACGGATTTCAAACTGTTGGTCATTGGATTTCAAACAACTTCTTCATGTTTATAAAATCTATTTTTTCTTATTCGTAAACTTTTCACATTTATGTATAGATTTTGTGATCATGAAAGAACTGTTTAAAATCCTCGAATCATTTAGACATTGGAAAATGTGAATTCAAACATTATATAATTTCATGAATTGCACAAGAATGACCCCTGGGTTGTCAATGAAGCAATTCGACATCGGGAAAGTGCAATTTTGACATCTATTTGTTCTTATTTCTTAAAGTTTCCCTCTTAACCATATTGTGAGTCATTTTTTAAACTTTCATGGAGATGTCTAGTACAATAAGCTTTTATAACATTTCTACCTTCCAAATTGGAAATTCCTGTCTCGGAATTTCAAACAGGTCATTCATCTTCACAAAATCTATTCATTTCTTGCTCATAGACTCCTCATATTAATTCACATGTATTGTGAACATTAAACATCTGATTCATAGACAGAAAATTCTGGTTTGGAGGATATAAATCTTCTAAAAGTTAACTGTAAGAGACATCTCCAAGAAAGCTTAAAATGGCTTTCAATACGTTCAAGAGGGAACTTTAAGGGATGATAAAGTAATACTTCAGTTAAGTAACCCTAAACGTTGATTAGACGTTGGAAGTTAGCCTTTTAGACGTTATATGTTTTGCATCAATCATTTCAACCTCTGTTAAGAAAGGACCTTAGGTCTGTCAATGAGCAACTTGATGTCGAAAAAGGTGAATTTCGACGTCAATTAACGTTGGCAAACTTCAAACGTTATATGTTTTTGCATGAATTATTTCAACCTGCTCAGACAAGGCCTTTGGTCTCACTAATGAATTAGATGTCAAAAAATGTTAATTCCAACGTCATATGTCCTTGGAAATTGTGAAAATGTTAAAACTTTTTTCGAGAAGTTTTAAAAACTTACTACCATAAGACCTCATAAACCTTAGATTCTAACGTAATTACCTATAAGACGTTGAAATAACTTTTTTTTTCTGATGTCATATGTTCCGTAAGAATTTGTAAAAACATAACCCACACACACTGTTTCTTCGCGCTTTCATTTCGGCTTGAACCTGCGTTTTCAAATACTCAGTTATAATATTGTTGAATATTATAGTGGAACCATCTAAGGTTAGAGGATACTGGATGTAGCTCAGTTGGAGCGAACCTGTATAAAAGTATATGTGCACTTACTGTTTTATTTTCTCACAACGCTTCTATTATAAAAACATGCAGGTATATTTTCATTTCAAATATAAAAGCTTCCTATATTAAACGTCTATTCATTAAAAAGGAAGTTTAATTAAAAAACTACAGTAAACATTTTGAATAGTATTTGAAAATAATTTATTGTTTAAACTAATCTTAAGGTCGAGCCTTTAACAACTTACGCAAAATATTTATACTTGATAGAAGTGCTATATCAAATTGGTTGCAACCCCCCCCCCCCAAGTGTTTTCAAGTACTTCAAATGGTATCAGAGCTAACCTCACAAGGTTAGTTCTTAAGATGACTCGAGGAGGCGATCCTAAGGAATGGAAAACGAATGATACGTCTTCAATTGTCATCCTTTATCCAAGGGAGAGAAGTTTGATTATTAGAAGTAAAGAAAGATCTCATTATTTGAATCCGGTCATATTGATATGTGGGATGTCATAGAAAAAGGAAACTACATGAAGAAGGAGAACTACTCTCAAGAAACAAATGGACTGACGAAAGTAACACTACCTGTTAAATTCTAAAACTCGTAACTCTCTTATGTGCGTCCTCTTCAAGGAAGATATGGAAAAGTTCATGCTTACCAAAAAGTAAAAGAAATGTGAAATATCCTAATCGTATGAAGGATCAAATAAAGTCCAAAGATCAAAATGAGTCTACTCACCTTAATGAAAACAAAAACGAAAATAACACTAGCCAAATATCGTGACCAAATTACTACAGTGCAACCGAAAATAAAATAAAAACCCCATAAAGTCCATGAAAAAAGAAAACGCCCAATGTAGAAAATATAAGACTTTCACAAAATCACAAAACACCCTTTATTAATTTAAGTTTATCTACAACAATTACATGTTAATTTCTTTAATGGAAAATAACAAAAGTAAAATGCCTAAAAGCCCTAGTCAGTCATCTTCTCAGTAGAATGTCAATTTTCAAGAAATTACTGGATTCCTTTGATTTGAAATGAAGTGTAGTTGATGCAGAGAATAGTTGGTACAAACCAAATACTGGATTCTTTTTATGGTATATTTCCCTTTTGATGAGAGAGAATGAGAGACTTAATTTTTTATTTATTTTCTTAGAGATCATAACTACAAATTTTAACTTGATTATATTTTTATTATCTGCTAACGAGTTAACTGAATTCTATTTATTAAATTCATATAAATTTTAAAGTTGACGGTATAATTAGTTTATTAAATTAGGTCACTTGATATTTAGTCTATATAAATGTAAATAGTTTTAACAAAATAAGTGATCCATTTTAATGTAAATGTTCCTTGTGTTTAGGAAAAGCATTCTAAAAATAAGAGTTGTTCCTGTCGCATACTAGGTTGAAGAATAAACTTTTATGTTTTATCGTGCTTGAGAAAGAATCCCGAGCCTTTTTTTCAAGATTTTGAGCATTAATATATCTATTAAGATGTCTATTAGGGCATCTAGATATAGCATTTCGGATTTAATTAGTTTATTCTAATTCCCTTTGTCTTCCTCAAATAAATTACATTATAAAAGTTCCAAGGTTTTTTTACATATGATCAAAGATATACTTTTGCACTTTAGCTCAAATAAAGGCGTAAAAGATTGGTTTATGGATATAAAATTTACGGTGTGTGTATATATTCGAAAAACTAGAGCCGTCAAAATGGGTCACAACCCGCGAGCCAACCCGGCCCGTCACGGGTTCGGGCCGGGTTGGGTTTGAAAAATACAACCCATTTATATGTGGGTCAGATTTCAACCCGGCTCATTTAAACCCGGCTCATGCGGGTTGAACCCGTGGTGAGCCGGGTTGGCCCACCAACCCACCTACCAAATTTTATTTTTTTAATTTATTATTTTATTTATGAAACTCTAAAAAATAAAATATTTTCTTCAGTCACTATTTATACAAAAAAGTAACATCTGTTCTCACAAATCACTCTCATGGTACTTGCTCTCATTTGACGGTGCTCTCACCCTCACTTCACTAAAATTCTTCAAGGAGCAGGTAAAACACCTTCCTTTTTTCTTCTCTTTTCTCCACATTTTTGTTTTCTCACTTCTCTTTCTTCTTTTTTTCAAAAACCCTATAATGACAAAAATAGGGGTTTGTGAATTTGTTTTTTGTTTTGGGGGATTTGAAGACATGAAATGATTTTTTTCATGTTCTGACATGCTTGTATCAGATTTTGTTCATTTTATTTAAACAATTTGAGTATATATTATTTGAACAAGCTCTTTTTGATATCTTTGAATTTGGGAAATTATGTTACAAATTAAACTATTAATTTTTTGTTGATGTTATTGAGTATTGGTTCTCTTTTTTTTACTAATATTTTTTTATTGATTGTCAGAATTGTTCTGATATTAGGAAAATCTTTATTAGTGAATTTAGAGACAACAAGAACAAGGGTCAAGGGTTACAAGAATTGATATGATAGACTACATTCAGGTAGGTTTGATATTCCAGATGATTCAAGAGAGCATAATATTGTGGATTTATCTATTCAAGATTCTAATATCGTAAATAAGGAACAAAAAATGATGAATATAAGAAACTTATTTGTATGTTTTTTGTGTTTGTTTTTGGATGACATTTGGATTATATTGTACTTTTTATTATTATTTTGAATTGTCTTTAACATAATTTTTTGAGAGTGAAATTTGTTTAAATTTAAATTACAGAAAGTTTGTATTTTTTATTTAAAAAATAATAATTAAATGGGCTAGTGAGCCAACCCGTTTACCCACCAACCCATGGTGGGTCGGGCCGGGTTCAAGTTTTTATGGCTCGCTAATAAATGAGCCGAGTTGGGTTGGCTCACTAAATGACCAACCCGTGGTGGGCCGGGCCGGGTCGAGCCGGGTTACCCGTTTTGACAGCTCTACGAAAAACTATATGCCACTTGCTTACATAAAATTGCTTTTATTTTCTTGATAAAAGAAAATAATTTACATTATATATATATATATATATATATATATATATATATATATATATATATATATATATATATATATATATATATCCATAATCTTGAAACGTGAATCGTAACTGTTACTTATCTTTCATTATTCTTCTTTCTCTTTTCTTTCACATCTTCAAGTAAACCTTCCATTTCTAAAGTATGAGAGGTTCATTCTTTTTCTTACATTTTTTTTTCCTGTCTTATAATATTTTTTTGCTAATGCAGCTATTTTTTGTTTAACTTCTTAACACTAGACACATTTTCTCACTTGTAAGATCTTATTGTACTTGTATAAGGAAAATATCTTAGAGCTTTGGACAAAAGAACTAGATATTATTCTTATTCAGTTATGGATGATATAAGTTTTTAAATCATCCTTTATATTTAGTTGATTTATATAGTTATATATATTAAATAAATGTTTTGTGTTTAGGTATTGTTTTTGTGTTAGTAAGAATCTGGAGTTAAGTGATATATATGGTTCATAAAACCCCAACTCACTCATGAAAACAATAAGTTTGATGACATCCAAGCATACGTCACCAAATACTTTGAACGGAGAAGAAAATATATTTAATCCCTTATATTTTTTTCTAAGTGTAGTTTATTGACTTGTAATTATAATCATCATTTTAAGATATAATAGTGATTGCATTTTCAATTCACTTGTCATTGGCAGCTACTTGTAGTTTCTCTGAAAGATAACATTATTGTGTGGTTTTGCTCCTTATACAAGTCTCTCCCAACCATCTCAAACAAGTAATAGATTGGTAGGAATCTCAATGTTATAATTTTCTTTGTTATATAAGTGTATCCTAAAATATTCCCTTTACAAAAAAAAAAATCTTGCATGGTTATTCCTTGAGGTTTGTTATTTTGGTAAATATAGAATTGTTTGATTCCTTTTCTGCATCAATTATTTATAATTGTGTTGATATATTGTAATGTAATAAATAAATCGGTTCATATGAGTATGATTACTATGTAATGCAATGGATGACAATCGTTGTTCGTGCTCGTATTACAACTAGGTAATTGTATTGAATTAAGTACTTTAAAATTTTGTCTTTTTATATACTAATTCAAATTATTATCTTTTTGTACAAAGATTTTAGAGTCCTACACTAATGCACAAGAAGTCCATACAATATGTAAGAAAAGCTTGTGCAAAATATATAATAAAATGTACATTGCCTTAAGCTTGTCCAAAAATTTGCCTTAAATTCTTTCTTTCCAATGTTTCAAATGTTCCAAATTTTCCCTGCTGATTTATAACTAAAGAATTAGTGTTGAACTGATTTATCAACCTTCCCACGCATGACACATTCACAACTTATGACATCCATTCGTCTTTTTGTTAAATAGTCATGAATTGCAATTTTGTTTAACAAAATGTAAATTCCTTGATGATGTTTTGATATTCCAAAGTTGTCTATATAAATTAGTATCTTTATCCATAATTTTCTAATTTTACTATACACTAATTTTATTGTATAAATGTTACTTTTATTATCGTTCCTAACACATTTGTCTTCCTTTCCCATATCTAATGTACTCTTACTCAACTCACTCATTAAAATATCAACCTATCATTTCTCTCATTCTAATCATTCTTTTCCTTATTCCAATTTCCAAACCCAAGACCAATTAATGCAATAATTAATCTCTCCTTATAACCTTGGTAAAAGAATTTGCATACAACATTGGATACTTTTCTAAAAGGAAAACCTTATTCAGCCACTTATCTTTTAAAAACAATATCCTATTTTCTCTTCTCGTCAACCAAGAAACATTATTATGAAAGCAATTTTCTCTTTTTCTCTTCCTACATATGTTTTCCTTAAATCTCTCATTCACTAATATTCATAATTAGTTTGAATGGTAACTTCTCCAATAAACATAATGACTACAAAATATATTTTGACAAGCCATGATTATCTTTTTCTAATTACTATTTCTATTTAATAAAGCTATGTTTTAGATTTACACATTTTTTTTCAACCTATCCATGCAATGTTTCTACAACTATGTTCCCAACCCCATACAAATTCCTCTGAATTCTATTAATTTCTTCACTTACGGCATCTTAAAAAGAGATAAGTAAAACAATAATAGGACTATAATAACTAATTTTATAAGTGTGACTCTACCACCAAGATAAAAACTTTCCTATCCATTTAACAAATTTCTTCCTATTCTTATTTATCACACCATTTCAAAATAACTCTTTCTATTATTTTCTCCTACTTGCCTAAATATAGGAATGGAATATATATTTTGCTGTAATTTAATATAACTGATAATATTTTTAATTTGTATCAATCTATCCAAACTCTCCCAAATTTAATTTTGTAAAAGTTTACCTATTTTAATTATTTCAAAGAAACGAAAAATCTTAATATATATAGTCATTATATTAAGTTTCAACCTGTGACATAAGCAAAGTATCATATGGGTAAACTTAGCATATTGAAGAGTAATGGCCAATTAGCCTAAAATATGTAGATTCATTTTTGCTTAATTAAGCTTTATTTTCAATAAATTTTGAGAATTTCCCTATTGGTCCTAAAAGAATTTCACTATTTTGAGAAATGCTCTGTGCCTAACTCTTTTAACATGTGAAGTAACAAATGGTGTGAAATAAAACAAAGAGTCGTGTTCAAAAAGATAAAGTGTAGCTTTTTCTTTTAACATGATTTTTTCTTGTGATCTCTCCCACTTTAGTTCAAACTAGTAAATACCTATAACTAGCAAAAGGCATACCTCAATTCTGTATCATCACAAAACCTATTCTGTACGTAAATGCAGAAAATCCAAGAAAGGTAAATCCACCAAATTTCTATCTGTATATCTATTTATTACTATTATTATTATTGATATATTGTTAAGACGTAGACTTTAAACCTAATTCAACTCTTTTATAAGATGAGATTTGCATAGTCTTATCTTTAGTTGTTATAAACTTCTAATATATATCAAAGTGTATCTATTATCTATTATTATTATATTACTAGAGAAAAAATTCTTGTCTAGCATATTTTTTAATATATTTGATTAATTAAGATCTTATCAATTAGTTATAATGTGTATTTGTTTTGTGTCAAAAAAATTTTCTCGTCTCTTTTAGAGAAAGATAGAGAAAATCAATGAAGATTTATGAAGATATAAAATTCAAGATAATTCACATTTATTCTAAAAATAATAACTGTTAATAAACTTTGCTAATTTTGAAACGGATTACCAGTTTGATTTGAAGTACTTTTAGTCCCCTTTATGTTGTTGTCACTGTAAAGTGTTTCTATAATAAGAATAAACTCTATGTAGTGTGTTGTGTATGTGTTTGGTTTAATCTTCATGAATTTGTAATTAATTTTTGTTTTTTTTCGGTTTATGTGATGATAAATGATGATGAACAATTAGTTAATTCAATAGTTCTATTGATAAATTCATGATTATACAATATTTTCTCTTATCATAGTTCTTTAAAGATTTAAATCCAAGTTTGAACAACTAAGCAATTCAATTAGTTAATTCAATAAAACAAATATAGTTGAATCAAATATATGATCAAAATAAAATATCATTCAATCTATCCATATCTAATTATAAAATCAAGATTCAATCATGGATGAAGAATGAAAAACAAAAAAAGAGAGAATAAGATGAAACGACAATTCAAAATTTGAGAGAAAAGGAGAACAAATAATTTCTTTAAATGAAAATTTTACTATACATAATTATAGCTCATTTAGTCTATATATAAGCTCTATAATAAGTTGTACGCATGGCTCTAATTATGGGATAATTAGGTCAATAAGCTTAATTACAAAATTTTAAGGTAAAACTAAAAACGTTAAACCTGTATAGATTTTTATAAAAAAAATGGCTAATTTGTTTGAACCTGCAAAATTTATATGCAATATTTAAAGAATCCAAATTCAACAAACCATATATTGTTTTAAAGCCATGAAAATGTAAAATCCAATATAAGTGTAATTTATCAAAAATAATATATATGTTGAAAGAGTAAGCAAAAGTCTCATGAGCTGAAAATAAGATATATTGAAAATGTTTTCTATATACCATAAAGTTATAAATGTGATAACAAAACATGTCATCATATTCCACTACAAAGTACCATTTTCAAATTCTAAATTGCATAATCTAAAAAGAAAAAGTACATTCAAGCACTCACTTATAAATTGATTCAGAAAACTTTCAAAATTGCTTAATCTAGAAAACTATCAGATTACACAATTTGAAAGGAAATTAAAAACCAAATCAAACATCAAACAGAAAAGAATGAAAAAAAAATATTGATGTTTTGTGAAGATTGATTTACAGTAGTATTGTCTAATTAATAGGTATCTTTCAACAAAACTGAAAATGAAGACTTTTGAGAAAGTTAGATCATATCATTCTCTTAATCTTGAACATATAAGAATCTTTGATTGTGTTGTCTATGCTTAGTGTGGTAAGGAAAACTTATCATCTATGGTTTCTTAAGCCAAGATTCAAGAAGTGTATCATCAACAAAGATGTCATCTTCAATGAGACTAAAATGGGTCATAAGTCAGAACTCTCAAAATGTAAGCTTAAGAGTGACTATGGTGGTGATAAGGCAAACATTGGGATGGAGTATGGACTTTAGAAGCATATGATGACCTACAAGATAATGCATTGGATGATCTTGTAGACCATAGATGAGTTTTTGATGAGTTGATTATTACTCTACTAGTACAAAAATGGGTTTTTACCGCATCTAATAGGCTTTAATTTTGACAAAAACAAATCATAGAAATGCATGGTAGTATTTTTGTAATTCTCATGAACTTATAAGCCTCGGTTATAAAAAATTGAGGTCATATACCCCTTTTGGCATTAGTTAACAAACAATCGAAGCCTAAAGGTGGGCCACAACACAAATTTAAACTTTTGACTTTAGTACACACTGATAAGGATCTATAGCCTCGACTATTCTCAGAATTGACGCCATAGGGTCTTGACAGTCCCCTTGTAGAGAGGTTATGTCAAAATTTACGTAGGTTCCTAACTTTACACACAGTAGAAGGGACATTCAGATTGTTCAAATTGTGAAGGGATGTTATGGCCTCGATTGTTCAAAGAATCGGTTCCATAAACCCCTTTTTGTTTTGATTTTACAAAGACCAAGGCCAAAGGTGTGAACCCAAAGTCAAAATTTGCTCCAAAAATTTTATTTTTCAAATATTTTGTTCAGCTTTTGGCATCAGTTCTTAGTAGAACCTTGTTATGACTTTGGCAAGTGTACCAAATCGTGCAAGCAGTAAAACCGGTAAGACCGGATATCGTTTCCCAAGAGACTTCGGTATTACTTAACGACCGTATAATTACTAACTCAAGCTAAAGAATGATTCCAATTTTTGGGTGGTGTTATGCAATGAAAGTAAATTTTATACATAAGTAAAATTTGAACTAATTGGGGCCAAAAGTAGTGAATATGAAAATGATTAATGACTATGTGGAATGAACATGTTGGAGAATGATTTCAACTAATTCCTTGCTATGCAAATGCACTACAACACTCTTCTTCAATTACTTATTCTTGTCACTACCTAAATTACTAAAACCCAATCCCTTGGTGAGATAGCCTAGGTTCATTTGATAAATCCCAATCCTTTGGTAATCCAACAAACTCACCCGCATGAAGAAAAGAAGTTCAAGACAACTAACGGTCCTAGCTCTATCCCTAGACACTATTTCCCTTAGGTGTTTAGTCTAGTTCAAGTTTCACCCAAAGTTTCCCAACCTTAAGTAAACCCCAAAATCAAGTCATGGTTGATTAAGTCATAACTAGCATTAAGTAAAAGATACAAACACCAACAAGTAATGAATGAAGCGTTTTTCATTTAAAAGCAAGTGCATTTACATAAGAAGTTCTTAGTTTACATCACTCTCCAACACTAATGAACTTAGCTCTCCATTAATGGAGAGCTTGAGCTTACAATGGAGTGAAAATGGTGAAGATGAGACTCAAGGAGGAGGAAAGGAGAGCTCCCACTGTCCAAAACCAGCTCCAAGAGGTGTAGGAACGCTTCCCTAGGTCTCAGCCGCCAAGAAGATCCTAACCCTTGAAAACTGTGTGCCTTTTATAGTTCTCAGGTGCCATCTCAGCAAGGATTCGCGCCCAGCGCCCTTTCCTGGGGCGCCCTGGCGCCAGAAATACAGCAAAAGTGTGAGACAAATGGCGCCCAGCGCCCTCTAGGGGGGCGCCCAGGCGTGAATAATGGGCAAAAAGTGCAAACTGAAGGGCGCTGGGCGCCCTTCAGGGGCGCATGGGCGTGAGAAATAGGCAAAAGTGCGAACTGAAGGGCGCTGGGCGCCCTTCAGGGGCGCCTGGGCGCCAGTTCTGCAGGCTTCCCTCTCCAATTCTTCATCTTTTTAGCTCCTCCTTGGTTCTCCACTCTTCAAAGCTTGATTGTTCTTCCAAAGCACAACAAGTTCCTACAAAATGTGAAGTATTGGTGATGAAAACTACTGTGTATAACCTAAGCTGAGTTTATTCACAAAGTTAGATCATCCAAGAGGATTAAGCGTGTTTAAAGCTTCAGGAATGTTGATTTGGTATGACAATTGTACCATAGATAATGGTAATATTTACCGTTATCAAACCTAGGTCATAAAGTACATATTGCTTTGGTTATTAAAATAACTGAGACAATATGTCTTCATAATGGTAAAAAAAGTGCAAATTCACATAACACTTTACAACTTCTTTTCGTGTATCTTTGTTGCTCTCGAACCCTTCTTTCGACTAATACTCCATTGCCTCCTTGTTGTGGTCATTGCCTCCTTCGCCGTCATCATTGACACTGTCTGAATTTTGTGGTCATTGCCTCCTTCATCGTGGTCTTTCATTCATTCATTCGACTTTCTCTATTGTGAGCTTTGGTTTCTTCGCTTCTCACCTTTTTTTGGATGTTTTTTAGTTACTTTTGGTTCTTGAGACTAATAAGTCTTTTGTATTTGTATCCAGATACTATTTTTTTGTGGCAGGCTTTTGGTGTGTTGGTGTGTTCATAAATGTGAGTAGTTGCACCATTCTCCATTATTCTATTCCTTTTTCGCTCATAGGTTCCTATTTTTTTATCTTAAATTTATTTTTTAATATGAACATCTAATTTTATATAATGTTGCAGTAAGTTATTCAATTTTTGTATGTTTAATATGTGATTAATTCTATGCGAAAATATATTGTTGTATTGAATTAGTCTTAGTTTCTCGTTTGAGATTCAATACAAAATTTTTTTTACTATCTCTAAGGTTGTTGAAGAAATGTATGTTTTAAAAGTGAATATAGGAGGACACAGTAATTAAAATTTATAATATTGAATCTTGAATTGTCCAGTTAGACAGTTTAAGAAGAGTAATCATTTTTTCATAGTTTATTAATGTATATAAATTTTAATATACATGTCTTAAACTTCACGAATATTTTGCACACGTGTTTTGTATTTATTTTGAGTGCATACTTGATTGTGGTTTTTAATCACTTTTATTTCGCGTAACCTAAAGACTAATATGAAATGCTGGCAAAATTTGGTGAGATTTTAGATATGTTATTTAAAATTTATATGTTCAATAACTTAAAGAAAGGGAATCTTCTTAAATGGGATAAAATCTTGAGTACAAAAGTGATCATTAAGATTACTGAAATTGTATAAACAATTTCAATATATATACATATGGATCGAGATTAGATTAATGTTCCACACATCAATGCTAACTACAATGGAGGAGTAAAAGAATTTATACAATTTACGCAACAAAATGAGGGTCGAAGTGATGATGAAGTGAAGTTTAAATGTCCTTGTGTCAACTGTTTGAATCAGAGAAAGTTGAATGAAACCAAAATTAGGGAACATCTTATTTGTGATGGTTTCCTTCGATGTTATATAACATGGACATGACATGACAAATTAATAGACTTTCCAACGATTTCCCTAACTGTCTCCCGAATTGAACATGTACATTCCATTCTACCATGGAACATCGATCAGAAAAAGACAAAATAGAGAACATGATTCGCGATGTTGACGCGGAAGCTTTTGTCCAAGCGCATGTGTATAAGACAATGTCAACTGATGCAAAAACTCCTTTATATGTTGGTTCAACTAAGTTCACATGGTTGTCAGTGGTGTTAAGGCCCGTGAATTTGAAAGTGACCAATGGATTGACCGATAAGAGTTTCACATAATTGTTGTCGTTGTTGAATGAAATGTTGTCATATGGACATACACTACCCACTCATAATTATGATGCAAAGAAAATTCTTTATCTGATGGGTATGGAGTATAAAATGATACATGCATGTCTGAATGATTTCATATTATATTGAAAAGAGTTTTGTTAAGACAAGATCATCTATACGACTAGATCGTTTAACATCCTCATATGTTTTGAAGTTTAACAAACAACAATAAACAAAATGAGCATATGATTAGGTGTTATCTTTGTTAAAAATAATATTGTTTAAAGAAAAACGTTTGTTTCTCTTTGAAAGTAGTTTGGTGTCTTCCAATCATGCCCAGACTTAAGTGTTTGTTTGCGAACCTGAATGACGCTAAAAACCTGAGATGACATGTGGATGAGAGAACAACTTACGGATTGCATCTTCATCCAATCGATTCAATGTAATGGAAAAATATTGGTCTTGAATTCCCTCAATTTGATCAAGAAGGTAAAACTCTTTGGCTTGGTTTAGGTATTGATGGAATGAATTCATTTGGTAATTTAAGTACCAACCACAGTTGCTCGCCCGTCATATTGATAATTTACAACTTATCTCTTAGATTGTGCATGAAGAGAAAGTACATGATGTTGTCTAGGACGATATTTGGTCCGAGGTAGCCTAGAAATGACATAGATGTTTATCTCAGCTCACTAGTTGAAGACTTGAAGTTGTTATGGGCTGATGGGGTTGAAATATTCAATGTCTTCACATATGAAACTTTTGTGCTGCATGCAATGTTATTTTGCATTATTAATTACTTCTCAACTTACAGTAATTTGTTAAGGTACAATGTCAAAGGTTATAAAGCATGTCCTATATTTGAAGAAAACACTGCAGCTCATCAATTGAAACACAAAAGGAAGATAGTGTATATGCATCATTGAAGATTTTTACAATCTAATCATTCATATCGAAGGTTAAAAAAACATCCAATGGATATCAAGAGAATGACGATAGCCCAATTCCATTGATTGACCTTCAAATTGATGAAAAGGTTAAAAAGTTACATCATGTATTTGGGAAAACATTGAAGAAGTGATCTGCAATGAGTCCTTGGAAGAAAAAATCAATATTCTTTGATCTTCCATTTTGGTCAAAGTTAGAGATTAGACGTTGTATAAATGTAATGCATGTAGAGAAGAATGTGTATGATAGCTTAATTGGTAAACTTCTCAACATTTAGGGAAAGACAAAAGATGAAGTCAATGCTCGTTTGGATATGGTTCACATGAAGATCCGAGAAGACTTGGCACTAAGGGAGGTTAGTAAACATACTTGTTTGCCCACCCTATGTTTCACAATGTCCGAATAAGAGAAGATAAGTTTTTGCCTTAGTCTAAAGAGTATTAATGTACCACAATGATACTTTTCAAATATTAAAGTGTTTAGTATCAATGTAGGACTTAAACTTGTTGACATGAAGTCTCGCAATTTTCACATCTTAATACAACAGTTGTTATGACTATTACAGAAATTTTGTCCAAAAAATGTTAGACAAACCGTAAATCGTTCGTATTTATTTTTCTTCATCAATTTGTAACAAGGTGATTGATCCTTGAAAAGTTAGATTTTTGAATTTTTATAGGATAAAAAAAACAAAACAAATTGTCAATAACAAAAGTGGAGTTTCTATTATCCGTTGAGATTTATAAATAACTCGTAATATTCACACGATTTATAAACATGTCTATTTTTATGTTCTATACAAATTTCTTGGTGGGAATATAAAGATTAAAGTTACATCAATTTATCTATTACTTTTGAGTAGATCTCGTTGTGACATATAGTAGGTACAAGATGATATAGTAGTGCTCGTAAGAATCCTCTACATTTTGTTTTATCTATCTCCCGATTTGAAATTGGATAAAATTTTATTTTGATTCTTCACACATCAATCTTTTCAAAATAAATAATTTATGAACTGACACCATGTGCTGAAATAACTACTTTTCTTAATGCACAGAAACATAGTCTTATATTCTCTAACATACACATGAATGGCCCTAAGAAATTCACATTAAATTAAATAACCCCTATAGTTTATTGTAGCTTATGGTATTTCATGTTAAACGTCAGCATCAACGTGGCCATTTATGTATTCTCTTTAGAATTCAATGGTTTGTAACATCTGTGTGGGAATCAGAACCTCATGGTAGGCATTATTTGAACACTAACAGAAATATTAATATAATAGATAGTCACATGCAAAGAACAGAGCATATACTGGCTAGTAAGCTTCATGGTGGCAAATAATGTAGTGTTGTGCAAATGTAAGTCATATATGGTAGAACAGAACCTTTGTGGCATTTAAGAATTGGGTATATGCCCAGGTACTTAAGCATCAACGTTCATGTCTACAGCATGGATAATGAAAAATTTATACCAACTTCACTTCAAATCTTATCCACGTCAAAAGTAACAAAATTTGATTTTAAGTTATATAAGTTATACCGTGTGGTCTCCTGGCACCACCGGGCTGAGTAGTAGACTATCAGACTGACTGACCACCAGGACAACTGGTCACTAGACCGACTGACCACCAGGACGACCAACTATCAGGACGACCGACCACCAAGTCGACCACCAGGTTGACCACCCACCAGGTTAACTACATAGTTAGATTATAAATGATAATAACTCATTAAAACTCTGGTGCAGATTAAGATGTGATTGGATCATCATTAGGTCAGTAAAAGGTAAAAACTCATTATAACTAGTATAAATAAAGACATCTGGTATGACTTTAGGACACAATACACAATATATGCATTATTTGTTGGACTAACCGTTCGGTTACATTACTAACTTAAACGTCAGAGTGCCTTTAACAGGTATCTGCTCCTATGGCTTGGAGAAGGAAAAGGGAAAACAAACAATATAACTTGGAGTACGAGGACGGCTAGGGAGCCCATCCAGTCTTCAACGAGCTTGTTCGATCTTTTAGACAACATGAAATGTTTTGAATAAGGGACTTCAATCATATACCCAAAACACAAGTCAATTTTATAATACTAAGTTTGATTTTAAGTTAGGTATTTAAGATATATAAATTTTACTATTTGTTTTTATTTAAATGAGAGTGCGTATATTCTTCGTAAAAAGATTATATTTTTTAACATAGGTTAAACTGCTACAGTAGCATCTCATTTCAGTGATTGGAATAAAGGGTACGAAATGGAGCTCGGGAAACAGTAACAATGCTGGTTTTACTAGCTTGTGGATATTGTGGGAATCGAATATCAAGATTGGTTTCCGCTAAATTAATTGTTCCGACAACGTGTGTAGTTATACGAAACATTCTCGGGTATAAATACTTTTGTATCTAGATGGAAAATTCTATTGGGTATTTAAGATGAAACATGTCATAGATTCAATACGAGTAAATTCGAAAAAGAAATTAAAAAGATTATTTTCAATCAAATATTTGAAGAAAATAGATTTCAGAACTTTTTTATATATATAGTTTATGTTATTTATTTTAATTTAATAAGTGATTATATTCCTATTTTAATTTCTAACAATTTTTTTTTCATGCTCAAGCTTTTTATATATTGCATTGTCATTTACTTTACCGTGACATATTTATTGAAAATGAGGAATCCATAAACCTAAAATTCATCACTCCCTCTATATTTTACTTATTCGAGCCACTTACCCGAATAATTCAACAACGCTAATACCATTTGTTAAGTTCTTCAAAAGGAAACACTTGATAAATTTGATATTGATGAGTCATTTATAAAGTTATAATGAATATCAAGACACTAATCCTTGACACAAAATCCGAAGATAATTCGTTTTGTAAGTCTTTGCTACATAGTGAAGGAGTTCTAACTCAATTAAATTTCCAATAAAAATTAATGAGAATGGATGGGTCAAAAATATGATTAAGTAAAATTAACATATATAAAATGTGTATAATTAATTATAAATAATTAAATTTAGAGGTTATGAGAAGATAAATTAAAAACAGTGTCCTCAATTCAATCACTCTCAATAAAATTTTCGAAACAGAATGAGTTTAAGAGGTGAGTATATTGAATTATGAAAATTTCTCATAATAAGATGATTAATTTTCACTAAATCAAATTGAATAAAGTTATTAAACAAGTTTTGCAAATATTTAAGATGCAATATTAAGGACTCTTTAAATTCTAAATCAATTAAAATGTAATGAACAATATATCATTTGAAAAGCTAGAAGAATTATTACAATATTGACAACTTGACAACGGTATCAAATCGCACGATTAATTAAATGTAAAGTTTGGATATCGTTTTCTTAAGAAACTTGCATTGTTCAATATGACTATTTATTTATTAAGGTTAAAAACTTTGATACTAGAAAATAATTACATTTATGAAATAAAATATGCAATAGAAACTTCATTGGAGTTGGCTTCATATATTAATTTATTGTAAATACACTAAATAATATACTTTCAATTTTTACTCTAATATTTATGCCGTAAGCTAACAAGCTCTAATTCATTACAGAAAATATAAACTTTACTAATAAAAACCTAATCCCTTAAATATTTTAACATAATTGCATTACATTCAAATGTTTATAATGACTACTTATTAAACTATATATCTTAATCAAGGTTCTAAATTATTTTTCAATAATAAGATACCATAAAACAAGTAATAAATAATCATGCAATTAAAAACAAGAATAAAACACAAGAATGATAGAAAAGAAGTATATTAAATAGAAAAAATCACAAAGAGTAAAGATATTACATCCAACCCTAATGAATAAAGGAGTTAGTTACTTTTAAACATTCTGAATATTAGAAAAAGGATAGATGATGAAAATAATGATGATGATGAGTATCTCCCACCTCTAGAATGTGCATTTGTCGTCTCACCCTTATTTTCTATTTTCTAAAATTTTATTTTTTCAGTATGCTCTTTATTGATTTTTGTGAAGTACATATTGTTGGTCCAATTAGGTTGGCTCGTTGGTCAAATTAGGTCAAATTGACTAGGTTTAGAAATTTGTACTTAAATGTATTGTAATTGATAATATTTGATATATTTTTTCATATTATGATATTTTCACTTATCTACACAATATTTCACAAATAAAATTTAAATACTTATCTTTTTAAAATTATCTAATAAACCTTTAGTTATTTAAAAAGATAATAATAAAAATATCAATAAAAAATAAAAATAAATAAGAAGACATACATATAAATATTTATATGGGTTCATGTTGCCACAAAAATTATAACTAGTTGCTAAATCGCCTTTTTTTATTATTAAAATTATTTTAGACATCATTACTTACGAAATTTGACATCTAAGTTTCACTAACACTCCGAAAGTTCAATAATTATATGTCATCACATTAAGCAATCCATTAAAAAAAACAAATATAAAAATAGGGGAAGACCAAAAACTAAACTCGTGCACAAATACATTAAAAAACTCCCTTAAAAGTACTATACAAAACAAAACAAAGGGAGTTGGTACTTATTATGAAGAAAAAGAAACTCTAAACTAATAAAAGAGGAAAAAAATTAAACTACTTAAAATCTAATCTATTAATATCAATTACATGTTAACAAGCTTATATGTACAATTATTATGATATAAGATCTTATAAGATTCAAGATCTTGTGTTTTATTGATAGATTCTTGCAAAACAAAAAAAAAATAACTAATGGGTCTAATAAAATGCACTCAAAATTAACAATATGAGTAAAAGTGAATTAATTAATAGAATATTCTTTCAGGTGATCTTTTTCTCAAGAATTCTAGGTTTATTGAAGAATAACCTTTGTAACTTAATTGAACCATTATGAGGAGAATCATATTCTAAGAAATTTATAGCATAATTGGTTATGTGCATGTATGAGGTAAGTTTGTACATCTAATGCATAAACTATTGTATTGAGAGGAAATAGAAAATGCAAGTATACATAATGGAGGAAATGGGCATCATATTCTAAAATACCATTCGGGATTTATTTCAGAGGTGACGAAATATAGGTCATGGAAGCATCGAATATATATGGACAATTCATTGAATAGGTGCAAGTCATAAATTTACATAATCTCCTCACTTTTTTTCTTTACCAGTTTTAATGTCATATATTAACTAACTTTCAATTACTAGGTATTAGAAAACGAATATTGGTCAATATTAATTCACTGTCAACTTTAAGGGAAGATATCGAAAAAAATAAATTAATTCAATTTTTCCATAAATATATTGAATTCAATCATTATTAATTTATATTTGTGTTTTTCCAACTTTTTAATTGCAATACACAAGTGTATTTGGATAAAACATTTTAATTTGTTTTTATAGAAAATTTGAAATGTTGTGATAATATATTTTTAAAATAAGAAATTTTAAAAGAAATTGAAATTCTACTAATTAGTTTGCTTAAAATTAAATAATTCAAATTTCACATAAAAGTAAAACAATGAACTTCTACACATTCTCAAATTTATGGTTTTTTAGTTTGAATTGATACGAGTTTAGGTCGATTTGGCTGAACCTAGACATACGTAGATATGGTTCGACTTAATGTAAAATTGACCTAGCGTAGTTTGATATGATTTACAAAAAAATTTAATTTGTTTAGTAATAATCAAATAATTAAAAATATTTAGAAAGATATTTAATTGTCGTTGTATCTTAACATATGATGGTAGTTCTAATTTTATGTTTGTATGAGATAAACAATATTTTTTGTAATAGTCATTGCCATATGCATTTCTAACTTCTTTTTATTAAAGTTGTGTTTGACTTTCTTCTCAATTTTTTTTATTAAAGTTGTATTTGACTTTCAATAGTTATTCTTGATAAAATCATAGTTCAGAGTCACATATAGTAATAAGAATTGTTATCATCATATATGTGTAACTTTCTTTCAATGATTGTTCTATTTTATGGCTACCTCTAACCTCAATTCTTTCAATTATTAAACACATTGTCACAAACTTAATCTTAATTAATTAGGATTTATTGTACTTCACACAATATGAAAAAATGATTATGGTCCAACATTAAAGTCCTAATCATTTTTATTAAACATATCAATAACTAAAAGTGTAACTAAAGTGTCAAAGTATATTTAAAAGTGTTTTACAAACTAAGTAATACAAAAACTAGCCTGTTTTCCAATTATCCTAAATTATTATATATAAACATTTGCAAATGTTTTCTAATGTGCTTCTGACACACTAAAATGCTTCCAAGTTTAACAATTATATTTTGTTGAAAAACTATGACATAATATCTAATACAACATTTAAAAGCAACAATCAAAATGTGATAAAGGATTATATTTGAATTCAATACAAGATGAATTTGAAGATGAACCTTTATAATTCAAAGGATCTATGATAAGGACAAAAAGTAAGAGATTGGAAGAACAAATATATTTAAGGCTCGTGATGCTACAAAATAACTGGAAAATCAAAGGATATGAAAATCTTAGCTTTGAGCATTTTTATAGATTAAAATTTTAAGCATTTAAAATATCTATAATTTATTTTAATTTTGTAATTTGCTGCAAACAATTCATTTATGTTTTTAATTTTCAAGTTATTTTGGGTCCAATATCTTTGGACTTTCTTTTAGGATTTCTTAGGTTGCTTAAACATTTGTGCTAATATACAGGGACACCAAATACATTTGTACACACTTTTGAGTCATATTAATTCATTGATATTCTTTGAGTGAGGATTCTCTTGGTTCTTGGATTAGAACTTTGATTCTTAGATTAGAACTTTGATTCTTATTAAAGATTTAACATTTTTTGACAAATCTTCACTTGACTTATCAATTTGCTATATTATGGCATCCCTCATCCCTGTCTTATTTCACGTCCTTCTCTGATTTATTTTTATTGTGTATCTTGAGAATTCAAATTCAGAAGTGGTCGTACTCTTTCCTAAATAGGATCATATCATCTTAGCATATCATCCAGTATCATAATTGCATCACAAAGTTAATTGATATTGTCACGATTAATTTTAACACTAATTGATAATAGATGAAGTTATCCAATCAAATGGGTCCGTTAATAGGAAATTACTAAGATTACTTATACACATTAGTATTATGTCACCTTTCATCATAAAATTAATGTTCATTAAGTACAAGTGTTCAACAAATATGTAAGCTACACTATAAAAATAGACATGTGATACCTCTAATAGATATAATAAAAAGATTATCCAAAAATAATTTTGTGGTGGTTTGAATATTAATTTTATATTCATGAAACACCAATGCAAAAAAGATTTTTAGCAAAGATGAAAATATTTTGTTTTTACAATGATTTTTTAACTGTTGTTAAATAAATAGATGCACGATGACCTTTAATTACCATTGTATATTCACATAAGTTTAAACATTCATTGTTTGTGTAAGATACAACAATAATTCTTGCAACAGTTATATACATTTTAATTATCTTTAGTTAAAATTTTGGCTAATTTTCAACATAGTTTTTTAAGTAAACCATAGTTAAAGGTCAAGCACGACAACAACTACATTAAGAATCGTGATCAACTAAAAAGGTATAAGAGGACTCAAAATCCATGAAAAATGAGATAGCAATATTGAATGCAAAGGAAATACCATGGTTATGATTCAAGTGTAATTAAATTTTCAAAGTTATTAAACACAAACAAAATTACATGCAATGTAATAGATTATGGAAGAAAAAGTACTCCGCATTTTATATTGGTTTGTCTTATATTGTAGACTACGTTTAATTTTTGACATACTAGTCTTCAATTAGGCAAATTACTATCATAAAGTACAAACGAGTATTCTTTTATATCATAGTCACTTTTGGCTAATCTCTTACGAGTGTTATTTCAAAATATAGTCTTTTCTAACTAACTCATCAAGTATTCTTTAACACTTAATCACTCCCAACTAAAACCTCTGAGTATTATTTCAACAACAAGTCTCTCTTAACTTAACACGAGTATTCTTTAAACAAGTCAATCTTTACTCGTGACACCAGACAGACACAGTCTATATTTCTCGACAAAGGCAAGATCACCTTCAAAGGAGTCAACAAGGGTAAGACTTCAAGTATTGGCTCATTTGAAATTCTTGGCTTGTGTCAATTAAAAATATTTACACATTGAAAGACTCAAATATAACTTATTAAGCATAACTTAGTTATGTGACAGTGATTATATGATCTTTTTAACCAATAACTAATGTATAGTTTCATCGTCTAATGGACATACCATCTTTATGACTTGACGATAGAACAATCTACATTGATATGAGATTGATTTAATTGATCTCAATAAGCAAAAGGTAACCTACTTGCTTTCCAAGAAGATTAGAGGTGGGTATGTAAAAAAATAAAAATAAAAACCTTGAGAATTGAACCTAAAAGTATGTTTCAAAGTTGTCAAAAGAAAAATCTCATCGAAAGATTTCCCATTCTTTCTTGGAAAGTTTGTCTTCTTTGCAAAGCATCTTAGAATAAAAAGCAATTAAAAATTTCAAATATAAAAATTGTATTTCTACTACTAGACCTCTGCAATTTGCACATGGATCTTTTGAATAACTAGCTAGAACATTGAGTTTGGGTGGTAAAAGACATGAGTTAGACCAACTTTTGAAGTCAGGGTTTAGCTAAAAGTGGTTACATTCCATATAATACTTGGGTTTCTAGTCAAAAGTGGTTACTTTTTCAAATAATACTTATATTGTTTTAGTAAAGAGTAATTAAGGTTCAAACAATATTTGCTTATATCTTTGGAGTGTTAATTTTTTAGTAAAACTTGATTAAGTTGATCAAGATGGACACAATTTGCGTTTATAGATGAACTAATATAAATATTTACTATGTAAATTCTCTTTGCTTAAACTTATTTAAATTGCATGTTATAAAACATGCACTAATGAAAGAACGAGATTTTTCAAAATAATAAGTATTTTGTAAAAAAAATTTATAGATTACCAGTAAAAATTGATTGTAATAACAAGAGTAGAGAGAAGATTAATAGTTTAGTACCTTTTGGATGAGCAAATTGTGAATTTTGTTGATTGTGAAACATTTTCTTCTCATAATACACAATACTTTCTCTTATCCAATTTCATCTAAAATATATTTCACATTTACTGTGATAATCTCCTCCATTATTAACACTTTGAAACTCCATAACTGCGTGTGTAGAATTATGCAATTGACACAGGAACAATAGCATATTTGGTAGACATGCTTTGGTGAGTGGCCCACCTAGTTGAAATAAAGGTCAAGAACAAAAGGCATGTAGGGTCAAATGCATGGTGTTTTGTGTAAAAAAACGTAGTATGTGGTAACACGATAATGTAAATAATGATGTATATGAATGAAAACACTGATCAGTTGGGTAGAGGCTCTAGGGCGCACCAAATGTTATGCTATCCTAATCAGACCATCATTTTCATGGCCTGTCATTGGTGCCACACGCCTGAGCCCTCGCATGTCTTTGTCTTTTCCACGTGGAAATACATGTTTCTCTTATTTGCATCAGACCATTTTCCTATAATAAGAGAAAAGTTAACATTTCCTTCTTAATCAACTTTTCCATGCAAATTGATCTTATATAAGGATCAGTACTATAAGCAGGAGTTACATATATAGTCCTCTAATTTGAGTTACTGTTTTTACTATTGAAGCTGTGATTGTACACCCTATGCTGATATTTTCAGTTTATACAAATTTAAGTGAGATGGTACCAGGTTCTGTTTACATATCAAGATGAGAAAGAATATTTATTGTACATGATGCTTGATTTGTTAGATTTTTCCTTAACTGTGTATGTCAGTGAGTTTGTTCATTTCATCCTTATGAACCTACTTAATCATCCTTTATATTGTTTCTGCAAAGTGTTAAACAATACAAAACTGATAATATTCCTTTCTTTTTTCTCTGTATTGTTGTGTGCAAATATCTTTTCATGCATGAGGGTCCCAAATCGAAAAAGAAAAAGAAAACCTAAAAATGGCGTATCTTTGAGCCACCCATCTTAGGGCGCTGTCAGTTCTCCACAATTATAATGGTGATTTTGCAATCCATGTCTTGGTAGAAAACTGAAAAGATGGCACCTTTGTTTGTTTGTTCCATGAGAAAATATTACATGATCTAAATGTTGAGAAATCCAAGTATTACATTGAATAAAAATGAGAAAAAGTTGAACAATATAAGAAATAAGACCTATAAATTTATTGTCTAAAATTTTGGATTAGGGGTAATGCCAATCCTTTATCTATGTTGGAATCTCCTCTCATAGACATTGTGTCTCTTTGGTGAATCTTCTCTTGAAAAATCCATCACTAAAAACTACTGTTTGTTTTCTATCTGCACTAATGTTCAGGTAACATGTAATAACTTATTTTCTGAATTAACACAATCCAAATCATTGAGTCTGAGGGGAGAGGGCAAGGAAGGAAAAGGGTACATATATGTTACAGCTTTTGTAGCTTTTGATTGAAGGTACAATAGTGTTTACAAGTTGGGTAGATAGTGGGTTTAGAACCAAAGAATAGAACACAGAATTCAGTATTGTTATTAGGAAGATACTGGTATGCCAAAGATATCACCAGCCTCATTAGATGTCATCACACTATTATATGCTGCTTATCCAAAGTACATTGGACATGCAGTATGGAGGAATTATTCCATACCAGAACCGCGTATTAAAGTGAGCCTTATCTACTAATTCCCTTGTACAAAGATTCCAACATGAAGTGTTGGAGCTTACCTAATCTATAGCAGTAATAATTTAACAAGATTTGGTATTAGAAGTGAGCAAATACGTGTTGGATTTATAAAATTTCAGTATACTACTTTTTCCATATATATTTTGCAGATATTCTTTTAGGCACGGAAATAGGGAAGCAAGAGGTGGTCATGTTCTCCCCTATGGTTTAACTGTGGTACAAAATTGACTTGTCATTGCCACTCATCAATCAAGGTCTCTTAGAACTGAATTGCCAAAACTTGACGAAATTGAAATTGTGATGCTTTTGAAGTGATGAGTGCAACTTCTTGGTTTAGATGTGAGCAATGAACTCAACTTTATGGTGAAACAAAAGGGGTTGCTTAATGAAAGTGGAGAAGTTGTGAAAAGCTTTTAGTTATCCTGAATAAGTGGAAATCAGGTTGGGCTAATTAGAGAGCACCTTTGTGTGCTAGCAAATAATTTAGCCAATATATGTTTAGCTTTTTAACTATTCAACAAATTCTAGACTTAATATACCAGACAATGACACTAAATACAATCTATATCAAAAATCAGATCCTCTAATTTTTGCTGGTGAATTATTGTGGGAAACTTTATGAATTGAAAAAGCATGGTCATCCTCTATCTATCTATCTATGTGTATTCTGAATGGTCTAATTTGTCCCTTCTCAGACAGAACCACTTTAAATTGCCACCCTTTTCAAAATCCTAATGAAGACATGTTGGCCGAGGAGTGATCCTAACCCGTGGTGGTTTGGTTACTTTCCGGTGAGGCATGCCATTGTACATGCCAAATCCTCAAGTGGAGAAGCATAGGATCTAAGTATATTATAGAATGTGCTCAAGAGCATCAGTACCACAACATCAATCAAAATACCTTTTCCAACCCCATATATTATGTCATTTTGGGTTTCCCTTAAGCACTCACAAGGCAATAACATTCATCATCTAGAGCTACACACTCTACTTCTTCCTTCTGAGGTTTCAAACAACAAACAAAGAAGATGGTGAAGTTCTCAAAGCAGTTCGAGGGGCAACTCATTCCAGAATGGAAAGAGGCCTTTGTGGATTATTGGCAACTCAAGAAGGACCTCAAAAAACTCCATCTTTTTAATAACACCAACAACACACCCAACACTAGTACTACTTCTCTACCTAAGTACATATTTTCATCACTAAGGAACTACTCTCCATTTGGCCACCAACATAGACAGCATGGACCGATACAAGTAATCCATGTTTCTCTTAAGACACATATAAGAAACAAAATTTTCTCAATACTTTTGTGCTTGTTTGGTTTATCAATTCATGATGTTTCTTTTTGGTGTTTTTCAGGTCCATAGGAAACTTGCCTCGTCATCTTTTAATGGGGACATGTATGAGACAGAACTGCTAGATCAGTTTTCTGACACTGATGCCACCAAAGAATTTTTTGCATGTCTGGACCAGCAACTAAACAAGGTCAACAAGTTCTACAGAACCAAGGAGAAAGAGTTCATGGATAGAGGAGATTCCTTGAAAAAACAAATGGAAATCCTCCTTGTGCTCAAATCAACATTCAAGGAGCAGCAGAGCAAAGCAGGCTCTTCCCATGGCTCCAAGGAAGATCAATCCATCTCATGCACATTCTCTAATGGTAAACAACTAACTTTGTTTCTCCCATGTTACATAATTCAATGTCCTTCATATGAATGAATATTTATTCCCAAGTTTATTTCATTGCAATTGTTTTCTTTTCTTTCAACCAGCATATTGGATCGTATTTTCCTCATGTTTGCACACATGTAAACCTTGATATGCATTAACATGAAATCTTTATCCCAAGTCAATCACCTAACTTCTATAATTAAGGAAAATGCTAACTATTTGTTGTTAAACTAATATTTTTCAAGTTTTCAATCAATATTTGTTTAAAAAAACTCATCCACCCATGTCACCTTTTACGTATAACAACTAGCAACACTGAATGATAAGACAACATATTCATTTTTCTGTGCTAATATTCAGTACGAATAACATGTGCACGAATTTCTCCAAAGTAAAGCGAAATGAAAGGTTCTTTGAAATAAGCATTGACTGAAAAATTTAGAAATATAAAATGATATTACACAGAAATAAATAAACACAGTTCATGCGAGTTTTGTGAAACCCTTTGTGAACAATTAGTGTTTTTTTTCTTTATTTGCTTTATATAATCAAGTAAGGAAGGAAAATAAAAACTTGTAAGCTACAAAAAGACTTTTATAAATATCCAAACTAAATGAGCATGAAACACAGACAAAAAAAATAATCATGACAATGACTGGTTAAACATTTTTTTTTTTTTTGTGTTTTATATGTGAAACATGATATGAGAAGTGATGAGTAATTATGTGTATCTAAAACTCTGGTCATTGGAAACAGAGGAGGACTCTGTTAGGAGCAGACCACAGCAAGAAGAACTACAGGACACAACAAGCACAGATGAATTGGAGAGAATTGAAGCTCCAATTTCTGATTCCCCTGGTGCAGAAGAACTTGCCAAGTCTTTACAAATGAAAAGAGAAGATGGTAAATTCAGAACACTTTCTGGCCGTGTCATCAACTGCCAAGGGAAGAATCTGAGGATAAACATTCCCTTGACCACACCATCCAGAACCTTTTCAGCCATAAGCTACCTTCTCAGGGAAGATTTGCTTAACCAGTCTTCAAGGAAATGTGGTCCAGAAGGTGGAAACATCCACCTGAACAAAACTAATTTGCACCATGCTGAAAAGATGATCAAAGGAGGTTTCATTGAGCTCTACAAAGGCCTAGGATATCTTAAAGTTTACAGGTAAAAAAAGAAAAATTTGTTTTTCAGTCATGTTTGTTTAATAAACCTAACAGATGTATAGCCTTTAATATGAAAATCTTATGTTTTGTCCAATTTCCAGGAACTTGAACATGCTTGCATTTATAAAGATTCTGAAGAAGTTTGATAAGGTAAAGTGAATTACAGGCTTCAAAGTTGATGTCACAGATGGGGTTTCAACTATGTTGTATCAAACAAACAGTACAAAACATTTCTTTGTGGTTTTTCAGGTCACAGAAAAACAAATTCTTCCCATTTATCTCAAAGTGGTTGAGAGTTCCTATTTCAATAGCTCAGATAAGGTAAATCTCAGGCACACACTAAAACTGCTTCCTAGTAAAATATCTGTGTTCCATCAAATAGACTGATAAAAATATGTGTGATACCATATCAAATCATGTCAAGAGTTTGCCCACAAGTTATGCTTGCACCTGAATGATCACCGACAATCTCAAGTGGCCAATTATCTTTATGTTTCATTTGTGCACCACTAGATGCCCTTGAGTCATGCAAAATAAAATTTAGATATGGCTGTCTGTCACTCACACAAGGGTTTCTTTAACTTTTTGAACTGGCTTTGCTTTGTTTGCTTATTACTCTGAGAAATGACAGGTGGTGAAGTTAGCAGACGAAGTTGAGGAACTGTTCATTAAAAATTTTGCTGAAGATAACCGAAGAAAGGCCATGAAATACCTTAGACCAAGCCAACGTAAAGAATCACATGCTGTAACTTTCTTCATTGGTGAGTTGCTCTCAGCCAAGTATTGGTCTTTTTTACTTGCTCTTCGTTTTTTTTGTCTTTTTCTTGTCAATCATTTTGGTAGAAATCTTTAGTCTTGTTTGCTTTTGTGACCATTGATATCAAAAGAAAGCACAATATGGAACCTTTTAAGGCACTAGGTTCACAAAAGGAATGGCAGTAACTAGTCCTCTCTTTGGTGGATGGGAAGTACAGGTCCCATGCTACTCTATATATCATATTTAAACCATACATAACCTTATGAAGGATGAAACTTAAAAAGCCCATATAAATATATAAGGGAAGCATCCCAATGGTTCTTTGGCAATGGTGCCTATGTGGGTTTCACTAACAAGATTATGCCCATGTGGGTTCCTTTAGTGCAATTATAGTACACCAGCACCATAACATCTGTTTCATCGTTTCCTTGTTTTTTTGCAAACCAAAACCTACTTTTATCATGCTTGCAAGCTAAAACCAAGAAAATAGAGTCAAATTTAAAGTTCCATGTTCTTAATAATTAATCTAGGTGAATTTAAGGGATGAATAGATAGAACATTGTCAAACATTTTTTACCCTAAAGAATGAAGATTGTATAGAAAGTTACTTACTTCCAACATAACTTTTTAGAGATTATGTTTCAAACAAAATCAGGACTATTTACTGGATGCTTCTTGGCACTTCTTGCGGGATATGCTATAATGGCTCATGTGACTGGTTTGTATAGACCACATCAAAATTCTGTCTACATGGAAACTGTCTACCCTGTGCTTAGGTAAGTAAAAGTGATTCTTACATCAGAAGATATAATTCAAATTTGCATAGTATTTGCACATCAATAAGTTCTGTCATGTCTTTGCAGCATGTTCAGCCTTGTGTTCCTACATTTCTTTCTTTACGGTTGCAACATTCTTGCATGGAGAAAAACTCGTATAAACTACAGCTTCATTTTTGAGCTGGCCCCTACCAAGGAACTCAAGTATAGAGATATATTCTTAATTTGCACGATGGCAATGAGTACTGTGGTTGGTGTTACGTTTCTTCATTTGACTCTACTGACAAAAGGGTCATATGCCAAAGTACAAGACATTCCCGGACTTCTTCTTCTGGTAAATATGTTTATCATAAATTATATCACATTCACGTTTACATCTTTTTTGGCCTAATACTTCAGTAAGCTCAGCTGAAAAATTAACACTGTTACTGCACTTGCAGGGCTTCTTATTAATACTAGTGTGCCCCTTCAACATTATATACCGGTCAAGCCGTTACCGTTTCCTTTGTGTGATAAGAAACATAATTTTGTCACCCCTTTACAAGGTAGTGTTTCCCACTATCATCATTGTAGAATCATGTCATCAAGCACAACACACAGTAGCACTAATTGTCCAAAAAGTGAAAAGATGTTCAATGAAACAATTTGGCTTCTCTCTTCTTTTTAGGTTGTCATGCTGGATTTTTTCATGGCTGATCAACTTTGTAGTCAGGTAGTGAAGATTTTTCATTACCATTAATGAATACCTTTTTACTCTAAGGGGAAAATGTAATATTTATTCATCAGTTGTATCATTATTTTTCAGGTGCCAATGCTCAGGAGCCTTGAGTACGTGGCATGTTACTATATAACTGGTAGCTATAAAACTCAGGACTATGGATATTGCATGAGGACAAAGCACTATAGAGATCTAGCTTATGCAGTGTCATTTCTCCCCTACTATTGGAGAGCTATGCAGGTAAAACAAAATATTGAGTAAATTACATAAACTCTTCTTAAGGTTCAGCAAAGTTTCTCATGATACTGCTCACTCTTTGACTCCTACATTACCCTTTTCATTATCCTGCAATAACCACTAAAACAACAAGGGTCATGGTAATCTCAAAAACCCTTAAGGAATGAAACTGCAATTTACTTTAAAAGATTTGTGCTTTTCTTCCTTTGAAGCATATCATGGTATCCAATCCAAAAGGGTAGTACTGACGTGTCCTATAACTGATTTTTGCAGTGTACTAGGAGATGGGTTGATGAAGGGCAGACAAGCCACCTTGTGAATCTGGGAAAATATGTATCAGCAATGTTAGCAGCTGGTGCCAAAGTGGCTTATGAGAAAGATGGGAGTGTAGTATGGCTCTGTGTTCTGGTGATAATGTCAAGTGCAGCAACTATGTACCAATTGTACTGGGACTTTGTAAAAGACTGGGGTTTGCTTCAAATGAATTCCAAGAATCCATGGTTAAGGAATGAATTAATGCTTCACAGAAAAGCCATTTACTACTTCTCAATGGTACATGTCAGGCCCCTCTCTATCTGTTTACCTAGGAGCCTGTAGTGTGGGCCATTGGCATGCAATTGGCACCCAAAACCTACCTTCACTCATCAAAATTTTAGACAAACATGCTAATTGTCATAATCTAACCAAAGAACACATCAACCATACTATTTGGTGTTCATGATAATAAAAAGTCACAAAGTGGAGAATAAACATATTCTCAAAAGAAATGCTGATAGGGCTATTACACAAATTAAAGTGAGATTCCAAATCTAGATCAAAAAAGGACAAAAGATAACAACAGAAGGTTAAACTTTTGGCTGATGCTAAAACCACACATTATAAGACCAAATTATTATTTCCTTGCCCTCCACTTTCACACGTTGACCATGAAAAAGTTTTGCAATTTATGCAGGGGTTAAATCTTGTTCTGAGGCTTGCTTGGTTGCAAACTGTTCTTCATTCAAGTTTTGAAAATGTTGACTATCGAGTTACATGCTTATTTTTAGCATCTCTTGAAGTTATTAGACGAGGGCTATGGAATTTCTTCAGGTAAATGAGTTAAAGTACAATTATTTTCACTCATGAAACACAACATACATGCATAATCTTTGTCTGATATGAACCAGGTTTCTCAAACTTTCTGTCAAAATTAGTCCCTGTCTTTGAAAAACAAGATTTTAGTCCTCATATTTTATAATTTATACATTTTTCTTTCACATTACTATCTTGAGTTTTATATTTTAACAACATTGGTACCAATCCGACAGCTCAAAAACATTGTGAGACAAAGTTTAACTCAAGATTCGTTTTACCATTACAAACTGCCTATCAGTCACGTGAAGTTTACACAAAAACATATCATAAAAATAGTATTTTTCTGGTGCAGATTGGAGAATGAGCATCTAAATAATGCTGGCAAGTTTAGAGCAGTGAAGATAGTACCACTTCCTTTTCATGAAGTTGATGAAGAAGACTAATAATAAAGCCATTGGGTGATTTATTCGAGGGTAAGGGATGCTTCAAGACAAGTATTTCAAAGGAAAAGATTTCATGTCTTCCTTCAAGTTGATGTAATATTGATCAACTTGATTATTTCATTTGGTTTATTTGCCTGATATCATCCTCAATTCCATTACACAATTTTTCATTAACAAGAAATAGAAAATTAATGAAAAAGTGTTGTTCCACTTTTTGTCATGTACTTTTTAGATCCCTTATTATTATCATCCACCACATTATGTATAATTTACAATTAAAGAAGATGGGAAAGCAAAATAGCATGTTCTCCAATAAAATTGTTAGGGTTAATATGCTTTAGGATAATTGAGTTATTCCTCGTGCAATTGGTCCCAAATATTTTACATGAAGATTTGAGAAATGCATTGGGTGAAGCATATCATTTTGTTATATACCAATGTTTCATTGTTGTCATCATCCACAATGTAATCAAGAACCCACCAAAGTTATCATAAGGTGAAATGAAATCCACTCCGAAGTGAAATGGAACCTATCTAGTATTCCACATTTTATTTTAAGTACTAGAAAAACATCTTTATCTTTCATAAATAATTGGATTTTGCTTTTGATTCCTACTACTTTTTCTTTTTCTTTAAATATCCATAATACTTTTTAAAATTATCTTACATTGTTGTTTTCATTTTTTCAAACTGCTAGTGGAATATGAAAAAATATAACAAATTTATTAAAAAGAAATTATTAAAGAAAAAATTATATTAAAGTTGTTAATAGTAATCCGTCTAATCAAGACACAGTACATGTGATCTAATGGAAAATTATCTCCACTATTGTATATTTGCTTTCTGTATGTTTTCTATATAAACATCTCATAAAAACTAGTATCTAAAAATTTTATTTAATTTATCTATCTCTTACGACGCTATTTTGTGAAAGAATTTTAAATATACTATTCATCCATGTTCAAGTGTTTTTTTTTTTATTTCACAATAGTGATGACATATTCTTTAGTCATGATCTAAGCATATTCAAGAAAAATTAAAGTCATTTATGTAAGGTGAAACAAAGCTCTTTCTCATAGACCATCATAGAACACCTTTAGTAGATTAAGAGTATGTAGGTCTTCTATTAAGATCAAGTAGTGAAGGGTTTTTCAACAATCTTGCTTAAGTTGTAGGACAATATTTGCGTCTAGCTTAAGTTAATCTTGAGTGATTAGTTTTGTAACCCTAGCTTAGTGGAGGGTGTTCCACATGAGTCATGGTGGTCATATGGCAAGCTCTTAGCAGAGAGTTTTCCTACAAAGGTAGTGATCATATGTCTTTTTCTTAGTTGGGAACTTTTGCTAAAGTAGTTTTCCACATGGCAAGCTCTTAGTGGAGAGTTTTCTTACAAAGGTAGTGGCGGTCATTTTCCTATTGGGAAAACTTTTGCTAAAGTGACTTTCCACATGACAAGCTCTTAGTGGAGAGTTTTCTTATAAAAGTAGTGGCTATGTGTCATTTTCCTACTAAGGGAACTTTTGCTAGTGACTTTCCACGAGGCAAGTTCTTAGGAAAGAGTTTTCCTACAAAGGTAGTGGTCATGTGTCATTTTCCTAGTGAAGAACTTTTGCTAAAATGACTTTTTTTTATGACACTCTAGGAGTGGAAAGTTTTTCTAAAAGTTAGAGTACCACATGTCAAACTCTCCTTCACTAAGATAGGATTTTTAGGGTTTAGTGTAAGATAACATTTTAGGATTTTGGTATTGATAAGGACATATTTTACCATGATCTCAGTATTGAATTGAGAGAAAATGCCAACTCTTTCTTAGCTTTATACCTTCTTTCTGCCTCAATTTGTTAAGTTTCTAAGTAGCTACATCTGTAGTTGAATTCATTTAAATTGCTTCACTAATCCCCACTTTTTGGTTGTTAGATCATGTATGCGAAGCTTGTTGTCCAAATTGAAGAATGGAAGAACCACATGAGCAAGAATGAATATTGAGCAAAGATTGATACTACCGCTGGGGTACAGCTGAGCGCCCAGCTCTCTGGAAGTCTGCAGCTGGGGTACAGCTGAGCGCCCAGCTCTCTGGAAGTCTACAGTTGGAGTACAGCTGGGGTACAGCTGAGCGCCCAGCTCTCTGGAAGTCTGCAGCTGGGGTACAGCTGAGTGCCCAGCTCTCTGGAAGCCTGCAGCTGGGGTACAGCTGAGCGCCCAGCTCTCTGGAAACCTGCAGCTGGGGTACAGCTGAGCGGTGGCAATGCTGATGTGGAAAAATTAGGTCTTTTTAGACCTAACACGCGAAGGGATGAGGATCTTTTTGCACCTAGACTCGTTTTCTCTCATTTTGGAGCTCTTGGAGGCAGCTTGGAGCTGGGGAACACTCCTTCTTCATCCTTAGGTCTCCTTTCTTCTTCCATTTCCACCATTGTTGTAAGCTCAAGCTCTCCATTCATGGAGAGCTAGTTTCATTGTTGTTGGGGGATTGTTGTAGCCACTGAACTTTCATGTAAATCATTTTGTTTTGAATGAAAAGATGCCTCTTTCATTGATTGTTAGTGTTTGATTTCTTCTCTTAATGCTTGTTGTGAAATTGCTACTCATAACTTGATTTTAGGGTTGCTTAATATTGGGAAATGTTGGGTAAATCCAGATTTTGGTTAAACACCTAAAGGAAATAGTATCTAGGGATAGAACTAGGCCCTTTGGTTGTCTTAAAATCTCATTTCTTAATGCGGAACTAATTGTTAGGTTTTCCAAGGGATTGGAGCTTAATAAGGAAGTCTAGGCTCTCTCTACCAAGGGATTGGGGTTTGAGTAATTTAGTAGATTGACTTTGACAATTTAATGAAGAGGAAGTAATTTTATTTGCATAAGAGTGAAGTCGGTGAAAGCATACCCCCAACAATATCATTCCATTGCATTTCTAATCTCTCCATTTCAAAGTGTTTGAGTGCTTAAGATCACTTTTATCATTTATGTTTTATAGTTACTTTAATTTCACTAAAACTCAAATTATGGAAACATTCTTTAGTCTAGGTTAGTTAGAAATTATACGATTGTCTAGTTTCACGAGTCTCTTGGGAAACGATTTCCGGTCTTACCGGTTTATTACTTTAGACGATTTGGTACACTTGCCAAAGAGTTAACAAGTTTTTGGCGCCGCTGCCGGGGACTCGGTGTTAAAACTAGACTTTAGTGTTATTTTTAACCAATTTAGACTTTATTCTTTTGTTTATAATTTTCTGTTTTATTGTAATTATCATTTTCATATTTTTGGGGCTAACTTGTGGCTCGAGTTTGGTTGGTCTCTAGTGTATGCAGGGAACTATCCGAACAAGGAGAACGGTTTCATCTGAACCACTCCTTGTCGACCCTGAGATCGAGAAAACAGCTCGTAGAAACAACAGTGACACAAGGAGACGACGAGCCATTAGTCAACAAGCTGCCCCTGAATCTTCAACTTCTCTCAACAATCAACCTATTGATCTTCTGGATACTTCTTTTGTGAACGAAATGGCTGACAATGGACCACCTCCAAGGAGAACCATAGGGGACTCTGTTACTTACACTAGCCCGAGAAATTTCTCAAGCATTGTGAGGCCCACTATGAGTGATAAACTTGCAGAAATGAAGTCAGCTCTACTCCAGCTTATCAGTTCTAATCAATTCTCTGGCATGGATAATGAAGACCCTCATGCTCATTTGGTCACTTTCTATGAGTTGTGTGGCTCTGTGGGTGTAGTGGGGGAGGATGAAGAAGCATTGTATATGAGACTCTTCCCATTTTCTCTAAATGGCAAAGCAAAGACTTGGCTTCAGTCACAGCCTAATCAAAGTTTGACTAGTTGGGAGGATGTGGAACACAAATTTCTTGCTCGCTTCTTTCCTCCATCTAAGAGCACAGAGATAAAGGCTGCGATTGCTACTTTTGTCCAAGGAGTAGATGAACCACTGTGTGAAGCCTGGGAAAGATTCAAAGCTTTATTGAGAAAGTGTCCCAGTCATGGCTTTAGCTTGGAGATGCAAGTGCAAATCTTCTACAATGGTTTGCAACCTCATACAATGATGATGCTTGATGCATCTTTTGGTGGGTCGGTTCTTTTAAGAACTGCTGATGAAGTCATTGCTGTTGTTGAAAACATGGTTTCCACTGACATGCGGAGTCAACGTGGGAGGACTCAAGGGCAGAAAAGAGGAGTTTATGAACTTAATGCTCAGGATGCAATACTTGCTCAAAACAAACTTCTGGCCTAACAAATGGAGCTCCTGACCCAAAATATGGCTAAGTTACCTCAGCAGCTGCAAGCAATGCAAAGTCAAGCTCAACCGCATCATCAAGTTATGAGATGTGATTTCTGTGGAGATAATCATCCTAATGGCCATTGTCAAGTTCCTAGTGGTTCCCAATCTGAAGAAATCAACTACATGGGGAACCAAGGAAGACAAAATTTCTTCAACAACACCTTCCCTAATTCTTCCAATCAAGGGTGGAGACAAGCACAAGGAGCTTCTGGTAGTAGAAATTCCTATCAACCTGCTCATCAATACTCATCTCAGAATGATAGGAATTCAAAACTTGAAGAAACATTGCAGATGTTCATGCAACAGTCCATCCAAAACCAAAAGAATATTGATGCATCTATAAAGAATTTGGAAATGCAAGTTGGTCAGTTGGCCAAGCAGTTGGCAAATCAACAAAGTGGAAAATTTTATGCTAATACTGAGGCCAATCCAAAGGAAGAGTGCAAAGTCATTACCACAAGAAGTGGTAAAGTGTTAGTTGAAAAAGAAAAGAGTAAAAAGAAAAATGATGAGAAAGAGATGGTAGAAGAAGAAAATCAAGAAGAAAGAGGAATGAATGAAGAGATTGTGAGAGAAGAAGAAGAAGTGAATAAAAGTTCAGAAAATGAGAAAAAACAAAAAGAAAAAGAGATAGTGAAACACCTTCCCTATCCAAAGGTGTATACAAGAAAAGAAAAGGAGAAGCAATTTGAGCGCTTTATTGATATATTCAAAAAGCTTGAAATTAAGATGCCCTTTTCTGAAGCTCTACAACAGATTCCAGCCTATGCTCAGTTCATGAAGGAGCTACTCACCAAAAAGAAGAAATACATTGAAGCTGAAACCATTGAAGTCCAAGGCAACTGTAGTGCCATCATTCAAAAGCTTCTCCCACCGAAATTTAAAGATCCTGGTAGTTTTACTATCCCATGCACCATTGGGAAGTTAGCTATTGGGAAGGCTCTAATTGATTTGGGAGCAAGCATCAATCTAATGCCTCTCTCGATGTTCAAGAAAATTGGAGAGTTGGAATTGAAGCCTACTCGTATGACTCTTCAATTAGCTGACAGATCCATTAAATACCCTCATGGAGTGGTGGAAGATGTGCTAGTCAAGGTTGACAAATTTCTCTTCCCGGTGGATTTTGTTATAATGGAGATGGAGGAGGATACAGAAGTTCCTCTCATTCTTGGGAGACCATTCATGAAGACTGCAAGAGTGTTAATTGATGTTGATAATGGTAAACTCAAGGTGAGAGTGCAGAATGAAGAAGTGAACTTCAATGTCTTTGAAGCTATGTCCCATCCAAATGATGATGAAGCATGTTTTCAACTTGATGCTTTGGATGAAGTATGCTCTAACACTGAGAAAGTTGCTTACATTTCATCCCCTCTAGAGAAGACCCTTATTGATGCTTGTGAGGCTCTCAATGAAGAGGAAGAAAAATTGATTGATGAATGCCTGACTAACTTGGATACTTTGAAGGAAATCCCTCCTCATGAAGTGAAGATTGAAGATTTAAATGCCAAGGAGAAAGTCAAAGATGGCAAACTTGAGTTAAAAATGTTACCACCTCACTTGAAGTATGTGTTTCTAGAAGAGGGTGGTAGCAAACCAGTTATCATCAGCAATTCTTTATCTTCCACAGAAGAAGAAAAATTGATTGAAGTTCTCAAAGCTCACAAGGGCGCTATTGGGTGGACAATATCTGATCTCAAAGGAATAAGCCCCTCATATTGCATGCACAAGATATTCATGGAGGAGGACTTTAAGCCAGTAGCTCAACCTCAGAGAAGATTGAATCCTGTGATGAAGGAAGAAGTAAGAAAAGAGGTCTTGAAGCTACTTGAGGCTGGAATCATATACCCAATTTCTGACAGTGCTTGGGTGAGTCCAGTACAAGTGGTCCCAAAGAAAGGTGGGATGACAGTTGTTTGTAATGATAAGAATGAGCTCATACCCACAAGGACTGTAACTGGGTGGAGGATGTGTATAGACTATAGAAAGCTGAACAAAGCCACAAGGAAGGATCATTTTCCCCTTCCTTTCATGGATCAGATGTTGGAGAGGCTAGCTGGCCAAGCTTTCTATTGCTTTCTTGATGGTTATTCTGGATATAACCAAATTGCTGTGGATCCACAAGACCAAGAGAAGACAGCTTTTACTTGTCCATTCGGTGTTTTTGCTTATAGAAAAATGCCATTTGGCCTATGCAATGCTCCAGCAACATTTCAAAGATGTATGCAAGCTGTCTTTGCTGATTTAATTGAAAAATGCATCGAGGTCTTTATGGATGATTTTTCGGTGTTTGGAAGCTCATTTAACTTATGTTTGTCAAATCTTGAGATCGTTCTTGAAAGATGTATTCAGACAAAGCTCATTCTCAATTGGGAAAAATGCCATTTTATGGTGACTGAAGGTATTGTGTTGGGTCATAAAATTTCATCCAAGGGAATTGAAGTTGACAAAGCTAAAGTGGAAGTCATTGAAAAGCTTCCTCCACCGACAAATGTGAAAGGGATAAGAAGTTTTCTTGGCCATGCTGGTTTTTATAGAAGATTTATCAAGGACTTCTCCAAGATTGCCAAGCCATTATGCAACCTTCTGGTAAAGGACACTCCTTTTGTGTTAGATGAAGAGTGTCTGAATGCATTCAGGATTTTGAAGGACAAATTAATCTCTGCACCTGTGATCATTGGCCCAAATTGGGAACAAGAGTTTGAATTGATGTGTGATGCCAGTGATTATGCCATAGGTGCTGTCCTTGGCCAAAGAAGAGTAAAGGTCTTTCATGCCATTTACTATGCCAGTAAAGTCCTAAATGGAGCTCAACTCAATTATGCCACAACTGAGAAAGAATTTCTGGCAATAGTGTATGCTTTGGAGAAGTTCAGACCTTATCTCATTGGTTCAAAAGTCATCATTTACACTGACCATGCTGCAATTAAATATTTGTTGACCAAACCGGACTCCAAACCAAGATTGATAAGATGGGTTCTTCTGCTACAAGAGTTTGATTTAGAGATCCGAGATAAAAAAGGAAGTGAAAATGTCATTGCTGACCATCTCTCCAGGCTTGTTAATGAAGAAGTTACCACTAAGGAGAGAGAAATTCGTGAAGAGTTTTGTGATGAGAATTTGATGATGGTGCAACAGAGGCCCTGGTTTGCAGACATAGCCAATTTCAAGGCTACAGGGATCCTCCCAGATGATCTTTCATGGCAACAAAAGAAGAAATTTTTAAATGATGCTAAACAATTTGTTTGGGATGACCCTTACCTCTTCAAATTAGGTGCTGATGGTCTATTGAGGCGGTGTGTTACTGCAGAAGAAGCAGCAGGCATCCTATGGCATTGTCACAATTCGCCATATGGTGGACACTTTAATGGTGAAAGAACAGCTGCTAAGGTTTTGCAATCGGGATTCTATTGGCCTACAATTTTCAAAGATGCCTATGCTCATGCGAAGAGTTGTGATAAGTGCCAAAGAATCGGTACCATCTCAAGAAGGCATGAAATGCCACTGCAGAACATTCTTGAAGTTGAGGTTTTTGATTGTTGGGGAATTGACTTTGTTGGTCCCCTACCCTCTTCATATAATAATGAGTACATTTTGGTTGCAGTGGATTATGTCAGCAAGTGGGTGGAGGTAGCAGCATGCCAAAAGAATGATGCCAACACTGTTATCAAATTCCTAAAAAGAAACATTTTCTCTAGGTTTGGGGTGCCCAGAATTCTGATTAGCGATGGTGGATCTCACTTCTGCAACTCTCAGCTTGAAAAGTTATTAAAGCATTATGAAGTGAGGCACAAGGTTGCTTCCCCATACCATCCTCAGACCAACGGCCAAGCTGAGGTTTCAAATAGAGAGATCAAGAGGATTCTTGAGAAAACAGTTTCTTCTTCAAGAAAAGATTGGTCAGCAAAGTTGGATGATGCTTTATGGGCCTACAGGACTGCATTGAAGACACCAGTAGGAATGACTCCATTTCAGCTAGTCTATGGAAAAGCTTGTCATTTACCAGTGGAGATGGAACACAAAGCTTATTGGGCTTTAAAGTTTTTGAACTTTGATCCTACCTTGTCTGCAGAGAAGAGGGAGCTACAGCTTCAAGAGTTGGAAGAGATAAGACTAACAGCCTATGACAACTCCAAGAATTACAAGGAAAAGGTCAAGTTGTATCATGACAAGAAGCTTCTCAAGAGAGACTTTCAATCTGGTCAACAAGTTCTTCTCTTCAATTCTAGATTCAAGATCTTTTAAGGCAAGTTGAAGTCAAAGTGGTCTGGACCTTTCACCATCAAGGAAGTAAAACCTCATGGAGCCATTGAATTGGTTGATCATTCCTCAAATGACCCAGAGAGAAGTTGGGTGGTAAATGGTCAGCGTTTGAAACACTACTTGGGTGGTGAGATTCAACGTCTCACCACAATTATCCATCTTTCTGACCCTTAAGCATAACGGTGTCAGGCTCGTGACGTTAAACAAGCGCTTACTGGGAGGCAACCCAGCTTTCTAACCTTTCGCTTGTGTGATTTTGTTATTTGAGTGTGTTGACTGTTTCAATTTGAGTTGATGTGTTTTAATTTGATTCGGTGTTTTTGGAGTGTTTGAGTTTAGATGGTAGTTATTAGGTTGTGACTTATTACATTGGTGTAGTTGTGAGTTTGGTAGTGAATTGATGTGTCTTGAAGTGCTTCAGCTTGTTTTGATGTGTTCTAGTTGAGTTAGGATGCAATGATGTGTTTTGAATTAGTTAGGTATTTGTTGTGTGCAAAAGCATGGTCTTGACATGTTTAGTTAGATGCATTATCTATTACATACATGTTCTTAGATACATCCATTTGCTTTGGTTCATGGTGAACTCTTGATGTTTTTAATTAGTAGAAATGTGTCTTTCCAACCTTGCTTGTGATTGAACGGGTGGCAAATGTCAATAGTCCAAGAGTTGGAATCCAAAACATAAAAAAATGGTGCTGTCAGAGGTCCGCTCAGCTGTACCTGGACAGTACCTGCGCGCTGCACCAGCAGAGGCCCATTTTCTGCATTCTGCTGATACGCCGCCCAGCTGCACAAAACTGTGCAGCCCAGCGCCAGCAACGTGTACTGGTGCAACCCCTCTTGACTGTGTTTGACCGTACAACCCTCCTCCTTTTTTACCCACTTTACCTTTTAAAACCTAATTCCTATCACTTTCCCTTTCTCTCTTTGCCAAACCATCACGGTCTAAACTTCCAACCTCTACCTCACTCTCACATTCTCTCATTTTCCACGCTAATCTCTCAACATCACACTTACCTTTCACACATTCAATCACTCCTAGCCAAATCTTCTTTCCCATTCCTTTCCCCCTTCAAACCCATCACCACACCTCTTGTGAAGAGTGTTTCCACAACCCACGGACAGAGTGTTCTAGCATTTGGAGTTTTGTTTTTGCCACTCATTCAATCTCGTGCAAGTAGGTCTGCATCATACCTTACACTTCCAATTTAATTTGCGTTTTACTTTCCCCTTAGAAACTCCAAGCAATGTGAAACCTGTTTGTATAGTCAACATTGTCTTCAGTCACTGTTCTGTAGGGTGTTTGTTGTGAACCAATTGTTAGGCAGAAACTTGATTTCATCATATGCATTAACTGATGTGAATTTTACTTTATTTCAATTTGAATTCTCCACTTGTTGAGCAATTGGGTCACGGATTTTGCTAGCCCAAGGGAGCCGTACATGTTTTTTGTTAAGCAAATTGAATCTACCCATTGGTTGTGTGCTGATTTCTCAATTTCACCTGCATTGGTTCACGCTCCAGGGGCCTTTTGAGCCCTCTGTCAAGTGCGGCTCAGCTGCACCAAACCCGTGCAGCCCAGCGCTGGCGATGTAGGGCCATCATCTTCACTTTTCTGCATTTTGTCACCATTTCCAAAAGGCTTGCTACTAGCCTTCGTTTGTGCATATTTTTGTTAAGCTAGCTGTTTCTGAATTTGCCTGAATGTGTACTGATGTATCAATTCCAAGTTCACGCACCCGGGTTTGAAAACCACTTTTCAGTACCGCTCAGCTGCACAAAGTAGTTGCAGCCCAACGCTAGCGCTGCAGGGCAGCTGTTCAAAATTTTTATTCCTGGCAATCTGGTTCTGTTTGAGTGGGGCTTGCTGTCAGCCCTCTTTTCTGCACGTTCTCCTCAACTTTGATGCCACACTGATGGTTTTGTGTTGAGTTTTTGTTCAAAGCATGTTGTTAAGCACTGACCATGAAATGTTCTTTTCAATTCATTATCTTTTATGCAGTATGGCTTCTTCATCAGGCAAACGGGTAAAGATGACTGCTGGGCAATCTTCAAGAGGTCAAAAGAGGAAAGAAAAGTTCTACTCCGATAAGTTCTTGACCAAAGATCATAAGAACCACTTTGCCTCAGTTCAAAGTAGAAGGTTACTCATGGAACGCACTATCACTTTGAAGCTTGGGGAGGTTCCTGATTTCTTGGAGGAGTCTAGTAGAAGAAAATGGAACAATTTGGGCAGCTATCCTGAACCGGCAAACATAGCCATAATAAAGGAGTTTTACACCAATGCATGAAAGTTTTCTGAGAATGATATTCCTTTCTTGAGCTATGTAAGGGGCAAGAGAATCCCTTTTGATGCTGCTACCATTAACTCCTTCCTTGAAACTGATTGGGAAGGTGGAGACACTCTGTGTCAGTTTGCCCAGTTGCAACAACAGGATTTTGATTATCAAGCTATTGAGAGAGCAATATGCCGCCCAAGGGGTACATTCAGACGCAACAGGCAAGGGCAACCAGTGCACCTCAGGAGATCTGATTTAACACCTTTGAGCAAGATTTGGATGACTCTTTTGCTCTCCAACATTTCTCCTTGTTCACATGTTTCCGATATTACTGCCAATAGATCTCTCATGCTGTTTTGCATCATTACCAGAAAGACACTCAATCTGGGTGATCTAATCTCAAAAGAAATATATCAGTGTGCTCATGCAGCAGGTTCCAAGGCTCCCCTTGGACATCCTTCTCTCGTTACTCACCTTTGCCAGCTAGCAGGGGTTGATGTCTCCACTCCGCCCTTTGAACGGCCACGGAAAACGATTGACTTTGCTTTCTTTATGCAGTATTGCCTTCCTGATGATGATGGTCTGGTTGCACCACCTCCTCCATTGCCAGCATGTCGACATGCTCGACCACCGGCTGCACCTCAGATCGACCTCCTCTCCTATCTGACATCCATTCATAGGGGTCAGCTCGCCACTTCTCAGATGCTTCGTGAGCTTACCTTTGCGATGCCTGAGCTTAACATGATGTATGCTGCTGATTTTGATGAGTATGTTGCTTGGCCTGGGGACCAGTCCCATTCTGCTGGGGTAGGTGGAGCAGCAGCTGATGAAGATGAGGAAGAAGATGATGATGATGAGTCTGAAGAGAGTGATGACAACATTTCTTAAGCGATGACAGGACCTGTGACTTTATTTTATTTTGTTGCTTGTTTTTAAATTTGAATGAACCCCTTACTTTTTAGTTTGTGGAAGTTTTGGTTGAGTTATCTGGCTTGATAGACTATGCTGATGCATGATACTGATGCTTGACTGTGAAATTATGCTTGAGATGGATCATTTTGGTTCAAATTGCGGTTGCTTTCTTCATGAAAAGTCTGAGAATGCCTTATGTTTAACTGCGATCAATGATTATGGCATTTGCCTAATGATGGTTATGGAACCTTGAGTTAACCCTGTGAGATGTTGTGCCTTAAATTTTTCTTGTGAATGCTATCATGTTAGATCACAACTGACTTTGCTTGAGTTTCTCTGGTTTGAATCATTTGCTTACTTGTCACACATGATCAAGGCCATGTTTTTCTTCTACCTCAAATAAGCCAATACAAACCTCTTGGACCTTAATGAAAGATGTTTTCCCTCTTTGAACCTCAAACATAATGAAAATTCCCTGATTTCCTTACCTTGAGCTGAATAGAGAATTCATGTTTGCTGTAGGAGGATTGTTTAAAGTTTGGGGGAGTTTGTTTTGTAAGGATGTATATATATATAAAAAAAAAAAGAAGAAGAAAGAAAAAGATAAAGAAAAAGTATTGAATGAAAGAAAGTTGGGATATAAGTCAGAAAGTGGTTGTAACTTAAGTGAAGCAAAAGAGAAACTTATGTGCATGATTGGAATTGTTTAATCTCTTAGCTCAAGGTGCATTGTTATCCAGAAAAACCATGTTTCTTTCTTAGCCCAGCCTCAATACAAGCCAATGAAAGTCCTTGTGATGTTGACTTGCTTGTGAATGTGTTTAATTTGGTTGAAACAAATGGCAAAGTTGAATTGTGTGATATTGTGATAATTGAGTGATAGATACACATCTTCATACACCAGTGCATTAGAGTGAAACACTACCTTAGGTGAGGATTGGTTCTACATCATTCAGTAAAGCATTCTGCCATGATTGTTGATCTCTTTTAAAATGCGGCATTTGACTGATTGAATGTATGGTGAGCACCACAGTGGAAGGCTAATCTGTTACACATTTCTAGCCGTTTCAAGTCAAGCAAGTGTTGTGGATTCTGCTGTGTCTGTGAAAATATTTTTTGTGTGAGAGTCAGATACCTTTTGCTTGAGGACAAGCAAGGTTCTAAGTTTGGGGGAGTTGATAAGGACATATTTTACCATGATCTCAGTATTGAATTGAGAGAAAATGTCAACTCTTTCTTAGCTTTATACCTTCTTTCTGCCTCAATTTGTTAAGTTTCTAAGTAGCTACATCTGTAGTTGAATTCACTTAAATTGCTTCTCTAATCCCCACTTTTTGGTTGTTAGATCATGTATGCGAAGCTTGTTGTCCAAATTGAAGAATGGAAGAACCACATGAGCAAGAATGAATATTGAGCAAAGATTGGTACTACCGCTGGGGTACAGTTGAGCGCCCAGCTCTCTGGAAGTCTGCAGCTGGAGTACAACTGGGGTACAGCTGAGCGTCCAGCTCTCTGGAAGTCTGCAGCTGGGGTACAACTGGGGTACAGCTAAGCGCCCAGCTCTCTGGAAGCCTGCAGCTGGGGTACAGCTGAGCGCCCAGCTCTCTGGAAGCCTGCAGCTGGGGTATAGCTGGGGTACAGCTGAGCGGTGGCAATGCTGATGTGGAAAAATTAGGTCTTTTTAGACCTAACACGCGAAGGGATGAGGATCTTTTTGCACCTAGACTCGTTTTCTCTCATTTTGGAGCTCTTGGAGGCAGCTTGGAGCTGGGGAACACTCCTTCTTCATCCTTGGGTCTCCTTTCTTCTTCCATTTCCACCATTGTTGTAAGCTCAAGCTCTCCATTCATGGAGAGCTAGTTTCATTGTTGTTGGGGGATTGTTGTAGCCACTGAACTTTCATGTAAATCATTTTGTTTTGAATGAAAAGATGTCTCTTTCATTGATTGTTAGTGTTTGATTTCTTCTCTTAATGCTTGTTGTGAAATTGCTACTCATAACTTGATTTTAGGGTTGCTTAATATTGGGAAATGTTGGGTAAATCCGGATTTTGGTTAAACACCTAAAGGAAATAGTATCTAGGGATAGAACTAGGCCCTTTGGTTGTCTTAAAATCTCATTTCTTAATGCGGAACTAATTGTTAGGTTTTCCAAGGGATTGGAGCTTAATAAGGAAGTCTAGGCTCTCTCTACCAAGGGATTGGAGTTTGAGTAATTTAGTAGATTGACTTTGACAATTTAATGAAGAGGAAGTAATTTTATTTGCATAAGAGTGAAGTCGGTGAAAGCATACCCCCAACAATATCATTCCATTGCATTTCTAATCTCTCCATTTCAAAGTGTTTGAGTGCTTAAGATCACTTTTATCATTTATGTTTTATAGTTACTTTAATTTCACTAAAACTCAAATTATGGAAACATTTTTTAGTCTAGGTTAGTTAGAAATTATACGATTGTCTAGTTTCACGAGTCTCTTGGGAAACGATTTCCGGTCTTACCGGTTTATTACTTTAGACGATTTGGTACACTTGCCAAAGAGTTAACAGGTATACTTTGGAGACAACTTCATTTATAAATAGATGTGTCCTCCCCCTTGTAAACCCACTTTGAGAATTATGATGTTATGTTGTCAAAATATTTGTGTGACCATATCTCGTCTAAAGTCAAGACTACAATATTCCATGTGGTCTCCTTTAGCCGTCATTCTTTAAAGTTGGTTCAACCTCTCAAGAGAATCTTCAAGCACCTTCATCCCACTAAACACTCATAAACCGAGAACATCTTCTCCATTCACCCATTGCTTCCGCATTAACCTCACCTTCACGGTCTCATTTTTATGCTTTAGTTCAACCTAGCTTGAAGAGTGATCTATCAAATAAGTGACTCGATACTGAATGAAACAAATAAATCAAATAAACAACAAACTGAATTAGGATAGGATTTAACTTATATCTTTAATACCATATTAAAAGATGAACTTTAAGTCTAATTAATCTTACAAAACATGTATGTAAAGTAAGATTTAAACTCATTTATATCATATAAATTCATCTTATTCTAATTAATTTATAATTATAACATTTATACTTTTGAAAATATACTTTTAATATAGTAATTTACAATTTAAAATAATAAAAGTGTACATAAAGAATTGAGATGAAAGTCATAAGATGGTTAAAAATAACTTTTCCTTTTTAAAACTACGACATAAAATTAAAGATTAAGCTAATCGTATTATAATTATTATTTTTTTGAAAGTATTAATACGTAGAATATATTATTTTTTGAGTAAATAGTAGATTCATAAATAAATAACAATTTTGGTTCAATAAATATTGATATATTTTATTTTCAGATAATAAGAAAAATTACAATATTAATAAAAAGTTTTATTTGAATGATTAAGATAATTGCCACATGTTTAAGCCTTGGTATGTGTCATATATTATATATAAACGTTTTCTAATAACACATGCAACAACAATCAAGATCAAACATGTTCAATTATCTTGATTATTATCAAAGTTCAAATAAAATTAAGATAATTAAAGCTTAATTTTTTTCTTTTTATTAAATTAAAAACAAAATATATCAATATTTATTGTATTGAACCAATTATATTTTAATTTCTTTTATAAACTTCTCAATTCCAAGCATTTTTTATTTAATAGTATTTAAAACAAACACACTTTTATATATTTTGTTTTTTTTTTTAATTTGAAAATATTATATTCCTTTAAAAGTATGTGAACAGTGAAAGTTTCAAATTAAAATATAAATGTTTACTACTATATAATTAAAATTTATAGCGAGTTTTTTAAACACATAAATTATATTAACAATTAATAGTTTTACTTATAATATAAATTAATTTCAAGATTAGTATTTTTTTTTTAAGAAATAGTAAATGGAATTTAAAATAAAAGACAAAATGAACACACTAGAGTTCAAATCTGAGAATATATATATATATATATATATATATATATATATATATATATATATATATCACGGTATCGTCTCCTATTTTTTACAAATTCACTCTGAGAATTGTTTCATACAAACTAATTATCAATGGCGGCAAGCGCACTGTACAGTGGAACTGTGTTTGTTCCTCCTCTCTCCCATAAAACCCCTAAACATGTTCGCTCTATCTGCTTCAATCCTTCTATTAGCCTCCCTAGGTTAGTTTTCCATTCAAAACCCCCTTTTTTTTCTTTTCAGATTGAACCCTAACATTTTTCTTTCAGGTCAAGATTTTGTGCAATAGTGGCAGCACCATCGCTTTCTCGTCGGGTATTTAGAGTACACGGGTTGATGGATAATGAATCTGGGACTGCCCCAAAACCAGAATCACCAAATTCTGAAACGGTCAGGAAGTTATTTTGTTATCATTGATTGATATCAATATTATTATTAATTTGTCCTCAAATAAATTACACTAACGGTTATATATCACTATTTTGGCCAAGTTATTTTTAAAAATAATAGTTTAAGTGATACTTTTTGTTTTTCTTAATTCCAGGAAGAGAAACCTTAGATTACAATCATTTTGAGAGAAAGGGAGCATTATTATATGCACTGTGAACTAGAAATTATTGTAAGTATCACTTTTAAAATGCTTATCGTAAAATCAGCAAACTCACTGCTTACATGTATGTAATTGGAGGACAGTGTAAAAAGCTTTTGCGTACATAACAGTTTTTTTTTTCTACAGTAAATCAACAAGGAATTTAATATAAATCCGTAGTAAGTATAAAACCTTCATATATATACATACATGTGTGTGTATGTATATATATATATATATAATAATAATAATAATAATAATAATAATAATATATAATAAAATTTCCACATTTTACTATGTTAGCCTATTCTTGAATATAGTATAACGATTGGATGGACTCTTTTTTAATGTCTGTGTAAAAATGTTACCTTATTTTGACTACTTTGGTGGGTTATTGTTGGAAGTCCCACATTGATAAAGACCAATTTAAAATATATAAACGATTGCAAACTTCACTTTACAAGCCGGTTTTGTAGGTTAAGTTAGTATTTAAAGTCCACTTCTTAACATGGTATCAGAGTCAAGATAGAGTCTATTCTAACAATATTTGTTGTTGGTTGAGTATATTGTTCCAACGGCTATCGGGCCAATATCGGACCATTCATTAGTGTCTAGTCTCATGTTCGAGATGTATATATCTCAGTGTGAGAGAGTGGTTGTGTTGAAAGTCCCATATTGACTAAATATAAGACCAATTTAAAGTATACAAATAAGTGTAAACCTGTTATGTAGGGTTAAGTTAGGCTTAAAGTCTACTTTGTAACAATTATATTTTGTTAAATTTATGTTTAATAATTATTACAAAAATGTTATCTTGTTTTTAAGCTCAAATATCGTCTCCACTATGGCATGTCAGTTTTTGTTTTATTTGTCTCAATTCATTTTTCCCATTGGGTATGATTCATTCTTGCTATTAACTGGCTATCACTTCATTATGTAGTTGTAAATCTAAAATAAGAAGAGTTGATTTTAGTTTACTCCATAATGATATTCTGGAGGCAAACACATTTTTTTATTAGTTGTTATGGACGTACAGTCTTGATTGTATCTTTCTCTTGGTGGTAGAAATCATGTTGCATGATCTTCGTCAGAAATATTAGTTTTGTCTATAGTTCTTGGATATTGATATATACTTACGCTTTGCATTTGCAGAGTGCTAGTATTGACTTGAATCTTCCAAGACGAAGTTTGCTTGTACAGTTTACATGTGTTTGTGGTGAAAGAACAAAGAGGCTAGTGAACCGGCTAGCTTATGAAAGGGGTGCTGTTTTTGTTCAGGTATCTATTATTTCTTGTCTCTTTGTGATCATTTATGATGATTTGTATATTTAACGGTTTTGTCTTAAAGGTGTTGGCATTCTCTTTTTTCTTTGAATATTGTTTTCATGGTTGCCCATTGTCCAATATTTGATTAAACTTTTTTATATGTTTATGACTTATGATTAGTGTTCTCTCGATGATTAAGTGTGGGATTGGGGACAGGGATCTCCCTACAAGGGTGGGGAAAATACATTTTATACAAGATCTGATGGAACCTTAGTCTAATATTTCCACAAAACACACCTTCACACTTTATTTCAAGTTAGCTTAGGTAATTCTGAATGTCTTTGGTCAAAATCCTTCTTTGCTTGCACTTCAAATTGTCCGAGTTTGGAATATAATTATAGGTGGAAATGAAGCTGATACTTTGGGAAAAGACCAAGTGTTAAATACAACCATATATAAGGAACTGTGAAAATTAGGTCAAATACAGAAGAAGGGAGGGTTGAGTTGTCCATTAATTTTTTTTTGCAATAATTAGGTCCAATAATTTGCAAGAACAACTTTTGACATGGTGAAAAAGAGGTTTTTAAGTCTGATGATTGATCAAATGCAGTTTTCGTTGATAAACACATACTATCAAAATGATTTTTGCAAACCTTGTAAAATGAATCTCCTTCTTTGACACGTTAGACAATAGTGTGATAATATGTAATTTAAAATAGTTAAAAGATGAGATAGATTTACTCTTTAGATTTTTATATTAGTTTGTATAGTCGATACTACAATTGTTTATCAACTCTTTCAAGTTTCACTGTGCAACCACTCTTGGCTAAACTGAGTATTGTGTGGACAAGGATGCACCATTGACTAAAACATGATTACAAAGAAAGTGATCAAAAGATCAGAAGGATGCGAACTAAAAAAGGATGAGATATGGTCATTGAGAGCAACTAACTGCCATTATTTCAAGGCTTATTTATAGATGGAGACCTGGTTCCTGGTAAAGCATCATTCTCTGGGCAAGACTAAGAGGTTGAAAGAAAGAATTAGGTAGCTCACCATCTAGTGAAGTTGATTTCCTTGTCTTTGATTATGGAGATTGAGTTTCACAACCCAGCTCCCCTGCTTGAAAGCTTCCTCTTTATGACATACCTGCCTTTCCCACCATTACAAACAAGCCCTCTTTTTGGTCATTTCTAAAAGAAAGAATTGATTGACAAATCTCCATGCTAACTCCTCTAATGGATTTCTTGGCTTGAAACTTTCAGTTCTCTTACTCCACTAGAGGGCTTTCCCTCATATCGTACGCTTTATAGAAGGTTCTTTCTGTCCAATTTATAGAAGGTTCTTTCTGTCCAATAAGGGCCAGCAACTCTCTCACCTGGAACAAGATCAACTGCATTGCCAAATTCCAACTCTGCTTTTAGCTACGTGCCATATGAAACGCCACGTTTATGTGTATTTTGCATATTAATACGCAACATATCTTTATTCTGTAAATTATAGCATGGAATACCAAATTTTCTCTCACAACAAAATAAATTTCCCAGCCATTTACCCTCTCCTAGAATGTGTTTGGTGCTGATCGGATTAAGGAAATAACTGGATTTCATGCTTGTTCTGAAAATTTAATAACTTATGGAATGGCTAATGAATTTGATCATAAATGCAAGTGTTAAAAAAGTTAATTTGTGTCCATGGTGTTGCGCCCAGTTATGTGGTTACCTTTTAATCTTGTGTTGCTGAGTATGCCTTTTTGTTTTTAATCTTGTGTTGCTGAGTATGCCATTTTCAAACCGTATCTTATTTTCTCACTTTCCATATAGATACTTTGTAAAATTAATATTATGCGAACACGTATTATATGTAAATAATTTGAATTTCATATTACTAGTGTGCAGGATGTCAACAGTATCACAAATTAGTTGATAATCTTGGACTTATCACAGAGTATGACTTTCGGGAGAAAAGAAACATCGACTCAGAAAACTGATCGAGTTTGATGTAATAACCTATAAAAGTAGAGACATATTTGGGCTTATTATTTTCAAAATTAAAAAATTTAGATCCATTACTATTTCTGAGAAAAATCACAGAAAAAAAAATCATAATGATAGATTCTCATTATTCAGTTCTATGCACCTGAAATAATTCTATAGTTTGCAAAACAAGATACCTCATTAAAACGAATCCGTGGTTAATATATTTCTCCCTCATTTGATAATATAAAATTAATTTATATTAGATTATTTTTTAGTTTAAAATTTTAATATACTATTATATTATTAAAAAGAAGTGTGAAATAAATGTACTTGTCAAAATAACTTTTTCCTCTTTTTAATTAAGCTTAACTATTATTGAATTGTGCATCCTCCACCTCCATACATAAATGTGGTACATCACAAACTATCTTATTAAAAGTATAATAAAAAATCTTTCTTATTTTTAATACTTTTTGAAAAATTTAATCCGCAATATAAAAAAATTAGAACAAATATTTTGAAATATATTTCTAAATCTGAAAATAATTTTCAAAATACCTGTTTAAAGGAAATTATATTTTAAAACCCTTAATCTAAAATATAAAAAATATTTTCAAAATAAATATTCTGAGAAAGTTATTTTCAAATATGAGAAGTTTCCAATATTTTTTTATAATATGAAATAACAAATTGAGAAAATATTTCCGAAATGAAAAATAACTGGGAAACAATCATTCTATAATAAAAGAAAAAAAATTCCGAATGCATGTCACCTTCTGGCACCATGGTTTGACTCTCACCACTTATTTCATGCAAAATTCTATATGTTTGATTCAAAATCAAGTTCTTTATGTTAAAATAAGTACAATAATCATTTGCTTATAAGAATTCATTTTTTACCTAAAATACTTTCTTTTAATTAAAATATTGTTTTAACAAATTTATACATAAATACTTTTAAAAAACGGAAATACATAGATAAAAGTAAAATAAGTTTGTTCACATATTAAAACTAAGTTAAGAAAACCTATTTCTTTACGTTAACGTGAAAAAAATGACAAATTAGCTTATGAACAAGTTAATTTTAACTTATGAATAAGCTAATTTGATCTTATAAATTTATTTCATTTAAAATAAAATTCCTTAGAAATGCTTGCTGAAATGTTTGAGTTAAATAGTTTTAGTCACCTAATAACATGAAATTAAAATTCAGTCATATTTGAAATTTTGATATATTTGTATTTTCAAATTTTAAAAATATATATATAATTTTTTTAATTTAATATTAAAATATTTTAACATGTTAAACAAGGTTTTCGATTATTATTAAAACAAAAATATAGTAATAGGTGGTTGTGATGTCTTACTTTATTCTTTTATTCTTTATAGCAAAAGTAATCTTTTACATTTCACTTTCCTGTTCTGCAGGATATGTCTGTATTAGTTAAAAATCTTGGACTTACCATGGACTAACATAAGGGACAAAATAAAAATAAACATAGACACAGAAACTGATCAAGTTTGATGTAACAAGACTAGAGGAATTTTGTTTGACATTTCCTGATTATTTCAATAATTCAAAAATGCATATCCATTAATACTTCTGAGCAAAGATCACAACAAAAAAAGGATAAGAATCATAGGTATAGATTCTCATTATTTAGATCTATGCACATTAAAAATTTGATATTTTGCAAACCAAATAACTCATTAAAGTGAATCCTTGGTCACCATGAAACTGCTAGCAGCTGTAGCCGGTCACAGCCAGAAAAATAGCAACTGCAAGTCCAGCTGTTTCCCATATATTTCTCCCTTGCTGGTGATTTGGTGGAGAAGCATTCTGTGAAAGGAGAAAAAGAAAAGTGATCAAAACTGTGATACTGATGAGAGAAATCGGTAAATATGGCAAATATCCATGTATGATTGCAATTTGGTATTTCACTAGAGAAAGATATTACCAAATTCAGGCTTGGTGATGGTGCTGGTGTTGTGTCTGATTCTGCTGTGGAATCAGGTGGTGCAGGGGGACTTTTGCGGATAATGGTTGGTGCTGGAGCTGGTGCTTGATGTCTCCGGTGCCTGTGCCTGTGCCTTCTATGTTTATGTGATGATGGTGCCGGTGCTGGTGCCTCTACTACTGGTGTTGGTGCCAGTGTTGGTGGTGGAGGAACAGGAGATGGAGTTGGTGCTGGCTTTGCTGGTGCAGGTGCTGGAGCTGGTGTTGCCTTTACTGGTGCAGGAGTTGGGGGTGTTATGGCTGGTGTTGGGGCTATCTTTGGTGGTGGCAATGGTGGTGGTGTAGCAACTGGTGGTGGCGGTAGTGGGGGTGGTGATGTGGGAGGTGAGACAGGAGATGGTTTAGGTGGTTGTGGTGGAGTTTGGGGTGGTGGGGCTTTGGGGCTTGAAGCTGGTGCAATCTTGGGAGAAGGTGGTGTCACAGGAGCTACAGTTGTAGGTGGTGGGGATGTTGTTGGTGGTGTGGTTGTGGTGGGAGGGGATGCCACCACTGTTGGTGGTTGTGTTGCCACCGGTGGTGTGGTAGAAGAGGGAGATGTTGCAGCTGGGGTTGTAGGTGGCAACTGCACTGGGGGCAGAGTTGCAGGTGCTTGGGCATTGGAAGGTAGCTGGAAGCAGAGGCACACTAAAACCAATGACCAGAACACCACAGCCATTGTATGTTGAATGTTTGTGATGGTGGTTGGAATGAAGAGAGTTTGCTTCTCTTATATATGACCTATTGAGAAGCACAAGGTTGAAACGTATGGTTTGAACTATCTGTGGAAGGAAGGATGTAGCCTTCATGTGATTGTGACATCATTTACACATTAATCATCTAACAAGTTAGCTTCCCTTGGATCAAGGGGGACCCTTGAAATCCCAGGTCCTAGTCATTTAGACTTATGTCACACCCTCACCATTCAAAGTTAATATCATGGTCATGACCTAACCTAACTTGCCTCTTATTTCTCATTTTCCTAGACAAAAGGTTGGGTTGCAAGGAGGGATGGAATGAATAAAAAGTTTCATGTTAATGAGAACATGATTTCACCTACTCTTTTCTACACATACCTATATCTAAGTATAAGGTCTCAATCACTTTCTGTTAGTACTTGATGGTTAGAATTTCACATTGATAGTGATGTTTTATCAGCAGTTTAATCGTTGTACATACTCTATCTCTATGTTTCTTGCAAGTGATCTCCAATATTCACCCCCTTTCAAAATAAACGAAAGGTGACAGTGACAGACAGACTTTACTATATCATTCATTGCATTCTAGACATCATCTTATGCGTTTGAAGTCATTACTTGAAATTAAAGATGACAACAGTGTCTTGGAAACGTCTGAGATTACTGTTCTTGACAGCTTAACTGATTGAATACTCCAGATAAATCGAACATTGTACTTTTCACAAATGACCATATTCATTCAAGTTCAAAAAAATTTTACAGCTCATTTAAAACATGGAAAAATGTGTCAGATTGTTTTATAAACAGAACATTATGTGGAAAACGTCATGTATCTTGTTGAGTATTTTGGAAGGGTGGTGGTGAGAAACAGGGAGACAAGAAGGGTCCTTTGGGGTTTCCTCTTTCTTCGTTTTCCTTCTTAGCTGAAAGAATTGCTGCATTGCATCTGCACACTCTGTGGCTAAGATCCCTCTTCTTATTTTCATCTTTGGATGGAATGGATGAACTGGGGCAGGTGGCACATCCCTTGGTTCTGATGCATTTTCTCCTCCGTCCGGGAAAAGCCTGCAAAAAAAGGTTCAATAAGGAGCTGTAAGTAATATTTGACGTACTGAGCTTTCAAGAACATTTCATGTGCAGAGCTTTCAAGAAAAATTTCAAAAGAGAATTCAATAAACTAATAACATGATAATTTAGGATTAAATGAAAGTTCAAAAAAAACTTTACACACTATTTGTCTCTGTTTTAAAAACCATGCTGCGGGTTTGAACAGAAATCAGTGAACCAGTCAAGTAAACAGTTCAAATAAACCAGAAAAATGACGTTAAGAAGTATCAGTAAAAGAACCAGAAAATCAATCAAAAACTGGTTTGAAACAGGTAAATATTAAACACTTAATAATACACCATTTTAACTTATTTTCTTTTCTGAAAAAGAAATAGAAAGTAACCAAATATATTTATTATAGAATAAACGTGTGAATATTAATAAATATGATGAATGATATCGAAATTTCAAGTTAAGTATGACAGCATGTTTTATTTTATATCGATTTTAAATTTTAAGAACATAGAATTTGTTTTATTTTAGTTTTTAGCATCACAAAATTATGATATTATATTTTTTATATTATTTTTGTTCAAATATTTAATGATTATGATAATTTTATGAAGACCAACTAAATCACGGTTGAGCCATGGAATCAGAATCAGTGCCTTGACTGGTTCAATGAACTGTCTGACTTTAAAAAATATAGCTATCATTGCATTTACTTTTTCTGTAGGTAAAACTCATCTTTCTTACTCATTAATGATGTCTAGATAAAAAAAGTAAGGAATTTGACATAGAAAAAAAGTTAACAGTAATATCTAGTTGTTGAAAACCAAATATATGATATGCATTATGATTGAGAGTGCTGTGGTCTTCCTCATTTTCCAGTAAGTTTTCTTTTCTTTTGTTTTTTTTGTCTTGGCCAGTTTAACTTAAGTTAACAAACTAAAGGTAAACTAATGGTAAAATAAATGTGGTAAGACCAATTCAGCCAAATTTAGGTAAAATTAATGAAACATTATTACACCATAAAGCCTTCTATGTAACATAAGCAATAAAAAAAGCACTTTGGCTTCATACCTAATCCAGCTACCATCAGCTCCAAGAAGCTTATTGGGAGCACCCCACACAAGAGTGTCTATTCTTGCCTGAAGGATAGCACCAGCACACATAGGACATGGTTCAAGCGTTACATAAAGTGTGGTGCCCTGAAAATGGGAAATTTTTTTACTTAAACTAATTTATCAAGTTGTATAAATACCAGAACTAATAGACATCAAGCATTGCTCAAGGAAGACTAAATTACTTTCAAGCAATGTCTGATCAGGAATAATTGAAAGGAGGAAATGGTTCATCTATTAGGACCACAGGTAAGACTAAAAGAATAAATAAATCACTTTTTTTCACTTCAATTCCCTGTACTAAATATTGCTTTAGGTGAATAAACATGGAAATTACAGTCACAATCTCTTTCTCTCTATTGGTACAAGAGCATTACTTTTGTTGACATTATTTATCAATATTGATTAAATTAAATAGCAATAGATATGAAGCAACCAAAATTGGACTTTTCTTTGGTGTTTGGCTCACTGGCACTTTTATGGGGGGTTGGTATTTCCAATTTCCATACAGATTGGCACACCACTGTGCACTGATTTTCTTTAGCTCTGTTTTTGAACTGTGTTTAATTTTCTTGATAGATCTCCCATGTCTAAATCAATTTTAAAAATCTCATCTCTTTCAATTATTCTTATTTTATATAATAAAATAATTATCATTAATAATAAAACATGTACGGTTTAATTTTTTTATTTCACTTATAAACTTAATTCAAATTTATAAATATCTGTGCACTGGCAACTTGCTTGTTCAGTGAAAGTAAATATCACAGATCTTCAGCTGCCTGCAATAGATATCTTTAACATAAAAGTGGTGGAATATTTTCACATGACAAAATAAACATGAGATTAAAATTTATACCGAAACAAAAAAATGAATACGAAACTTTGGGTGTAATATCACAATAACTCTAAATATACTACAAGGAAAACTTACAGATAGTCTCCATGTCCGAAGAAGGTTTGAAGCTTCTCGTATACAAATCATCTCTGCATGAGCAGTGGAGTCCCGTAATTCTTCCACTCTGAAACAGATATTTAGATATAGAATAAAACCTAAGGCAATTACAGAAAAGATGAAGTAATTTGATATCACAACACTTACAAGTTGCATCCTCGAGCAATAATTTTCCCATGCTGCACTAGAACAGCACCAACAGGAACCTCCCATGTATCAGCAGCCTTCTTAGCTTCCAAAAGTGCTTCCTTCATGAACATTTCATCTATTTTCCGCTGTTCAAGTTCACGTTGATAGGCTTCTTCCCAGTCATCAAACCTATCTCTTAAGACTTGCTTGTTCCGTTGAAGCTTCCTTTGCTTTAACTCTCCATCCTTTCTCTCTGAGCCAGACAACTGAGACTGCAAAGGAGCAACAAAATCCTTGACTGGTTCCACTAACTCAGCTCCTCCAGACATGTCAGATCCACCAATGCTTACAATTTCTCCAGCAATAGGAGGCCCTCTTGCAGGTATTGAAATCGGCAATTCCATGTTTTGTGTGCCAGAATTAGTGGCTTTCAAATCTTTATTATCTTCAGTCCAACTAGCATTTTCCTCTCCAGAAGTATAAGAGGCACCTACTGACACTGATCCACTTTCCAATGTGTTCGGTGATGACGATCCAATTTCAAGAAGTTTTCCTTTGTCCTTCAGTTTATTGTGAGAATGACTTCCTAGTTTTAACTTATCAGAAATCATGGCTTGAGGCAGTACACTTGTTTCTTCTACGACATTAGTTTTAGTGGTTTCCTCATGCTCCTGCCCAGAAAACCATGTGTCACTTTCGGACTTGTTTGGTGAGTTTCTCTCAGCAGATTTTCCAGCTGATGTGGAGGAACCAGCACGTGAACCCCAACGTAATCTAACAATATCAGAAATTATACCCCATAAAGACCTCCCAGTTCTACCAATGACCGTTTTCCCAGTTTCTTTGCTGGTCTCTGTTTCTTTGGCTATTAGACCTTGTTCAATAGATGGTTCAGAGACATCCCAAATCTCATCAGAAGGACCTTTGGTCCCAGGAAACCCAGAGGAACGACTAGAATCATGCTCCTTTGACTGAACATCTGTTTTAGTTCCTTGTCGCCTTGTGTTGTAGATATGATTACCACCAACTTCAAGTGTCAACCTTGGTCCTGTAACTTCCATCTCTTGTGCTTTGGAAGTCGTTACTTCATGCCTGATCCTCTCAGCAAACTCATCGACAAACTGCCTAGATGATTTCTCTGAAAGACTAGCTGAACCAAGAGCATCTGGATGCAAAGCAGAACTTCTTCCTGAATTATCAGACAAAGCAGAAGATCCACTTTTCGAAGTTTCAAGGAAGACATTTGGGTTTGCAATTCCTGCAGTGAGTTCAACATGTGCTGAGCCTCCACCCACTTCTGAAGAGGAAGGGATCAACATTGTTGCAGAGCCCCCTTCTTCACCTGCTTCTAACATAACATGTTTTCCATACCCAGAAACCAAATTCAATGATCCCTGCAAACTGGATTCCTCTCTTGAGGTGGTTTCATCAGAAATTGATAGATTTGTAATCCATTCATCAGTTTGGCTAGAACTTTCTCTTGTTCTAACAACTGATGTTGGTTTACTTTTTGAAATGAATTTCACCTTCTCATGAGCTTTTTGAGAACTTGAAACTTGTTTTTCATCACTGGCATAGCCTTCTGATAAAATGCCGACAAGTTCAGATCCTTTCCTGTGCTGGAAACTGTGAGTTGTCCTTTTATCTGTTTGAAGCCATGTACCCCTTGAATCTGAGCTTATGTTCAAATTTTCTTCCATGTTCTTTAATCTGGTTCTAGACTTCAGGATAGATGTATCTTCAACATTAGCTTGTGTAATGATCTTCTCTCCTTTTTGGTATTGCTGCTCCTCTACTCCCTGAACAGAACTCAAAACATTTTTCACCTCCATGCCCTTCATCTTGGTATTGGAAGTCCGTTCACTGTCTTCAATTCTCAAATTCCCAGTATATTTGAGGGAACTTCTATCCATCAAATCCTTGTGAGAGGTAGAACTAGAACTAACAATTTTTTTATAAGTATCATTTGTTTCTTGTAATAGCGTTTCTGATATTGCAAGGCTCCCTTCCCTGCCACTGAATGCCTTCTTTGATTTCAAAATTTCGTTTGCAGTGGTAGAAGTGGAACCAACAATCTTTTCACGTTCATCAGTTGTTTTCTTCAACGATATTTCTGATATCTCAAGCTTCCCTTCCCTGCCACTCAACTCCTTTTGTGATAACGAACTTTTCTCAACTTCATTACAATCAGACTCTTGTACATCTATTGCTTGATGTTTTCTTCTATTGACTGTTTGAAGATATGACTTGTTTGTTTTCTTATCCAAATAGTCAACAAAAGATGATTTTTCTTCCTCACTATTGACTTGGTCTTGTGAAACAGACAATCTTTCATGACCAGATTCATGTGTTTTAAATCCTCCCAAATACACATCCTGTTGTTCCCTTGTGGATTCTGTGTTTTGCACCGTTCCCTGAGTCAGCTTCTTTTCAGTCTTCTTCCTTAGGTTCCAATCAATATCCTCACCAGATGCAAATCTTTCCTTATTTGAAACACCCAACAGCTTCTTTGAGTCATCCCCTTGCCCCTTGAATTCTTCATTAAGTTGTTCCTTCACTTGTTCCTCCACACCATTTGCTTTGCCCTTCTCATATTCCAGTGACAATTCTTCCAAACCAATCTCATCCTGAGCTTCCAGCTCACTCCCAAAATCTCCTGATGAGAGAGAATAATAAGATGAACCACTAGATACATTTCTTCGTTTCCTATGGTTTTCACTTTTTGCAAAGGCTTCCCTTTCTTTGTTAGGTTTTTCATATTCTCTTCTCAATTCTATGGTGGATGACTGATGTTGCTTCAAATTTCCCGCTTTCTCTGATTTTACTTTCTCACCTGAATTCAAATGTCCCTCTCCCCTAATACTTTTTCTTGCTTTCTCAGCTTCCATTCTTTTGGATGAAAACACATCCTTACATTTGCTACAAATGGTAGCTTCCCTATCTGCCTCCTCATTCAACAAGCTCAGAACTGCTTCGACATCATCAGGACCAAATGAATGAGAAAATTTTCTCCCTTTTTGTGAGGTAACACGAATACATCTTCCCTTTATGCTCCGCCTACTAATATTGCAAATAGTTTTCTCATTGACAGAAGAGTTAAGCTCCTGACAATCTCTGAGGAAACCATAAGCTGGCAGCCGGGAAAGGTAATGATCTCCCCCACCCAGTATCAACCTTCTAGTTGCTGACAATTGAAGAAGAGCAGATTGCCTCAACCCATTTACAAGACAAGACTTTACAGGTACTCTGTATGTGGAAGCTGAACAACAATCACAACAACCACAACAGGACAAACAGTATGATGGGGTTCCATCAAATCTTTCATGACAGAAGTTTGAGTAGCCATTGAAAGATAATGAGAATGATTCTCTACACCTAACAGCATATACTGTTGGGCTAACATATGCGCTGTACATGGTTGCACACGTCTCCCCACAAGGGTGGGAGAGTGTACCTCGATGAGAGTAGGTTCTTTCAATTACAATTGAGCTCAAACAAGTAGAGAAATCATGTAAGATGCCATAGATTCGAATGCCAAAACACAGTACGACATGATCTGTTAAGTGCTGGTATAGCAGTAGGCTATGACAAGAATAATCAACATTGTGAATAGCTTCTGGAAAAGACAAGACCTAATATCCACACTCCGCTATCATACCTGTACCAATAGATAGTTCAGTGAAATCAGAATGACTGACACAGATCAAAATTCAACAACTAAACCAACTTATCTCAGTATACACGATATTTTAATCTCAAAACAGATGTAACAGAAGATATCACAGCAGTATTTCAAAAAGGGATGCATTTATGACACTTCTGATTGTCTCACTCTCATCTGACAACTGTCCCAAAATACATAAAGTGTAACATAACAATACTCCGTAATATAAATATTTTTATGTAGAAAACAAGATGAAATGAGCCAAAAGAACGCACTAACTTCGTCGAAAGATTACTGATGCAAATCATGTCAATCCACGACGTGATGTCCCAACAGTTTTAGGTCAAGCAAACAAGAAGGATCAGCACTCAGTTTCATTCTGCAACAAGGAAGTTTCTATAGGTACTAGCATCCCAAAAAGTCAAATTTGCAGTTCATGCACATTCATTAGATGTTTTATGCCAAAAAGTATAATAAAATCAGAAAACTTGTTTAAAAAGATCTTAACACAATCAAAGCGCCTCAAATTGTACCATCAATCACTCATTCCGCCACATTAAACAAGTTCAGCAATAATATTATCCGAACCATAAAAAAAAACTCAATACAATATTACACAGAACTTCTCTAAACAGAAATAATTCACATGAACCCATCAATAAAATTAAACAAGCATCCCACGGATTCATGCTCAACTTTAACACAAGTTCATTCATTAGCTAAATCCCCAGAAAACCCATCCTTTGACACTTAGATTCCTCAAAAGCTTCAACCCAACACACTGATACCCCTCTATACTTCACACAATTCCACGGCAGTTGAGTACCCCAGTTTAACACAACGAACAATATGCTCAAATCTAGCAATCACAACTGTCCATGTAATTAAACCATCATCAACACAGAAGAATCATGTCGCACTTCAAAATTTAGAATCTTTTTTTCACTGTAATGGGACCAACCATGGCCCTGCATACTTTTCCATCACCCCCTCTACATTTTAACTGTTTACTTAGGTCAATGCACAACGAAAGATAAAAAAGGAAACAACAAAGTGCAGAAAAGAGGTGTACATGAGCAAGAGAGAGAAATGTGAGACCTTGAACTGTGATGGGGGTGTGTTGTTTTCCTTAGCTCAACCCACGAAGAGAATATTCACGAGAACTGCGATTTGCACGATGGCCAGTGAGAGAATGAAGAAAGAGAGAGAAATTAGATGAGATTGGGAAACCAGGAAAACGGAGTGAGGGAAGTGGTTTGAAGTTTATAGAGCAGGCAGAACAGAAACACAGCTAGTTTGGGACAGAACAGCATCATTAAACCACGACGTGTTTCCTTCCCGCACACCCAGTAATTTTTACTTGCACTTCTTTTAATGACAATTTTACCCTTGCAAGTTTTGTTTGAAGCCTTCCTTCAATGTTAACCTTTTTCGAAGTTTTACGGTATATGTTAGATGTGGTTAACGATGTTATATGAGTAAGTTAAAAGTATTGATGGTGGGCTTTACTTCCTGAAACCCAACAATATTTTTACATACCCCTTCAAATTCTTTTTTAAAAAAAAAAACATTTGTCTTTTGGAAAAAGTGATTTTTGGATTATATATTCTATAAATTTTCAAAAACAAGCTTTTCGAAAGTTTTGAAACAAGATTTTCGAAATAAAATTTCTAGAATATAATTTTCAAAATGAATGAAATATTCTGGAATAAGTTTTCTGAAATGGAATTTTTTTAAATAATTTTTCAGAACACATACAATGTCTTTTGGAATGAATTTTTTTGAAATATTTTTACATGATATTTATTTTGAAAAAAGTTTTCCAAAATACATTAAATATATTCTGGAAAAATTACTTTACTAATGAGTTTTTATTTTCTATATTTTCTCTCTTCTTTTTCCTGTGTAGCATTTTTTCACTCTTTTATATCGGTAACAGCGGTGATGACAAAATGATAATGACAACAAGTTGTAGTAACACCAGTTGTGTGGTGTAATGGTGAAGAACTTTTGAGTTTTTTTCATTATTGTGAGAGTACAATTAGTAATTGTGGAGATGCATGTAGCAATATTTTTATACTACAAGAATTTAGAGAACTTTTTTTCCATTAGATTCAAAGCTTCACTTTCAGAATTTTCTGCAGTTGATTCATCTTTATAATCATCTTTCCTTTAACTAGATTATGAGCAGTTTTGGTAGTGGATTTCAAAGCAATAGTGTGTTTTCTTTACTTCTTCCTCTTCTTTAAGTCTTCCTAGTTTCAACTCGTATTCCCTCAACTTTCCAAACAAGGTAGTCATATTCAATGTAACGAGGTATCTAGATTCTTATATAGTAGTGACTTTAGGCTGTCATGTTCTATTTAGACTCTTCAAGATCTTGATGTTCAGTTCCTCTTTGTCAAAGGTTTTTCCAAGAGCTAGTAGATGATTAACTATATGAGTGAACCTTTTGTGCACATCATATATGATCTCTCTATTCTTCATCCTGAACATTTTATACTCTTAAATTAAAGTGTTTTTTCTAGCCCTGTTAACTTCATTTGTACCTTCATGTGTGACCTCAAGAACGTCTCATATTTCTTTGGCTGATTCACACACAAAAACTCTATAGAGTTCATCAAGGGTTAGTGCAGAGTTCATCAAGGGTTAGTGCAGAAGAAATTATATTTTTAGCCCTTACATCATAATGTGCTCTTTTATTTTCATCAGGTGTCCATTACGAAAATTCCTTAGGCATTATTTTTCCATTTTGAACCTTTGTAGGTTGAAAATGTCCATTGACAAAAACGTTTCGTACACCTTTATCTATTGATTCTAATAAAATTTTTATTCTAATTTTCCAAAAAGGGTCATTTTCTCCAACAAACAGAGATAGTTTTTTTATGGAGAGTCCTTCAACAAAAGTGTGAGATATAATGGTCACACAAGATCTCTTTAATCAATTAAAACTTGATTAACCATATATGGCACCAATTGTTAAATTGAAAGACAATATATCTCAATCCAAGAGAGGGGGTGAATTGGTTTGAAAACAGTTCCTAACTTTCTTTAACAATTTTTAGGTGTTTGATGTTGTTTTAAAAAAAAAATATTTAACCTTTAAAGCAATAAACATGAATAAAGCAAAAAAACACCATAAGATTTATACTAGTTCGACTCTAAACGAGCCTACATCTGATCATCCTCTAATAACCTTAGTTGGAAAGAATTCACTAACTTTGATAATCAAGAATCAAAAATACAAGATACACTCAATGTACTCTAACTTCTCTCAAGAACAACAAAAACACCAACCTAAAGAAAGAGGCTACACACACACACACTCTTTAGGAATCTTGCCTACTCAACTAAGATTAAACTAATACAAAGAATACACAAAGAAAAATAGAACTTGAGCACTACAAGTGCAGATTTTACAAAGAGAGATAATGCAGATCCTTGGTTGATCTTTCTTTCCCTTGGACTCTTAGAAAACTTAAATTTCTTTATACAATGGTTGATGCCTCCAAGATTGCTCTAAGACAACTCAAGACCTTGTTCTTGTTTCAGTTTGATCATATTTCAAAATGTTTTTCATACCTATTTTTACAACCTATTTATCCAAAGAAGGAACATTAATAATCATCATCAAAAACACTTTGAGTTACTTGGTTTGAAGAACTTGAAGGGCTTCCCCTTTCAACATCTTCTTTTTTTCGTCTCAATTTGATTCCCACTTTTAAATTTTTGATGCAATCAGGTTTTTTCCGTTAGTACTACAGTAATATTCTTAAAGAGGTGTCATGTGTCAGTTCATAGTATTTTTAAAAATATTTTTATTTTTTTTATAGTTTATATATTTAAAAAAAAATTATCATGTGTCAAACTAAAGTTGTGTTACATGACAATGACAATGTTAGTGTTACATGACAATAACAATGGTAATGCCACGTGTCACTATTATACTAGATGTCATTGTCTTACTCTGAATTTAGTCTCTCTATTTATCTTGTCTCAATTCAGTCCCCATTTTTTTAAAATAAAACCATTTCACTTCTTCCATATTGAAATGAAATTTAATTTTTCAATAAAGGTTATACAAATATTTTTATTAAATATTTATAACAAGATTAAGTTTATTTATATTTATATTTTATATTGAACATTATTTAAAATTATTTTCAAATTTTAAATCTATTTTTTTAAATTGTTATAAAATTGTTTAAAATTATTTTAAAATGTCACATTTGAATTTGTAAAATTGTTATTTTTAAACCAATTCAAATATTTGTATAGATTTAATTTTACACATTTTAAAAAATATATAATTATTTAAAAGAATTGAAAATTTGAAAATTTTATTTTATTTTATGAAATGCAATTGATAAAAAAGTTTAGCATATTTAAATAAACTAGAAACTAACACGTAACACAAGTTGTTATTACGTTCCTATGAGTGATTTGATTATATCAAAATTTTCAAACTAAGAACTAAATTATGACATAAAAAAATTAATTTGAGATTTTTCTAAAAAAAAAGTTGGGTAGAATGAAATTTTTAAATTAAAGAATAAAAGCAAAAGATGAGACGAAAAGAATAATGCCAAATCCTAGAACCTAACAATAGAGACAATAGACACATCTAATTTGGATATTTTATTGATATCATCATTGCCATACGCACTACCAATTTTTATATTCTTTCAAAACCAACTTTTTTTATCAAAATGTAAACAAGAAATGGAGACAGGACAAATATCAATTATATACGACATATTAGTTTTCTCTTTCCAAAAAAAAAAACTAAAAATGTGTTTGATGAACTTTTTTTTTTTGTTTTTAAAATAAATTTGACATTACAAAAAAATAAGTTTAAACAAATAATTAGAAATATTTAAAAAGTAAGATTTATAAATTTATTATTTTTAAATTTTTGGTTAGAGTAGTATCAATTATTTATATAAATAGACTTATTTCATTAACATTTAGTATTCTATTCAATGATCCTATTGATTTGAAGATATTATTTTTATTGTTTAAAATCCTACACTAATTTGTCTTCAACATTAGAACTGAAAAAAAAAAAACTTAAAAAACATGTATGAAATGTTTTGTTAATGATTTATGTAAACTAAACAAAATGTGAAAATTAAAGAAATGTAGAACCAAATAAAACAGACAAAACTGCTCATATTATATACAGTAGTTTGGTTATAATTGAGTACAGCAAATATCTCCCACGTAATAAAGCAAGATATGTAAGTACGTTCTCATCAAAGAATCAACACTTAAATTAAAAACAAAATCTGCACTCTCATATTTTTTTAGTAACCTTTTGTCATTGTGGTTAATTTTATTAATATTTATTTTCCTAACAACCTAATTAATTATTTTCACTAGAGTATATTTTTTAATCCATAAAACACAAATTTAAAAAATCATTTAATTAACCTCGGTTTTATTCGAATCATTCTTTTGTTCTTTCATAATTCATATGGAATTTTTTCTGCCTTTTTAAAGTCATAAAAGTATCATTTTCCGCAAATGATATTTAAATGTTTATCACTTAACAAAAGAAGATTTATCGTAAATTATAATATAATCTCCACTTATTATTTTGGAAAAAGAATATTTTACATAATTTTTATAAAATTAAAAAGAAGTATTTAATTTCATTTATATATGAAACACAATTTTTAATTATTATTAAACAAAATTTGTAGACAAAAAAAATTTAACCATTATTAAAACATTTATTATTTTTCTTTTTTCTAAATCATATTATTCATTGTATAGACGTCTTTGTTGGGTACGTCGTATTTTTTTTTTTCAATAGTTTTTACCATTTAGAGTTTCGTATCCTTTACGGATCAAATTATTTAAGTCAGCTCTTACTGTTTAGTCAATAAACAAATTTTCATGGTCTTATGATTTATGAATCTCTTTATTGGTCGTGTAATTTTAAATAAATTTTAGTCAATAAAGAAGTTTGAAAAAAAAATGTTAAAAATATATAATTCCACAAATATCAAGTAATTATAACAAATAAACAATTGCATGTTTATGACAATTACAATATATCATATTTCTGTAAATGTTAAGAGGAAAATACTTTAAGAATTTGAGCGTTGATAAATATCGGATCGTTAATAGAGAATGAAAAAGATTGTATAATCAACAAGAGTTTTTCAAATAAAATGAAGCTAAAAAGAAAAGAATATAAGTCTTATAGACTACCTAACGAATTAAAGATTTACACTATTGATTAAAATTCTTTTTAAAGTGATTTCCAATAGAAGTAAGGTTGTCGGAAGGGAAATAAAATTAATATCGCAAATATAAACTCAAAATAACTTATATTAATACATGAATCACACATAAATAATTATTCATCATCAAAACTAACTATGATTCTAAAAAGTCTTTAAGCATTCAAAATTTTTAATCAACATAATGAAAGTAAAAATTTTAATTGATGATTAAATGATTAATTTGCAATAATAATAAGAATAATTACTATAAAAATACTATATGCTTTTAAAATTCGAAACCAAATTTACAATATTTTTCCTGATTTTGTAAACAAATTAATGTCTTTTGAAAAACAATCAATTCCATTTTTGTCGAAAATGTTTTATTGTAAATTCAGATGATATTATTTTACAAATTGGAACAACAACCATAATTCATTGTAATTAATTCATTTAATACCATTTCATATAATATGTACTTCTATATCCACCTAGATTTAAACTTATGACATAAATATGTAGGAGTTTCCTTGTTATTGAGAGACCTTAACCTCCTCATGTTTTTTTTTTCATATTATATATATATATATATATATATATATATATATATATATATATATATATATATATATATATATATATATAAGTAAATAAACGAAATTATTAATATATTTTATAGAGGTGCACTATTTGTATATATTTATAAAAGAAAAAACTTAATATTTAAAAAATATTTCTTAAAGAACACTATCGAATATTTTATAAATATCAAAATAAGTTTCAATACATAAACTAATTTAATTTATCAAATGTTTGAGTAAAATTAGATTAAAAAAATTTAGTTTTTTTTATAAAAGTGGGTCAAACTAAATCTAATTCACTTTTTAAACAAATTTGAGTCGTGTTGAAAATAGATTGAATCTTAATCTACCAACAACAATCCTTTATTAACTTTTTACATTTTTCCATAAATTTTTATTATAATTATAACTAATTTTAATTATGAAAGTTAATAATTTAATCTTTTAAATATATATTGTTCTTGTTTGAATAATTTGAAAGTTTAATTATATGTCGGTCAAGTTACGCAGATTAATACTTTTAATAATTTTGGTGAAATGGATAAGTACTTGAATTGTGATGTTATAAAAAATAATCAAAAATTTACTTCATGATACTATATATATATATATATATATAACCATAACATCTTTATACTAATCAATTCATTAACTCTAACAACTCATCATTGATGAAATTGGGTTTCATATTTTTAGCTTATAAAAAATAAATTAAAACGAGTAACTCCATTTTAACTTGGAATAATAATAATATAAAATGAATGTAAAAAATTTAAGTATGTCAAAAATCATTATTCTTTAACTTAACAGATGATAAACTTAGTTTGCTCACTTTTAACTCCTACATTATGCTAATCCTATAGAAGAAGATAGAAATATATATATATATATATATATTATTAGAAAGGGATATATGAATGAGACTATTGACTTTGTTACACAGCAGCCAATTAAGAAGAGAAAAAAACAAACAAGAACTGCGTTTGGTGAATATTATGGGTTACGTGCAGGCAAAATAATTTATAAAAAAACTTATACGAAAGAGGTACAAAATATCATTCCATTATGCACTTACACAAGTCAAACATTTCATTATCAAACTATATATAATAATGCAATAATATATGTGCATGCCATTTCTTCTCAAAATTAATAAACAAATAATCAAACTTTGGTTATCATTTTCTTGTGCTCATCTAATTAAAGTAGTTATGAATGAGACATTGTTGCTTTCTAGGTTAACCAATACGATAGTCTCACATAAAAGAAAATATTGTTTTCATTTAATGAAATTCAAATATATATTTGAATTAATCTTATTTATAACTTTTAGATTTAATTATGTATTAATGCCAAAAGGTTGAAATAATTTCTCAAAATTTTAACTTTCAAAATTGAAAATCAAAAAACGTGATTTTGCTGAGACTAAAATGAGTTTTATTGTATTAGACTTCTAGAATTTTAATTTTAAACTTTAACCGTTTAGATTTAAAATAAAACGATTTCTAATCCCAAAGTTAATATTTAGGAATTAAAATTATGTATTTTTAATTTTTTAAAACTAAAATCAAAATTAATCCATTGAAAACATAATTAAACCTAATCTTTATATCATAACTAGGAAAGAAACATATTGTAATATCTTACTTAGTAATACAAGTACCATTATTATTAGAACATGGTCTACTCCACTATAGCATAGCAATACTATGGGATGGGATCCTTAGATAAATCACATAATTTATAACAATATAAAATAAAATATTTATATTTTATTATATTATATGTATGATTTAATTATATTTTAAGTGAGATCCTCAATCTTCTTATTTCATTTATTGTAACTTTTTCTCTTTCTTCAGAGGTTTCTTTTTTTGTTCTTCTACTTTCTTTTTTAACTTTTAGAGTTTTTCATCATGTTTGTAAACAGGTTTTATCTAATAGAAGCTGGTTGAATAAATACAGTCACGGCAGAAATCTTTATTCTTTAGATCTAACAAAATCTGCCAATAATATATACAATATCAAATATATTGAAATAATAGAATTATGTAATGAAACTCTTATAAAAGGAAAAATCCTCACTATAATCAAGATGACAACGGAACGGTTGTTTTAGGGTTCTTTTTAGAACTGAAGTAAAAATTGTTATGATTTTGTTTCGGTTCAAAAAACATGAAGCAAGAAAAAAAAAAGTCTATTGTTTCGGTTCTGATTTCAACTAAGGCCATGGATCCAAAATCGAGACAATAGACCACTTTTTATCTTAGTTTTTATTGTAATCGTTGTTTAAATTTTGTTTTTTTTTCAAATGATCGTTTTGTTTTTATAAACATTTCATATCACATAAATCCACAAGCATAAAGTCATAGAAACATACCTCCACATAAAAACAAGTATCCACAACCTATAAATGGAGTCGTGCATATAATTATTTACTTGTGATTTTTGGTTTTGATAGCTATGGTTATTATTTTTGAATGAAATTGTTTTTTACCACTCTTTGAAACTCTCTTATTTCAGGAAAAATCCCAAGAATGCTTATTTTGGGTGAATCTGAAGTTTAAAAATTATTTGGATTCTAAATCTTTAAATGACCCTAACTTTAAGTCTGGTTGACAATTTTCGCATTACTATATACTGTGGTAGCTGGCGTGGCCAGCTAATCCTTCTAGATTTTCCACAAAATGTCGCTTTCTATTTTTCTAATTTTTTTTTCAAACTTTACAAAAATATTTAAAATAATTAGACTTTGAATTTTGAGCTGAAATTTTTTGTGAGGGGTTTTCATAATTTGTTGCTCCTTTCAACAAATTTTCAGGTCATTTGGAATTCGTTTGAGCATGCTCTCAGTTTTACCTACGCCTATGTTTTGATGTATATGGTGTATGAAAAACAAACAATCAAATGAAAACATGAAAAATCTAAAGTGAAACTAGCCTTGAAGGTGAGTTTGGTGTTGAAACAAAACGAAACGAAACAAACGTCACAAAGCACCTATCCAAACAATACCTGTGCACAAAATCAATCAAGTCAAAATGAAAGAAAATCATACTAATCAACATAAAATGAAATAAAAATGAAAGAAATGTTGATGATGGTTGCGAAAATGGAAGACGAAGAGAAGAGAAAACGAAGAATGAGGCGACAGGGTAGAGAAAACGAAGAAGAAATGTGGAAGATGCTTTATAACTGAAGCAATAAAGGCTCTATGACCTCGTTTCTATTAAGAACTGTTGAGCCTCTCAAAGAAATAAAAAAAACAATATTTTTTGTTATTATATTCTTCGGTTCGCAACATAATCCAAACATAAAGACTTTATGGCCTCAGTTGTTTAGAGAACCGAGACCATAGATCTAGCTCAAAAACGTGTCAAATGAAAAGTCAAATTTGCAGTGACCTAGGTTGTATATAAAACCGAGGCATATATGCTTGTGATAATTGAAAAAGTGTCACCACGCCATGTTATGCTTTGGTTGCAACGAAACCGATGCCAAATGTGTGAGTTAATATCCATATTTCTTACTAATACCTAGACAATGAAAACTCCTAACTATATAAACTCCTAACAATTAAAGTTTCTATCAATGAAAATTTCTAACAATGAAAATTACTCCTAATTTTGAGGGACTTAAATATTACTATCCAAGACTTTAATACTATTTAAGACTTTGAATGTGTTTGGTAAAGTACCCTCCTTGCATGTGATTAGAGTCCAAAATTCTTCTAGTTTAAAATAGGAAAACCAATATCATCTTAATAATGGAAACTCATAATCATAACGAAGAGTTGGATATCTTAACATCTTAAACTCAATAAGAATGACATATCAAGTTCATAGTGTGTGTACTTCATTAAATGTTTTGACATTTCTCTGCAATGCCTCCGACCTTTCACTTCTAAGCATGTCCTATGTGACCTTTGAAGTCAATGAATTGAATTTTCTATTTTAAACTTGAACAATAGAATTACTTGTATACAAAGTGAATTATACTATATATGATCAAGAACCTCTCGAACAATATAGTGTGATACCATCTCATTCAATACTCAAATTGCACAATATATTTTTAATACCAAAACCAAGATGAAGAAGACAAGAATGATAACAAGATGAATGCGAGAGATATAGAAAAATGTTGAAAGAATAGAGAAAGAACATAATTATCAAATCCTTCGAGAAGAAATCAAAGAGAAAAATACTTTGAGTAAAATCCAACTTTGTCGAGTGAGATTAGGTTGCGTGATAACCATTGTAAAATTCTTTATACTGTGAAGTATATCCTATGAACTTTATTATACTCTCTTGTTTTGAGATTTTGTTATTTTTTATTTCAATTAAGAGATTTTTTATCTCATGGAGAGAATGAGAATGATACCTTAGAGATTTGTACCTGTAACCTGGAGAGGTTTGTATTTGTTGTAACCTGAAAAATTTGATAGTCATTGTAACCTAGTAAGATTAATACTTGTTGTAACATAAAGAGATTAATACTTGTGATAATTAAGAAATTTATTTACTAAAATTTCTTAAAAGTTGCTTAAAAATAAATATAACGTTAATGTTTAGGATGAACAAATATAAATTTGTGTGCATTTTATTCTCTATATCTTTACTTTACTTTGTTAATATGATTACTGTCCAAAATAATGTCAAAATGTCTATAGCTTCTATTTTTATCCCTTTTATAGCCTCCTTGCACCAACATTTATATCATGCAAGCTTTCAACTCAATAGTTGAAATTTAAAATTTATCAAAATGATAAAATTCATAAATTCATTTAGAAAACATAAATCAATAATATTTACGATAAATAAATTTATAAATTTATTAATAACAAAAGATATATTAATTATTTAATACTTTATACAATGTTTATCAAAAATCATAATTTAAAAACGATAAACTTTTCATAGTTTTAATTTAAAAAAATATAAAAAAGTCGGTTTGTGAAAAATTTAATTTCCGAGCTATTTTTTTTTATAATGATGTGTGCAAATGAAGGTGAGAGTTTGGTTTCTAATAAAATTCTCATAATGAACAATAAATAGTATTAAAAACGTACTATTTATAAAAATAAATCACCAAATTCTGATAATGAAAAATAAGCAATACTATTTAAATGAATATTATAAATAATATATCAGAAAATTTCATTAAAAGTCATGCTATTTTCAAAAGTAGAATCCAATTTTTTCATATCGAAATCCTTAAAATATATTGTATAGAACTCAGTTAGTTAAATGATGTCAACATTATATCAATATCATCTCGATAATGATAATTAATTAGGGTTAGCAACTACTCCCTTAATAAATTAGTGTTATTATAATGTAATTCAGATAAAAAAAAACGACATAATAGATATTATTTTCATTGAAATTATTCTTTTATAATTAAACTGATTATTTTTCTATAAATAAGTTACTAATTTATTGTAATTATGCTAAATATAATTAGATACTTAATTAATTACATGTATCCAATTATACACAACATAATTATATGAAAGTAGTAATTTAATTACAGAAAAATAATTAATTTAGTTATAATAATTTCTAATTAACTTAATTAAAGGAAATAATGTCTATTCTTCTGAAAAAAATAATCTTGAGTCATCTAGGTCATGTAAGAGCATATTTTATGCAATAGTTTTTGTTAATATGAATTAAATGAGTGAACAAAGCGCTAAAAAATAAAAAGTAGTTCTATAAGTAGACACGAATGGGTATCATATCTTACGGTAGTAGTTGTCTCACCAACAAACAGAAAACATGGTTTCGTTTTCAATACTTCCTTCTAACTTTGTTTTGTCTTGTTACTAGGTTCCGTTTCAACGTATCTAGTAGAATATTTTTTTTTTTCTTTAAATTATCATATTCTCAAACTTTGTTTTATTTTTGTCTTTTTCTATTTAAACAATCACTATAACCAATGTTGTTGATTTTTTTTCCTAACATTATAAGCAATCACTATAACCAATGTTGTTGATTTTTTTTTTCTAACACAATAAACCGTAATCAATATCTTCAAGATATGTGTACAGTGTCTCAAGTCGACAAGATAGTTTCGTAACAAACGTGATGTCACGTTTCTAGTCCAATAAGATATCTAGATAACCTAGTCAAACATTAGGATAGTCTGGTAGGAGAGCTCAGATGACTGGGTCGGAAGTCTAGAGAGTTCGGTTAAGTGCCATCTAAGTTATCTAAACTGTCCGTAAAGTTATATGATCAGTTCTTCATAAATCTTACTAAGTTATCTGGACTTCCCGTCATGCTATTTGATTTCACATTGCACCTTATTGGACTATTCGAACTTCCCATCAAGTTATCTGAATTCTTCATTCACCTCACTAGGCTATCTAGACTTTCCACTGAGTTATGTAGATGTATTGTCGACTTTGAGACACACAACATTGTCTTGCCGACCTTACCAGGTTGAGGACGTAACACATCGTTTGTCACCGAACTATCTTGTCAAAATCTTAGGATACACACGTGTCTTAAAATGTGACAGACTCTTTGTAACATCTGAACGAAAAAAGACTAACAACATTGGCCATGATGGACTAAAATTATAACTTTCTAAAAGGAGAAAAACTTAAATAGAAAAAAGTTTTGAAAATAAACGAAAAGACAAAAACGTGTAACATCCCAAAAATATAGCCTTAAACTATACTTAAAGTTCTTACATTTATAATAAAATAGAACAGTTACAAGAAAAAAAATAAAGTTAATTTACAGTTATCCTAAAATAACCATAAATTAAAAACTTTACAAAAATACTTATACTGAACTATTACAAGTACAAACTGAACGGTTATACAAATCAAGTATAAACCGAACGGTCCTAAACTAAGACAAAGAATTACAAGACCGAACGGTCTTACTCTAGAGGAAGTTGCCTTCTCTTTCCAACGTCTGCTCCAACGTACCTTTAGCACCTTCTGCTCACACGCACAAGATGATCATTGCAGTGACAAGAACGACCGAACGGACAACGTGACAAGACAGGAAAATAAGGGTAAGCTAGTGTAATTTAATTAACTATGTTAACATACAATCTAGACAAACATATAAAAAATTCATACATATTCAGAGAACATACAAACATGTTATAACCAACCACTTTACACTGACTGTCCGGACTGTATGAATATGTAGTTACAGTCGTTCTTGCACTTGTGGGTGGTAACCTGGCATAACTCATCAGTATTAGCGCAGTATGGAAAATTCTTGAGCTTGCCACACGAGGTTAGCCCGTTAAAACACCTTAGTTCAAGGTCTACATATCGCCCAGGCTAGGGCCTCCTGCTATTCTCACCACATGCATCATCATTCTCTACTTGAGACTCAGTGATCATTAGAATGTCAGGATGAACGTCAATACAAAACCAACCATGAGACATTCCACCTTGGAATTCCCTTCAATATCCATCTTACAATTATCCTTTCGTACTTTCACATCTCATTAGAATTATCACAACATACTTTTATATCATCATACTTCATCATTCATAACATCTTTAAGTAAAGTCATACAAACAGTAGAACCACTCCCACCTTCGAACAAGATTGAGAAGAAGAGGTTACAGAATCTTTATACAATACTGAATGGGAGAACACTCCCTATACATGAATATGACCGAATGGTCATTTGAAAAGTAAGACTCATGCATGAGCTGAACGCTTGAACCTTAGACCGAACACTATTGACTAGAGCTGAACACAGTTTAGCTTAGACATAATACTTATATCTTAGGCCGAACACTTTGAGCTTAGGCCGAACACTTTGGAGCTTTGGCCGAGCACTTAGAGCTTAGATCGAACACTAGGGCTACCAGACTGAGTTATCTTCAAGAAACCGAGTGCCAGTATGAGACCGAACACTCTTTAAAAGACAGAGTATCAGTACAAGACCGAGCACTTCAAAGACCGAGTGCTAGTCCATGACCGAGCACTTCAAAAACCGATTGCTAGTCCATGACCAAGCACTTCAAAGACCAAGTTCTAGTCCATGACCGAGCACTACTTGAGCTTACACAAAATGAATAAATAAATTCCGAACACTAAAATATTAAACACGTACTTACAACTGGGAGTATATCTAATATTGAAAACTTAATTATATAGAATATTTGAACTAGGCAAATTTACTAAATGGATGATAGACTACTATACATAGACATAACGTTTATTCTCAATTATATTTAATATAGATTGATTGGTCATTAACTGATTCTCTACAGGAGAAATCTAGTTAAGACCGAACACACCAAGGAAAACCAAACGGTCACTAAGGACTCTCGGCAACAATTACAGAATTCTGCAGAATATCGCAGAGTTACAATCAAACCCTATTCCTACCCAGTTCATGCCATTTATCAATCATTAACACATACAACAGACATACAATATTCCAATAACAACTAAATCACCCAACATAGCATCATTCAATCATGCAGCCATTCATAAAACGGAATCATAATTAAATTACAAGCTTTCCTTACCTCGAAACCCATAAAATGCTAAGCTTTTGTAGTATTGCCTATACGCACATAACTCCTAAAGCTTCCTACAAGTTTCTGATCGGTGAAGAGAAAATAGCCGACCATGGAATCAAGGACAAGAAACAGTTTCAGAGAAAGGCTAAATGAACACATACAATACAAAATCATGCTTTACATGTGACAGAAATGCATGGACCATAAAGGATGACGAAATTGGACTTACCACTTCACAACCGTAACTTGATTGGTTCAAATGAAAGTCTTTGGCGTTAGGAAGTATCAGACACTGCCTGAATGGTGATTGGAGAAGTAGGTGAGAAATCTTAGAGAGAATGTGGATAAATCTAAAGAGAAGAAGGAGAAAATGGAAGTTCGGAATTTTGGAGAAGAAGATCGCATGCAGAGAAGTGGCACCAGATTTTGAAATCCCACTTTAAATATCACCGTAAAAAATCGAACGTCCACTTCCATGCTGCCACCTGTCTTCCACTTTCTGAGCCTAATATTCTCTATCTTGACACTTGGATCCCACTAAACGGGGATTTTATGGGCCCTGACAAAACATATAATAGTTTGGAATAAAAACATATTTAACTTAAAATAATTTATTTATTTTTACTTTTTTAAAACTAGAAATATTACAGATTTAATTAAAACAATTGATCTCTATATTTAAATTTATAATTTTTTTTTATATTTTATTTTACTAAATTAAATCTCTATTTTTTTAAATAAAGATAATGCAATATTTTCTGTTAAATTAGTGTTAATGTGTTAGAAAATAACATATTAAAGAGAGAAGAGGTCAGCTTCTACTATTGTTAAAGAAAATTATTAATTACTATTGAAAATTGTTGTTTGATCATTCCACATCTGATTTATCGTAAACATTTATGTAAAACTTAATATTAAAATAATTTTAATAAGAATATATAGGTAAACAATTGTAGTACGATACTGATTAAAGTGTACACGTGAAAATCAAATATCATGATCAATGTTTTAATCTGGGTAGTTGAACCAAGACCAATATAAAACTTAATTATTTTACTTTTAAAACAAAGTCAAATTTATGAATAAGAAAATTCATAACAAAAATACTTGTTAGGTGTCAACGTACGTATGCAATAAACCATAAGAAAGAAAATGGACAAAGGATGCTAACGTGTAAAACGGTTTTATTAAGAATCGATTTCTGAAAAGAAAAATTAATTATAGCTTGAAGCTGACCTTATAAAGGTTTTATTTTATCTTATGAAGTTTATCTAGTTCCATTTATATTTTGTACTATACCAAAACACTTGATCATGTTTAAATATGAAAATCTCGTGAATAAACATAAAAACTAAACATTTATAGGTAATTCAATCAAGATAATATATAATAATTCATTTTAACGAAACTAATTTATAAGTAAGAATTACTTCAATTACATAATGTATAATATAACCTAACATGTAATAAATATATAATTTCTAACAATTATTGTAATAAGTTATACTAACAAATAATAACAACGTTTACCAAGAAAACTATTAAAAACTTACTTACCTTTAAATTTTAAAACTAATCCCATAACTATTCTATTATTATATATTCTACCTACAAAACATTCAAAAAGAAAGTCAACAAACAAATAACTTGTCCATTTATCCAAATTAAATGGTAATATATATTATTATTTCAATATAATTATATATAATTGTTATTATGGGCTTAGATCTAAGGATAGAGGACAGGTGACAAACTAGAAGAAGATGACCATATTATTGACATGCAAGAAACCGTTCGATTCAGACAACCGTCAACCAAAATTAAGATACAATTAATGTCATAACGAATATTGTTAAGCGATTAAAGTTCACATTAATGATGTAAATTAATTAGTCAAATGTTTATAAACTCTATAAATAGGAATCTAATATAGAGGTAAACTCACTTTAACTCAGCATTGAATTACTAAATACTTATCCACAAAAATTCTAACTTGAGAGTTGGAATGTATCTTCGTTCCATTCTAGCAAAAACAATAATTATATATATATATATATATATATATATATATATAATTAAAATTAATATAAATCTTAAATAAGATCGTATAATAAAAAATAGACCCTACATACAAAAATTATTGCTTGTTCTAAAGACAAAATTAGTATTCATGCACCATTTTTCAAAAATTTGAAATATGACCAAATTTAGTAACTTGAATTGCCAAATTTACTTATGCACTCAATTGTTTTCCTGATTTTATTAAAGTAAACGAAAAAAAACTTGACGGAGTTAATGTTGTGTTTCTTCATTAGTGGCTGACCAAAATCATAATAAATTTCTTCCTTCTATATTTAAGACACTAAATACTTTTCATAGTCTTATTTATACATAATTTGAATCATCCAATGAAAAAAAAAATTCTTTTCAATAATACATTTATGTGTTCAATAATATAAATCCCATATTTATTTAATGTCAAATTGTTCAGTTCAATTATCTCAAATAATTCAGTTCAATATATCATGTACAATTAAACATATATTTTCATATAATTATTTTTGTATAAATTTAAGCATATCAATTAATACATCGTTAAAGAGGTGTAAAATTATACGTTGATTATTTAAAAAATATAATAACGAGTCTCATTTTCCAAAAGTTTGATCAAAACATTATCATTTAGATAAATTTCAACATTTTAAACAAGAAAGTTTCATTAAACCTTTTTCGCTCATACAATATTATAGTTGTTTGAACTTCGTATTAACAATTGAAGTATAGATAAATAGGAAAAATTATATAATAATGTTCACTTTATTATATTCGTTTTAAAAACAAACAATAATTTATTTATACTATTCTGCAGGCCGTAATGTATTATCTTAAAATATTAATTTTAGACATACATATATAAAATCACAACTAATTTTAGATTTAATCTTCCAATTTAAAAAAAACTAACCAATTTTAATCTATATATAATATGTCATCTAATTGCTTAAAAAATGTTACATGTTTGTCATCTATTACATATTTTATACTTCTATTTTATTTTTAATTATATTTTAAAACTATAAAAAAAAAAAAAACTATTCTGATACTCAAATAGCTATAACATAATTATGCATTATTTTTATTATGTAACAATTATTATTAATGCTTTTCCTTAAATAAATAGACATAATAAAGTATCTCTTCTTCACCGGTTAATAATAATATTAATTACTAAATTGGGTAAATTAAGTTTTATAATTAATTATAATAATTTTATTAGATACATGTATTAATATTTTTCTATAATAACTAAAAATTGGTGAATAAAACTTGTTTACTTTTTCTAAAATGAAATATGTTTCTAGTTCTTAACCTTGTATTGTATGTAAAATTAATTTTTTTATATAATAAATTTTGATTACAAATTTTAAAATTAAATAAAATGTAATTCTCTTAATTTAAAAATATTAATTTTTTTTATGTTTTAAGCAATATCTCCTGTTAATATTTATTTGAACTGTGTTAAATAATATGAATTATTTAAACACAAACTTAAAATATCAATTAAGTTACGAGGACTATCTATTACTTTTTCAATTTGAAGATAAAGAATTATATTATAGTTTAAGATTGAGAAAATTTTCGTATCCCATTTTAACCCTAATATGTAATTAAGATTATGTAAAATTACAGCATTTAAATTCTTTATTATTTTATCTAAAATACAATTCATTTAATAGATGCTTTATTTTCATTCACTTTTTAAAAACTTGAATAATATTAATAGTTCACATTTTAACAGATGCATGGAAGAACTTATTCTTGTTTCCAATTTTAGTCAAAGTCAAAACCCGTGTGTTTTCTTTTCTAATTTTTCCAATTTTACCACCCTGTTCATCATAATTATCATTATTTCCAATTGGGTAGCGATATACTAACAACCAATTTTTGACAACTTATTTGACAACGCCACGTGGCGCCTTCTCATTGGTTGGTGTTGTTTTCAAATTTTTGGGTGATAAAAATTGTTTTGGTTGAAATTCCCATAATATCCCCGTTATTTTTTTTCCCTAAATCCTCTTTCCAAAAGTGACGTTGCTGAATATAGGGTTCATCAGATATTTGAAATTTCGAAATCCTCTTTCGCCGTCGTCCTTGTCCGTCCCAGGAGTCCTTTTGTCTCCGTCGCATTTGCACAAATCAATTAGTGTCCTTCACACTCTGTGCAGGGTGTTACATTTAGAGGTTCGTAGACTGTGATTTGAATTTGTGTGTTTCTTTTGATTTCATTTTGCGTTGTTGTGTTGTTGGTTTGTTTGCGAAGGTGGTGGTGTGGTTTAACCGTGGTGGGTGGAAGGGCTTCGACCCCTGCGAAGTTGGGTATCGGTCTTTGGAGGTACGATTCGGCTCTGTCGTCGTTGGGGGTTGTATTTCGTGGAAGTTTTTCCCTTTTTAATGGTATGGGTTCGTCTGCGGAGATTGCTTCTTCAAACAAGGTAATAAGATAATCGTCTTGTTGATTTCTCTTATTTAGGTTTTGTTTGACGTTCATATTTTGTCATTGATACGGTTGTTGGTAATTTGCATGACTAAAAATATCATTTTGTTTTTCTTATATTGCAGATATTTGTTCGTCATTCAATGAAAACTAATTTTGTTGCTGGGTTGAATGCAATATTGAGTGAGGAACAGCACGATATTATTTCGGAGACGCCATTTGCATGGTTTTTAGAACTACCTGAGAAGCTAAAGATTGGTAGGAATATGTTGAGTGATTTACTTATTAGATGGGTTGATGAGAGAGGTGGGTTTCTATTTGGGGAAAATTTTGTTGAATTCAAGGAAGTAGATGTGACCTTAGGGTTAGGTTTGGGTTTAGTTGGTGACGAAATAAATTTGAATGAAAAAATGCTTTCACGAAGTGAATGTCGCAAATACTTTGATAAAGCAAAAGGAAAAATTGAATTGGAAATGATATACAATTTTGTTTTAAAAGAACACAAAAACTTGGCTTGTGTAGATGTTTGTAGGCTTTACGTTTTGGTTGGAATTAGTGAGGTACTGTTACCTACTCGTAGCAGAATAGTTTTCCCAATTTTGTTTGAAATTGTTGATAGCATAAGTGATTTGAGTACTTATTGTTGGGGGCGTATAGTGTACAACTATCTAGTCAGTAGTTTCTGCAAAGCGTGTTTAGCCTGGAAGGGAGGAAAAGGTGCAAGTACTGTGTATATGGATGGTTGCGTTTATGTGTTCCAGGTAAATTTTTCATAAGAATTGTATGTTGGCAATCAACTGAAATGACCAAAATTGACTTTTATTATGTAAATCAGATATGGTTTTGTGATCGTTTTGTTCCGTCAAATACTCGTTTGCATAAGTACCCAAGAATCTTGCATTGGATGACTGTAACTGTAGGTGACAAGTTCATCAAAGTTGCAATGGAGACCGGTGCGGTATGTATTTGTAAATGTTATAACTTATTATTGTTTGAATTGAATGGTTTGAAACAGCGCATTCGTAATTGCTTTTACGGAGCAGATGCTTCATGAGTATGGCGCATCAAGGAAAGAAATGGAAGTGACATCTCTGCAACCATCAGTAGACGACAAAAAAAATGATGCTGAAGAGGAATATGATGCTGCTTTAGATGAAGTCTTACATGATCAAGATCTTGTTATCAAAGAACTTGAACAAGAGTTGGTTTCCTTGAAGGCTGAGTTGCTTGAAGAGAATAATAATGATGATGAAGGTGGTCACAGTACGTTTTATGAAGAACAACTTCGAAGTAATGATTTTGCAAGTGTGGGACGAAATGACAGGCAGGATAGCGATAAGAACAGGGGAAAAGTTCGACGGCGTTTAAAGAGCAAAGCGTGTAGAAGTCCATACATCGGATACAGTCCAAATCTTGGATGAGAGTTATGCAATATTTGTAATAGTGTAGTAAACAGTTCCTTTAAGGAATGTCTGTTTTTATTTGGACGACTTCATATGATTGTTATTTAATTCTGTACTGTTGAATTATTTTGAACAGAGATAGTTATTATTGCAAAGGATATTTTCTTTTACTCAAAATTCCATGTCTTATTTTGATTCGTTATGTATGTAAATTGACCCACATGTTTGTGGGGATGACGAATATGAGGTTAGGGTGGGTTGGAAAACATGTGTTCTTTGATTGAATGTGTAATTTAATTATGATTTAATGTGTTATTTGCCTGGTGCGATTGTAATCGGTCATAGGTTGAGTGTTATGACTTAGAATAATGAAAAAAGTGTTTATGAGGAAGTTCAGGTCCTGGTAAGTTCATAGGGGTAGGTGTGATGGTGTGGTAAGCGATTACAGGGGCCCTGTAATCGCTTACCAGAGAGAATTTTACGTTTTGTACCAAAACCTAAGAGCTGCTAACAGTTCCTGGCTGAGTTGCTCACATGTGTGGTGAACAGGTGTTTTACCTGTGGTTTCAGTCTGTCTTGGACATGGTTGGTGGAAATCCCCCATGACTGGAAAAGAACAAGGTTGAGGGAAGAAGGTGTAGGTGTGATGGTGTGGTAAGCGATTACAGGGGCCCTGTAATCGCTTACCAGAGAGAATTATAAGTTTTGTACCAAAACGTAAGAGCTGCTAACAGTTCCTGGCTGAGTTGCTCACATGTGTGGTGAACAGGTGTTTTACCTGTGGGTTCAGTCTGTCTTGGACATGGTTGGTGGAAATACCCCATGACTGGAAAAGAACAAGGTTGAGGGAAGAAGGTGTAGGTGTGATGGTGTGGTAAGCGATTACAGGGGCCCTGTAATCGCTTACCAGAGAGAATTATAAGTTTTGTACCAAAACGTAAGAGCTGCTAACAGTTCCTGGCTGAGTTGCTCACATGTGTGGTGAACAGGTGTTTTACCTGTGGGTTCAGTCTGTCTTGGACATGGTTGGTGGAAATACCCCATGACTGGAAAAGAACAAGGTTGAGGGAAGAAGGTGTAGGTGTGATGGTGTGGTAAGCGATTACAGGGGCCCTGTAATCGCTTACCAGAGAGAATTTTAAGTTTTGTACCAAAACCTAAGAGCTGCTAACAGTTCCTGGCTGAGTTGCTCACATGTCTGGTGAACAGGTGTTTTACCTGTGGGTTCAGTCTGTCTTGGACATGGTTGGTGGAAATCCCCCATGACTGGAAAAGAACAAGGTTGAGGGAAGAAGGTGTAGGTGTGATGGTGTGGTAAGCGATTACAGGGGCCCTGTAATCGCTTACCAGAGAGAATTTTACGTTTTGTACCAAAACCTAAGAGCTGCTAACACTTCCTGGCTCAGTTGCTCACATGTGTGGTGAACAGGTGTTTTACCTGTGGGTTCAGTCTGTCTTGGACATGGTTGGTGGAAATCCCCCATGACTGGAAAAGAACAAGGTTGAGGGAAGAAGGGGTAGGTGTGATGGTGTGGTAAGCGATTACAGGGGCCCTGTAATCGCTTACCAGAGAGAATTTTACGTTTTGTACCAAAACCTAAGAGCTGCTAACACTTCCTGGCTCAGTTGCTCACATGTGTGGTGAACAGGTGTTTTACCTGTGGGTTCAGTCTGTCTTGGACATGGTTGGTGGAAATCCCCCATGACTGGAAAAGAACAAGGTTGAGGGAAGAAGGGGTAGGTGTGATGGTGTGGTAAGCGATTACAGGGGCCCTGTAATCGCTTACCAGAGAGAATTTTACGTTTTGTACCAAAACCTAAGAGCTGCTAACACTTCCTGGCTTAGTTGCTCACATGTGTGGTGAACAGGTGTTTTACCTGTGGTTTCAGTCTGTCTTGGACATGGTTGGTGGAAATCCCCCATGACTGGAAAAGAACAAGGTTGAGGGAAGAAGGTGTAGGTGTGATGGTGTGGTAAGCGATTACAGGGGCCCTGTAATCGCTTACCAGAGAGAATTTTACGTTTTGTACCAAAACCTAAGAGCTGCTAACAGTTCCTGGCTCAGTTGCTCACATGTGTGGTGAACAGGTGTTTTACCTGTGGGTTCAGTCTGTCTTGGACATGGTTGGTGGAAATCCCCCATGACTGGAAAAGAACAAGGTTGAGGGAAGAAGGGGTAGGTGTGATGGTGTGGTAAGCGATTACAGGGGCCCTGTAATCGCTTACCAGAGAGAATTTTACGTTTTGTACCAAAACCTAAGAGCTGCTAACAGTTCCTGGCTCAGTTGCTCACATGTGTGGTGAACAGGTGTTTTACCTGTGGTTTCAGTCTGTCTTGGACATGGTTGGTGGAAATCCCCCATGACTGGAAAAGAACAAGGTTGAGGGAAGAAGGTGTAGGTGTGATGGTGTGGTAAGCGATTACAGGGGCCCTGTAATCGCTTACCAGAGAGAATTTTAAGTTTTGTACCAAAACCTAAGAGCTGCTAACAGTTCCTGGCTGAGTTGCTCACATGTGTGGTGAACAGGTGTTTTACCTGTGGGTTCAGTCTGTCTTGGACATGGTTGGTGGAAATCCCCCATGACTGGAAAAGAACAAGGTTGAGGGAAGAAGGTGTAGGTGTGATGGTGTGGTAAGCGATTACAGGGGCCCTGTAATCGCTTACCAGAGAGAATTTTAAGTTTTGTACCAAAACCTAAGAGCTGCTAACAGTTCCTGGCTGAGTTGCTCACATGTGTGGTGAACAGGTGTTTTACCTGTGGGTTCAGTCTGTCTTGGACATGGTTGGTGGAAATCCCCCATGACTGGAAAAGAACAAGGTTGAGGGAAGAAGGTGTAGGTGTGATGGTGTGGTAAGCGATTACAGGGGCCCTGTAATCGCTTACCAGAGAGAATTTTACGTTTTGTACCAAAACCTAAGAGCTGCTAACAGTTCCTGGCTCAGTTGCTCACATGTGTGGTGAACAGGTGTTTTACCTGTGGTTTCAGTCTGTCTTGGACATGGTTGGTGGAAATCCCCCATGACTGGAAAAGAACAAGGTTGAGGGAAGAAGGTGTAGGTGTGATGGTGTGGTAAGCGATTACAGGGGCCCTGTAATCGCTTACCAGAGAGAATTTTACGTTTTGTACCAAAACCTAAGAGCTGCTAACACTTCCTGGCTCAGTTGCTCACATGTCTGGTGAACAGGTGTTTTACCTGTGGGTTCAGTCTGTCTTGGACATGGTTGGTGGAAATCCCCCATGACTGGAAAAGAACAAGGTTGAGGGAAGAAGGGGTAGGTGTGATGGTGTGGTAAGCGATTACAGGGGCCCTGTAATCGCTTACCAGAGAGAATTTTACGTTTTGTACCAAAACCTAAGAGCTGCTAACACTTCCTGGCTCAGTTGCTCACATGTCTGGTGAACAGGTGTTTTACCTGTGGGTTCAGTCTGTCTTGGACATGGTTGGTGGAAATCCCCCATGACTGGAAAAGAACAAGGTTGAGGGAAGAAGGGGTAGGTGTGATGGTGTGGTAAGCGATTACAGGGGCCCTGTAATCGCTTACCAGAGAGAATTTTACGTTTTGTACCAAAACCTAAGAGCTGCTAACACTTCCTGGCTCAGTTGCTCACATGTGTTGTGAACAGGTGTTTCACCTGTTGGGTTCAGTCTCCCTTATTTTGCAGTTAGCAGAGCCTTGTGTAGTTGGAAGTAATTGGTTTGAAGAGTTGTAATTACAATAATATTAATGAACAACATCAAAATAAACTTTCGTAACAGTTAAAGTAATATTAAACACACTTAAAACGAAAAATGAAGTCCATAACATTAAACAATGCCAGTTACATCAATACAAAGGGTGACGAACAGTTCATGCAACAGTATGTTTTCAAATTAAAGGGAACATAACAATATTGACTAATTGTAATCTAAGTAGGTGGTGGTTGAGTAAATTGGTTGCGAATGTTAACAACTTCTTGCTCTACAACTCCAATACGATTTTCAATTCTGTCAAGTCTTTCTCCAACGAACATGCGTAGATCTCGTATTTCTTTGATCACTTCAGTCAATGATGCAGAGGATGATTCCACCGGATTTTCAGTTTCTTGTCTATTTTCAGGTTCTTCAATACCAACGTCTTGTTCTTCATTTTCCTGTAATTCTTGGACATTGCGAACAGGCTCCTTGTAAACCCAATTTCCTTCAGCATTTTGATGATAACCAAAAGTTTTTAGAGCATCTAACCCAATCCTTTGTTTACTTTTGAGTTGGGTAAAAGGATCAGTATCTGTTTGGACACCGAAGTGTTCCATGAAAATGGTAATTAGATGGGGATATGGCAGCAATGCGTTGTCCTTAGTTGCCTTTTTCATCCTGTGTCGAATCAGATGGCCCCAGTTGATCTCAACAGAGTTCAGCAGTGCCCACAGCAACATAATGTCCTCCTCTGTTGTTTGTGCAACATTTGTCCAACGAGGGACTAAGATTCGACAAATTACATAATGAAGTAGCCTTGTTTCGAACTTCAATTTCCCTGCCAATAATCTACCTTTTATGTATTCACCTTCTTTACAAATTAATTCCCTAGCAGTAATAGGATTGTATTCCTCCTTCCAGTCGTCAACTACAGTACCTTCAAATGGAACACCAACAGAGGGGATAGAAGTAAGTTTATGAAAAAGAGAAGGTTTGATTGTCATTTTCACCTGTTTGACCTCGCTTCGAATTACTCCTGAATCTGAAATGCGCATATTGCTGTAGAAAACTCTCACTAATTCTGGATAGTAATGGCATTTGTAGGTGACAAAATCCTTTAGCCCAGCTTTTGTCAAGATATCCACGAATTCGAATTTACCAGGTTCCATAAAATCGTCTCCAAGATACCTCCCTTCCAGGATGGGACGCTCAAAGAAATGTGCGGAAAACCTTTCGTATTGTTCGTCGTTTGAAAAGAGATCATTACTTGTTACTGGGGGTGAACGTGGAGGGGACGCTGTTGTCGAAGTCGAAGCCCTCAGTTTTTTCTTTGCGCGAGGAGCCATGGTGGGGTTATTCGGCTATTGGTTGGGGGTTGGTGGTGAACTGGTTTTTTGGTTATTAGGGTTTTGAAAGAATGAAGTAGGTTACCTATGTATTTAATTGGAGTGGGTTAGTGGGTGAAAGATGGATAAGGGACGGGCATGTGGTCGTGGGCTGAAACTCCAATTCATAACCAAAACTGGTCCGCAACTGCATTTGAAACTGTCAGGCACAGTAATGTAATCGATTACATAAGGTACGTTGTAATCGATTACCACTGACATAACACCTTAACTGTCAAAACAGTAATGGAGATCAGTAACACCAAAAGTTGCATTTATAAGAGACTGTACAAACATTTTTAATATTATCAACATACACCAATATTATATACTATCAAGAGTGTTATGCACAGCAGATAGCAAGGACATAAATCCAATTGATGGGACTTCAGAAAGTTGGGAAAGTTGAACTGTTTGGGATGAGTATTCCATGCCCTGCAGGGGTTGAGTAACAATAGGTCTTGTGCTGACCTGAGTGCAGAAAGTAACACACATGACAAACACGTAACAACAGTCAGTAATAACTTTCGTAAAAATTTAGTCTAAATTATGAACAACATTAAATGTACTTACATTTGGTTCACTGTGAGTTGTAGAATTTTTCGTGCTATTTTTTTTTTTATTTTTACATTTAGTTTCAATTGCTGACCTCAATCTGTTAGTTCTTGGACGGCCTTTTCGCTTAACCGCAAGGGGACTGCGAACGACTACGTCATTACTTCCGCGTGTATTGTTGTTTGGATCTTCTAGTACCGGAATTTGGTACCTTAATTCTCCTTCAACATTTATGATGTTATTTTGCAGTGATAAACTCAAACCGTACTTTCTTCCTAGACATTTCAAATCTTTTGCTAATTCATTGGAAGTGCTTTCAGATTCACATGCAGCCTCAGCCACATCATAGAACTGCTTACACAAGAACTGATATCTTTGCATCTTCGGTTCTTGCTGTAAAGAACTATAAGCTGCTCTAATTAGTGTGTGCTTTCTTCTGACGTTTTTGCTCCAACGCCGAAGTACATATTTTGACGGGACATTTTGGACATCTTCTTGACCAAGTACCAATAGAGAATGCCGACATATGATGCCTCTAAACTCAAAAAGGAGGCAAGAGCAACTTATATCGTTTGAATCAGGATCAAATTCAACGTGGTAATATTTTGGCGCGCATTTGCCATCCCAGATGCATTCTTCTTTGATTGTGTAGTTGTTGAAAATACAGTCCTTCACCGTTTCCTTAATGAAACAATTCATCCTGGATCGGAACTCAATTTGAATTTCATCAAATTTTGCATGGGTGTACTCAACTTGAAATTGTCTCTCAATGGGTGATTGAGACCCACATGCAACCGTTGTATTTAGAGAGGCGAAATCAGATTCTAATTCTTTTTGGGCCTTCATTTTAAGAGCATTATCGTATTGAATCACAAATTGTTGCAGTGTGGTAGTTGAATTAATAAATCCATCAAAGAAAGCGTTCATTCCCTCGCTTCTTTGAGTTGTTGACATACCAGCCCAAAAGTGATTCTTCAAGTAACATGGAACCCATTTCCCTCTCTCTTCGTACAAATTGCATAGCCAATCATTATCTTCTAAACCATGAGTTGTAAGCAGTCGTTTCCAACCAATATCGAAGTCAGCTGCATTGACACATTCATACACAATTACTTTTATATCACTCTTGATTCCAACATAATTTTTATATCCTTGAAACTTTTCAGGTATTTTTTTCATTATGTGCCACAGACACCACCTATGTTTTGTTTTTGGGAAGACTTGTTCAATTGCATTTGCCATGGCCTTGCATTGATCGGTTACAATTCTGTCTGGTGCCTTGTTGCCCATGCATCTTAGCCAACAGTTGAATAACCATATGAATGAACAAGTGTCCTCAGATGAGAGTAATCCACAACCAAGTAGGATGGATTGTCCATGGTGGTTAACTCCTACAAATGGAGCGAACGGCATGTCGTACTTGTTGGTTAAGTAAGTGGTGTCAAAAGACACGACATCACCGAACTCCTCACATGCAGCGCGGCTTCGAGCATCTGCCCAAAATACACTAGTTATTCTATTGTCTTCATCCATCTCGATGTCATAGAAGAAGTCATTATTCAAGTCTCTCATTTTTGAAAAGTGTCGAAGCAATGCTTGTCCATCACCTTCCTTACAAAGTGACCTTCTATGTTTACCAATAAAGTTTCTAGCATCTCGTTCTACAAATTGCATGTTTTCATATCCACCCGCGTCACTAACTATGCTGAGGAAACTTTTATTAATACGTACACCAGCATCATCATTGACTTCCAATGTGTGCTTGGCTTGCATGTTCAATTGCCTATTACCACGGATGAGATTGGAGGTTTGTGGACAGAGGTCATGACTGTGCTCTAAAACTACAGTTCTAACAAACCACTTGTCATCTTTTCGTGCAATGCTTATTCCAGCAGGGCATTGGTTAGTCTGACTGGGAAGAGTTTTGACCTCTGGACGAATGGTGGAAACATATTTACCTTCCCTAGAACAAACCAATCTCAAGTAGTAGATGACGTTGTTGGCATCCTTTTTTGAAGTTCTCGTTCGTGTGCCAAAGCCACATCTTTTCCCGTAGTCAGAATAAAATTTCTTTGCTTCATCCATTGTCTCAAAACACATGTTCAACGTAGGAACCAAACACAAACCCGTGTCATCATCTGTATTTATTTCCTCATTCGTTTGGCCAACCACATTGTCGTTGAAAACCTCAGGGTTAGTTGACATAATGCTCATTCCTGTTTTTTTTATTAAAGTAGTACATATAAAAATGAAGATAAAAACAAAATAGACGAAGATAGAAATGAAGATAGGAGTTCATATGTTACCAAGCATATCCGTCTATAAATCAATAAATATAAAATGAAAGGAAAATATTTAAGACACATTCCGAAACCAACCTAAAGGAAGATATGAATGGAAACAAGAGTTCATTCAAAACAAGGCCGTAGACTTACAGTTCAGGTTGTTGACCGATATGTACTCCTGTATTAATGTCTATGTTGTGGTTATGACCAACTTCACAACAACGCCTTTAATGTCGTCTTTAATGAAGATCAAATAAAAAGCAATGAAGGTGGACGTGCTTCAGTAGGAAGATGATACAGAATTAATGAACAACTTCAAAGTTCCAATCTTCATGGGTTCATGATAGAACCAATTAATGTTCTCGGAGGTTGCACAAGATATCAATATCATAGGAAGTACGTCGTTTAGGGTAGGATCATTTATTGCATGTCATAAATTAGGTGACAGCTGGCAAGACGTAAAGTGTTCATGTCAATTACCATTTCCCCACATTAAATGGAACTTGGCTATAAAGGGGGGTTCATTTACTGGAAAGTGTCTAAATCTGAAATTGTAATCATGCCTCCCATAGTAATGAATCCAATAAAATATATTTTTTTATGTAACTAATGAATAGTCTTATCAATAATAAATGCAAGAAATTTTATAAAGTTGATTTCAAATATAATAGTAATTTAATGTTGTCTTTATATATCCACACGTCGCAGTTTAGGAAGTCACTTTGAGTTCTCTTCCCATCAAGTTTTTAGACTAATGTGCATTTCTAAAAGAGATACATATTGTTGAGTAATATCTATCCTTAACCTCATTTGATTATTTCTCACATTTCAAGACCATGGATCCCTGGGAAGCTCTGGAAATTGAACACGACGTCCTTGAATCATTCTTGAAGAAATGTGATAGTTCATCGGCATTGATTCCTGGTCCCGCTGGAAATGTGCAGGCAGCTATTATGAACAGGATAAGTGATGACCCCCGTACCACCCAACAATTTGCTGAAGAAGTTGCTCAAGCAACCATTGAAAGAGATATCAACTCCAATGCATGGAAATGGGCAGAGATGTACATCAAACAACATGGTCAGTAAACCTATAAACTGTCATTGTAAAATAATTTTTACATGTTACTGCAATCTACACTTCGTTGCAGAAATTGTGAAAGATGGAGATATGAATAACGTCAGTAAACTGAGTTCAGGAAATTCAGGGTCAGCCCTTCACCTTGTTGTTGGTATTGTTAAGGACTGTCGCCCAAATGGACTGGGTGATATGCTACTGACTCTGAAGGTAACGTTTCACTTCTACATGGTTTTTTTCTTTGAAGTTAAAGTGATTTGCTGTTAACCATGAGCAGGACCCCACTGGGACTACGAAGGCATCCTTACATGGAAAAGTTCTTAAAGATCCAAATTTCGGACCACATATCGGTTATGGTTGCGTTATGATACTTAACAATGTAAGCCATCTTTGTAATACTTCTAGTTATCCTGCATCACATTTGGTAATGTTAATGAAATTATTTGCTCATTTCCATTTAGGTTCGTACCTTCAATGCATTTCCTCCAAACTATTACATCAACATAGTGATTCGAAATGTAATCAAAGTCTTTCCTGCTGACATATGTGCACCCACAAAGGAACTCGTTATGGAGACACCAAAACCACTCATTCGACCAATTCTACGTGAAGAACCAAGTGTTGCTGAGATTATGCGAAAATTGAGACCTCCTTTTATGCAACTACCATCTACATCGAAAGTCACAGACAACAACAATACAGATAACAACAATGCAATGTAATGATATTTTGTTGACATGGAAAATGGATGTTTGTTTTTTTCCTTGCAGGTCAAGGTGTTTTGAAATACTCTAGTAATGATTACTGTTATTCTTAATTTTCCACTGGATGACTGTAACATGTATTCGGATGACTGTAATATGTATTGGGATCACTGTAATTTGTATTAGGAACACTTCTATTCGGATGACTGTTAGACGTATTGGGACGACTGTAAAATTATATTATCGTAAGGTATTATGCTATCAATGTACTCAACATGGAGAACTAAATGGAGGACAAATGTTAAACTCTTAGAACTGCATTGTTAAAGTTGTATTATTCCCTTGTACTTATTGGCTCACAGTGACCCAACCCATCACCACTTACTAACCTGTGAGCAGCGACCACGATCACAGTGAGCAACGTTGAACTTTTAGTACAAAATCCATTTTTCTCTCTGGTAAGCGATTACATGTTCGGTGTAAGCGATTACACTGACTCAGAGGATTACTGTTTCCCTCATTTCATCACTCGTGGGCTTCTTTACAAACTTTAGGTGTGTTGTCATCAGCTCCACCCACTCACAGTGACCCAACCCATCACCACTTACAAACCTGTGAGCAGCGACCAAAATCACAGTGAGCAGCATTGAACTTTTAGTACAAAATCCATTTTTCTCTCTGGTAAGCGATTACATGTTCGGTGTAAGCGATTACACTGACTCAGAGGACAACTGTTTCCCTCATTTCATCACTCGTGGGCTTCTTTACAAACTTTAGGTGTGTTGTCATCAGCTCCACCCACTCACAGTGACCCAACCCATCACCAGTTACAAACATGTGACCAGCGACCAAAATCACAGTGAGCGACATTGAACTTTTAGTACAAAATCCATTTTTCTCTCTGGTAAGCGATTACTTGTGGGTGTAAGCGATTACACTGACTCAGAGGATTACTGTTTCCCTCATTTCATCACTCGTGGGCTTCTTTACAAACTTTAGGTGTGTTGTCATCAGCTCCACCCACTCACAGTGACCCAACCCATCACCACTTACAAACCTGTGAGCAGCGACCAAAATCACAGTGAGCAGCATTGAACTTTTAGTACAAAATCCATTTTTCTCTCTGGTAAGCGATTACATGTTCGGTGTAAGCGATTACACTGACTCAGAGGACAACTGTTTCCCTCATTTCATCACTCGTGGGCTTCTTTACAAACTTTAGGTGTGTTGTCATCAGCTCCACCCACTCACAGTGACCCAACCCATCACCAGTTACAAACATGTGAGCAGCGACCATAATCACAGTGAGCGACATTGAACTTTTAGTACAAAATCCATTTTTCTCTCTGGTAAGCGATTACTTGTGGGTGTAAGCGATTACACTGACTCAGAGGATTACTGTTTCCCTCATTTCATCACTCGTGGGCTTCTTTACAAACTTTAGGTGTGTTGTCATCAGCTCCACCCACTCACAGTGACCCAACCCATCACCACTTACAAACCTGTGAGCAGCGACCAAAATCACAGTGAGCAGCATTGAACTTTTAGTACAAAATCCATTTTTCTCTCTGGTAAGCGATTACATGTTCGGTGTAAGCGATTACACTGACTCAGAGGACAACTGTTTCCCTCATTTCATCACTCGTGGGCTTCTTTACAAACTTTAGGTGTGTTGTCATCAGCTCCACCCACTCACAGTGACCCAACCCATCACCAGTTACAAACATGTGAGCAGCGACCAAAATCACAGTGAGCGACATTGAACTTTTAGTACAAAATCCATTTTTCTCTCTGGTAAGCGATTACATGTTCGGTGTAAGCGATTACACTGACTCAGAGGACAACTGTTTCCCTCATTTCATCACTCGTGGGCTTCTTTACAAACTTTAGGTGTGTTGTCATCAGCTCCACCCACTCACAGTGACCCAACCCATCACCAGTTACAAACATGTGAGCAGCGACCAAAATCACAGTGAGCGACATTGAACTTTTAGTACAAAATCCATTTTTCTCTCTGGTAAGCGATTACTTGTGGGTGTAAGCGATTACACTGACTCAGAGGATTACTGTTTCCCTCATTTCATCACTCGTGGGCTTCTTTACAAACTTTAGGTGTGTTGTCATCAGCTCCACCCACTCACAGTGACCCAACCCATCACCAGTTACAAACATGTGAGCAGCGACCAAAATCACAGTGAGCGACATTGAACTTTTAGTACAAAATCCATTTTTCTCTCTGGTAAGCGATTACATGTTCGGTGTAAGCGATTACACTGACTCAGAGGACAACTGTTTCCCTCATTTCATCACTCGTGGGCTTCTTTACAAACTTTAGGTGTGTTGTCATCAGCTCCACCCACTCACAGTGACCCAACCCATCACCAGTTACAAACATGTGACCAGCGACCAAAATCACAGTGAGCGACATTGAACTTTTAGTACAAAATCCATTTTTCTCTCTGGTAAGCGATTACTTGTGGGTGTAAGCGATTACACTGACTCAGAGGATTACTGTTTCCCTCATTTCATCACTCGTGGGCTTCTTTACAAACTTTAGGTGTGTTGTCATCAGCTCCACCCACTCACAGTGACCCAACCCATCACCACTTACAAACCTGTGAGCAGCGACCAAAATCACAGTGAGCAGCATTGAACTTTTAGTACAAAATCCATTTTTCTCTCTGGTAAGCGATTACATGTTCGGTGTAAGCGATTACACTGACTCAGAGGACAACTGTTTCCCTCATTTCATCACTCGTGGGCTTCTTTACAAACTTTAGGTGTGTTGTCATCAGCTCCACCCACTCACAGTGACCCAACCCATCACCAGTTACAAACATGTGAGCAGCGACCATAATCACAGTGAGCGACATTGAACTTTTAGTACAAAATCCATTTTTCTCTCTGGTAAGCGATTACTTGTGGGTGTAAGCGATTACACTGACTCAGAGGATTACTGTTTCCCTCATTTCATCACTCGTGGGCTTCTTTACAAACTTTAGGTGTGTTGTCATCAGCTCCACCCACTCACAGTGACCCAACCCATCACCACTTACAAACCTGTGAGCAGCGACCAAAATCACAGTGAGCAGCATTGAACTTTTAGTACAAAATCCATTTTTCTCTCTGGTAAGCGATTACATGTTCGGTGTAAGCGATTACACTGACTCAGAGGACAACTGTTTCCCTCATTTCATCACTCGTGGGCTTCTTTACAAACTTTAGGTGTGTTGTCATCAGCTCCACCCACTCACAGTGACCCAACCCATCACCAGTTACAAACATGTGAGCAGCGACCAAAATCACAGTGAGCGACATTGAACTTTTAGTACAAAATCCATTTTTCTCTCTGGTAAGCGATTACTTGTGGGTGTAAGCGATTACACTGACTCAGAGGATTACTGTTTCCCTCATTTCATCACTCGTGGGCTTCTTTACAAACTTTAGGTGTGTTGTCATCAGCTCCACCCACTCACAGTGACCCAACCCATCACCAGTTACAAACATGTGAGCAGCGACCAAAATCACAGTGAGCGACATTGAACTTTTAGTACAAAATCCATTTTTCTCTCTGGTAAGCGATTACTTGTGGGTGTAAGCGATTACACTGACTCAGAGGATTACTGTTTCCCTCATTTCATCACTCGTGGGCTTCTTTACAAACTTTAGGTGTGTTGTCATCAGCTCCACCCACTCACAGTGACCCAACCCATCACCACTTACAAACCTGTGAGCAGCGACCAAAATCACAGTGAGCAACATTGAACTTTTAGTACAAAATCCATTTTTCTCTCTGGTAAGCGATTACATGTTCGGTGTAAGCGATTACACTGACTCAGAGGACAACTGTTTCCCTCATTTCATCACTCGTGGGCTTCTTTACAAACTTTAGGTGTGTTGTCATCAGCTCCACCCACTCACAGTGACCCAACCCATCACCAGTTACAAACATGTGAGCAGCGACCAAAATCACAGTGAGCAACATTGAACTTTTAGTACAAAATCCATTTTTCTCTCTGGTAAGCGATTACTTGTGGGTGTAAGCGATTACACTGACTCAGAGGATTACTGTTTCCCTCATTTCATCACTCGTGGGCTTCTTTACAAACTTTAGGTGTGTTGTCATCAGCTCCACCCACTCACAGTGACCCAACCCATCACCACTTACAAACCTGTGAGCAGCGACCAAAATCACAGTGAGCAACATTGAACTTTTAGTACAAAATCCATTTTTCTCTCTGGTAAGCGATTACATGTTCGGTGTAAGCGATTACACTGACTCAGAGGACAACTGTTTCCCTCATTTCATCACTCGTGGGCTTCTTTACAAACTTTAGGTGTGTTGTCATCAGCTCCACCCACTCACAGTGACCCAACCCATCACCAGTTACTAACCTGTGAGCAGCGACCACGATCACAGTGAGCAACGTTGAACTTTTAGTACAAAATCCATTTTTCTCTCTGGTAAGCGATTACTTGTGGGTGTAAGCGATTACACTGACTCAGAGGACACATGGCTTACAATAATTTCCAACTCTCATTGGTTCAAAACTATAGAAAATGAAAGTGGGTACTTATTGAATAAAACTCTGTACATTATTGACAATTTTAAATACATAATGTAAGTAATAACAACCTGTATTAATTGAATAGAAATTTGTACAATTCTGTCAACAATTGCAATGTCACAAATTCCAATAATGTCAATTTAAACATTGGGTATTCAGTTTCTGTAACCTCAAAAACTAAACCATAATGACATTTATAATTTCCTATAATAATTGATAATGCTGCAGAACTCCCAATCTTCGCTTGTTCTCATCGTGCAGAATCCAGTCACATATATACTTCTTTCTAAACGCAGCCAATTCCTCCTGAAAATGACATAGATATTACTTTACAATAATTCCATATCATATAGGGTTATATTTACGATTGCATCAGTTTACTTACATTATTATAATCAGGCATACTTTTCCCATCATATTTGTCCTCGCCGTCCCATATTTCTAAGACTTTCATCATGATAACACCACAATCATATCTGTACACATAAAGAAATATCCAAAGTTATTTCTCAACAGCAAAACGTCAAATATTTTACGATTGTCCCAAAATAACACTCACGTGTTAGGTTGCACCGGGATCTTGGCTTGTTCAACATTAAAACAAATCTTTGAATCTTCTATTGTATTGGTCAGTAAACCCCAGAACCGCTGAATATTTTTAGCCTGTATTGTTCAGAAATAACGAATTGAAGTTGATAATAACATCTGCTTAATCACTGACCAATGATAAAGAACTCTAAAACATACCATGCTTCTGTCAATCCCAGCACGGCCACTGATTCCCTTCTGCAATGAATCAATAACAAAGAACTGCATGCTGCACACCTTCAGTGCATAGCACCACCAATGATCCTTGGTTACGACTGGGATGAACACCTAAAGAATACTTTGAATATGTCACAATATAGCCACAAAAAAATTCACTGTTAACAACAAAATAACATCGCCATACTCACCCAATCAGCAGTCAGTAAGTCTTCCAGTGTTACTAGATCGGCTTGAAAAAAAGGCCGGTAATCAACAAGTTGCCACACATGTCTATTGGCAATTCGCCTCTTATTGTCATAAATTAACTGGCTCTAAAAAAAACAAGTAATGCCTTTGTCAGTAATCAGCAATCTCCACTTCACATTATACCTTACCATAAAATAAAGCAATATTTATTTAAAACTTTTACCGCAAACATTGGATTGAATATCATCCTCTTTATGACTCCAGTCGACTTTTTCTCAGAGTACATCAACATGGTTGCTGCAAACATTATAACCTACATCACAAAAAATAACTTTAACATCAACTGATTAAACTTTACCAACAACCTATAAAAGTCCATTATATATTTACCATGTTGTCAACATCTTCACGAGGCCCTAAGCTGCTACAATCCTTCGTGCTCAACAGTTGACCACTTATTTCACAAACGTAGCTGAAAAATTAAAATTAATATATAAGGTAACAAATATACTAATGCACAGATAACAAAACTAATTTAATCTTTTGTTACCTTGTTACAATGTCTTTGCGCGTAATCAACTGGTATAACTTATCCAAATCTACCCTTGCTCTTACATCACCAAAATCTGTAGTCAAAGGCTCTAGCACCATCGGTTCAGCATGGGGAATTATTTCATCATCTTGGTCGTCACCACCGATGTCAACGAAAGCTGGTGGATCTCGTTCGGGTACTTCATCGCCTAAATATTCTTCATCTACAGCTTCTTCACGAATAGGTTGCTCATCTGCAGCTGTAGTTGTTTCAAAAACAGGTGCAAACTCAACAAGGGCTGAATCTGCACCTATTTCATCCACAACCGCTTCAAATGCAGCTTCATGTGCACCATTTTCAACTGCAGTTGTTTCATGAACAGGTGCTCCCTCAACAGCTGCTGCATCTAAACCTATTTCATCCACAACTGCTTCACATGGAGCTTGATGTGCACCGTCTTCATCTCCAGCTGTTTCGGAAACAGGTGCTCCCTCAACAGTTGCTGCAACTGCACTTATTTCTTCTACAACTGCTTCACATGCAGCTTGATGTGCACCATCTTCATCCGCAGCTGTTTCGCAAACAGGTGCTCCCTCGACAGTTGCTGCACCTGCACCTATTTCTTCTACAACTGCTTCACATGCAGCTTGATGTGCACCATCTTCATCCGCAGCTGTTTCATGACCAAGTGCTTCCTCAACACATGCTTCCTCAACAACTGCATCACCTGTAGCTTGATGTACAACATCTTGAACTGCATCTGCATCTGCTTCCTGAATTCCTTCAGAAGGTGCTTCCTCAACAGGTGCTGCATCTGCACCTTCTTCATTGCCCTCCCCATCAACAACAACACCAGATTTGGGACCATAATCACACTGCTCGACTTTTCGACGCTTTCGTCGATTGCTTAATTCCTTCCTTATAGCAACAATTTCATCTTTAAGACTTCTTATTTTCTGGATGTTTGTTCTAAATTTTTCCAATCTTGCAGCACGTGCACATTCAACATTTTCATCACCTTTTTCAGGTGCTCCGTCAATCTTTCCCTCCCCATCCATATCAAATGCAGCACGAACGATGGGATTTTCACGGTCAAAGGATCGAAGGTACCATTCAAAATGTACCTACCAAAAACATTATTATATAACTCAATCATATAAAAGAACTAAAAATGAAATAAAATCAAAAATGTTATACGGTCAAAACTGACTTACCTCGCCTTTCCTAAACAAAAGATCAATTGCTTCAGTCCCATATTTTAAGGAACGAAATCGCCGCAGTCGCGGAAATACCTTCACAGAAGAATGATAATGCAAATTTAGGCGTTCATACGCCCATAGCTACAAACAAAGCAGTATAAGATATCAAACAACTTCTTACAATGATTACACTAAAACAAATCACTTAACACAACAAAGAACAACAATGAATCATACCTGCAAAACAACAGCACTGCCACTAATGCTTATAGAATCGGCGATCTTTCCACTCAGTATTTTCCTATTACATCTGTTTAAACTACGTAAAAGATACGTATGTATCGCGCCACTCCAATCATATTTACACAGACTGTCTAAATCATCTAAAACTAAACAAGGCATGTTAGAAACATGTCTTGAGTTCCTAGCGAAAATAAACTCCACAAAACAAACTAGAATATATAAACGACAAACAACATCTACATCTATATCATCATTAAGAACAATGTTATCAAACATGTTTATCATGTCTTCTTTTTTCGTTTCACTGGAATTAAACAATTCACCAACTTTACCCACTATTGATTCATCAAAAGGGACCACCAACCCCCCTACTCCTAATCCTAAAGTCATAACGACGTCCACCACATCAAAAGGAACCAACTGATGCCTAACTCTGAATGAGTGATGCTGGGGAACCCATCGACGAACCAATTGTTTGAACAGTTTCATGTTCAGCTCTATAGGATTTACAATATCTAAAAACCACTTAAAAGGAGTTTCCCCTATGCGCCTCTGATGTCTTGCTCGTAGCAAAGAATTCATGTGGACAATGTCCGATGTTTCCATCCAAGCTCGAACTTGCCACTTCAAAACAAAACAATTTTATAACAATCAATTTCTTGCTCAATTAAACAAAAAGTAATTGAGAAATGCAAAAACTATACTTACTTTGGTTTTAGACGATTCCATTTTATAGTTAACTGATGGGAAACCGTCAAATAATAACCTACAACGACAATGAAATATGTCAAATGAGAATGAAAGTTCCTACTTTAACACACAAAAACAAGTTCAGAGATGAATTCTGCATAAACACTTGGTTCCAAAAATAACCAACCCACTTGGGAGCCCTTCTACCAGAAACAGGGAGCAGCCACCAACTTTTGGTACATATTCCAATTTTTGACTTGGTAAGCGCTTACAGCCTTCACGTAAGCGATTACACAGGCTCAAATTGCACAGATCTTAGTCTTCCTCAGTCAAACACTTGGTTCAAACAAAGTCCAACCCACTTGGGAGCCCTTCTACCAGAAACAGGGAGCAGCCACCAACTCTTGGTACATATTCCAATTTTTGACTTGGTAAGCGCTTACAGCCTTCACGTAAGCGATTACACAGGCTCAAATTGCACAGATCTTAGTCTTCCTCAGTCAAACACTTGGTTCAAACAAAGTCCAACCCACTTGGGAGCCCTTCTACCAGAAACAGGGAGCAGCCACCAACTCTTGGTACATATTCCAATTTTTGACTTGGTAAGCGCTTACAGCCTTCACGTAAGCGATTACACAGGCTCAAATTGCACAGATCTTAGTCTTCCTCAGTCAAACACTTGGTTCCAAAAATAACCAACCCACTTGGGAGCCCTTCTACCAGAAACAGGGAGCAGCCACCAACTTTTGGTACATATTCCAATTTTTGACTTGGTAAGCGCTTACAGCCTTCACGTAAGCGATTACACAGGCTCAAATTGCACAGATCTTAGTCTTCCTCAGTCAAACACTTGGTTCCAAAAATAACCAACCCACTTGGGAGCCCTTCTACCAGAAACAGGGAGCAGCCACCAACTTTTGGTACATAATCCAATTTTTTTCCTGGTAAGCGCTAACCGCCTTCCTGTAAGCGATTACACACATTTGTCTCTTCCTCAAACAATTCCATACCAACACAACCCACAACATCAAATACCAACACAGCCCACAACATCAAACCATGATTACATCCCTCATACAACAACATTACTCACAACAAAACATCCCTAAACACAATATCATGCCATCCAACCTCCCAGTACGACACTATCAAACATTCATCAGTCATAACATAATTTCAAGACAAATTGTTTGTCCTACCCTATGCATGTCAACAACTTCAACTAAAACCCTAAACTTTTAACAAATAGAAGGGGGAAAAAACGATACCTACCGGTTAATGAATACAGGGGTGGACTAAGACCCAAAAAAACTTCTCCTTTGTAGAAGAGATGACAATGATGGCCCCCTTTCCACACTTCCTCCCAATTCTTCGATGCCCGAACGACGTCAGAGAGAAAAAAACGCAAATTCAATACTTTAACGGTAGACGACAATGAATGAAGATGATTGAAGAAGATTTCGATGGAGACTGCAAGAGGTTGAAGGATTGCTGGACAGAGACAGTTTGGGTTTCCTGGACAACGTTACTATTGACGTCGAGAGAAATTGGTTTCCTAGGCGCCAACAAAACACATTTTCGAGCAGAGAGATTTCCGCAAATGCCCTTCCCTTCAGCTTTTTCCTTTAATAAAAATTAAATTAAAACACCCAATCACGCCACGCCACGTGTCGTTGTCAAATTAGTTGTCAAATATGGTTGTCAAAGTAACATTTTCGTTTCCAATTACACCTCATTGTTCTTAATATTATACAAAATTAGTTTTCTACTTAGTTGTTTCTTCTTCTTCATCAATGCATTAATTAGCTATGAAGCTTCCTCTGGAGAGAGAGAAAGAGGGAGAGAGACTTGTCTCTCACCATTGACGAGCTCCATAGCTTTCCCGCGAAATGGAGAAGAAACATAACAAAATTTTCTCTCTCTCTCTCTCTCTCTTTGTTCTTTAAATTTTACAACGTTTTTTTTTTTTTAAATTGTAATTTATAATTTTCTTCCCTTCGTTAAACTTTGGATGCCCCTTTTTTCCATGGCTCTGTGGAGAAGTGGCGCAAATTTGAATTCTTCTGAATGGTAATGCGCGTCCACGGAGAGATGTGAGATCCAATCCGAGTCTTTATTCGACGCAGTTGTTGACATTTTCTTCATCACCACAGTTATTCTTCTTGTGAATGTTTCACTCTTTGAGGAATTATCAAACATGGTGAATTTTCACTCGTTACTATTGGCTTCTTCGAACATTCTCTTCCCAAGTTGATTCCTTGACCGTTTTCTGGGCACCCTTTGACGTGTCTGTTTCTGGGTGTTATCTGTTTTCTGCATATATATATTATGTACTTGGTGCTTTTGCTAAACAATATACGGATATTCGAGCATCTTTGAACCTTTCTGTTATTTTGGTTATAGCTTTTGTAACTTCTTTTTCCTTCTTCTTCTGTGATCAGCCTTTCTTCTTCACTTTTGGGTTGTTGGTTTGATTTGTTTTCTTTCGTTTCGTTGACCCTTAATTGGGTTGAGGGGTTTTGAGGTTTTGGTGTTTGGAATTATGCTTGTGCTTGAAGGGGGATTGTGGTAGGGTGCATTGAGGGTTTTATTTTTATTATATTTGGAAATTGGACACTGAGCTTGAATTTGACAAGAACTTGGGGGAGGTTGTTAGTTTTGGTAGTTGCTGTCTTTGGTAGTTGGTGTTTAGAGGTGGAGCAAGTAGTTCTTCTTTCTAAGGGTCTTCTTCTTCTTCTTTCTTGTTGTTGAGGATATTGGTGATTGAATGGTGGACTTGGGGAGGAGAAGAATGAGGGGTGAAAGGAGAAGGAAGTTGCGGCTTAGCAAAATCTATTCATTTGCATGTGGGAAACAATCTCTCAAGGAGGATCATTCGCAGATAGGAGAAAGAGGGTATACCAGGGTGGTGTTTTGTAATGAACCAGAGACCTTTGAGGCTGGGATAAGGAGTTACGCTGATAATTCTGTGAGCTCTACAAAGTATAACGTTGCTACTTTCTTGCCTAAGTCCCTTTTTGAGCAGTTTAGGAGGGTGGCTAATTTCTATTTTTTGGTTACTGGCATCTTGGCCTTCACAGAACTTGCTCCTTATACAGCTGTCAGTGCTATCCTTCCTCTGATTATTATCATTGGAGCAACTATGATCAAAGAGGGTATTGAAGATTGGCGAAGGAAACAGCAGGTACTAAATTCTATCTTCTGCTTTACCATCATAATGGTTTGTGAGCTTATTTTATTGAAAGTGAGGCTCTTGAACCTTGTTGTCTTAGACGCTGCAGTACAACTGTGCAGATTTGGAACGAATCTGATTCTGTTTTCTAATTTAATTTGAGCAACTTAAAGTATCTGTAAACACTATTTCGGGATAGCAAGGACCCCATGACTCGAAGAATATCAGTAATTTTTGAAAGAAAATTGTTGGTTCTTGAAAGATGGAGGGATTGTTAGTTTATAAAAATATTTTGTTTCCTTTTTATGGAATGACAGTTAGCTTATGGAAAATTCTGGCTATTTTGTTCAGATCCTTACTGTGTTATGTTTGGAAAGTATATAATTTTTAATGCTATCTCCCTGATTAAATTTAATACTGGAGTTGAAACCTCGTAATAATTTTATACAATTACAGTGTGTTAAAGTAATCAGAGTCTTAAAATAATATCTAAAAGCTTTTTCATGCCAAAACTTTTCCAACATTTTAAGTCTTCTTGTCTGTGCTAATATGATTTTGATTTTGATTTTGTGCAATTAAATACCTGTTTGAGATTAAAGTAGTAGGCCTCTAGTTATTTATATTAAGAAAAACTAAATTTCTAATTGTCCAGCATTGTCGGAGTTTATAACCTAGCTAGTGAAATCCTGTAGGATATGGAGGTGAACAATAGAAGAGTTAAAGTGCATACAGGCCAAGGAATTTTTGAATATACTGAGTGGAAGAATCTGAAGGTGGGGCATATAGTGAAGATAATGAAGGACGAATTCTTTCCTGCAGACCTCCTACTGCTTTCCTCCAGTTATGAGGATGCATTCTGCTATGTTGAGACCATGAACTTGGATGGCGAGACAAATTTGAAGTTAAAACAAGGGTTGGAAGTAACTTCTTCCTTACACGAGGACTTTCAATTAGGTGATTTTAAAGCAACAATCAAATGCGAAGATCCAAATGCAAATTTATATTCATTTGTTGGGAGCATGGAGTATGAGGAACGGCAGTATCCTCTTTCTCCTCTGCAACTTCTTCTGAGGGACTCTAAACTTCGTAACACAGACTATATATTTGGAGCTGTCATCTTCACTGGTCATGACACAAAGGTAATTCAGAATTCCACTGATGCCCCTTCAAAGAGAACAAAGGTTGAGAAGAAGATGGATAGGGTTATCTACTTCATGTTTTGTATTGTGTTTCTAATGGCGTTCGTTGGATCTATTTTCTTTGGCATTGCAACCAGAGATGACTTGGACAATGGAATGATGAAAAGGTGGTACCTAAGACCAGATGACTCTACAATTTTCTTTGATCCTCAAAGAGCACCAGCTGCTGCTATATTTCATTGTTTCACAGCCTTAATGTTATACGGTTTCTTCATTCCCATCTCATTGTATGTTTCAATAGAAATTGTCAAAGTTCTTCAGAGCATCTTCATCAATCAAGATATCCATATGTACTATGAAGATGCAGACAAACCAGCCCATGCCCGTACTTCAAACTTGAATGAGGAACTTGGCCAAGTTGATACAATACTTTCTGATAAAACTGGAACTCTGACCTGCAACTCAATGGAGTTCATCAAATGTTCCATTGCTGGGGTGGCGTATGGCCGTGGTGTTACAGAGGTTGAGAAGGCAATGGATAGAAAGAATGGTTTTCCTTTGATTGACGATTCAGGGGACTCGCCTGTCAGAAATGCTCCCATCAAAGGATTTAACTTTACAGATGAAAGGATAATGAATGGAAATTGGTTTAACGAGCCTAATGCAAATGTTATTAAGAATTTTTTTCACTTATTGGCAATTTGCCATACAGCCCTACCTGAAGTTGATGAAGATACAGGAAATGTCTCATATGAAACTGAATCTCCAGACGAATCAGCATTTGTGATTGCAGCAAGAGAAATTGGTTTTGAATTCTATAAAAGGACTCAGACTAGTTTATCAATCTATGAATCGGATCCAGTTTCTGGTGACAAAATTGAACGGTCAGTTTTTATTAATTGCTCTGTTTCTTTGATAGTTTCAGTTTTTTAATGTTGCATTTTTCAGTGCTAATGAACATAAGAAGATTAAAATTGAATTCTCACTGAAAAATGCAGATTTTTATTAACTCTTGTAATAACAAAAGCTAATTGCAATAAAAAGTACTTGGAAGTAGCATTTCTCACATCTGCTGCTAATCTTAGTCAATAAATTATAATGCTATAGCTGCACAGGGATATGGAGTGGAGTCTTATATTGATATTTTTAAACTCCTAGAATGACTGACCAAGTAGACAATGGTGCTTCCGGAATTGGTGAAGTCATGTTTTTTTAGCTCAGTGTGGAGCCCAAAGATGTTTTAATATTGTTTTACAACATATAGATGGAGGAAAATAATTCTTAGTTAAAATTCAAAATGGGCTAGGCCTAAAATGACCCACAATAGCTAAGCTTGAGGGTAGAGGATTTTCCAAGCCTTATAAGAAGTATTTTGCTATATTTCGAAATCTTGATAGTTCTTGGATGAAAAAAATGGTTAACATTTTTTTCCTAGCCATATTTCCATATCTTAATAAAATTCGTCAAATTTATTTATTCCAAATCTTAACATTTAAGTGGACGAAAAAAATAGTTTATTTATTTTCCCTAGCCATCTTTCTGCTAAGCATAAATATTTATTTTGTAATGGTGTTTGAAATCAGGGATTTCACAATATACATGATTAGAAATTTTGTTTTATATTTTCTAAATTAACTTTTAAAATGTAGTATTCTTAATTCAGGTATTCTTTATTGCCCTTTGGAATCCAAGTAATGCAGAATGCATCAAATATACACTAACTAATTTCATGTTTCAGGACATACAAACTTCTCAATGTTTTAGAATTCAATAGCTCAAGGAAGCGAATGTCAGTGATTGTGAAAGATGAAGAAGGGAGAATTTTGTTACTCTGTAAAGGTGCTGACAGGTTGGTGATAAACTAACCTGTGACCATAGTATATTGGAATTCTTACGGTTGCATTTAAATCTATTTACCACCTTTTTTTCTCTTATTTTCATGCAGTGTCATGTTTGAGAGGCTTGCCAAGGATGGGAGGGAGTTTGAAGAGAAAACCTTGGAACATGTACACGAGTATGCTGATGCAGGTCTAAGGACTCTAATTCTGGCATATCGTGAACTTGGTGAAAACCAATACAAGGAGTTTAATAATAAATTTTCTCAAGCAAAAAATTCAGTTAGTGAAGATCGGGAAACACTGATTGAGGAAATATCAGATAAGATTGAAAGGAATCTAATCCTTCTTGGTGCCACTGCTGTAGAGGACAAGCTCCAAAAAGGGGTGAGTTAGGAAAATAATTGGTTACGTACAAATATATGACACATGGAACCGGACGTGAAGTGATGCTTCTCATATTTTTTTATAGGTTCCTGATTGCATTGACAAGCTTGCCCAAGCTGGAATTAAGATCTGGGTTTTGACTGGGGATAAAATGGAGACTGCCATCAATATTGGGTATAATATAGTGATTATTCCCTTTTAACATTTGCTTCAGAATGAGAATTCTTCTCAAGATGTTTGACATCAATGTACAATTTCAGTTTTTCTTGTAGTTTACTTCGACAAGGAATGAAACAAATTGTAATTCAGTTGGAAACTCCAGAAATTAGAGCATTGGAGAAGGCTGGAGACAAGGTGGCTATTGCTAAGGTAATATAAATTTCTTATTTGTGATGATGTAGTTTGCATTTTAACGAAGTCATTATCTTATTATAATATACCAATACGTCTTCTTACATGGACAGTTCATGCATGCAGTGTATTGTTCTACGTTGATGACTTGAATTTATATTTCATGGATTCCTCCATTCTAGTTTTGCAAACAAAGCATCTTGACAAAGTGATATTAATACTAATTAACTGCATTTACATGGCATGGTTGACTATTGTTTTATAAGATAAGATGCAAGAACAATGATACCTGCATTCTCTTTCTTTCCTTCAGTTTTCACACATTAAAACTTTTCCTTGCCTCTGTATTGTGTTGAAAGGGAAGGGATTGCTTGGTGTGTAAGTGTCTTAATGAAACAAGAGTTAAAAGTTGAGGTTCTGATATTTTTATACTGATTTATGTATTAGGCTTGTCGAGAAAATATCCGCCATCAAATATCTGAAGCTGCTCAGCAGCTGACTGCCTCCAGAGGAACCTCTCAACAAGCATTTGCTTTAATAATTGACGGAAAATCACTTTCTTATGCTCTAGAGGATAATATGAAGAGCATGTTTTTGGACCTTGCAATTCGTTGTGCATCAGTTATTTGCTGCCGTTCCTCACCAAAGCAGAAGGCACTGGTATGTTTCAATCTATTATATTTCTTCCTCTCAATTTGATATCAGGTCCTCATTCTTGTTTTAATTCTGATAATGATTCTGGTTAGCATTCGAAAGTAATGTTTTATATATTGGTTCCTCTCTTAAAGGTCACTAGACTGGTAAAATCTGGTACGGGTAAAACTACATTAGCTATTGGTGATGGTGCTAATGATGTTGGAATGCTTCAAGAAGCAGATATCGGGATTGGAATCAGTGGCGTTGAAGGAATGCAGGTACGCACCAAACTGATTAACTATTTGTGTTTTGTTCTATAATGGGTTTTTGTTTTGTTACACTTTTTTAAATCCTTCTGTTATTATTGTTCCTCTCAGGCGGTTATGTCTAGTGATATTGCAATTGCACAGTTCCGTTATTTGGAAAGGTTGCTTCTTGTTCATGGACATTGGTGTTACCGAAGAATCTCATCAATGGTATAGTAACTCTTACATCTACTTCTCAACATTCTATTGATCTTGGGGATTTTTGGGAACTTTTAAACAGTCTCTCTAGGTATAAAAGGTTCTTTTTAAACATATATGGTGTTTCGTAACTACCCCTATTTAATAAATATGGTTCTTATGGAAGCCAATTTTGAATCATCTATATTCCTACTCCTCTCTTTCAGCTAGATCTAAGGGTGGTTTTTTTGTTAAATTATTCTAGGAACCACTAATTTGTGGAAAGGTCGATAAGCATACTATCGTTTTTCCAATTTAAATTAGATTACATAACGTTTGGTTTAATTATCATTTATCTAAATTCAAGTTAAACTTAAAACTAGGTTAAAAATGGTTGGGACATTGGCTGCTTCAATTCTTGTTGTGCAACTTATGTTTTCGTTGGTAACTTCACTAAATGACAATTGGTTTCTACATGAAATTTGACGTGATATCAAGTCTTGTTTTGGTAATCACATTCTGATAGACTCATTTGTTCTTGCAAACATCTGTGGAGGGGTGCTGTTGGATAATCCCACATCGCCTACTTCATTTAACATCGATTGGTTTTGAGATAAAATTAGACAAAAGTAATCTTAAATTTATGACTAGATTCTCTAAAGCAATTCTAAACCACTAAACAAGTTTTACGAGTTGCCAACTGACCCATAGGCCATAAGAGATAATCTGAAACCTTTGGTACTTATATTAACTTGCTTCATTCTTCTTCTGACAGATATGCTACTTCTTCTACAAAAACATCACATTTGGGTTTACTCTATTCTTATATGAGGTGTATGCATCGTTCTCTGGGCAACCGGCATACAATGACTGGTTTTTGTCAGTCTATAATGTATTCTTTTCGTCACTTCCTGTGATTGCTCTTGGAGTCTTTGACCAGGATGTGTCTGCTCGGTATTGTCTGAGGGTAAGCTATTGTGTTGCTCTTCTCATGATGATTTTGAGGTGAAATTTTTCCTTCGTAAAATAGTGTGCTGAGTGCTGGAAGAGTAGAGAGAACCCACCATTCAAAAAAGATAACAAAGCCTTGCAATAAGTCATGATCACATCTACTTTAGACCTAATTCTAAATGTTGACCTAATGGATTTTTCAGTTTTTACCCTTTCCTGGTGGCTTCACTTTCATCATGATATTGATAAGGGTAGAATAATGTTAAAACACAGAAGTCACCTTTGAATTATACAACGTAAATACACCTCCCTTTGGATTTATCCAATGTAAAACACAGTATGCATTGATTTTCTGTATCTTGGGATCCTAGTTTTCTTCTCTAATGCTCATTCCATGTTATTTGCATTTCACATGGCAGTTTCCTATATTATATCAAGAAGGCGTGCAAAATCTTCTCTTCAGCTGGCGGAGAATTTTCAGCTGGATGCTAAATGGCTTTATAAGTGCCATAATAATTTTCTTTTTCTGCACAAAAGCAATGGAAATTCAAGCCTTTGATGAGCAGGGAAGAACTGCTGGCAGGGATATACTCGGAGCAACAATGTACACTTGTGTGGTTTGGGTTGTGAACTTGCAAATGGCTGTTGCTATAAATTACTTCACCTTGATTCAACACATTTTCATCTGGGGTTCCATTGCTCTCTGGTACCTTTTCCTCCTGGCATATGGTGCAATGTCTCCCAGCATTTCTGGAAATGCTTACAAAGTCTTCATTGAAACTCTTGCTCCATCACCCTCCTTCTGGATTGTGACATTGGTTGTCGTGATCTCAACACTCATCCCATACTTCTCTTACTCAGCAATACAGATGAGGTTCTTTCCCATGTATCACGAAATGGTACAATGGATAAGGCATGAGGGAAAGACAAATGATCCTGAATTCGTCGCTATGGTGCGGCAAAGATCACTGCGGCCAACAACTGTTGGTTCAACGGCTCGCTTGGTGGCTAAGGATAATGACTTCAAAGACAGTTCAACTAACCATAGATAGTATATGTTGACATATTTGTTTCAACAGTGGAATGATGCGTAGTTTGTGTTTACCACCTTTGTTGTGCATAGAGTCACGGAATTGCTTACAGGCTCCTCTCAACCAGAAAGCAATGTTTCTTACATCTACTTCCTTGGTAATGGGACGGTGCACATAACCAAACCATCATTTGGCTGTCAAATTTGGCAAATGAATAAAACGTATACCTCATTTTTTGGCCATTTGAGGCTGTAAGTGTTAATTTATAGTTTGTTTTTTGTATCATAGATTGTAGCAGTTACCGTGTACAGCTTGAATTCTTTGTAGAATTATATAGCATAGCTTCTTATTATAGAAATCAGTTCCTTCATTCCTTTTCAGTAATTCTTCTGTTGCACCTATCATCTTAGAAATGCCTTCATTACTCCTTGATTTTCTTCATTTCTGTTTTCTTCATTTTTTGTAAATAATTGAGAAATGTAATGTGTGAAATGCTACTCACTTTTGTATCTCTAGTTTTTGGGAAGCCTCAAAATAGATGTATGATCAGAAATGTGGCCTGAACTATTTTAACTTTTTATTATCAGAATCATAACAGATAAATTCCTTCCACTAGTTTTATCTCGAAACTCTTTTACTTTCCTGCCTTTAGTTCTTAGAAATCCATTCAACACTTTCATGCTCGCTCTTTATTCGTTCAGAAAACTGTTCTTTGCATCCACAACATCAAAACTCTTAATCTGCAAGACCATATCTGTTACCTGCTTGTTTGTTTTGTATTTTTTTATAACTGTCTTTAATAGAAGTAATTTTGAATAATTATATATAATGAGATGTATACTCAAATTTTCACAAATCAACAGTATATATCTACTATATAACTAAGAAAATAAATTACTAGGAAATTTACTTTTCTAACCATTGTTATTATGTTGAAAAGTGTCTAAAATGTTGCTGCTTAAGTTATTAACTAGTCGAGTGACCCGTATGCATTTTTTTTTAATAATTGTTTTCATTTTGTATATAAAAGTAAAAAAGTAGTGAAATTATTATGTAATGAGATTATACATAAGTTAGGTTCATTTTTATAATTGTTATTATTAAAGTAATTGTATCATATGGTCGTTCGGCTGAGTTCTTTCAGTCGAGTTCCTCCAGTCGAATTGCTTTAGGTTGAGCTTTGAAGGCCAAGTTTTTCCAGGCCAAGATCCTTCATCTCCCTCCAGGTTGAGCTCTCCCTCTAGGTCGACCACTCCCTCAAGACTGAGCTCTCCTTTAGGTCGAGCTCCTACAGGTCAAGCTTTATAACCCGAGCTCTCTTAGGTCAAGCTCCTCCAAGACGAGCTCCCTCCAAGCTAGCTCCCCTTGGTGGAGCTCCTCCAACGGGTAGGTCAAGCTCCTCCAACCGAGCTACTCTAGACTGAGCTCCCTGAGGCCAAGCCCTTTGAAGTTGAGCTCCCCGAGGCTGAGCTCCTACAGGGCAAGTTGTGTAGGCCTAACTCCCCCAACCGAGCTCTACAGGTCTAACTCTCTCTTCTGCCTGAGTTGTTCAAGGCGAGCTCTTACAGACCAAGCTCATATCAGTTGAGCTGTCCAAGCCAAGGTCCGTTAGCCAAGCCCTTCAAGTCGAACTCCTACAGGTCGAGCTCATCCAGGTTGAGGTCCTCTTGGTCGAACTCCTTTGGGTGAGCTCTTTTAGGCTGACCACCATATAGCTTGGCCAGGCTCACCACCCTATAACTTGGCCAAGCTAACCACCCTATAGATTGGCCAGGCCGACCGTTGTATAGCTCGGCCAAGGCAACCACCCTGGAGCTCGGCCAGGCTGATCACCCCACATGTTGGCTAGGTTGACCACTCCTATAGCCTGCAAAGGCTGAACACCCTAGTCGGCCATGCCGACCATCCTATATAGTGTGGCCAAACCGACCATCCTATAGCTAGGCAAGGCCAACCTCTCTAGTGCTTGGCTAGGCTGACCCTCCAATAGCTCGGCCTGATTTACCACCGTATAGTTGGGTCAAGCCGACAGCCTAAAGCTCGGCCATGTCGACCACATTAAGCTCGACCATTCTGACCGCCTTATAGCTCGGCAAGGTTGACCACCCTATAGCTCTGCCAAGCCAACTACGCTATAGCTCGCCTAGGTCGGCCACCTTGTAGCTTGGCTAGGCTAGCCACCTTGTAGCTTGGCTTGACCTGCCACCTTCTAGCCTGACCAGGATACCTACCATATAGCTGAAGATGGCCAACCACCCTAGCCAGCGAGGCCGACCACCTTGTAGCTTGGCCAGACTGACCACCTTCTAGCCCGGCTAGGCCATCCACCCAAGTCGGCTCCTTTGGCAAGGCTAACCACCCTACAACTTGGCTAGACCAACCACCCTATAAGCCAGCTAGGCTGACCACTCTGTAGCCCAGCCAAGCCAACCACCCTCTAACCTAGCTTGGCTGCCCACCTTATAGCTCAGCATGGTCGACCACCCTATAGTTATACTAGGTTGGCCACCCTAGAGTCTAGCTAGGTTGACCACCTTCTAGCCCGACCAATTCGACCATCCTTTAGCTCAACCAAGCCGACTACCCTATAGCCTGTAAAGGCTGACCACCTTATATAGACCGGCGAGACCGACATCTTATAGCCTGGTAAGGGCGACCTCCCTAGAGCTCGGCCAGGGCAACCTCCCTAAAGCTTGTCCAGGTCGACCTTTTAATAGCTCAATTAGGTTTACCCTCCAATAGCTCGATCAAGTCAACCACCCATAGCTAGGCTAGGCTAACCACCTTAGAGTTCGACAATGCCAACTACACTAAAGCTCGACCAAGCCGACCATCCTATAGCTCGGCAAGGTCGACCACCTTGTAGCCTGGCCAGGTTGACCACCCTTCTAGCCCGACCAGGTTGCCCACCTTATAGCTTTGCATGGTTGGCCATCCTATAGGTTAACCAGGCCAACTGTAACTCGGATGGCCGACTACCCTTTAGCCTGGCCAGTTCCGACACCTTACAGCTTGGTCGGGCTGACTACCCTATAGTCAGGCTAGGCCGACCACTCTATAGCTCAGTCTGGCCAACTCAACAAGCTTTGGTTGAAGTCAGAAAAAAAGTTATCTAGGAAATCGTATAACAACCACGACTTGGGGACTACACGGCCACGACTTGGGACAACACGACAAACATTGTGATAGCACGACCATGGCAGGAGGACAACACAATAGGTTCTGTAACAACTCGGTCACTGTGGAGGAGCACCTCGACAACACTGTGACCAACTTGGCAAGGCTAGACAATGAGCTTATCAAGCTCAGCCACTGTGGGGGAGCAGCTCAGCAACACTGTCAACAACTCGGCAAGGCTGGAAAATGAGCTTATCAAGCTCGTCCACTACATGGGAGCAACTCTGCGACACAGTGAACATCTCGGAAAGGGTGGTGATCGAGCTTATCAGCACCTTTAATCCGTTGTTTCTTGTTCAATCGTATTGTGGACAATTGTGCGTTCATCAATAAATAAGTTGACAGTAGATAGTTGATATAATAGATTGTATATTTACATTTATTATATTTTATTTATTTATTTATTTTAATTTTAATATGTAAAAAATATGGAATACAATACATTCAAATAAAATACCCCATTATATATTATTTATTATAAAAATAGATAGATTATACATGCACATAATATATCAGTGGCATTGAACTCGTTGTGGTCGTTCATTTCATTAAGCTAAGTTGTCTTAAATAGTTTGTTTACATTACTTGAACGTTCAAATAAAATGAAAACCATACATCGGTCTCTAGTTGACATAGGGATAACAACGGGTCGGGTTGAGTACGAATAGTGTTTACCCGCAATCCGATCCGACAAAAAAAAAAATTCATCCGTTATTTGCTCGATATCCACTTAAAAAATACCCGCAGATATTTTAAAACCCGGATATCCATGGATACCTACGAATACCAGTAAATATTTTAAAAAATATATTTTTATAAATTATTAAAATAAAACTTAAATAAAATTACAAAAAATATATAAAATATAATAAAAATTAAATTAAATATAAATTAAAATTTACATTTAATTAAATTTAATCTTATAAAATATAAATTAATGTTAATTTTAATTAAATTTAACTTAATAAAATATAAATTAAATTTTTATTTTTATGTTTTGCTGGTAGCGAATATCCCTGGATGCAGATGGTATAATACCCGCACCCGTTTATAAGCGGGTATTAAAATACCCGCTACATGCAACCCACAGGTAGTAAATATCCACGGATACCAACTATCCGTCGTGAATTTTATTCGCAGATATCCGCGGGCGTAGATTTTTTTGCCATCTCTAAGCTGACATAACAACCAACCTGGTGCAATCTCATCCTTGCTCCATACTCTAGATACTACAACATATAGTTAACCATACCATGAGTGAAAATTGTAAATGGTAAGTATAATTCTACTAATGCTAGTGATTGTCCTTAGGATTTGTTAATAGTCAATGCTTAGGATAAAATCACTAGAAATTGTCTTCTGATAAGCTTAAAAGGCCATGGTGACTGTGATGGTGAAATAGACATTTGTGATATATATACTTCATGATAGGTCTTATTCCTAGTAATAATCTTTGCTCCTTTAACATGGTTTGTCAGCCCTTTGACTACTAATCTAGTACCATTGTACAAACCCTCAGTTTGATCCAAGTTCCTCAAAAGCATAATGGGTGCCTCAATCTTCAAATTAATGTTATGATTTAGTAGTCTAAATGTGTTTAATGTATTTAGGAATCCCGGTGTAACATGTTGAAATGCATTTAGTTCCACTCCTTTAGTATTGTCAATGTTATCAAAGCTTAGATATTGTTTTTCTAAGCCTGCAATTTTGAAATTAGTTAATCTAAGTTATTAGTCTATATAATCATATGTAACTGTTAAGTTGAATGATGTACTTAGAATTAATGACAAAACATAACTATTTATTCCATTGATAGTTTCAATTTTGTCAACTAGAATTACTTTAGACTGCAAAAAAGTTGTAATCACAATAGTTGTGCATGAGGTCTAGGTATGTGTTGCGGACAATAGCTTCAATCGAATCATCAAATTTTGAGATTAAAAACTTTGGTGGCATTTGAATTTCTATTATACCATCATTAGGTTAAGATAGTTTTCAATCTCCGAGTTTGATTATCCTTTTAGAGAATTGCTTGATTTCTTTTGCTTTGTTATTATTTGAATGACCTTATGATAAACACATGTTTATTTTTTATAAAGTTAGTATTTGACAATGATCCCATAGATACAAAACATTTATAGTTGTGTGTACAATATCTTATCTACTTCCTCTTGGAATTACTAGAATGATTTGTCTGAAATCACCACCAAATAATATTTCCTTACCTTCAAAAATTGTGTTATGTTGTTTTTTTGTTCTAATTATGTCATTTAATCTTCTATCCAAAGCCTAAAAAAAATATTTGTTTACCATTGATGCTTCATCCAAGATGATTAAGTTAGTTTATTTTAATAATTAAGAGGCTTCATTTTCTTGCATGATGTTACATATTGATTAAGGTACTGAAATTTTAAATTTTGAATGTGTTATCCTTCCTCCAGGAAGCAAAGGAGAGGCTATTCCACTTGAAGCAACGTTCAAAATTATTTTTCGTTGGGATCTTAAGGTAGATGACAAAGTATTCCACATGAAGGTTTTCCCTGCTCCTTCGTATCCATACAAACAAAAAAAACATTCCACCTTCATTCTTACTAACAACGTCAATTATTTTGTGGAAAAATTATCTTTATTCATATGTAGAATAAAGTGTATGAGCCAATTTTAGTTCATTAGAATTTAAAACTATAGCAATTGATGATAACAATAAATGGGTAATACTTGCGAAAAAAATTGTAGTTTGATTGAAATATATGTCATTGTTCAATGATATTGTAATCTAGTTTTGCATAAATAAACCTATTTCCTAACTAACTTGTTATATACCCATTGGGATAAGGCATAGATGGGTAGTCCTTTAGGCTCTTTCCATTTACTTGTATCAACTTCTCTATTTATATTTGTTGAATATAGTGAAACACTATATTTGGGATTAATCTCTCTTGTGTTAAATACACACATAGGGTTCTCTATTTATAATAAAAGAAATATGGGCTAACCCTAAAATACAAATAAGAAATAATAACGAACTAACTAAAGATAAAAGATAAATATAAAATAAAGATAATATATCTAACACTCCCCCTCAAGCTGGTACATACATAAGTATCAAGCTTGTTACTAATATAATCCATCAATACTTAGTGAAAATATTTGCTTATGAACTCGAGTGACACCAAATTGCTAATGATTTGCAAGACGACATGGAAGACGAAATACCAACCCAAAAGACTCCCCCTGAGCAACAAATTTGGGAGGTTGCTCCATGTAAATAACTTCTTCCAAATCGCCCTTGAGGAATGCCACCAGTAGATAAAGAGGTAATTGTTAGAGAGTCACCGCGGCTATAAATAAACTAACAAAACCATCTTTTCCATGAAAAAAAAACATATATGGACAGGTCAAATGCAATGGTGACAAAAGAGAGGTATGAAGAGACATCAGTGGAAGAAGTCATGGATGAACAAGAGAGAGAAACTATAAAAAATTCTCCAATTAAGGCACCTGAAAAAGGAAAAGGAGCAACCTCGATGCTCTAAATAGTTGCCTGAGAAGAGACAGGACGTGCAACAACACACGATGAACGCAAAAGAGGAAAAATAGCGACCTCGACGCTCTAAATCGCTGTGAGACATGCAACCATGCATGACAGAAAAAAGGAGAAGATCCACAACTTTAAAAGGCGCTAAGAGCGCGTAGGAGCTCCGATAAAGGCGTCGTTGATGGCATGGTGATCGCATGGCTGAGACGATCAAAACTGTCTGATCATCGGTCGAAACTGAAACTTCAGTAATGGCAGTGGTAGACGACGGCGCCGCCGACAACGGTAGATGACGATGTCACTGCCGACAGCGGCAGATGTAGTGGTAGAGGCACCAAAAAAAATTTTTACTCAAAAGAACTTGGCTCTAGATACCATGTTGAATATAGTGAAAAACTATATTTGGGATTAATCTCCTTTGTGTTAAATACACACATAAGATTCTCTATTTATAATAGAAGAAATATGGGCTAAGCCTAAAATACAAATAAGAAATAATAACAAACTAAATAAAGATAAAAGATAAATATAAAATAAAAGATAATATATTTAACAATATTAAAGTAAGATTTTGTAATTCCTTAGAGGATAATGATATTTACACAACATTTTTTTGACAACATTTGAACATTGATTACGTGTCAATCTGATATTGGTCAAAAATTACTCCACAATCAATAATAATAATCATAAACATTATTGTGGAGTAATTTTTAACCAATCACAGATTGACACGTAATCAATGTTCAAATATTGTCAAAAAAATGTTGTCTAAATATCATTATCCTTCCTTAGAGGTTAGAAACAGCTCTATAAGAATAAAAAATGCCATTTTAGTTATGTTATGTAAACTATTAAATATGATACTGAGATAATGTTACGATGAGAAAAGGACCAACCCTAGCCAAAAAACATGACGCAGGGTGATGATGTGGTACCTTATCATTAGTTGATTTGGTATGTGGAGGATCATGTCATATGGTAGTATCTGATCAGATTAGTTAGTGGTAGGAGAAGTGTGGATAATAGAATCAGGGTGTGTAGGAGTACAATGGCCTATTGTTGAAAAAAGGGTTCTATTTGTAAAAGGTAGAGGTGTATTTAACTCCGTAAATTCCTTTCTTGAATAAATTAATTTTGGTTTTATTTTTTTAACTTGGATATTTTAATTCCATTCTTTAAATGAATTAAACTTTAATTTCAGCTACATCAACAACATTAGAATATCTAAAAATAATTTATGCAACTAAAAATTAATTTTTAATACTTTTTAATTCTCAAACCCGATAAATCCAATTATTACAAATTCTATTCAAATTAATCATTTAAACACAATAATTCCATGAAAATTTTGAAATTAAACTATAAATATGCACTCATAACACCTTCACACTTATCCTTTTGAATTCCTAGATAAAATTGATTAATTCAAAAACTTGTTCTGAGTCATTTTATAATGAATAGCACTAGATACGGATCAATTTATCTCAAAATCAATTTGTCATTGACATGCAAATGAAAACATTCTATTTTTCACATATGAGTTGATCTTTAGAATTTTCAAGAAAATCAAATATGAAAGATATCACTCAAGTCAAAGTGTATTTATCTCTCCGTAACTTTCTCAAGTGTTTTTGCCTTGTGTTTTCACTCAAAATACCATGTAAGTAAACACCCTTGATATTTAACAAGATTCTAATATTCATATACTTAAGAAAAACATGTAATTAATGATCATGAGGACTTTTTAAATGTTATAATGAGACTAAAGGTAGAAATTATTTTAGAATTTTTTGAGTTTTTGAAATAGATATAGAAAGAATAATGGAGCTTGATTTCAAAACCAATTTTATTATTTGTTGCTCTTGTAAGAAAGAATTTTTCTCCTTTTTCTTTTTCTTTTTTTTCTTTATTTTTTTTGTTTTTTTAAAACTTTAATTTTTTACCTTTCTTTTTTTCATTTTTATTATTTTGTGGGTGAGGTATTTACCCATACACTTATTCATCACTTATTTCTAATACAATCCATTACTCCTTCTTTCTTTCTAAGGTAAGGACAAATATGATTTTCTTCTTTTCACATTTTGACAATGAGCTGAAAATAAGAAAATAATTTTAAGGCTCAAAGGCATTTCAATAGTTTTAAGTAGTTGACCCTTTTATGTGGTTGAGCTATGGGTTTGTAATTATTCTCCATTAAGATTTTATGCATACGATATGATGGACTAATTCCCTTCAAGTTTCTGAGACCCCTCTGTTTATGACTTTGTAGAACATAAATACTACTACGAGTGCACAACTATAATGAAGCCCAATGTCAAAGCATGTATTAGATAATTGAGTCTAGAGTCATTTGTATGTATGTTCATATGAGTTATGATATGTTATAGTTATTGAACTAATATGTTATATGCTTAAATCGTTTTATGAAGTTTTCTTTTGAGAAATAGCGCACCCTGTCTTCTTTTCTTTCTGTGATATTTTTCTTTTGCAATGATCATTTATTGGTGTGAGTAGTGGATGTGTTATGTGCCAACATGTCTCTAGTGAAGACCGAACATGTTGTTGAGTGATCGTTTATGTTTTAGTTAGTTGTTTTTAGGTTAAACCCTTGGATAGTCCTCATGTTTGTACTGAAATGTCAATTCGGTCCTCAAGTTTCAAGTTGTCTCAATTGGATCCTAATTTTTTAAAATATGTAATAAATAGACTCATTCCGTTAAGTAAAAAAATGACATTAAATTATGTTGAGGTGTAATATTTAACGAAACACATGTCATTGTTGAATAATTTAAGTGATTAACATGTTATTTCATCCTTTTTAGTCATGCACTCTTTATCCTAACATTTAAATTAAGTCAAACATTGTTCATCTTCTTCTTCAAAAATTGATCGGTTGAGATATGTATCGTTCTTCTTCGTACTGCACTTATAATTGTCAGAACGGGCAAGCTACTATGCTTTTGCCACCACCCAGAAACTCCAAGTCAGACTAGCTACCACCAACAACCTTCACTTCTAGATTAGAAACCCAAGAAAACCCCAAGGTGCAACCACCAAAGATGAGTACCCAAAACACAACAGACAGAAAAACCCTGAATCATTGGATCACGAGCATCAAGCTCACGCCACCAATATGAATCAAAAAATCAATACGTCATTTTTGTTTACTTAACAGAAAGTTCCTACTTATTACATATTTAAAAACAAAAGTTAAGATCCAATTGAGACAACTTGAAACTTGAGAATTAAATTGAGATTTTAATACAAACATGAGGATCATCCAATAGTTTTAATCTTGGTTTTGTGACATTTTGTTATCTTTGAAAAAACTTGTTTAGTTTTTGTGATATTGTACATATAATATTTTAGTATAATTATTACTCTGAATAAGTGAATTAATATTTTGTATGTTTTTTTTATCTATTTGCGATATTGTCATAATTTATAATTTATATTATTAAATGTGTCACATCCCATTAATTCCCCTCCTTAGTGGGATACACGTGTCACACCCTCTGGATTCCCTAGGCTAGTGGGAGACAAGGTGTGCAGTGCATTTAATTCCCGCCCTCGGAAACCGTGCGGCAGTAGAGAGAATGAGAGCTTCTAGATAATGGAAGACAAGTGGCATGCAGCGGGTGGACCGAACGACCAATTTGGTGGCCATACTTAAAGTTGTTTTTTGAAAATTGGCACCACTTTCTGCATGCAAACTCTTCGTCTTCTACCTCAAGAAAACCATTTTCTCCTCCTTCTCTCTAGAACCTCCTTCTTCTTTCTAGATTTCTGACCTCTTCCTCTCCTTCGACCACCTCACCCCTTTTAGAGTAAATCTTCCTGGCGTCAAGACTTTCCAATTACATCGATCAGAATCTAGTTTTGGAGCACTTTGGACTCTTGAAGCGTTAGGAGTGACCACTTGAAGAACTTAGAAGAATTAGCTGGAGTTAGAGGTAAGGGAAGCTTATAAATTTAATTATGATTATGTTTATGAATTAATGCATGATGGATTGAATATATGATTGATGATTGTATGATTTAAATTAAATATGGAAGTATGGTATTCTGTTTGATGTAATGCATGTTTGATTCGGTATGAAATTATCCCTAGTACATTTAACTTAGTGAAAATCTGAATTTGTAATCGAAGGGACATTAGGACCGTTCGGTTTCCCCTAAAACGATCGATCAAGACTGTATTCCATTTGTAGGAATCAGTTGAAGACCGATCGGTCTTGTTCTATTGTATTGAAACTTAAATACCTTGCTTAGTCAGTCATAATGATTTATCCATTTCAGAACGCCCGGTCTTATACTGAGTGTTTGGTGTTGACGTACTCATTCATAGACTGATTACTTAGTCTCATATTAATTATAATAGCGTTCGGTCATATACCGAAAGTTCGGTTTTACATTGATAATGTTTATTGAGAGTACTCGGTCATATACTAAGTATTCGGTCTTATATTAATTCCTTTCTTTCTGAATAATGTTCGGTTTACCCATATAATATTCATAGCTGAATGCTCGGTCTTGAAGAGTGCTCGGCTTTGAGAAGTGTTCGGTCATATACTAGCCTTCGACTATTTAGTGTTCGGTCTTATACCAACACCTAATCTTTTAAATATTTAGTTTATAATATTATTGTTTGGAAGGTGCTCGGTCTTATACCGACACTTAATTTCCTCACAGAGTGTTCGGTCTTGTACTGACACTCGCTTTATTGAAGAGAACTCGGATCTATTCTAAGGCTTTTGGCCAAAGATGTAAAATGTTCAGTATTTTTTTTTAAAAAAATGTCAACTAGTTGATGACCGTTCATTCTTTCTTATGCATTATTTATATTCATTGGTTTTCAAATAACGCTCGGTTTTCTTCTCTGCCAGACCGTTCGGTCACCTGTGAAAAACCCTTGTAAATTCGGTCTCTTTATCTGTCTTTGACCGTTCGGTCACATATTGAATCCCTTTGATACTCGGTTCCTCATCATCGTTGGTCATTTTGTATCAGTGTTGTCTATAAGAGAAAGAAATAAATGATGAATGAATTTATTATGATTTTAAGAGTATTCCGGGGAAGAATACCTCATGATTTGGAATGGATTGGTAAAGTATGATCGTGGCAAAAGGCTCAGGTATTGACTCTATCCTGATATTCCGTGATTACGCCTTCTCAGGTAGAGAAGGGTAACTCATGCGTTGGAATGGCAGGAGGTCCTTTAGCCTCAGGGTATTTCTATACCGAGGTGGTTCCACTGGACTAACCTCGGGTGGTGGTCTGTTGAGTGTATCCCAGCCAGGTCCGCCTGAGTGCAGAGAGCGGTGAGCATACATGGTCATACCATCTGGGCAATGTCTAGAGAGATTGGTTAATGATATTACCGTTCGGTTGTAATTTGGATATAATTGACTTATGAATTTTGATTGAGATATTGATGTATGTGATTCATGTGTATGTTTTAAAATTACATGAAAATGATTAATTAAATTTACATAAGCTTACCCTTATTTTCTTGTCTTGTCCATGTGTCGTTCGGTCTTCACCGTTCAGTTTGTTCTCTTCACTGCAATGATCATCCTTTTGGGTGTGAGCAGAGGGTGTTATAGAAGATACCTTGGAAGAGGCCTTGCAGACGTAGCAACCTTTGGACGTCATGCCTGAAAACTGTGTAGGACCGTCCGGTCCTTAGTTTAGGTGTTACTTTTCACTTCATGTATATAACCGTTCGGTTAATTATTTTTGTAAAACCGTTCGGTGTAGATACCCTTTTGTATTACCGTTCGGTCTTGAACTGTTACCATGACCGTTCGGTCTTAGCCTGTATATTGTATCAGAATCTTGTCCTCTGTACAGTTTTAAATCTTGTATGAAATTTCATATCCTCTTTAATTCTACTTGCTTAATCATCACTGTTCTTCAATATTATTCATGTTAACTCTTTAAATAAATTATTGCTTTTGTTATAGATTTATTGGAATGTTACAAAATGTCATGGTACATTTAATTCTAATTTTAATTATATTTTTATTACATTATTTACAAAATTAATTAAATATATTCTATCATAAAAATAGTAATATATTACTATTCAATTATATTTTTATAAATTTAAATTTACATAAAATTATATTCTATCTTTTAAAAAGTTCCGTGCCATTGCACGTATAAAAATACAGTTTGTCTTCAAAAGGAAGCCGTGGTAGATAGTTTCTTCAAACTAATAAATGGATCCTATTTTGGGGTTCAAAACATAAACATATACATATAAATGAAAATTTAAGGAAAGATTTACTGCAAGCCTGTGAGACCATCGAAAGGTCGACCCAAAAAAGAAAAGCTAAATAAAACAAGTGTACTGGTATATAAATATTTTTAATTAAAAATATAGTATTCAATTTACAAAATATTATTTTATTCCTCTTACCACCAACCAAGCACTTCAACTACTCTTTCACACCCATTTCCATTCTCTCATCAGAATCCCTACCAACCTTCGCAAGCTCATCTTCATCTAATTTTTTTCTCTCCAATGGACTCTCCCAACCTCCTGGTATGGTACTTCTCATTTTCATTTCTGTTTATCTTCCATCCAATCAATGCTTCTTTCAATTTCAATTTCAATTTCAATATCAATTTCGTTATCTGCTTCTTCTTCTTCAGTTCACTGCTCCATCGGCGGGTAGGAAGAATGCAACCCTAATTTGCGTTCCAATAATGGGGGAATCCGTTGACAAAATGAAGATTGACGTGGAGAAAGCCAAGGCTGGAGGTGCTGACGTTGTCGAAATTCGATTGGACTCTTTGAGTACCTTTGATCCCTATCAAGATCTCACCACTCTCATTCAACATCACGCTTTGCCCTTGTTGTTCACTTACAGGTTTGCAATTCCTACCTCTAGTTTTTCTCCCACGCTTTCTCATTACTGCTCTGCACTTTTGGCGGCCGAAATAATAGCGCTGATGATTACAGTTTAACAACTTTTACACTGTTCTCTGGAGATGACCTGACTCAAAATCTTTACCCTAAACAAACAGGGTTTTTCATATTTAAAGAGTAGAATGATGAATTTGTTGTTAAAAGCGTCATAAAATTCAGTTTAATCCTAAAATTTACATACAAATTAAAATAAAACTTTTCAAAATATTTTTTTATATTTTTGGAAAGTCTTTTCCGTGTTATTATTATTAGAATTTTCAAAGAACATTAGTAGGGATGAATAAATATAAAATAATTGTGATTTAAATGGAATTGATTTATTTTTAATTTTATTTTTTTCACCTTATTATAAGTTAGTCCAACTCATAGATTTATGACTATAAAATAATAATTAAAAATTAAAATAATTTACTGCATCATTAAAATTAAAATTTAATAAAATAATTTAACTTTTAAAACTATATACTTTAAATTTACTTAACAAAATAAGTGAATTTAGTTTAATAGTATTTTTAGGTGATTTTTTAATTATTGAAATACAATATACACTAATACTGTTATTGTATTTAGTTTTAGTAAGATAAGATGTAATTTAGTCTTGAATGTTTTATTGTTTTGGAAATACAAATTGGATTTATATGTTATTATTAAAATACAATTTTATACAACATATTTTATTTTATTTAATTCTTATTTTATTTTAAATGTTAAAAATCTATAAGTTTATGTTTTATTTTAGATTATGAAATTATATTTTATTATACTATTTTGTATATTGTTAGTTATTAAAATAGTTTTATTGATGCAAGTTTAATCCTGGTTCGATTTCGATTTAAACATCGAATCTTGAATCATGTTTTTAAAAAGTATATATAGGGTAAAATGGTAATTTAGAAAAGAAATTATCGGGACAAGCAGTAAACAAAAATGTGTTCAGCGAAATTTTATATCCTATAAATAATTTTTAACTGTGTTTTTTATTTAATACCTTTACTTTATTTTTAAAAATTGAAATTAAGATATATTAATTATTTTTATTATAAATGTGTATTATCTTCCCTTTCAATTAAATCGTATTTTATTTTAAGTTCTAATAAATCTTGACAGTCTTAAAATAATATTGCTATATCATAATATTAACTCTAAATTATACATATTTTTTATATTAAATAATAAAATGCTCTCATAAGAAAGAGTATGATAAGGATATTTCAATTTATATGATTAATATGATTAAATTTTTATAATTTGTATGCATATAATAAAGTTATTCTATGCTTTTACGAGTTCAAATGCTAATTGCATTTAATAACAACTAATTAGAAGAGATGACCAATTTTAGTCACAGGATTTATTAAGTATGGTTTTGTATGAAATAAAAAATATTTATGTGAGTGATAAAACATCACAAAACTTTTTATTCGTTTTGAAATATAATATTTGATTAATATATTAATGATTTATTAGCAAAATATTTATTATAAATATTAATGTATTATAAATTTAACATAAGAATATTTATTATAAATTTTAGTATATTTACATTTTTCTCATGAATTGATTAAAGACACATGATTTTATACATAAAAACTTGTTTATTGTTTTTTTCTAAACAGTTAAACTGTTCTAAAAAATATTTATATGTTTCATATTTTATTTTTACTTTTTTTTTAAACTAAGAAGAGTGAAGTTCTTCTAATCTTGAATCATCATAATGACTTAGTTCTCCTCTTTGAAGGCTATGGTAATTTCTCGTAACTTTTTCAGTCTTTAAATCTAAAAGTGAAAACATTTGTTGTTATAAATATCAAAATAACAATACTGTGGCTATATATTATATGTAGCTATAGTGTGTAGCCTCTCTTAGCTGTCATCTGCTTTTATCTACTATAGTCGTGCGCTTAAATTTGAATTTGATGGGCCGTGAGCTATGGTGTGATTTAATTGGAAGATTTAAGCGCTGTGAATGATGAAATTCAATATCTTTTCTAAGGCCCAAGTGGGAAGGTGGAATGTATGACGGTGATGAAAACAAACGGTTGGATGCACTACGGTTAGCCATGGAGTTGGGAGCTGATTTTATTGACGTTGAACTTCAGGTTGTGTTCCCTTTGTCCATATAAAGCCACTGACAACTTAACTGTACTCTATACACTTGAAAATATATGAGCCCAAATGTAATATTTAGACATATTGAGGGGGTTCTCTTGAACTGAACAGATATTTGGGTAGGTTCTGTTATATGATAATGCTACTACACCGAATTTTTCAGATTTTAGTACGCTAGTTTTGCCAGGATATTATGCTGTGGAGTATGAAATATAAATGACTGCTGTGTACATGTTATTGCGTAATATATATATATATATATATATATATATATATATATATCATGTTCGTATGTGATACACTCTTAGATAACTAGTGCTGTGCATTATGCTGAAGAAATATATGTATCTCAATCCCAAATATGCCTTTTGATTGTTTTCTCTTGTTTTATGTTTAAATAGAAGTCTTTGCATGATTCTCACGGAAAGATGACATCTAACATTGAGCAAACTCAACTGCAGATTTGAATTGCTTGAACTTTTTCTAATATATGAATAATCAAACTAGTGTCTGGAAATATCAGATAGTTCACCTGAAGGAAAATAATTTGATTTTCTCCTCCATTTAAAACTTTCCCCCATTTGATGAATGCCAAACGCTGTTTTTGTATTGCGTCTGAACAATGAAACTTAACGAAACATTTCCTATTTTTGTCGTATCTCTAAAGGTAGCGCATGGATTCTTTGACTCTATACGTGGAAAGACATTCAATAAAACAAAGGTCATTGTTTCATCTCACAACTATCAGCTTACACCTTCAATTGAGGATCTTGGTAACCTTGTTGCAAGAATACAAGCAACGGGAGCAGACATTGTGAAGATTGCAACTACTGCCACTGACATCACTGATGTGGCACGCATGTTTCAAATAATGGCGCATTCTCAAGTAAGGCTCTAGAAATGGAAATTTTGAAAAAGATTTTGAATCCATATGCATTTTTTTTATAAGCTATTAATCTAAGCATTAGTAAGTTTAATTAGAGTATGGTAAAGATGAAATTGATGCGAAATTCAATTGAGGAAGGGAGGTCAAACATGTTAACAATATATATATATATATATATATATATATATATATATATATATATATATATATATATATATATATATATATATATATATATATATATATATATATATATATGAGGAAATAAGAAAGAACCAATGTAAATTTAATGAAATATTTTCCCAACCATTTAAAACCATGTGGTAGTCGAAAGAATTCATAAGCACATTGCCCTAGCATAAAAAATATGCAATACACTTGGTTTGTATCAATGTCACAATTTAATACTTAAAACCTTTTGTTAGTTTCAAGTCACGTGCTCCTTTGAGGAACCGCCTTTGGAGGTTGTTATAGTGGCTTTGACTTTCTTCCTTCTGTCTTGGCTCCATTTCCAAGCTTGATTGTTGAACTTCATCTTGCTTCTTGATCAAGTTATGTCATCAGGTAGAAAATGGTCTTAGCAACCCAAATTCTTCACAATTCTCACATCCAGCAAAAAACTTCATTTTTGATGCATTCCTCCCTCTTCATGGAAATATTAATTTCTTTCTCCGTCATAACTTCTTCAATCGTTTTTTCTCTTGCTAATTTCCCTTCAACATTTTTGGTTTCTTGTCCACAACAGAGGGTGTGGTTCTTGATTACTGAAACTTCAAAAGTCGGCAATTCAACTTTTGTTGGCCAAGAAAAACAAAGAAAGTCATCTCTTCATCAAACCCATTGTTCTCCCCCTCTTCTTCCATTGATTTATCACCTTTATGAATATAATTTTCCCCCTCAATAGATGACGATATCTTGTTTTTAGTATGTAAACCATTTATTTTAATTCTTCCTCTTCCAAGCTTAGCTCAGTGACAAATTTCTCCAATTCTCCCACCCGATTCTCCATCATGATCGGGGTTTGAGATGTCGGACCAGTTTGTTAGGAATCTTGAACAGAAAACAGAAGGGGAAGAAAGGAAGTTTAAGGAAAAGGATGAAACAAAAAAAACAAAACGAGAGAAATCTTTCCACCAAGGGTTTCCCTCACAAAGAGTTTCTCCTTTCTCAAAGAGCTAATGCTCAATTTACAATAACAACAATTCTACCTCCCTCTTGTCCTTCTTCCTCTATTTATATCTAACTAAACCCTTTAACTAACTAACTAACCCATCAATATTCTAATTATCATAGTAAATTTCTCTTTCTCCTTATATCCTAATTGTATACCAAGATTTGTCATCTCAATATTTTGTCCGAAACATCACATGAATGAGATGAATCAAAATGAATGGAGAAGGAAATCGAGAGAGTGATTTCCCTCTCTTCATTATGATGATATTGGAGGTTCAGATACAATGAATTAGAAGGACGTGAAAACAATAAGACAAATCATATCTAGAAACTAAGTACATCACAAAGCACACAATAAATTTTCAAATAACTCTAGAGATGTGAATGTAAAATTTAGTTATTCAATCGGATGTTAGTTAGTTATTTGTTTTTCTGTTATGATTAGTTTGTTACTAGGTAACCTCTTCTTGAGCCTATTTACGCATAACTTGTATCTTTCTCATTCAATGCAATAATAATTCCGTTATTTTTCTGTTAATTTTTTCTCTGTTTTCTCTCGTACCTAAAACTCTAGTATGGTATTGTGAGCCAGGGATTTTTCCACAATGGTCAATTCAAACTCCCTCCCCTTCCGTTTCCCAATATTTTTCCCATTCGGTAACTGAAAAAGCTGATGATTCCAATTATCTTCATTGGAAATAACAATTTGTCCTGTCATTAAGTCACAAATTCATGGATTCGTTGCAGTGATCTCTCCTTTTGGATGATTACTGTGCTTCTAGTAAAATAAACCCATCCTATGAAGAGTGGGAAGTTCTAGATCAAATCTTGCTTACTTGGCTTCAATCAACACTTTCAAAGAGAATTGAATTGAAAATAGAATGAAAAGAAAGGTTTTTTATTGAATAGAACAAACAATAGGAGACCACTCTCTCCTTCAAAGGCTTCCCCTTCACAAAGCTAAAGCTAAATCTACAAAAATTCACCTCCCTTTTCCCCTTATTTCTTATATATATATATATATATATATATATATGCGTGTGTGTATGTATATATATATACATGTATATATATGTATCTATATATGGTATATGTATATAGATACACACACATATATCCATGTGTGTGTGTGTGTGTGTGTGTGTATATATATATGTATATATATATACATGTATATATATGTATCTATATATGGTATATGTATATAGATACACACACATATATCCATGTGTGTGTGTGTGTGTGTGTGTGTGTATATATATATATATATATATATATATGTCTAACTAACACCTCAAGTGATTGACCCATGAATATTCTAACTTTCTTAACTAATTTCTCTTCTTTGTGTATTCTTTGTGTATCTTAACAATACACTTCCAAAAAATTTCTTAACTAACTTTCTTAACAATACAATGTCGTGGCTCATCTCCATCACCGTGATTGTTATCTGCCTTTTCTTGAAAGCATTGTCATATTGTCCTATCATAGGGAGGAAACCCACTAACTACTATATGCAAACTCAGGTTTGGAGGCTTGGGTGGTGGTGGAGATGAGAGTGGTTTTTTTTTTTTTTATTTATTTTTATAAAGGGTTAAATATGTTTGTAGTTTCTAAACTGAACGTGAAATTGAGATTCGTTCTTATCTCAAACTTTAATATATTATAGTTTCCAAACTTTTAAAATAAATGGATATAGTCCTTTTAAAAAGTGTTAATCTATTTTTTATGTGTTAAACAGTGCTCTAGCTTGACATTTGAACTGGAACATGTCAAATGGTGTAAATAACTCAAATGTTAATCTAAAAAAAGTTTAACGCAATTGGGTTAGGAAGACTATGTCTATTCATTTTTAAAGTTTAGGAACCAAATTGTATCAAAGTTTGAGACAGAGACGAATTTCAATTTCGCGTCAAGGTTTAGAGACTAAAAAGATATTTAACCCTTTTATAAAAGTCTCTGAACCTAGTAAGTTGAAAATCTAAGATTCCAACGTCATTGATGTTCCAACCACTTTCATCATTAAATCTAAATCCAACAATGATTTCTTATTCATATAACGTAAATCTGAATTTAGGAAAGAATGATGGTCGGGTGCATCTCCACCTTCAACTTTCTCATTAGTTAACTTTGTAATTGGGTTATCAAGAAACTGACCTTCACATTCAATTAGCTTCACTCTCTATTGATTCATCCCCTTCTCCCTCCATATTTTTTGTTTCTCTTGCAAATCTCACTTCTTTTTTGGTTTTTTCTTCACTACATAGTGTGTGATTCTTTATTGCTGAACCTTCTCCCACATCTCGAGCATTTTCCATAGCTCCAATCAAGTCCTTTGGATCCTGTGGTGGAATTTGATTTTGAACATTAGATTATAGCCTTGCAAAGAAATATCCCTGCTATTGATCTTCTTCTGTTTGATCTACTTGAGAAATCAACCTTGAGGAGTCATTCCCTTTAAACATGGGCAACCCACTATTTTAACCCAAGGCCTCAACAATTCTTCTCCCTTCTATTCTGATCTACTACTATGTAGATGTCTTTCTTCCTTCTTTTCTTCATCATTAACCAAGCACTCTTCTCCTTCAGACAGTTTTTTTTATTTCTTTCATGTTTGACAAACTTTCTTTAATAACAGCCATATCAACTTTCAGCTTCGCAACCACCTTCCCTTGTTCACTGACCTTTCTTTCCAACGCACCTTTCCTTATTGACCCTTCTTAGTAGATCCGGCATGTTGGACCAAAATGTTAGGACCAAATAGTGAAAGGAGAATGAAAATAGGGTTTTTATTGGATAGAATGAAAAGAACAAAAATTAGGAGAGCACTTTCTCCTTCAAGGGATTTGCCTGCACAAGAGCTAAAGCTCAATATACAAAAAGTCACCTCCCTTTTCCATGTCCTCTCCTTCTTTCCTATTTATATCTAACTAACAGCTCAAATAACTAACTCACTGTGTTTAATGCTTACTCACAGTTCTGAGGAAGTTAGCTTTGATACTGTTGGAAATATTTTATAAAATAAATATAAAGAGATATTGGAACTCGCACAAAAAATGTAGGAGATTAAAATTGGACGAAAATAATCCTTGAAATTCATAAGTGAGAATGTCTATGGATAAGCTTACAAAAACCTAAAGTTTCTAATGTAATTTTAGATTTATTTGAAGTTTAAATTAACTAACTAAAACAAACATAAACAAAATATTATATTAAACTCATTCATAATTCAAGTAAGATAAAATTTCATAGCTCTGATAGTTCTAATTATATTTTAACTAGTATGATTACTGTTTGAGGCTTTCTATATGATAAGGAATCTTTTGAGCATAACCATTGTTCTAATTTCCAGGTTCCGTTTATTGGACTTGTTATGGGTGATAGGGGATTGATTTCTCGTATACTTTGTGCAAAATTTGGTGGATATCTTACTTTTGGTACCCTCGAGTCAGGAGTAGTTTCAGCTCCTGGACAACCTACACTTAAGGATTTATTATATCTGTACAATTTGAAACAAGTGGCACCTGATACAAAAGTATATGGGATTATTGGAAAGCCTGTCGGTCACAGTAAATCACCCATTTTATTCAATGAAGTTTTCAAGTCAGTTGGTTATCATGGTGTTTATGTATTTTTGTTGGTGGATGACCTTGCCAATTTTCTCAGGACTTACTCTTCTGCAGATTTTGTGGGATTCAGGTTCCAACTCCTTTTGAAGATATTTTGAATTTATATTCTAATGTAGCTGTTCTCTTAAGTGCGGTTTCATGTCCTAGGTTCTTCTTTGCATGCTAGAAATATTTCTTGGATTTGACAAAGACCCATATATGCAAAATAAGCTATTAGGCTACTGCTTGGTCTTTTGTATCTAGGATTATTAATATGTTGTTATTCCAAGTTTAGTTAAAGTGTTTTCTCGGCTCAAGCATCTATTTGATAGAACCAATAAGGATGTAATTTGTTTATCTTAAAGTCTTTGAATGATTAATTTGATCTGAAATTTGGAATTCGTCAGGCCTTTTCCTTTTAAGTTGCGTAATTGTTTAGAGTTCTATGGATATTTCTTTAATATTTCCAACCAGGTGGATACTGAATGTAGCTAGTATATTGCATTTTGTATGCCATTCGGTTTTATGCATCCACATGCAATGCCTCAGTATAACTGCATTATTTGGTTAAGTCATAAACATATAATTGTATCTAGTGCTTTCAAATCCAGGTATACATGACCTACGGGTATTACAAATAAGAAAAGTTACGCAGTTGTGAAGTTGTTTCTTAATATCATGTAATGCATCAACATTTGCTTAAATGCTTAAGTAACCATATATACGCCTCCTATTTTTGCTCCACTTCTATGAATATCTTGTAAACCTCTAAGAGCACTGCTTGAATTTGATCTTTAGTATTTGCTTTCAGTGTTACCATTCCTCACAAGGAGGCGGCAATTGAGTGTTGTGATGAGGTTGATCCAGTGGCTAAGGTAATTGATGTATTTTTTATTACAATGTACGATTGGCAACCATGGATCATAATGGGAAATGATTTGATTCCGTTTTTTCTTTTCTAAATTCTTCAAATTGTTTGTAATCACAGTCAATAGGAGCTGTGAATTGCATTATTAGAAGAGCAACTGACGGGAAATTGATTGGATATAATACGGATTATGTCGGTTCTATTTCTGCAATTGAGGATGGTTTACGAGGTAGTTGTCTTGTTTGGTAACTAAGCAATATTACTATCAGTGTTGTTGGTAACTCTTATTCTGAAAATGTCTTTCACTTCCATTATTTCTTGGCAGGTAAACATAATGGTGGAAACACAAATATTTCACCATTAGCTGGTAAGTTGTTTGTTGTTATTGGGGCTGGTGGTGCTGGTAAGGCACTTGCTTATGGTGCAAAAGAGAAAGGAGCAAGGGTTGTGATTGCAAACCGTACATATGGTAAGCTTCATGATTTTGTTTTTTTCTTGCTTAATGTGTGAACATTTTGAATTGTTAAAGTTTCTTCTTAGACGTTGTTGACAAAGCATCACATGTAGGAGATAATTAATAATGTGATCAAATCTCTTAATGTGATCACATGGTTGAGAAATGTCTTCAACATTTCTGGTTCAGAAGAGGAGAGCCATTTTAGTTAAAGTTGTATTGTTTTGCCCTTTTTGGTACAATTACGGTGGTTTGAAACATCTCGTTTGTTTGTTTTGTTAAGAGTTTAAATCAAATCTGTTAATATTTTTCCAACTGTCATTTGACAGTTCTCGTACTCTGTATAAATACCCTTGTCTACCTAACGAGAAGATAATCTCATTTTCTCTATTCTGTGTCTCGTTGCTCTGTATTCTTCTTTCCTTCTCTACATACACTAATAGTGGTATAAGAACCAGGTTTAGCACAACAGGCCAACACGTTTAATGGTAGATAATAAATCAGCCATCAACCTATCCAAAAACCCAGTCTCTCATGGAAGAAGCAAGCACATAGAGATCAAGTTTCACTATCTGAGAGATCAAGTCAGCAAAGTGTTAGAGATATTATATTTAGTTTATATTTATCTCTTATCTTTAGTTAGTTTGTTTATATCTCTTATTTAGTTTGTTTATATTTCTTATTTGTATTTTGGGCTTAGCCCATATTTCTTCTATTATAAATAAAAGGACCCTATGTGTATATTCAACACAAGGGAGATTTCCCCTCATCTCTTTCACTATTTCATATGGTATCTAGAGCTTAAGTTCCGATCCAGCCTCTTCCACGGTCGCAGCCTCTGCAGCCTCTGCATCTCTCGCCGGAGTCCCGCCGGAGTCTCGCCGGAGTCTCGCCGGAGCCGTCGCCGGAGTCTCGCCGGAGCCGTCGCCGGAGTCTCGCCGGAACCGTCGCCAGAGCCGTCGCCGGAATCGTCGCCGGAGTTCCAGAATTGACCGGCGACCACTCCATCCGAATCGCCTCCTCGCCCTCTTTCTGGATCTGTGTAGTTGCGTCAATCGGAGCACGTTGAATTTTCTAGGGTTTCTCCCTTTCCATGGCTTCTTCCTCTTCTACAACCACCTCTGCTAGTGCCTCATCTTCTTCTGCTGGTGTCTCATCAATATACACCAATTATGTGAATGTACACTTGTCCATTGACAAGTTAGATGGCACGAATTATGCAACATGGGCATCCGATATCAAACTTTGGTTGAAGAGTCAAGGGTATGTAGATCACCTTACTAAAAATGTGACTAGTGCTACTATAGAGGACACTTCCCGCTGGATGAAAATTGATGCCCAGCTATGCATCGTCATAAAGTCCACCATTCACTCTTCTTTGAAACAAATGTTTCGATCATATGAAACATGTTCAGAAGTATGGGCACAAGCAAAGTTATTATACACGAATGACACCCAACGTCTTTATGGTGTTTGTCAGGATCTATTTACTGTTATTGGTCCGCGCAATCCTGGTCCCATGACAGAATATTTGGGTAAAGTTCATGCCCTCCTTCATGATTTTAATGAGCTATTACCTCCTGCTTCCACTCCTGCTGAAGAACTGGAACAACGATCAAAGTTCTTCATGTTGTTGGCATTATACGGACTCTCTGATGATTCCTCCCATGTCCGTGATCAGATTTTGGGTTCTCCAGTCATACCCAACTTTACTTCTACTTGTTCTGCTCTTTTGCGTATTCCGAGCAAACCAGTCATTGAGACATCTCCTCATAGTGATGATTCCTCTGTTATGGCTACCCAACGTGATGATAAAAGTCGGTCTCGCAAGCCAGGTAAAGGACGACCAAAATGTGACCATTGTGGCAAGCCAGGCCACAGAATTGATAGATGTTATGCGCTTCATGGACGTCCTCCTCGATCTGTAGCAATGGCTAATTCTGATCCACCTCCTCGGCCTGCAGACCATCCTACTTCATCTAATACTGTAGATAACCCTGCAGTCTTCAACGAATTTCTCAGATGGTATGAGGATCGTCAGCAATCTAGTTCCACTACATCTGCATCTGTTGCCCGCACAGGTACACCTTTTGTTGGTCTGACTCACTCCCTTGGATCTTGGGTCCTTGACTCAGGCGCCACCGATCATATAACTGGTAACAAGTCCTTGTTTTCTTCCTTGTCATGTCCGGATAATTTACCCTCGGTAACAATGGCTGATGGGTCTAGAGTCTCGTCTCATGGTATTGGTACTGTTCATATTTTTCCGTCCATATCCATTGATCATGTACTCTATGTACCTGGGTCTCCTTTCAATTTATTGTCTGTCAGCCGTCTAACTCATTCCCTTAATTGTGTTATTTCATTTACTAAAGATTCTGTTTGTTTGCAGGACCGGAGTTCGAAACACATGATTGGCACAGGATGTGAATCTCATGGCCTATATCTTCTCCGCCCTTCTGCACATGTTGGCGTCATCATGGAGTCACCATCCCTTCTTCATGCTCAATTAGGTCATCCCAGCCTTACCAAACTGCAGCAGCTTGTTCCGAGTTTGTCAAAGTTATCCAACTTGTCGTGTGAGTCTTGTCAGTTAGGAAAGCATACTCGTAGTTCCTTTCCTCGTAGTGTTTCACAACGAGCGACGTCCCCTTTTTCGTTAGTTCATTCTGATATTTGGGGACCAAGTCGTGTTAAGTCCACTTTAGGATTTCAGTATTTTGTTACTTTTATTGATGATTACTCCAGATGTACTTGGTTGTTTTTAATGAAGAATCGTTCTGAGTTGTTCTCTATTTTCCAATCATTTTTTAATGAAATAAAAACACAGTTTGGGGTTTCTATTCGAACTTTACGAAGTGATAATGGCCGTGAATACCTTTCTCAACAGTTTCAACATTTTATGGCTTCTCATGGCATTCTTCACCAGACCTCCTGTGCTTATACTCCTCAACAAAATGGGGTGGCTGAGCGCAAGAATAGACACCTCATTGAAACAACTCGTACACTTCTAATTCATGGCCAAGTACCCTCGCGTTTTTGGGGTGATGCAGTTCTCACTGCATGTTATCTCATTAACCGCATGCCGTCTTCTGTCCTAGATAACAAAATCCCTCACTCTGTCTTATTTCCTCAAGACCCTTTACATCCATTACCTCTTAAAGTTTTCGGGTCTACATGTTTTGTTCATGATTTTAGTCCTGGTCTTGATAAGTTATCTCCTAGATCTCACAAATGTGTCTTCTTAGGATTTCCACGGTCACAAAAGGGCTATAAGTGTTTTTCTCCTTCTCTCAATCGTCATTTTATCTCTGCTGATGTCACTTTTGATGAATCTTCGTTTTATTTTTCACAACTATCTTCTAGTTATGTACCTCCACCTACCACTGTTGATATTCCTATTGTTTGTGATCCTTTAGACTCTCATTCCCCACAGGATCGTCCTTCCACTCCACCCCTCCAGGTTTATAGTCGCCGCAATCGTCTCCCTCATGACTCACCTCCTGTGCCGCCTCCTGTGTCTCCTCCGGCTCCAGCAAATGAGTCTGACCTGCCTATTGCCCTCCGTAAAGGTATACGCTCTACTCGTAACCCTTCCCCTCATTATACTGTTCTTAGTTACCACAGGTTATCTCCATCTTTTTACACATGTCTCTCATCCATTTCTTCTGTGTCAATTCCCAAGTCTGTGGGTGATGCCTTAAGTCATCCTGGTTGGCGTCAAGCCATGCTGGATGAATTAAGTGCTTTACAGAAAAGTGGAACTTGGGAGCTTGTCCAATTACCATCTGGAAAGTCTGTTGTTGGTTGCAGGTGGGTGTATGCTATCAAAGTTGGCCCTGATGGTACAATTGATCGTTTGAAGGCTCGACTGGTTGCCAAAGGCTATACACAGATTTTTGGTTTGGATTATGGTGATACTTTTTCTCCAGTGGCGAAAATGACTTCGGTTCGCCTATTCATTGCCATGGCTGCCCTTCGACAATGGCCTCTTTATCAACTTGATGTCAAAAATGCTTTCCTTAATGGTGATTTGCATGAAGAAATTTATATGGAGCAACCGCCCGGCTTTGTTGCTCAGGGGGAGTCATCTGGATTGGTATGTCGTCTTCGCAAATCCCTATATGGCCTAAAACAGTCTCCTCGGGCCTGGTTTGGTAAATTCAGTGGTGTTGTTCAACAATTTGGTATGACTCGCAGTGAAGCGGATCATTCAGTGTTCTATCGCCACTCAAGTGCTGGATGTATCTACTTAATAGTGTATGTTGATGACATTGTTCTCACAGGAAGCGACTACCTTGGCATCTCTCAGATGAAACAACACATTTGTCACCATTTTCAAACCAAAGATCTTGGCAAACTCCGATACTTTTTGGGTATTGAAGTAGCACAATCCAATGATGGTATTGTCATATCTCAGAGGAAGTATGCGTTAGACATCTTGGAGGAAACAGGGTTAATGAACTGTAAGTCTGTTGAGACACCTATGGATCCTAACATCAAGCTCCTACCAAATCAGGGGGAGCCTTTCTCAGATCCTGAACGTTACAGAAGATTAGTTGGTAAATTAAACTATCTTACTGTTACGCGTCCTGACATTTCCTTCGCAGTTAGTGTGGTGAGTCAATTTCTTAACTCCCCATGTGAAGACCATTGGGATGCAGTTGTTCGCATACTGAAGTATATTAAAAGATCACCTGGAAAAGGTTTGCTATATGGTCCTAACAACGATACAAAAATCGTTTGTTATTCAGATGCTGATTGGGCTGGTTCCCCTTCTGATAGGAGGTCTACTTCTGGATATTGTGTCTCTATTGGTGGCAACCTGATATCTTGGAAAAGTAAGAAGCAAAGTGTTGTGGCTAGGTCCAGCGCAGAAGCAGAATATAGAGCTATGGCATCAGCTACTTGTGAGCTTGTATGGCTTAAACAATTACTCAGTGAATTGAAATTTGGAGATATCACTCACATGACACTTATATGTGATAATCAAGCTGCTCTTCATATTAGCGCTAACCCTGTCTTCCATGAGAGAACCAAGCACATTGAAGTTGATTGCCATTTTATTAGAGAAAAAATCATATCTGGAGATATCAAGACTGAGTTCGTTAACTCAAGCAACCAGTTGGCAGACATATTCACTAAGTCCTTGCGAGGACCTAGAATTGACTATCTTTGTAACAAGCTTGGAACATATGATTTGTATGCTCCAGCTTGAGGGGGAGTGTTAGAGATATTATATTTAGTTTATATTTATCTCTTATCTTTAGTTAGTTTGTTTATATCTCTTATTTAGTTTGTTTATATTTCTTATTTGTATTTTGGGCTTAGCCCATATTTCTTCTATTATAAATAAAAGGACCCTATGTGTATATTCAACACAAGGGAGATTTCCCCTCATCTCTTTCACTATTTCATAAAAGAAAAACTAGAGTTGGTATACTGCAACACTAATGAGCAAAAGGCCACATTTTCACCAAGGCACTTCGTCAAAACATATTCGAACAGCTTAGGGAATCACTCGGGGTTAGCTCTTTAAGCAGCTTAGATTTAAGGGGGAGTGTTAAGAGTGTAAATCAAATCTGTTAATATTTTTCCAACTGTCATTTGACAGTTCTCGTACTATGCATAAATACCCTTGTCTACCTAATGAGAAGATAATCTCGTTTTCTCTATTCTCTGTCTCGTTGCTCTGTATTCTTCTTTCGTTCTCTACATACACTAATATGTTTTGGGTTTTTTTTTCTTTTGATATTTTTTATTACAAGTTTAAGACAATTTCCTCTTTGTTAATGATAATGTCTAACCTATTTCACTTTTCATCTTTTACTTTCCCGTTCCTTTTTTCCTTTTAATGCTCCTTTGTGATGTAGTAAATTGTTGGTCTACTAAATTTTGTATTCCACTCATGCTAGTAGATTTGTTTATTCAATTCATTATGATTCTTATCAGTACAATATTTTTATAAAAGCTTGTTACATGTATTAAATATAGGTAATTGTTAGAATAGGTATTTTGTTAGACCATTATTAGTCTATGAGAGAAGAAAGAAACATAGTTAGTTGGTCTAACTGCTTGGGCAGTTAGGAGGAGCGGGGAATGGCTTATGAATTTGTATAAATAGTTGTGAATAGTTGGTCTAACTGCTTGGGCAGTTAGGAGGAGCGGGGAATGGCTTATGAATTTGTATAAATAGTTGTGAGTAGTTTGGGGTGGGGACTTTTTGCCTTTTATTGAATTGTTGATCAGGACCCATTGTCCTGAGGGGGAGAGGTTAAGCTCTCTGTGTTCTTTCTGTGATTGGAAGTGAATAAAGAAGCATTTCTCTGTCTGTGTGTGTTTTGTCTGGTAAGGAGTGAGTTTTCCTAGGTTCTTGGATAAAGAACCTATCAATTGGTCCGACCTGCCGGATCCAAAGAGAGGAAAGAATCAGTGATGGACGGACAGTCATCGGAGGAGAGGTTGGATAACCTGGAGATAACGGTGGAGGGAATTAAAGATGAAACGGCGGCGATAAGGCGTGACATTCAACAGATGATGAGGATGATGAGTGAAGGCCCGAATAAACATGGAGGGGGATCAGAAAAGGGAAGTACGTCGGGAATTGACAAGCAAGATCAGCGCGACAGTGGGGGAGTGCATCAGAATTGGAGGAAGAAGGTGGAATTACCTGGGTTTGATGGGCAAGAACCACACAGTTGGATCAATCGGGCAGAACGCTTTTTCGATATTCAAAAAGTAGCAGAGGATGATAAGGTTGAACTCGCGTATATAAGCATGGAGGGTAGTGCGAGCTACTGGTTCAAGATTTGGAAGGACAAAACCAAGAACCGGTCTTGGACGAGATTGAAGGCATCGCTGATCAATCGCTTTGGAGGTGGGTTTCGGGGGACAGTGTACGAACAGTTAGCAACTTTACGCCAAGAAGGTTCGGTGGAGGAATTCACCAGAAATTTTGAGGTATTGCTGGGGCAGACGCAAGGATTAACAGAGGAGTTGACACTAGGATTTTATTTGGCGGGGTTGAAGGAAGAGATCAAGGGCCAAGTGCGCATCCAGGCCCCCAAGGAATTGGAGGAGGCGATCAGGGTTGTGAGAGATGTGGAGGACGCGATGATACGATCGCGAGGAGGAGGGTGGAATGGCTTCAGAGTGAGTGGAGGAGGATCGCGACCCACAACTACAGTAGTTCGCGGAGAACCGGAACGACCCACCGTTAATAGGTCGGGAGGCGTGGACGGGAGTGCTACGAATCGAAACGAAGGGCCGTTGTCGGCGACGGGCAACAAAGGCGGAAATACTGGAGGAGGCGATAATCGGGGAAGACTGGTTCGCAATTTGCCCTATCTTGAGTACTTGAAAAGGCGAGAGGAGGGACGATGCTTCCGGTGCGGAGGGCCCTTCGCTCCCGGCCACCGCTGCTCGGAGAAGGGATTGAGGGTGCTCTTGTTGGCAGAAGACGAGGATGAAGGGGGTATCGAAGAAGGATCCCAGGAGAAAGATTGCATGGAACTGTCGGCGTGTTCGGCGAAAGGGATGACGTCGCCGACGACCATGAAGCTTGCGGGAAGAATCGGAGAGAAGCCAGTGCTAATCCTCATTGATAGTGGGGCCAGCCATAATTTCGTGAGTCGACGGGTGGCAGAGGAGATGAGGCTTCCGGTGACCGACACAGCGCCATACGCGGTGAGTCTCGGGGACGGACGGCGGCGGATGTCAAGAGGGCGCTGTGAGAAGATACCGATCAACATGGGGGAAGATACGGTGGTGGCCGACCTTTACGTCTTCGAACTGGGGGGAGTAGACGTGATCTTGGGGATTGCGTGGTTGGCGACGTTGGGAGAGGTGATTATCAATTGGAGGGAGATGTCTATGATATACACCATGGGAGGCAAGAAGATTAGAGTGCAGGGGGACCCAGCTCTGGCCCGACAGCTGGTGGAACCCCAGGAGCTGAAGAAGGTAGTGGATGCTGACTCATGGTTCCTTGTGTGGGAAGTGGGACAGCTGGAAAAACAGAGGAATGACACGTGTCCAGGAGAGCTCACGGGTGAACAGCAGACTGAATTGAAGGCTGTGTTACAGACCCATTGCGAGGTATTTCAGGAGCGAGAAGGCTTGCCTCCAATACGGGATTTGGAGCATCGAATTGTCCTTAAAAAGGGTGAGGATCCCGTCAACGTGAGGCCATATCGATATCCTTATTTCATGAAGGAGGAGATAGAGAAGCAAGTTGCAGATATGTTGAAGGTGGGGATTATTCGTCCCAGCAGAAGCCCATACTCCAGTCCAGTTATCTTAGTGAAAAAGAAGAATGGTAGCTGGCGATTCTGCGTCGATTATCGAGCACTTAACAAGGCAACTGTCCCCGATAAGTACCCTATCCCGGTGATAAAGGAGTTGTTGGACGAGCTGCATGGCGCCAAATACTTTTCTAAGATAGATCTGAAAGCAGGGTATCATCAAATTAGAATGGGAGAGGAAGATATTCCGAAAACGGCGTTCCGCACCCATCAGGGTCACTTCGAATTTCTGGTTATGCCTTTCGGGCTCACCAACGCCCCAGCAACTTTCCAGAACACAATGAACAACCTGCTGCAGCCCTTCTTGAGGAGATTTGTTCTAGTTTTTTTCGATGATATCCTCGTATATAGTCGGACATGGGGAGATCACCTTGAACAGTTGGGCTCGGTGTTGCGGTTACTGGGACAGCAGAAATGGGTAGCCAACCAAGGTAAATGTGAGTTTGGGAAGCAACAAATTGGCTACTTAGGACACGTAATATCTGAAAGAGGAGTGGAGATGGACAAGGAGAAGGTGCAGGCAGTTTTAGAGTGGGGAGAACCAAGGAATTTAAAGGCTCTTAGGGGGTTTCTCGGCCTCACGGGGTATTATCGCCGATTTGTGAAGGGATATGGGAGAATGGCCAAACCTCTGACGGACTTACTGAAAAAGGGGAGTTTTGAGTGGTCACCAACAGCACAGGCAGCCATGGAGAAGTTGAAAACAGCCATAACCACTGCACCAGTTCTGACTCTTCCAGATTTTACCCAAGAGTTTCAGCTGGAATGTGATGCCTCAGGAATAGGAGTGGGAGCGGTGCTCATGCAGAATAAGAAGCCTATTGCTTTTTTCAGTAGAGCTTTATCGGTGGGTTCTCTGAGTAAGTCAGTGTATGAAAAGGAACTTATGGCTTTGGTAATGGCCATTCAACACTGGAGGCCCTACTTATTGGGAAGGAGGTTTGTGGTATATACAGATCAACGTAGTTTGAAATACCTGCTAGAACAACGAATCACAACTCACAGCCAGCAGAACTGGATAGCTAAACTTATGGGTTATGATTTTGACATTATATACAAGGTGGGAAGTTCAAACAAGGTGGCTGATGCCCTCTCGAGGAAAGGGGAAGGAGTTACGGAGGATATGGAGCTGCAGGCCATCTCACGGCCTTATTGGTATGATTTCAGTGAGGTGTTGAAGGAGGTAGAAGAAGATGAAGCACTAAAGAAGGTGGTTCAGGAGCTCAAGGATGACCCAAATAGTCATATGCCCTATACTCTGGAGAATGGGCGACTCCATTATCGAGGAAGGTTGGTGCTGTCTGCTACATCTAGTTGGATTCCCAAATTATTGGCCGAATACCATGTGACCAACACAGGCGGACATTCAGGAGTGTTCAGGACGTATAGGAGGCTGGCGCAGTCCCTCTACTGGATGGGGATGAAGAAAACCGTGACAGACTTCGTTGCTGGATGCGTAATATGCCAGCAACATAAATATATGGCAGCCTCACCGCAAGGTCTGCTCCAACCTCTACCTATTCCTCAAGCAGTGTGGGAAGAGGTGAGCATCGATTTTATCGTCAAATTACCGAAATCTCAGAGTTATGATGCAATCCTGGTGGTGGTGGATAGATTGAGTAAGTATGGACATTTTATAGCATTAAAACATCCCTATTCAGCCAGAACAGTGGCGGAGGCTTTTGTTCAGGAGGTGGTTAGGCTGCATGGGATCCCGGTGTCTATTGTGAGCGACAGGGACCCCCTGTTCCGTAGTATCTTCTGGCAAGAATTGTTTAAAATGCAAGGAACACAATTAAAGATGAGTACAGCATATCATCCCGAGACTGACGGGCAAACGGAGGTTTTGAACCGCATTGTAGAGGGGTACTTGAGGTGTTTCTGCTCTGAGCAGCCTAAAAACTGGAGAATGATGTTACCTTGGGCTGAATACTGGTACAACACCAGCTACCAGGGTGCTGCAAAGTGCTCCCCATTCGAGATTGTTTATGGCAGGGCACCCCCTTCATTGAGCAGATTTATTCCGGAGGAGACAGCGGTGGAAACGGTGGCTCAGGACTTAATGACCCGGGATGAGGCTCTGCGACAATTAAAGTTCCATTTAAGCAGGGCACAGGACATGATGGTGGGCCAGGCAAATAAAAAAAGGAGGGAGGTAGACATTAAAGTGGGAGAGTGGGTCTACTTAAAAATCAGACCCCATAAGCAATCTTCGATGCCTGCAAGGTTACATCCAAAACTTGCAGCTCGGTATTATAGGCCTTTCCAGGTGATTCAACAAGTTGGGAAGGTTGCCTATCGTTTGCAATTACCTGAAACAGCCAGGATACACCCTGTGTTTCACGTTTCCCAATTAAAGAAGGCGGTGGGGGAGAAAAGGATAGAAAGGGAGCTGCCTGCAGAGTTTCAGGCTGATGGACCTAGTTATTGGCCGGTGAAAGTTTTAGAAAGGAGAACCAGACAGCAGGGTGGTGAGACAATGCACCAAGTTTTAGTGGAGTGGCATGAAGGGGGAAGAGATGGAGCAACTTGGGAAGATGTGGAAACAATGCAGGATCAATATCCCGAATTCAACCTTGGAGACAAGGTTGCTGAAGGAGGGGGGAGTAATGTTAGACCATTTGTTAGTCTATGAGAGAAGAAAGAAACATAGTTAATTGGTCTAACTGCATGGGCAGTTAGGAGGAGCGGGGAATGGCTTATGAATTTGTATAAATAGTTGTGAGTAGTTGGTCTAACTGCTTGGGCAGTTAGGAGGAGCGGGGAATGGCTTATGAATTTGTATAAATAGTTGTGAGTAGTTTGGGGTGGGGGGACTTTTTGCCTTTTATTGAATTGTTGATCAGGACCCATTGTCCTGAGGGGGAGAGGTTAAGCTCTCTGTGTTCTTTCTGTGATTGGAAGTGAATAAAGAAGCATTTCTCTGTCTGTGTGTGTTTTGTCTGGTAAGGAGTGAGTTTTCCTAGGTTCTTGGATAAAGAACCTATCATATTTAATGCAGATTGTTAGCAATTGTATTGGAAAAGTTCTGTATGCTATACCTATGAGCTGTTAGTATTAATTACCTAGATATTCCTAATGTAATTTCCTTCTATAAATAACAAAGATCAGCTGAGAGATAATCAATCTCTTAAAGCACTTTTTCTCATATTTTCAATCTTAAGTTGGTATTAGAGTAGGTCAATCCCACCCTACTAGTTTTGCATCTGTCCATTATGGTCCACCATTATCCTCCACTGCTGCCATCAGTTGTCCACTGTCGGCCACCTTTTTGTCACCGGAACAAGTCCGCATCTTCTCCACATGGCTCATTGAACCTCCTTCTCTTTGTTTTCGACCCTGGTTTCTTCAGTTTCTAATAGGGTCTTAAAGTTTATGTCAGGAAAAAAGGGGAAAAGGGGGCAAAAACAGGACATAAAATAGAATGGAGGGGGAAGTTGTTTAGGCTGTTACGGTTGGAGGTTGTTTTAGGAACTAGCTATATAGGGGGGAATAAGTGTCTTTTAAGGGACACGTTGTATTGTTTGTAGTTGAGACAGGATCTTTGCATCCTGTGGGGAGGAAGACAGGCTTTATTGAATGTGTTTGTACATTGTTGTGTTGTCAGAAATAAAGAAACAGTTATTCTTTTGTGAGTTTCGTTTTCCAGTCTCATACCAGGATAGTGTTGGGGGTTTCTTGCTCTCAAGAAACCTAGCAGTTTCAGCTTTGGTTGAGAGGCTCCTTTCTCCTCTCTCTCTCCCATACTCTTCCACCATTGTTTGTCATCTTTTATAATTGGCACAAACTATGAAGTGTAGATTGTTGCTGTAATTTTGATTTTTGGTAAATTCCTCCTTCAACATGTCTTCCTTTTCTCAAAGTCGATACAAATGTCCTCAATGTCCCTTTTGTAGGAGAATTGACCCTTCTGATAGACTCTTATCAAAGTTAAGTAATCTTTCATACTCGAAACTAAAGCTATCATGCAATTCATTTTGAACCCTAATTTGAGTCGTTGCTTTACCCTTCCATTTTGGTGTTGGAGATGGAGTTGTACCTAGACCTTTCTTAGAAGCACGGGAAGATCCAATAACAATATCACCAGTTGATGGTTTCTTTCTTTTATTGGTGGCTTGTCTCCTTGTCTAAACTCTTGGTCTTCCAATACCTAAATCTTCATAAACAATTGCCCAATTAAGAGCGGGTTCATCATCAAAAACCAACTCATCTCCCCCTCTTCATTATTGTTATCATTATCAACTTCTCCCACTAACCACTCATTACAAGCATGTCTTTTCAGTACTTTATCAAAAGTAAGTTATACAAACTTTGGCACAACTTTTGATAGAGAGAACATTTCGTGAATGTCTTCTTTGTCTCTAACATCCACTTTTGATTCTTATATGATGGGGCAGGTGGATACTTGACATAGGAAATATGCACAGAGTAGAGTAGATATGCATGCAGACAAATATATCCTTTTTCTTATCACTTTTGTTGTTTTTGAATGTTGTGCATTTATGATATTTAATGCACGCTCAGAACAACTATAAGCATTTCAAATTTTCATTGCTCAAGTAGCATTTGATCGTTTAAGCATTCTAGAGAAGATACCTAGCAGTTAATGAGAGTTTCATCGTTGGATGAAAACTTTGTTTAGCATAAGGTATCGTTTAGCCTATGAAAGGCTTTTCCTAACAATGCCTTGTTTGATTCAAGAGCGTGTAGAGAGATATTTTTCAACATGTTTTTAGGACAATGTTTGTACCTTTTAACATGTTTACCAAAAACATCATTTTATAAATCATAGTGAGAATTTGTAGCTTTGTTTAGCAAAGTATAGCACGAGTGCATTTAGCAATACTCTCATTGACGCATTGAGCAGGGAAAATGTTTAGTAGTGCATCTATTCATGTATTAGCACGTTTACTAAAGTTTTTCTCAAGGTATTTAGATTTCACAAAGCTTTTTTATAAACCGCTTATCTTTTAACTATATTACTTTTCCAAAGATAACACTCTGTCATATGCTCATTTCATTTATTGTTGTTTGTTAAACTTCAAAAAATATGAGGATGTTTAGATAGTTCAGTCTTATAGACGATTTTGTCTTAACAGACAAGAAATTATATTTAACTGCTTGTCTAGTATTGTTGTGTTAGTAACAAATAAAGTCATAAAGATTCGTAAGAGATGAGGAAAGTATTTCATGTGTAGACTTATCCATTGTTTATGAGGCTATAAGTAATTACACTTTTATCCTTTTTATTGCCTCTCACTTAGTTGTTTCTACAAATTATATTATTAACATTACAACATCATGTTGAATTAAAATCCATAAAAATCCATTGTAGTGATATACTGAGATCTATGACATTGATTATGGTGATAAGTTTTCCCCAGCCAAAATGATTATTGTGTCTCTTCTTTGGCATGTCAGCTATGCATCATTGGCCTCTCCATCAATTAGATATGAAAAATGTTTTTCTTCATGGTGATCTAGAAGAGGAGATTTATATGAAACAACCTCTTGATTTTGTTGCTTAGGGGGAATTTGGCTTGGTTTGCAAGTTATATAGTTTTTATGATCTCAAGCAATCTCATCATGTTTGGTTTGAAAAATACAGTCACATTGTTCAAACATTTGGAATGAAACGCAATGACACAGATCATTCTGTTTTTTATTGTCATACCTCACCTGCAAAATGTGTTTATTTAATGACAGTTATTATAGGAAATTTTCCTACTAGAATCTCATAGCTAAAGGAACACTTATTAATCACTATTAGACCAAAGATCTTGGAAATCTCAAATACTTTCTAGACATTCAAGTGGCTCAATCGTAGTTTTTCTAAGGAAATATGCTTTAGATATCTTGGAAGAAAGAGGCATGACTAACTAGAGACTAGTAGATAGCCCTGTGGATCCAAATCAAAAATTAATGGCAGATCAAGGTAAACCTCTCTCTAATCTAGAGAGATATAGAATACTTGTTGGGAAACTTATTTATCTCACAATTACTAGACCTAATCTATCTTTTGTAGTTGGTGTTGTTAGTCAGTTCATGCAAAATCCTTGAATTGATTATTGGAATGTTATCATTCACATCTTAAGATACCTCAAAAAGGCTCCAGTGCAAGGTTTGCTATATGAAGATAAAGGGAATACCCAAATTTCTTGGTATTGTGATGCTTGATTGGGTAGGATCTTCTATGGATAGATGCTCCACTACAAGGTATATGTTCTCATTGGAAGAAACATTATTTCTCAGAAAAGCAAAAAAAAATTGTATTTGCTCGATCTAATGTTGAGCATGAATATAGGACAATGGTGACTCACTTGTGAACATATAAGGGTGAAACAATTTCTTCAAAAATTAAAACTCTGAAATTCAACAAATGAAGATGTATTGTGATAATCAAGTTGTCATCCACGTTGCTTCTAATTTAGTGTTCGATGAGAGGACTAAACACAGAACTTGACTTTCATTTTATTCAAGGAAACTTGTTGGCCAATGAAATTTGTACCGAGTTTGTTAGATCCAATGATTGTAAAAAAACTCCTCAAGGGTACCTCAAATAAATTTATTTGTTCCAAGCTTAGTACACATAATTTATATGCTCCAGCTTAAAGAGGAGTATTAGGATATGTATTAAATATATGTAATTGTTAGAATAGGTATATAATCTAAGTAGTTAGCAGTTGTATTGGAAAAATTTTGTATGTTGTACCAAAACTATTAGCACTAATTACATAGATATTTCTAATGTAATTTTCTTCTATAAATAACACATAAGTTGAGTGATAATCAGTCTCTTTAAGCTGTTTTTTTCTCTTATTTTCAGCCTTAAGTAAGCTTTTTATAATAGTATGAGTGGTAGAGGGAGAGAATCAATTAGTTACTTGAATATAGTAGAGAATATGATTTTCAAAAAAGATTTCTGTGGTTCCAAATTCTCATTTTATATACGATAACCTTCGAAATCGGTACTTCTAAGCATTATTGAGTTATTAATATATTTTACTCATTGTATAGTGTTTCTTACAAAAACAAGCATAACTACTATTTCCTGTCTTTTCTTAGTCATATTTAATGGCATATTATATTTGTATGATTTTTTTTATTCATAGACCGTGCTAGAGAACTTGCTGATGCAATTGGAGGAGATGCTTTAGCTCTTACTGATTTAGATAGTTACCATCCCGAGGATGGTATGATTCTTGCAAATACAACATCAATTGGAATGCAACCAAAAGTTGATGAGACGCCTATTTCTAAGGTTCGCTCCTTCGATATGGATTTGTCATACCAGTTAAGACCTTGATATATTGTTGGTGAAGCTTTTAATTTGATGTTATTGCCAATCATATCTACTTCCATTTCCTGATGAAATATGATTGTTGGTGAATGAAAATGTTTATTTCATTACTTGATTTCACTGAAATCGTGTTATATTACCATTGCATAATTCCTACTTAATGGAAAGTTGGTAGGGAATCAATATGATTAGTTGGTTATGCCTAAATGGTTCTTAAGTCTTTTCTATCACTTCGGCCTTTTGGCTTGACATATTCATGCACTCTGAGGAGTGAGAGAGTTGAGTTTTACTTGAACAAAATGACAAACCTATCCAACAAAAATAGTCTCATGCTTGTACAAAGGCACGAAATTTTATCATATACCATGAGCAAGTTGAAATTGAAATCCAGAGAACCAGTAATTCCTTCTTTTTTGCAGAACGCTTTGAAATATTATTCCCTGGTTTTCGATGCTGTATACACGCCCAAAATTACTAGACTCTTGAAAGAAGCAGAAGAATCAGGAGCCACTATTGTAACAGGATTGGAGATGTTTATGGGGCAAGCATATGGACAATATGAGAATTTCACTGGATTGCCAGGTAAGCTGAATGTTTAAGTTTAGTGAACTAAGTTTCATGTAATATTTTTTACCTTAGCTCCCTTGTCTATTCCTCAATTGATCCAATTCATTTACCCTTTTATTTGTTTGATTCTATTTTGAATTTGCAGCACCGAGGGAGCTCTTCAGAAAGATTATGGAAAATTATTAATGAGGTTTGCACAAGACATAACCTCTATGCGACTTGTTTTTTCACGTATTGAAAGTTCTTATTTTGCCAATTTATTATTCCATCCATGATTCAATTTAGGATAGTAATTCTAATTGTCGTATTGACATGTTGCAATCTCCATTTTCTATTTCATACTTCCTACCTGCTTTTATTTTATTTTATTTATTTATTTTTGGTCAGTTTTCACTGAGCAACGGAACGGTTTGAGACAGGCTTAGAAGAGAGGCTTCCATTCGTGTATCTAAACTGGACTTTATTCGGTACAGTAAATTCAATAACAACCCTAAAATGCTGAGTTCTGTTTTATTTTTTATTTTTTGGTCAAAATTAGGTTAAGGATCTAACAAGTACCATGAAACCAAATTTAGCTATGTTGTAATTAATGGAAATTTTTTGTCCGAGTACAATAAGAAGTATTTATATATCAGATTAGATTATTTGTAATAAATAGATAAATTGATGAAACATAAAATTTCCAATATTAAAATTTATAAAGGTGCTAGACGAACTACTTTATTAAACAGAAATGTAATAAAAATAAGATAATGTATGGAATATAAATAGATGACAGCAATCAAAAAGATTCAATAAGTTGGTTATATGCTCATAAATATTTGAAAAAAGTAAAATTAAACATGGAAGTTATTTGTAAATATATTTGAAAAGAATACAAGCGGCCTTCAATAATTGTGTAGTGTGGAATTTATTTTTTCTTAGACAATTGCCTGATCAGTTTGTCCACATACATTATACATTATTTCTTATTAATAATTTGAACCAATTGCTTCTTGCACCCAATCAGCAGACCATCACATTTTACGTTTAATTAGTCATTTAGTTCCAATTTTGTTTGAAAATTTTAAGCAAATTTTTATTTTTATTTTTATTTCAATTAAATTTTTATTAATAATATATCAAGGTTAATAATATATTAATGATGTTTAAACTACACATACCATATTATACTTCTTTTTTGTTTATATATATATTTTTTATTTTTTTTTATTTTATCTTGTAAATTTTTTGTTATCTATATGTTAGATCTATGTGTTAGTGTAAGTATGATGTATTATTGTCATGTATATTCAATTCAATCCGATATTTTTTTTTTTTAATTTAATTCAGTTTCAATATTTTTAAAATAAAGAAATATTTTTTTAAAATTGAAATCAAATTTATTATTTATATTAATGTTATAGTATTTATATAAAAATTAACTATTTTATTAAATATTTTTTTAATTATTTTTAAACCAACTATATTGAAATTATTGAATTTTATTTAAATAAATTACTATTAATCTTATAAAAAATATGAATTAATATATATATATATATATATATATATATATATATATATATATATATAACTTGAATTAAATAGATACAATAATATCCGACAATAATACTAATATGTGAGCCTATCATTGATATTATTTCTATCATATTTAAATAATACTAATAAAAAAAACCAAATTAAATATTTTTTTAGACTTAATTGAAAGTAAAAGCAAAATGAGAAATGAGAAGTTTCTTTAAATTAAGTTTCTTTAAAATTTCACTTTTATCCTTGATTGTTTTTTGAGAAATGAGAAATGGATTTCTAGATTTTTATTTCTGAAACAGTAAAATATTATTTGGAAAAAATTAATTGGAAAGGTAACCGTACATAAGATTTTTGGAAAATGAATTCCATACTGCATTATGGAATTTTTATTTCTGAATAGATATGCTGTGAGTTCCAGAAAATGAAATTTGGAAGTAGGGATATACTTTTGGGAAAAGACATTGGAGAAGTGTGGATTAATCCTTTAAATATCCATTCTTCAAATTGTATTGCAACTTGTGAATCTCTTATTTCCGGATGTCAGTCTCAACCCAATGCAGAAAAGTCTATCTCAATTAAATCTGAATTTACAGAAAGGATGAAGCTTTCTGCTGTGATACATGAAAAGCTTAGTGAGATGCAAATGGATAACAATAATGCTAATGATAAAACACCCAGTGCTGAATCTGCCATAAAGAACCTCCTAATTTAGCTATGCCTTAAAATATAAAAATTGAGAAAGAAACTGGACTGAAAAACTATAGGTTCAAATAATCTAAATATTTGAAACAAATACATATAAACACATTTAGATGAAAGTCCAATTTCTAGTCATTGTTATAACTTCTTATTAAGTTTCTAGTTTTTGAATTTTTGCTCATAAAAACACCATGATGATATATTCTAGAGTGAAGAATGGGTTCAATGACCAAAGCACACAACAATATCTAACTTTTAGAACTTCAAAATTATCACAAAACTTAAACGTTGGAGTAGTTTGTTAGGGAAATCACGGCACCTGTCCATACACATTTGAAACCAGTTTAAATAATTTAAAAAAATAGACTACATTTAAGGAAAATGTTCACTCCTAATTAAAGAATTAAGGAAGAAGATATGACCATAAAATTCACAGGCCATCACTATCTCATAACTACTCTGTCTCTCAAAAATGTGTAAATGTCAATTCTTCCACTTATTCATTATCCAACCATCAAACATAATAAGAAACCAAATATATGAATCCTGGTGATAATTCCTCTGATAATTAGTATTATTTTCCATGTTTCATAATATATTAAGTCTCATATCATAAGCTCTTAACTCTAATGAATAAACCATATATCTATTATAGGTCACAATTAAACGAGTTTTCTCAAAGTAAGTAGTTATGTGCACAAAATAAATGAGAAAACATTAAACTAGATAATTTTATCAAAATGAAAGTACTTACAATGATTGACATATCATGGAACCAAGTCCTATTCGCGTTACATGATCCTCAAAATTCATTGGTAGCATGCATTTAGTTAAAGAATCAACAATCATCAACTAAGTGCTAACATACTCAATGACCACTTTCTTTTCTTTAACACATTTTTTATAACTAGATATTTAATATCGATGTCCTTACTTTCACTTCCACTTTTATTATTCTTAGCCATAAAAGTAGTAGCATAGTTATCACATTACAACTTCGACGACCTAGCAATTGAGTCCACAACTCTAAACCCAAATCTAAAACTCTTCAACCATAGTGAAGTAGCCTCAAAACAAGAAACGAACTCAACCTTCATAGTATAAGTAGCACTCAAGGTTTGCTTTTTGCTATTCAAAGATAAAACTCCACAAGCTAGCATGAAAACATAGCTAGATGTAGACTTTTTAGTATCAACACAACCAACGAAGTTTGAATCAGAGTAGCCTATCACTTCCAAACTATCAATTCATATATACACGAGCATTATGTCATTACTTTCTTTGTAGCTTTCCAATGATCAACATCTGGATTACTCTGATATATTCCCAAAACTCGAACTGCATATGCAATATCAGGTCTAGTACAAACTTGAGCATACATAAGACTTCCAACAGTTGAAGCATATGGAATATTTTTCATTTGTTTCTGCTCAAGATCATTTATCAGGCATTGACTTAATTCAAGTTTGTCACCCTTTACAATGGCAGCTACACTTGGTGAACAATTTTTCATGTTAAACCTCTCTAAAACTTTGTTGGTATAGGTCTCTTAAGACAAACCCAAAATACCTCGAGATTTTTCTCTATGGATCTTAATGCCTATGACATAAGATGTCACACCTATATTCTTCATATCAAAGTTCTTTGAGAGAATTTGTTTCACCTCATATAATGTACCTTTGTCATTGGTTGCAAGCAAAATGTCATCGACATATAAAACAAGAAAGAAAATTTTGCTCATACTAACCTTTTGGTGTATACAATGATCCATGATGTTTTCTTCAAAACTAAATGAAAAGATAATTTCATGAAATTTTAATACCATTGGCGTGAATCCTGTTTTAATCCATAGATGGACTTATTAAGCTTACATGTCAAGAACTCAGTATTTCTAGAGAAAAATCTTTCAAGTTGTTTCATATAAACCTCTTCTTCTAGATCATCATTAAGGAATGTTGTTTTCACATCCATTTGATGTAACTCAAAATCAAAATGAGTTACTAATGTCATGATTATTTGTAAAAAATCCTTCATTAAGAATACAGATAGTCATTGAACTAATACTCTCAACTCAGAAATAAGAACATGATATTTTGAGCTAAAACATTTTTCCTATAGCGAACTATGCTTTGCCTATTTTCTTTTTCTACATATAGAAGGGGATAAAGATGGTTTGCAATTTCACATAAATTATTGGAAATATACGTTGCAAACAAGAAGACACACCAACTACGTTGAAGAAAAGTGAAAAATCTCACATGGAAGAAACTGAATTTTACCTTTTATCATCCTTGGACCAACCCCATTTCTTCAAGATGTTGACTTTGGTATCCCAAAAGGGTTTCGAAAAATCCTTTTAGCTTGAAGCACCAGAGCAAAACTCAGTTTTCAAAGGGTCAAACCCTAACAACTTCACTTCCTCAATAGTGGGTCTTAGGTTGAAGCACGGAACCGAAGGCCAAGAGCAGAACAAGTAGTTAATTCTAGTGTGCATTACTTCGGTGTCGAACAACCTTTTAGCGTTGCCACATTAAATGGGTTGATATTGACACATAATAAAAAAACTGGACAGGTCATTCACTGTTGGCTAAGTTGGACATTACGTCGTTAGCGTCGTAAGTAAAAAGGACCAACTTGAACCATATTTTACAAAATATGGGACAACTATAGACATATGAAAAAAGATAGGACTACTTTAAACAAACCTAGAAACCAAAATAGATATTAAACCTTACATCATATAAGAATATATTTTTAACATTGAATAATCATATGCTTTTCTTTGGCATGTAGTTAACAACACTAAATTCGTATACATTACTTAATATTGAATAGCATTAAATATTATTATTATTTATTACTTAACAAAATTTAGTACTGGAGATGAAAAAATCATCAGTCCATATTTTTACTCACTTCACTATAACATGTCAAAAATAAGATTGGTTAAATTAGTCTATCATGTTAAAATAATTTGAAAATATTTATCTATTTCATTATTTTTTATTTGTTTCTCAATTTTTTAATTAATATATATATATATATATATATATATATATATATATATATATATATTGTGTTTTGGTTATCATATCGAGATTATAAGTTTTTTAAGTTCTGTTCGTCTGTGTCATCGTGTGTCCTTTACTAAAAGGTTGCTTGTACAAATACTTTAATATCAAAATTAGTAAAGATTCGACAAACTCAACAATAAATACATAATATAACCAACCTACCACAATATCTCAAACATGTATTTATAGATTTTAAAATAGACTTTTGAATTAGCATCGATCTAATTACGGTCCAACAGTTAATAATGTTGTTTTGTCTTAAGTTAATCATCACTCATATTGTTTAAAGATAACTGCTCGGTTTAACTAACAAATCTCTAAATACTTCAATGTTCCAGACAATATGAACCGTTTGTAATAGAAGGTTTAAAGAATAATTCTGATATATTATTTCAAGGAACAGAGTAACATATATATAGGATCCTATAATCCTTCATCTATTAAAGGAAAAATATGTGCACAAATCTGCACAAATTATAATAATATCTAAAATATAACTAACATAATATTTGATTGCCTAATATCCTTAAATAGAATATTTGACATATCTTAACACCCCCACTCAAGTTGGTGCATGGATATCACACATTCCCAACTTGAATAGAGACTCATTAAACAATCTTCTTGACACTCCTTTGGTGAGAATCAGCCAACTGTAACTCTGATCTTACAAAAGGAAAGGAAATTATTCCAGCTTCAATCTTCTCTTTGATGAAATGTCTACCAATTTCCACATGCTTTGTTCTATCATGTTGAACAGGATTATGAGCAATTGCAATAGCCGAAATATTGTCACAGTACAAACTCATAGCTTCATTTGGTTTAAATCCCAAATCTGATAGCACATTTTTAATCCACAAAAGTTCAGATACACCTAGTGTCATGCCTCTGAATTCTGCTTCAGCACTAGATCTTGCTACTACAGGTTGTTTTTTACTCCTCCAAGTTACAAGATTCCCTCCTACAAAAGTAAAGTATCCAGAGGTAGATCTTTTATCATCTTTTGAACCTGCCCAATCTGCATCACTGTACCCTTCTACCTTTAAGTTTCCATTATTTGAGAACAAAATTCCTTTTCCAGGAGCAGACTTAAAATATCTCAAAATTCTTTCAACAGCATCCATATGAACCTTTCGTGGGTGATGCATAAATTGACTAACAACATTTACTACATAGGTGATATCTGGACGTGTATGGCACAAATAAATTAATTTTCCTACCAGCCTTTGGTATCTTCCTCTATCTATGCTTGCTGAATTTGAGCATTGAAAGAGTTTATGATTTTGTTCAATTGGTGTATCAGTTGGTTTACTCCCAAGCAGTCCAGTTTCTGATAGTAAATCAATAGTATATTTCCTTTGGCATAGAAAAATACCATGTTTTGATCTAGCTACTTCAATACCCAAAAAATATTTGAGGTTTCCAAGTTGTTTCATCTCAAATTCAGATGCAAGGTATTGTTGTAAACTAGAAATCTCATCTTGGTCATTTCCTGTAACAATCATGTCATCTACATATATAATTAAAGCTGTAATCTTTCCTTTTCCTCTCTTAAAAAACAAGGTGTGATCAAAGTTACTTGCTCTATAGCCAAAAGCCTTCATAGACTTGGTAAACCTTCCAAACCATGCTCTTGGGGATTGTTTTAATCCATATAGAGCCTTCTTTAATTTGCAAACCTTCATTCCATTTGAATCTGTCATGCCTGGTGGAGAATCCATATAAATTTCTTCTGAAATTTCTCCATGTAGGAAAGCATTTTTCACATCAAATTGTAGAATAGGCCAATCTTGGTTTGTAGCTAGCGACAAAAGTATCCTCACAGTATTGAGCTTGGCTACCGGTGCGAACGTCTCTTGGTAATCTACACCATAAGATTGAGTGTAACCTTTAGCCACAAGTCGTGCTTTATACCTCTCAATAGTTCCATCAGCTTTATGCTTAATTGTAAAGACCCATTTGCAGCCCACAGTTTTCTTCCCTCTTGGTAAGGACACAAGATCCCAAGTGTTGTTTTTTTCTAAAGCCACCATCTCCTCAACCATTGCTTCGGTCCATCTAGGATCTGCCAAAGCTTCCTGTACATTACTAGGAATATAAATTGAAGATAATTGAGATACAAATGATGCATATGATTGAGATAACCTGTGAGATGACACATATTTACTAATGGGATATTTAACTTTGGCTTGGAGGTCTGGTTCATATTTAGCTGGAGGTTGACCACGGTTAGAACGAGGAGGAAGATTATATTGAACAGTAGTAAACTCAGTGTTTGGTATGCTGGTGGTTTCAGGCAGACAAGAATCAATTTCATCTAAATTAGTATTATCAAATATAGGATCAGAAGGTACCTCTGAAGAGTCAAGCTGAACCTGTGGAGAAGATTGAGCCAATTGGTTATGATCAGAAGACACCGTATTATCCAGAAAAGAAGTGTCCATATTTAGGATTGGCTCACTTGCTGCAGAACGATCCTCACAAGATAACATATCTTCATAATCAAACATACTAACATCATGATTGTACATTTCACTTTCATTGCCTCCCTGAAGTGGAGAATCAACATAAAAAAATTCATGCTCATTAAATGTCACATCCATAGAAATATAAAATTTCTTTGATTGTGGGTGGTAAGCACAATAACCTTTTTGAGTTGTTCCATACCCAACAAAAACACATTTGATCGCTCGTTCTTCGAGCTTTGTACGTTGATATGGGTGTAAGTGAACATATATAACACATCCAAAAATATGAGGTGGTAAATAAACTATGGGAGGAAGGATACAATGATCAGACAACACATCATAAGGCCTTCGAAAGTTAAGCACACTAGAAGGGGTTCGATTAATTAAATAAACGGTAGAGCTCACGGCCTCACCCCATAAATGAGATGGGACATTACCATCTATCAAAAGTGATCTTGTCACCTCTAATATATGTCTATTTTTCCTCTCACCCACTCCATTTTGTTGTGGTGAATAAGGACATGTAGTTTGATGCAAGATGCCTTTAGAGTTCATGAACTCTATTAATTCAGTCTTAAAATATTCCCCTCGATTGTCTGATCGAATAACCTTAATAAATGTGTTAAATTATGTAGCAATCAAATGATAGAATGAACGAACCACATCACACACATCACTTTTATGTTTAAGCAAATATACCCAGGTTACCCGAGTACAATCATCAACAAAACTGATAAACCATTTTTTTCCATTATGTGTAGATTGCGGGGCAGGGCCCCAAACATCTGTATGAATTAATGAAAAAGGAAAATCAGTTTTGTTATTGCTTAGAGGAAACACAACACGATGATTTCTTGCCAAAACACAAGTTTCACAAAAAAATCAGAAATATTGCATTTACGAAATAATGATGGAAATAATTTTTTTAAATAACCAAAAGAGGGATGTCCCAACCTTTTATGCCACAACCAAATTTCTTTTTTGTTTTTATCTTGTATGTGATCATTCCCAAGACAAGCCAATCCTTTTATATGGTTTTGTTGTGAGACATTTTCCAGATAATACAGTCATTCACTCTCTCTACCACTGGCAATCTTCTCCTTGGAATGGATGTTCTGAAAAAGACAATGGGTTGGGTAAAACAAGGCAACACAAGAATGTGATTTGGTTAACTTGCTGACGGAGATAAGATTACAATTTAATGTAGGAACAAATAAAACATCAGGAATCGATAAGGAGGGTGAGAGGGATATAGTACCTATACCTTCAATAGGAGATGAGACCCCATTGGCATTAATAATAACACTTTTAGCTTTTAGAACAATTAGAGGAAAAACTAGTAAATATATGAGGATCACAAGTCATATGATCAGTAGCAAATGAATCAATTATCCATTCACTACCCTTAGTAACAACAGAAAGATTAAGAGCAGAGTTAAATAGACCTGACTTGGTCACAAATCCGGCAGCAGTAGAAATATAACTCTTGGAAGCAGCGAAAGTTTCAGAATCATGTTTCTCCGATTGATTGTCATCGAAAGAAGCCATCAGAAATATTCAATGAAAAAAAACACTGATTCCTAAACTGTAGAGGATATCAGTGTTTGGTTCTGATACCATAATAGAAGGTTTAAAGAATAATTCTGATATATTATTTCAAGGAACAAAGTAACATATATATACATACAAGGATCCTATAATCCTTCATCTATTAAAGGAAAAATATGTGCACAAATCTGCACAAATTATAATAATATCTAAAATATAACTAACATAATATTTGATTGTCTAATATCCTTAAATAGAATATTTGACATATCTTAAAAGTTTCATCGAAGATTAACTATACAACTGTGCGGTACAATATCAAAATCATATTTAATTATATAAATATATGTTAAGATTTTAATTGATCGACTAATATTTGTAATAGAATAAATTAAAATAATAACATATTATATATCAAATTATTCTGTTATAATTAATAATTAAAATTTAACTTATAAGTATCTATAATTTAATATTTTCTATTTTAATATAGAAAAACTAATATTATTATATTATTTTTTATTTTAATTTTTAATTTTAAAAAATATGGTCAATGGATCAATATGTTCCTTCCCGTCTCACTTGTAACGTGCCATTTGACTAATTAAGCAAGACGAATCAAAATAAATTGACAAATTAAAAGTTTCAACCCAATTTACTACATTTTAATGAATTGACATATCAATTGGATCACCTGCCCCAAAATTTTATTCTTTATTTTTACATTTTTTATTTTAGATCAAATATATAAACTGAAAGTGAGAGAGAAAAAATTTAAGAATTTAAGTGCTACAAAAATTCTATTAAAACCAATTGGAAAAAGGTTCATTTTTAAAACGTAAATTGTAATTCACTCATGCTTTGTAATTTTATTTTTAAATAGATTAAAAGATAAGAAAATTATAATTTAAAAAAGGTACTGAAAATTAAACAAACTTCTTTTCCTTCAAGAAATTCAGAGTGCAGATGTGACTGTCACGTGCAGGCTCAATAATAAATGCAATGCAGACAATTTAAGACAGAATGGTCGCGGGCACCGGTAAAAGCCGGTGCAGGAACTGTCCCACTTGAGGAAGGAATCCAATGATAATGGCAAGAAGAAAACGGTAGCCGGTTTGAAATCTCCCGCGTTTTCAGGTTCAATAATACGTTGTTCGGTCGGCTTAGCTGTCGTTTTGATCCATTTTCTGTGCACTATGGCCTAAAGACGTCACTGTCTTTCTTACAATTATTGTTTTATTTTCAAATTAATTATTATTTCTAATTTTTTGTCTTCTCTTTATTCTTCGAATTTCAATTTTCCGCCACTCTAACAATGTTACCTGCTGATGTGACCTTTTTTACATTTAATATTTCATAATATTTATTAATTTTCTTTTCGTTTATATAAAAATTAAATTTATATATGTATTAATAAATTTATTAATCTTCTATTTTACTTAATATAAATTTATTAAGTCCGTTGAACTTTAAAACATGGTATCAAGTTGCATAGTGGTGGTCCCACATCTTGCATTATAATTTTCTCATTTCTCATTATTTCTTACTTTTTCCCGCCATTTTTGACCCTTTTTTGTAACAAGTTGACCATTCCTTTATTTCATCCACTATAGCATGTTTGGCCCTAAACTCACTTGAAATTAATGTAACGTTTCTCATAAAAGGAATTTTCAGTTTATGTAATCTTTTCATGAAACGGTTTTAGTTGGACTTCATCATTTTTGTGTTTATATTTATTACAATATTTTTAGAAATGGACTTAAATTAAGAATCCAATCTGATATGTGTGATTTGACTATTATTAAATTATTCTTCTAATGCCTCTCTAGATTATGTATCCTAAAAAACTAATTTGACTTATATAATTGGATATGATTCAATATGTTTCAAACTAACTTCATATAAATTAAAGATTTCAATCTACAAGATTTAAATGGAATTTTTATGCCTAATGTTTATAACACTAATTATTTATTTGAAATATATGAAATTTAGGATTTAGGGTGTATTCAATTATTATCTCCATTACTTGAGTCAAGGTTAAGATTGAGAGTAATTTTTATACATATTTTCTTTTGTTTTTTTAAATATTTTTTTAAAATAAAATCTTGAAAGAGTTCTAGATTTAAAAAAATATATTTTGATATATGATAATTAGTTTAAATAATATTATTTCAGAGAATTTGAGTTTGAAAGATAACTTCATAAAGTCCAAGATAATTAAAGATAAAGATGGTGAAGAGATCTAAATTATAATTTTTCTCTAAACACTCTTATTAGATAACTTGTTCTTGAAAGATAGTAACCCAAAAAAATTTAAGTATGAAGAAGTAATAATTACTATTTTTTTATTTTTTATTTCATATATTATATAAATAATAATAATAATTTAGTAAAATAAAATGACATTTAATATCAATGGGATATGATCATAGTTTTAAAAATAATATATCGTGATTAATTTCTAAATGAAACGGATTGGCTTCATTTTTACGTATATAAACTCAAATAAAATGAATTGGTTTAAATGATATCAGATTCGTGAATGATTAATTACGTGATTTTAAGTATATAGATTTGCATAGCAAATATTTGAAAGAGTTTAATCACTTCCATTCGGTTTATATTTCAAGAAAACAAAGAGTTTACTTTGAAAATTAATGTAAAAAATAGATAATATTAGTGATATATTTTTATCGAACAGGTAGTCGCTTGGCAGGTCTCAATCCAATGTAGACTTGTTTGAGTGAAACATGCATTTGCTGAATAAAAATATATATTTATAAATTTGTAAACCTTGTTTGAGTGAAACATGCATTTGCTGAATAAAAATATATATTTATAAATTTGTAAACCTAATCTCAAACTCATAAATATGTGGGTTTATTAGTCATGAATTTTCTAGAATGTAAATGTAGTGATTCATATGATGAGAATAATGTGTAGTGATTCATATGATGAGAATAATGTGTGTGTGTGTGTGTGTGTGTGTGTGTGTGTGTGTGTGTGTGTGTGTGTGTGTGTGTGTGTGTGTGTGTGTGTGTGTGTGTGTGTGTGTGTGTGTGTGTGTGTGTGTGTGTGTGTGTGTGTGTGTGTGTGTGTGTGTGTGTGTGTGTGTGTGTGTGTGTGTGTGTGTGTGTGTGTGTGTGTGTGTGTGTGTGTGTGTGTGTGTGTGTGTGTGTGTGTGTGTGTGTGTGTGTGTGTGTGTGTGTGTGTGTGTGTGTGTGTGTGTGTGTGTGTGTGTGTGTGTGTGTGTGTGTGTGTGTGTGTGTGTGTGTGTGTGTGTGTGTGTGTGTGTGTGTGTGTGTGTGTGTGTGTGTGTGTGTGTGTGTGTGTGTGTGTGTGTGTGTGTGTGTGTGTGTGTGTGTGTGTGTGTGTGTGTGTGTGTGTGTGTGTGTGTGTGTGTGGTAATAATGTAGAAAAATGAAAAACAGGCGTACGCAAGTTAGCAAACCCCTATATATATATATATATATATATATATATATATATATATATATATATATATATATATATATATATAAGGATCCTATAATTCTTTATCTATTAAAGGAATGACAGGTACACAAATATGTTGAAATTATAATAATATCTAAATTATAGCTAACACAATATTTGATTGTCTAATATCTGTTAATAGAATATTTGACATATCTTAACAACTAGTATTGGACTCATATATAAGATTAATTAGTTGTTAGAGTCTAATGAAGTTTTATATCTAGTGTTTGGTATAAAACAAAATCATATATAGTATATATTAGAAATTTACCTATCACATTCTTTTATCATAATATAGTCTGACTATGGTATAACTATAGCTCTTAAGAGATAGGGTTGAGTGAGTGAATGATGATTGGTGCAAGATCTCTAATTTTATTCAATGTGTGTGTTCTGCAGATATTTTATTCAATATGTGTGTTCTCTAGAGGTAGAGTCGAATGTCTAGTTGTATATAAATGAGCCATGAGGGTTGTGTGTGTGATGCTTTAGACATTTCTTGTTCTTGAGTATGACGTGTGAATTGTGAAAGAATGAGTTGTTATTATTGAGTGATGTTTAATGCAGATCAATGGCTGAAAGACATGAAAAGAGTGTTTTATGTCAAGTAGTGCCTTGAAGAAAGTATGCCCCTTATGCAATTACATCCTAACTGGTGAAGTTGAGCACTAATGTGTGAGTGTGAAAATAATGATGAAAGAAAAGGGAGAAAACATCACATGAGCCAGATTTAAAGTGAAGTTTCTTAAAGAATATTCCCTAGTAAAACATGACATACACTAAAGAACTAAAGTGTCTACAATCGTTACAAAGGTCTATGACAGTGACTAAGTATGTTGAAAGGTTTAAACACCTACCTCGCTTCTATACTCAATCTATTAATGAACTATGGAGGTGTATAAAATTTGAAAATGGTCTAAAATAAGGGAATAAAGAGATAACAATGACCATGACCATTACAGAGTTTCCAACTTTAATGTCGAAAGTGAGGATGGTTGAAAAGCTAAAGGAGGAAAGTAGGATGTTGAGGCATCAAGTAGAGGTCCTTTTAATGATAGTCCAAAGGAAAGGGAGAAGAAGAAACCCTACTCAAACCACAAAACTAAAGGGATGGGACGTCATCATCTCATTTGCAACAATATGAAGCTAGAAGGGCGTGGTGTTATTGTCCTTGATTTTTTCAGTTTAGTGAGGTGTTATGTTTGTCAAAGAGAATGGCATTTTTCTAAGTTTTGTCCCACCAAGAGAGTACCTATCGTTACTGTTAAACCATCATAACAATATCAGTAGTAGGAAGGAAGGGAAGGAGATTTCCCCTCAAATAACTAGGAAGGTGTATACCTTGTTGGGGTGGAGGTTGCACGATCTGGTAACCTAAATATTAGTGTGGGTTCTATTGCTAAGAGGAGTTTGAAGGTCTTTTATGATTTTGAAGCAACACATTCTTTGGTGTCAACTATTTGTGTGAAAGAGTTTAGTATAGCAATTGTAGACTTGTAATTTGATCTAGTAGTGCAACTCCAACCTCTAGTCATATGTCATCCTTAAGAATTTGATTTGAGTGCCCATTATTCTAGAGGGATGCATATTCAAAGTTAATTTGATTTGCTTACCTCTGTAAGAGTTGAAGTCAGAGGAAAACACTAAAAAGTGGGGGTTTGAATAGTGTTTTCAAATTCTTTTCGCAACATAGCATCTGAAAAATAAATAAATAAGAGTTAGTAGTGAAAGACATTTTTAGACGTTGGATTTTATAGGAATTGTTTAGACGAATTTCACAAGAAGAATTATGTATAACTTTAAAACTCTAGTGATAGAAGGAAGTGTGGGTTTTAAAAGGAATACTTTAAGTACCTTACTTTTGAATAAAAGTGTGCTTACTTACATGTTGTAATTCACATAATCAACGCCAGTGAATATAGGGAAATAGAGAGCTTAAGTCACTTATTCAGATGTTGTATTTTTATAATGAAGGCAAAAGGACGTTTAATAGAATAAAGCAATAGACACAAGAATTTTATATTGGTTTGGTCCTTTTCAGCTATGCCGAGTCTTTCCCAAAAACTCTTGAGAGGGTTTATTTATCTTTTTCAAATATTACATATGAGTTTAACCCACTCTTGGTTGTACAGTATTATTCATCACTCCTAGTATCCTTAGACGTTTGTCTAGTTGAGTTTAATCCACTCTTGGTTGTGAAATATTATTCACCACTTCTAGTATCCCTAGATGCCCGGTATCTACCTGATACGATGTCTAGTTGAGTTTCACCCACTCCTGGTTATGCATTATTTTTCACCACTGCTGTTATCCATAGATGTTTGGTATCTACCTGATACGATGTCTAGTTGAGTATTCTAGTCACTCTCGACATCTTAGTATTCTAGTCATTCCTAGCATCTGAGTATTCTAGTCACTCTTTGCATCTAAGTATTCTAGTCACTCCTACCACCTAAGTATTTAGCCACTCCTAGCATCCCTAGATGTCTAGTATCTACCTGACACGTTGTCTAGTTGATATCACCCACTCCTGGTTGCAAGTGTTTTAGTTCCCTCCAGAACATACAACAACTCTACTTTAGGATATCACAAAGTACAAATGTTTAACTCTCAATGAGAGGATATGGTTACAATTACAATCTGACACTTGTAAAGTTACATACTTAATTAAACTTCTTAGAGAGGATAAACATAATGAAGTGTAGTCTTGTAACTTAGAGGTTGTTTCCTTTGCTGAAGAACATCAGGCAATGTAAGCTTGATGAGTAGCAACATTGATCTTCAATTTTTATGCTTGCTCTTTATCTCTTCTCTTCAGTGAGGTTGATTCTTTGATATGAGAAGTATCAAACGATGTAAGCTTGATGAGCAACACCATTGATCTTCCACTTTCATGCTTGAGCTTGCTCTTTATGTCTTCTCTTGAGTGAGGTTGATTATTCTTGAATAGAGAAGCTTCAGACGATATGCACGTGAAGGGTCGTATAATGAGTACTGGCTCTTTTCATCTTCTATGTTCTTCAATGAAGTTGTTTCCTTTTATTGAAGAGTTGCATATGAGGCAAGCTTTGAGCAACGACATTGTTAATCATTTAACTAATTTTGGTTTGTATGCTCCTTTTATTCTCTATTCCCTTTGGATGAAGAGCTTCACACGATGTGTATAAGCTTGGTGAGCAGTAGCATGGATGTTCAATGCATACTTTTTTTCTTGTATTCTTTTCATTATGCTCTCAAATTGATTCTTCTTTTCTTTATTTCATTTCAACCTCAATTGTTTCAACCTCTTTTCTTTTCTTCACCCCATCTTGAGCATAATACCTTATTGCTCTCTTTTTCTTTTCTTCATTTTTCTTGTCCTTCTTTTTGCTTTGTTAGAAACATTAAACATTATAAGCTTGAAGATTAGATGAGGTAGAATCAATGACTTATAATTTTTCTTAAACTCATTCTCTCTTACTCTATCTCTCTTTTTCTTCACTTCTTCCCTTCCTTTCTTTTATATTTTTTCTTTAATCATCCTTCTTCATTTTTTTCAAAAGCAACAGTTTGTCTTCTTTAATTGATCTTCTTTATACAATCATTTTTAGGATATGACCATTGAATGTGAAATTGACCCTTGTGTAGATTTCTTTTTTATATATATATATATATATATATATATTATGATAAACTAGTCCTAATCTTTTAAATACTATTTTAGATATCTCTATCAATATTGAGGAATAATATGTTTATAATGTTTATGCTTGAAGTATACGATTTAGTCATTTATTATTGGATCTGTGAAATAAATTTATTTAATTTTTCACTGTTATTTATTATTATTTATTGTAATAAATCAACTGTAAATACTTCATTAATATTTAATATTTCATCAACGTCAATCTAAATAAATACAATTAAGTACATTGAAGATATAATTAATAAATATAATTAAGTATATTAGAGATATAATTGCTTAATTAATGTAAATGTTAATACAAAATTTATAATATAATTAATTATAAATATTAATAAAATATATATGATGGAATTGATTATTTAATTTTTACAGTTTACATAGAAAATTGTCCTCCATTTTTCAGTTTCGCACATTTCATTTAAATTAAATAAGATTGGGCGTTTTCTCTTTTTCATTTGCAGAAACAAGCAAACAAAGGGGTAACAGGTGTATGTAGACTACCCCTAACATTGTGTTTCAATAAATTATTTGTAATTGAATTATTTTTACCTTTTAAATATTTTATTTAAATAAATAATTAAAATATTTATACTTTATTTTTAATTAAATAATTATTTTTAAATAAATTTCATTTTAAAAATATTTATTTTAAAATATAAAATTGTAAAATTAAACTTTTAGAAAATATTAGTTCAATTTTAATATTCAAATAACATTTAACAGTTTTTTTTAATGTATGTATATATATAAATAAAATGTTATTAGTTGGGGAATTTTATTTTTTTAATAAATTTAAAATTTTACTATTGTAGTCATTTAAAATAATTTGTAAAAAAATCATTTTTTATTTTATTTTTATCAATCAAACAAATCATTTTACTCTAGAAAATTTTAAATTCACCAACTAAATGAATTATTTCCTTAAATTACATAATCGAACTATAAGATAATAGTCTCCATTTATTCCTTTTTAAATTGGAATTTTCTAATAAATGGTTATTCAATTTTATTTGTTCCTTTCTAAATTACAAGATAATAATTTTTTTAATAATATCTTAATTTAAGTAGTGTACGGAGAAAGAAAAATATGCAAGATAAGAAAGACGAAATTTAATAACTCATAATTTGTAAACTAAGGTCGTAATTGAATCACAAAATAAACAACTAAATAAATAAATAATAAATGAAAAATTTAACTATAATTTATGACATTCCATTTTAATACATAATATTACTAAAATAGAATATTTCATGATAAATATTCAGAAACAATTAATTAAAGGTATAAAAATACGATAGTACAATCAACCAAAAGATATAATTATTATAATATAACATTTGTACATTTTATATTCTTATAACATTAAAGTTTCATTTCAAAATCATACTAATAGTTAATACACTTGTATTCTCATCTTCTAGAGGTGTCTCTACATCTACATCTTTATATGTTCACATCAATAAAATAATAATTACAAAAAAAATACAAACAACAGATAAGTATTAGTATAAAAACAGTGTATAATGACACGTGTTCAACGTCCAACCACTGAATAACCAACGTTAAAATGACTATTGACATTTTTGTAAATTAACGCAATTATTAGATGTCGTTTAGGATTATAGTTCGACGTCAATTTGTTATAAGACGTCGAATATTGAGAAGTTCGACATCTTATTGAGTAAATTTTGCGAAAATGTTTGGTGCAAAGATAAAAATGTACTTATGATGTCGAATGCTCTAAAATTAGACGTCAAAAGGTAATAAAAGTCGAATGCCCTAGAGTTAAACGTCAAAAGGTTAGTGAATTCAATAAAAATTTGAGCGAAAGATTTAAAATTCATTCATTTTATCTTAACGTGTGAGACTCTCTTCTCTGCTTAAACTTTTCTCGAACGAACATTGACGACCATCACATACAATATTTCTTTCATTTGATACAAATGTATCTTAATTAACTACTTTAGGTATGTTTTTCGTTTGTTTTGACCGATTGTTTTTGTGTTCTTGTCTTTCATAAACGCATTCTAGTTTCTCTGTCACTGGTGGCAACACTTTATTCCGACGAACTCACCTTTTGAAGGTTATTTTTCGTTTTCGTTTTGAAGAACTTATTTGTTGAACTTGTTTGTTGTTGTTGTTTTGTTGAACTTGTTTATTTGTTGTTGTTTGTTGTTTGTTGTTGATACTACATTACATGTTCATAGTACATGTTGTATAAAATACCAAAAAATGGATTACATTTGTTGTTTTTCTGTTTTTTAGGTCTCGTAGAGTTGTAAAAAAGATCACAAAGGATCACAATTAATTAAAGAAAAAACAAAAAAGTGTATTAACGTCGTACATTAACAAAATGATGTTAATTGATGTTAATTAACGTTAGGCATAAAACAATATCTAACGTCAATTTGATCTACTGGAGACGTCAAATTGTTCTATGTCTGACGTCAATTAACATAAATTAACGTCGAATTTTTTAAATTCGACGTTATTTTAACATCTCTCAATATGACGTCGGTCTCGAATTTGATGTGAAATGACAAAAAAACACTTCTATAACAATCATTTTAAAAACAATATGATTATTAAAAATAACTTTTGTATATATAAAGAAAACATTTAATAAAAAGTAAAATAGAGGATAAAAAGGTATAAAAAAATTATGCTTTGAACATAAATAATGTTGAATTTATTGTTTGACATATTTGTTTTTGAAAGAGAATATAACATTCTAAAAAGTCAAATATATATAATAAAAGCATTCCAAGTTAAAAAAAAAACAAAGAACATTTTTAATGCTCAAGTAATAATATAATAAGTGATGAAAAGAAACTAAGTGAGTATAATTTATAATAATACACTGTATTTATAGATTTTTTAATCATGAATAAGTATATACAAATGTTATTACTTAAACTTTTTCTAAAATGATCCATTATTGTATAAAATAATCATATCCAAATCATTTAGTAAAAATATATATTTTTTAAAAATATAATTATCTTGAAATATCTTAAAAGTTTGTTGGAAACATAAGTTGAGTCTTTGGAACCGAATAAATTCATTAAGGTGAGTTATTATGGAATGAGTTGAGGATGAGAAATTGAATAAAAATGTTTGCTGTATATACATAATAATAGCATCAATAATGCAATGATAGAATGGTATTTGACTATCGCAACCTCAATCAGCGCTTTGTCATTACATGAAATAATATCAAACAAAAACTGACATTAATAAAGTGAAACGGTCAAGAAGAAGACAACATCCTCTGACAACCATAACTGAACACTAAAGACAAAACTCAAAATAGGAAACAAAAATCTCTCCTTAGATTCATACTACCTTCACCATCAAATTAATTATGTAAGATGTCATGTCAAATATATACTTTATTTTGCTTCTTCAAAATTACACTTTACATCAATTTGGTGCTTATAAATTTCAATCAAATGGTTGCAATCCTATTCACAAATTATTAAATTATCCATTTTCATCTATCAAGTCAAGGAAAAGTGAATATGTCAACAGGTGATAAAATCTTGATCCATTCTATTTTAAGTTGGGTTGATAAAGAGGTAGTAGACCCACATGTCAAATACAATCTACTTCATAAAATTAGTTTTAAAATATTAAATATACTAATATTTTAGTTGAAAATTTTCTATTATTGTTAAAAAATCGAGTTTCTAAAATGATGGAACCTACAAATATGTAAGTTGAAATCTATTGCATAGTGTCACGGTGAATCAATATATACAAATAATAATATGGAAGAGTTTTTATCACACCAATTCAAAAAGATTTTTTTATATGTTATTGAATTGGTATAAAAAGCGAGAAGTATACAAAATATAACTTTTTGTACTGGTTTTGGTTTTATAATTGACATGGAAAGTTCATTTTTTATATATTAATATAGAAACTTTATTAGAGAAAAGAGATATAATATATGATCCAAACTTTTTATATTAGTTTTGAACTAATTCATATAAAAAATCATATTCTATACCGATAGAAAAACTAACTTATGTAACAAGTGTTATTTTTTATATCAGCTAGAACATTAACGAAAATAAAAAGAGACCCTTTCTATATCGATTGGAACACTAATCAATATAAAAAGTTATTTTTTATATAATTTCAAACTTTAATTAGTATAAAAAGTATCATTTTTTAAAATGATAGGTTTGTATGTATTACCTACCACATAGAAATCTGTATAAAATACAATCCATAACACTGAAATATACATGTACCAATCTAACAATGCAATACTTTCTCACCATGCTCAAATAATGACTAAGCATCTATAATTTACACAAAAATTCATAAAATAACATAATCTTTTTTACACACTTAAAAGGAATAATGCTCACTGCTCAAGAACTTCCTTTAGAATATTTGCTCCATTGAAAACGCATTATCCAAAATCTACACAATGAAGAATTTGAGTCAACTTATAGAAATAAATACTTAAGATGTTAGTAATAAAGTGTTCACATTACCAAATTCCATGAGTCAACAACATTTTACTTTCTACACATGTCTCATCATATAACATTTGCACTCAAAACTCCTTGGTTGATGCGAGCATTACAAGTTAAATTTATAAAAAATCATAAATTTGATAATTTTATTTTAATAGTATGAAATATTAACTACTAACAATTTGTGCAATGAACTGTAACTTCTTTAAATTATGTGTACACAACAGATAAATTATTAAAAAAAGTACGCTAATGTATTTTTAATTGCCAGAGTATTAGGCTTCTTATGTAATGAACACAAGAGATTGTTAAATAATAACTACCAGCAACTATTAGTGACCCCTACAAATTCAAACAATATTAGTGTCAAATAATTTTTACATAAATATAATTTAATTTATAAAAAAAACTCTAAGTAGACTTGTTTTTTCCCTTTTGAAAGGCCTCTAATATGTACTTTTTCACCTCTTCACATTTACTCTCAACTCCTTGAATGACAAAAGGATCAATAAATCCATATATGTGATTGTTCTTCCTCTCAATATGTATACAATGTAAATACTTCAAACATTGTATTTGTAGCTCGCTAGGCTCGATATGTTCATAGTCAAGTATTCGTGTTGTTATGTTATCGTCGGTCTGCATGTGAAAAGAAAAATTGTATTTCTTTAGTCATGTCTTGCATGTATAGTAGGCCTCCACCCTCGAGAAGCATAGCGATGAAAAGGTTTTGATAATGAAGAGTCAATTTTGATTAGATGTGGAAGATGTAGGGTTGTTAGGTTACACAAGAAACAAGACAATGTTGAGAAGGCGAAGAACAACCCTTGGTTCTTAGATTTTGGAGAGATATAATGGTTGAGGAGAAGGGGTGAGAAGGTGAAAGGTTGTTATGTTTTGTTATAATAATTACCTAGTTGTCTTTAGTAAGTAGGCTGAGTACCTCCTATTGCTTGGTGCATATTCTCATTTATTTAAGAAGTTCAAGAATGAGTTCTTTAAGGTAGTGGTGAACCTGGATAGCCAATCATATTTTTATGATGAAAACAATAATCCGAAATTCCTTTTTGCTGGACCGCTAACCCCTTTAGGTATAAGGAATGACCGAAAGACATTTTGTCTACAAAGGATAAAAAGATAGTTGAAATATTGGAGCAACTCCCTCGCAAGCTACCTGTCAAAAACATTGTTAGTTTTTACTTGTCTCCTAAGACAGTTATTAATTTGTGTGATAACTACAAAGTAAATTGTAGCTTGGGTGTTTTTGAGATAATTTGAAGATTTTGTGGTGTTTGTAGGTTACATGGCCCAACACCCTACGAAGAAAGGGACCGATGAAAACATGCTTTGGAAGTAAGGAACCAAATGGCATAAGATGCAAATAAGGTCGGAAAGGCCTAAATGCCTAACTTAAAGGGCCCAATGATGGATACACATTGACCCCAAAGCAACACATAAAGGATTGTGACTCCAAAATTGTGAGGCATCTACAAGGATGAAAAAAAAACTGAGAGATGAGCTCTTTGCCCAATTTGAAAGTTCTAGTTCTAAAGGAAAGGTTGTCGACTTGGATGGTTTGGAGAGCCCCCTCATCAATATGCACAAAGGCGTACAGATAGGGTTGAGGGATAATGAGCCAAAGGTGGTGAAAGAGACTGACTCGACTCCCTTATACGTACATTCTTAGGATTTCAGAGTCGATCACTAGTGTTCTTAGCCATAAGATAACTAATTTACTACATAAAGAAATGACTGATGTATACCTGGTCATGTCGCTTCCTCACATGGTTCAGACCATGAGGTTTGAAGACATCTTAGGCATGTGTATCCTCTAACATATACAATACAAAGACCTTCCTTAATTTTTGTAAGGTACTTCCTTTCTAGACTTTCACATTTCTTTGTTTCTTACCTTTTAATGAGGAAGATATTACTTATTGATTTTCACTACTTCATACTTTAAAATGTCATTACCTAATTTAAAATATGAAACTCATCTTTAAAATATGACTATACTTTAAAATAGATTTACTTTCAAAATGGATCTACTCTCACTTTCAAATATTTTATAAAAGTTTTATGTTTACTAGTGATGAATTTTTTCACACAATTATCAACGAAATCTAAAAATACCAAAAGTATTAGTTTAAATTCATATTTAAATCAAATAACAAGGATCACTATAAATTTAATAATTATATATTGAATGAATAATTTTCACTAAAATTTTGAAGTATTTGCAAAAACCAACATAATTAGTTAATTAGGGGTTTAATTGCAATCATAAAAAATTGACAAGAAACTAAATTGCTATTATTGAAAATACTAAAAGACTAAGTTGCAAATAAAAAAAAAATTAGAACCAATTTTCAATCATTAAAAAAATATATATCGGAGTCAATTTGTAGTTTTGAGAAATTTTAGGAGAACACCAAAATTTAATAAGTAAATATACTCGGGATGCAACGTTGTGGACCGCCTAAAAAATATTATCTCACTTTTGTAAATTAAATACCCTTTAATTTTTTATTATTTATATAACAATTTAATAATCGTAAATATAAAGTTATTTTTTTCATATAATAAAACCAACGTGTGTGAATAGACCAGATTTGAATTGCGTTTTCGCGATGTTGAAATATTAGGAACAGTCAGGTGTGAAAACTTAAGAGCAATTATTCATGGTTCTAACAAAACCCAACCACTGTGGAATTTTATCCTGTTTTAAGACTAACCTTAATACATGATTACCATATGCGTAAATTCATATGCTTCTATTCTACACATGCTTAGAGAGATACATATATAACATTCATAAAAGTTTTAATATAAAAAAAATAATTAAATATAATTTTGTTTTTAAACTTTCCGTGAAATTGAAATTTATTTTTATTTAAAATTTTAATATATCTTAATTCTACAATTTTAAAAATAAATAAATACAGTTTTTTAATTTAAAAATGTTAAACAATATTTAAGATTTACATTTAAGTTAAAACGTATCAAATCATATAAAAATTCAAATATCAATTCAAAATTTTAATTAGCACGTTAAACAAATTTAACATAATTAATACAATAAGATTAAAATTATTATAATTTATTCATTTTAAAGTTTTAAAATAAATTATATCAAAATTTCAAATGAATTTCAATTTTTCTTTAAAGTTTAAAGGTTTAATACATCATTTAGTCCATTCTTTTGGAAGTTTGGTTCAAAATGATCCCACCTTTCAAAAAGATCTCATATTTTATTAAAAAATGTTCAATATGGTCATTTTCGTAGACGCCATTAAAATCATAACTGGTGCATATGCCATAGTGGCCAAACCTCAGTGAGTTATTTAGTTGAATCATTACGTGACACTATGAAGTGAAGTGAGTTGGTGGAATTGTTTAAAATAGAGGTTATTATGTCTAATAAAAGGGGTGGTTAGGGTTGGCTCAAGTTGTTCACTTTTTTCAGCACAATGGTTATGGGTAGATAAAAATGGCTTATTCCCAAGGTTGTTCCAAAATAGGGTGGGAAAGAAATTCGCAATCCGCAAATGATGGTGGTTGGAGGGGAGGTGGGATAATCCCTCGTTGCAAGTGTGGTAATGATGTTGTGAGTAAAGTGGCGAGAACTCCACAGAATGGTGTACTGAAGAAAATGATGAGGAAAGAGATGATGAAATTGTCAGACAAAAGAGGAGGATTTGTGATATGAAAATTTTAGTCCAAAAGTTGCAGTAAAGGATAAACAACAAAATCAAATTAAACTCTATCCCCCAAATTTATACCCGTAAATTTATACCCCCAAATTCAACAGAAAATATTTAAATAACAAATTATACCCTCAAAATCATCGTCAATCGAACAAAATAAGTATATTTAACACAAAATCAAATTAAACCCTGATCCCCAAATTTATACCCCCAAATTCAACAGAAAATATTTAAACAACAAATTTATACCCCCAAAATTATCCCCAATCGAAGAAAATACCTATATTTAACACAAAATCAAATTAAACCCTAACCCCCAAATAAAACGACAAGAACATCAACTAATTATGCTTAGATTAGAACCACCTACCTCACGTACGTACGATGTTCCACTTATACCTTCAAGGAATCAACAGCCATCACCAGTTTCACAATAACTTTGAACCCAGAGATAGCGTAATCAGATAAGGGCTTTTTACTTTAACCTAGACTTAACCTATTTTACTTTCTTAAATATTTACACATTAAAATGATTTCACAGCGCCATGTAAGCATCAAAGTAAACAACTCATTAAGGTTTCGTTACGCTAGCACCGTTATGATTTTATCGATATTTATGAAAAGGACCATATTGAACATTTTTTAATGAAATATGAGACCTTAGTAAACTTTTTTCAAAGGTGAGATCATTTTGAACCAAATTCCTAAAAGAAGGGACCAAATGATGTATTAAACCAAGTTTAAATAGTAACAAACACATTTAACAAAAAAAATGATATCGGTTTCGTTACGCTAGCACCGTTATGATTTTATCGATATTTATGAAAAGGATCATATTGAACATTTTTTAATGAAATATGAGACCTTAGTAAACTTTTTTCAAAGGTGAAATCATTTTGAACCAAATTCCTAAAAGAAGGGACCAAATGATGTATTAAACCAAGTTTAAATAGTAACAAACACATTTAACAAAAAAAAAAAAAATGATATCAAGATTTACGCTATTTTCAACTCTCTTATATGATATACATGCTATACTAGGTAGAGTAATATGAAAATAACATTTAATTTATATTTAACATTTCTAAAATTTCAAACAATAAAAAATAATTTATGGAAGGTTGGACAACTCCAATTCAAAATACATAACATCCCATAAATTATTGTTCACTATATTATGTTCCAATACAGGGTTTAGACAACGTATATTGTGTTTTAAAATTGAACATTAAAAATACACTATGATACTTTAAAATTAGTTTTAGTAATATTTTAAAATATCAAAATCATCCGTGTTCATAATTAATATATTTTGAAGGCAAAAGAAAGAAATAACATAGAAAAAACTAGTAGAGAATCCAAACTATGTTTATAATGTACGAGGTATTGCAAAATCTTATATAGTTTTATTTAATTCATATATAAAGATTGTTGGGTTCTTGGGGCTTTTCAAGAAAACCTTAGAACCAGAGAATAATGAAAGAGAGAGAGCGGAGCAAGAGAATAATACTGAATATTATTGTATTGAAGTTGTAATTGAAAAGACGGGGTTGGCTACTATTTATAGCCAAACGCAACAGGGTTGGTTACTATAATTAACCAACGTAAAACAAGTAACAGGGTTGGTTACTATAATTAACCAACGTAAAACAAGTAACAGGGAAAGCCTGTAAACAAACAAGCCCAAAACAAAACAAACAGACCGGCCGGACAGACCGGTCCACCCACACGGAAGCCAAGTCTAAATAACAATTCTCCACCTAGACTTGCTTCAAAAACAAAACAAAAATAAAACACGGACACGGCCGGTCAAACAATTAGTGACCGACCGGTAGACACCCAATCCTGGACAACAACAAGAGAAACCTCTCCTTAGCGAGCGGCTTTGTTAACATATCTGCAGGATTCTCTTCGGATGCAATTTTGCAGATTTGAACGTCACCGGATTCAACAATGCTTCTGACAAAGTGTAGCTTGACGTCAATATGTTTGGTTCTGGAATGATAACTCTGATGATTGGCCAGATGAATAGCACTCTGGCTGTCGCAATGAACGCATACAGACTTCTGATCAAAACCGAGTTCCCGAACCAAACCTTTCAACCACAGTGCCTCCTTAACTCCTTCAGCAAGAGCATAATACTCGGCTTCCGTAGTTGACAAAGCCACTACCGACTGTAGTGTAGACCTCCAGCTAACGGCCGTCCCAAACAGTGTAAACACATATCCCGACCGGGATTTCCTAGTGTCCAAGCATCCGGCAAAGTCGGAATCAACAAAACCTTCAATATAACCTCCACCTTGAAAGTTATTCTGAAAATACAATCCAGTACCGAGAGACCCCCGTATGTATCTGAGCATCCATTTCAACGCTTCCCAGTGTGTTGGTCCAGGATTAACCATGAACTGACTGAGAACACTAACACCGTGCGCCACGTCCGGTCTTGTGCAGACCATGCCGTACATAATGCTCCCAATCCCATTTGAAAATGGAACAGATTCCATCTTCTTTCTTTCTTCCTCGGTCTTTGGGCATTGCTCCTTGGTAAGTTTCAAGTGTTGACCGACCGGTGTGTTGGCCATTTTAGAATCAGCCATCCGATACCTTGAAATTACCTTCTGCAAATAGCACTCCTGAGACAGAAAAAAGGTTACCGCCCGGTCTATCCCTTTTGATGTCTATGCCCAAAATCCGCCTTGCTTCCCCTAGCTCTTTCATTTCGAAAGCGTCCGCCAACCTTGCTTTCGTCTCACCAATCACGCCCCTGTCACTGCTAGCAATTAGGATATCATCCACATAAAGCAAGAGATATAACATTTCACCGCCATGATTCAGAGTGTAAACACAGTCATCATAATTGCACCGCTTGAAGTTCAGCTTTATCAGAAAGTCATCAAATTTCCTGTACCACTGCCTTGGGCTTTGCTTCAAGCCATAAAGTGACTTCTGCAACAGACACACCCTATCATCCACAGCGAAACCGTCCGGTTGCTTCATATAGATGGTTTCCTCCAAATCGCCGTGCAGAAAAGCCGTCCGGACGTCCAACTGTTCAAGATGCAAATTGCAATGTGCAACTATCGCCATCAGAACTCTGACCGAACAATGCTTAACCACTGGAGCAAAAATCTCATGGTAGTCTACGCCTTCAATCTGAGTAAAGCCTTTGGCAACAAGCCTAGCTTTGTACCTCGCTTTCTCACCGCCCGGTGTAGCTTCCTTTTTCTTGAAAATCCATTTCGAACCTACGACCTTCTTACCCTTTGGCAGATCCACCAATCTCCAGGTGTTATTCTTTTTCAAAGCCTCCAGCTCTTCTTCCATAGCACCCTGCCAAAGATGCCGGTCGCTGCCGTCAAGAGCCTCCTTATAACTTCTCGGTTCATCCGGTCGGTTAAGGTCTTCAGCAGCATTCAGGGCGTAGCAGATTAGATCCGCCTCTCCAAGCCGTTTGGTTGGCTTGGAGATCCTTCTTTCTCTGTCACGAACAAGCTGATAGTTTCTCAAATCAACACCAGCAGCTTTTCCATGACTTCCCTCGCCAGATATACCATCTGTGTCATCACCAAGGTCTGTTCGAAATTCATCCGATCGGTTCTCAGCTATCGACCGACCGGTTTCAACTTGCCCTTCACCTGTTTGGTTTTCCTCAGTCCCACCGGGCGTACCAGCTCCATTAGTAGTATGCTCCACCTCCACGAGAATCTTCTTCTCACTTCCAGAGTTTTCCGGGTGCATCGCCATCCTTGTTTCATCAAAAATGACATCCCTACTAATGATTAGTTTTGAAGGTGAATCTAACCTCCACAACCTGTATCCCTTAACTCCGTCGGCGTATCCAAGAAAGATACATCTCGCCGCCCGGGAATCCAGCTTATCACCCCTGACATGAGCAAACGCCAAAGAACCAAACACTTTCAAGTGTGAGTAATCAGCCGGCCGTCCACTCCACACTTCCATTGGCGTTTTAAAATTGAGAGCTGAAGACGGACTCCTGTTAATCAGATAGACGGCCGTATTGGCAGCCTCTCCCCAGAAAGCCTTTGACAATCCTGATCCCAGCAACATGCACCGGACCCTCTCCAGAATGGTTCTGTTCATCCGTTCGGCCAATCCATTCTGTTGAGGAGTTCCAACGACCGTTCTGTGCCTCCTGATCCCTTTCTCTTTGCAAAAGCCATTAAACTCCTCTGAAACGAACTCCAGCCCATTATCGGTTCTTAGGCATTTCAGCCTACACCCCAATTGGTTCTCAATCTGTGTGTGCCACTCTTTGAACTTCTGAAACGTTTCAGACTTATTCTTTAGAACGTAAATCCACACTCTCCTTGAGAAATCATCAATTATACTTAAGAAATACGCTCCTCCACCATGAGTTAAGGTTCTTGCTGGTCCCCATAAGTCAGCATGGACATATTCAAAGGGCCGTTCGGTTGAGTGTTTCCCTTTTCCGAACGGTATCCTGTGTGATTTCCCTAAGACACAATGGTCACAGAAATCCAGCTTCTGCAGTTTGTCTCCCAGAAGCAAGTCTTGCTTTTCCAATTCTTCAAGACCCTTCTCACTGATGTGTCCCATCCTCAAATGCCATAACCGGGCGGTATTCTCGGTCCCACTTGCTACTGAGACATGACCAATGACAGTTGATCCCTCCAGAATATACAAGCCGTTCCTCCTTCTTCCTTTGGCAACCACAGAATCTCCAGAACAAACCCTCATTACTCCATCTTCAACTTTAGTGGTATAACCTCCAAGATCAAATGCACTAATAGAAATCAAATTTCTCTTTAGTTCGGGCACATACCGGACGGCCTGCAGCACCATCTCACGATTGTCAAACATCTTCAGCCTCACCGACCCCACACCTTGCACTCGGCAAGCTTTGTTATTTCCGAGCAGTACATTACCATGCTCTTTCTGGTCCAGATTCTCAAAAAACTCCTTTACCGGGCACATGTGATAGGAGCAGCCGGAATCCATGACCCAGCTCCTTTGAGGATCTTCAGACGAAGCCACCAGCACTCCAGCCGACTCATATCCCTCAGACGCCTCTGCCACATCAGCGGTTTCTTGTGGCCGTCCGGCCTTTCCTTTCTCCGGGCAGAACTTCTTGATATGACCCATCTTCTGGCATTTGAAGCAACGCACCTGCTTCGTACCGTCCGGATTCAGCTTCTTCTCTTTTCCGGACGGTTTCTTCCCTTTCCCTTTCACCGCGATCAGACCGGACGCTCCTTCCTCGGTTGTCTTCGAATCTTGGAGTTTTTGGAACTCCTTGGTTCGAATTGACGTCAGAACCTCCTCTAACGTGATCACTTGATCTTTCCCGTAGAGTAACGCATCCCTGAAATGCTCGAAGGTTTTGGGAAGAGCATTTAACAGGATGACAGCTTTATCTTCATCCTCCAACTTCACTCCAATATTCTCCAGATCATCAACTATCTTGCTGAATTCTGCAATCTGCTCCTCTATCGTTCTTGATTCTGACATCTTGAACGAAAAGAGTTGCTGCTTCAGGCACAACCTATGAGCCAACGATCTCGTCATGTATAGAGACTCTAGTTTTACCCAGATTTCAGCGGCAGTCTTCTCCTTCGCAACCTCCCTCAGTACCTTATCACCAAGGCACAAGATGATTGCACTCCTTGCCTTATCTCCCATCTTCTTCTTCTCTTCTTGAGTCATGGTATCACTCATCTTCGACTCACCCTTCAACGCTTCACTACATCCCTGCTGTATCAAGATTGCCTCCATCTTGATCTTCCACAGCCCGAAGTCATTAGCGCCGTTGAATTTTTCTACGTCGAACTTGGTTGCCATCACTCCTAGGGAATTCTTGAATCCGTGCCCCACGGTGGGCGCCAATTGTTGGGTTCTTGGGGCTTTTCAAGAAAACCTTAGAACCAGAGAATAATGAAAGAGAGAGAGCGGAGCAAGAGAATAATACTGAATATTATTGTATTGAAGTTGTAATTGAAAAGACGGGGTTGGCTACTATTTATAGCCAAACGCAACATGGTTGGTTACTATAATTAACCAACGTAAAACAAGTAACAGGGTTGGTTACTATAATTAACCAACGTAAAACAAGTAACAGGGAAAGCCTGTAAACAAACAAGCCCAAAACAAAACAAACAGACCGGCCGGACAGACCGGTCCACCCACACGGAAGCCAAGTCTAAATAACAAAGATATATTAATTTAAAAAAAGTTAGTTTATTTGAACAAAATATTTAGTATATATACATATATACATACCTTATATATAACTTGCAAATAATGATATCCATAATAAATATTTTTTTTACAAATTTTACTTTATTGGATCTATATACCATATACACAGATATGGTTTAAGGGACAGACGATTTAACATTAATTAGTTGAATTAATATTTTATTGTAAATAAAAATATAATTTAATTAATTGATTTCCCAATGACTTATAGAAAAATAAAAAAATAACATTTTCAGAAGTTAAAATTAAATTATATGAATTAAAAATATAAATTTAGAAAATTATATACAAGATTCTGAATAAATTACTAAAAAAGTTTTTAGTAATAGAAAATTAGTTTATTTTAACTTATAAAAAAGTTAATATTAACTGTTCTAATCTTCGGTTTCTAAAAGCATTTACTGAAAATTTCATTCAAACCAGCCCTAAAGAAAATAACTATTTTAATATGAAGATGTTATGTAATACTTAACAGTAATATAGAAAGTTTTTTTTTTTATAATAATAATAATAAAGTAACTCTTCAAATATTTTTAAAATAAGTTAGGTGTTTTTTCATGCATTATGCAAAGGAACGCTATTATTAAATAAATAAATAAAATAGGATTACAATTTTTTCTCATAGTCTATGCATCGATTTTTTTTTTTTACTTTTTATTTAATGCGTAACTTATTTTCAAAAGTAAACAACATCAAAATATATCACATTCTAGCACACCAAAGTCTATTTATTTTCCTTTCACAAATAATAATTATATATTAATTTTCTACTTATAGAAGACTAATATTAAATTTGAACTAAGAGACTAACACTTGTTATAATATCTTGTTTATCTTACTATTTACCCTCTCAAATATAAATAACTTTTCATGTTTGACTTGATCTTAGAAATCCTCATCCATTCTCCATTTGATACATTTGCTTATTGGACTCAATACTTTAATAAGATCTATAACAATATTAATTTTTTTTTAATAATAATATGATTCATCAATAACGTAGTAGTAGCTTCTAACTATATAGTATATGTATTATAAAAAAATATCACTAATAATTACTTATTGATACTTCAATCATTCAGCTTCTCTTACCTCAATGTGGTTTTTAATTTTTTTTTCAAAACTCTAGAAGGTTAGGAAAGTAATTGGGAAATATTTTAACTTGTTGAATATTCTAAATAGTGTCTTTGGTTTGTTGAATTTGATATTGTTTTTGTGTACATTGATTCATTATTCATTTATGTATGATAATAAAAGGCATATGGTTGTTATAGTTTGAAATTAAATGGAATTTGATTCAGGTATAGGTCCAAAATCTCCTTTAAACATTCTTTCCTATTTTTTCTCCTTCTTTACTTATGTTGTCTCAAGTACACTTGGTCAAACATGAAATTTCAATGTCTGGACTCTAAACCATACAAGTAGGTATTTTTTAAAGACATTCTGACGTTCAAGTAAGTAGTCAAACATAATGGGTGTCACAATAAAATTTTAAATTCACAATAAACGCAATCACTTACATTCTTTATTTATAGGTTTCGAGATTGGCTTAGGATTAACAAAGTCGTAATCACAGCCTAATACCCGATAAATAGGACTTATCAATAAACTTGATTAAAGGTTGTACTTATGGTTGCTTAAAACTACAAATTGTTTGATCTCATTGTCCTATATCTGGCTGTCCACATGCATAGATCCTAGACATATGGTACACAAAAATGTTTCGGGTGTAAGGTCGAGAATCTTCATCAAACATTCTTTCACACTTTTCTCCTTGTCTACTTACATTGTCTCAAGCACACTTGGTCAAACTTTTTTGAATTCTTAATGTCCGAAGTCCAAACCATACAGACGAGTATTTGTCGAAGACACTTTGACACTTAAGTCAATAATTTAACCAAACGGATGTCACAATAAAATCTTATATTTTAAGGTTGTTTAGGACTACAAATCGTTGGATCTCCTCATTTTCTATGTCCGACCATTCACATGCATAAATTGTAGGGACATAAAAACATAATTGATTTATTATATATAATGTTTTAAATTTCAAATAAGTTATTATATATATATATATATATATATATATATATATATATATATATATATATATGTATATATATGAATATAAGAACATATTTAAAAGTGGTACTAAAAAAATTGTAATAATGATGGTTTATATGTATACATGTAAAGTTTCTCATATTTATAAAGATATCACATAAAATTTCCTCGTCTCATGTTACATAAATAAAGAAAATTAATCTAAAATCATTAAAAGAATAGATGCGTATATTCCTCAAAATAGAGTCACATAAATAATTAAACTCACCTTCCTACCTAAGAAGTCAAATTCAATAGAGTTATTTGAAAAAAAAAGTCCAAAATTATTCCCTTCCATACTTATCTCTGTCTTTTCAAAAATTATAAATTTACTATATATTTTTATATACATTAATTGAATAATATCTTGTACATTATCATACGTAAAACTCCATTAAAAATATAGGTTTAATACCTATTTTGGTCTCTCTTTTAGGAGGGTTTGTTCAAAGTGATCATTCCTTTTTTAAAAAGTTCACTAAAGTTCTACCTTTTGCAACAACTGTTCAAGTAGGTCCTTTTTTGTTACGGTATTAACTTTGTTAAGGTTAAATTAAAAATTGAATTAAGGGTAAATTGGGGTGGGTAATTAAGTAAATTGATTTTGGTCAGAAGATTATTTGGGTAAAATTTGCGATTGGGATTGGAAAATTCTGGGCGAACATGAGGTGTTGAGAAGTAACCCAGGGTCATCAACACCGGTAGCCACCACCATCAACCTATGGTCGCCGCAATCATCAACACCGCAAAGACCACCCATGGCAAGCCATCATCATCAGAAACCTGGAAGAGGCAACACCCATTCTCGTGAGCCAACAATCACTAGATCCATCTTCTTCACGCCTTCGTCGCCGCAGGAACTGCCATCACAGCGCCTCAACCATGCGTCGTCACCACTGGAGCAGGGAACACCATGCAAAGGTCGTCTTCTTCAACGCGTCAGTAACGCCATACCTCCATCATCAATCCCGCACCATCTTCATCTCCACCTGAAAAGAAAAATCCCAGACGGTAGAGAAACCCATACCTACGAAGACTCCATTGACGCAAAGCTTCTCGCTCCAGACCACAATTTTCTTCGTCCATCATCTCGCACCTGCAAGCAAACCAGAATCACACAAACATCACAGTCTAGCCTCAACCATTGTCGCCACGCGTCATACCACGCAGAAACGCAGAAGTAGAGAGAAAAACTCAGAAAAACCAGATGCACAGAGGGCAAGCTCGATCCAATTCCAAAAGAAGAAGAATAACGCCTCCAGGAAGCGAAGTCCCTCTCCCATTCTCGCGGCGCAAGAGGTAGAATGAAGTCTTGCAGATCTGTTTACCCCCAACTGGATTGAAGGTGGTTGATGAACCCTAAGTCGCCCAGATTTTTCCAATTCCAATTGCAAATTTTACCTAAATAATCTTCTGACCAAAATCAATTTACTTAATTACCCACCCCAATTTACCCCTAATTCAATTTCTAATTTAACCCTAACTATATTACATTCCACATCACAATTTATTATTTTTTTAAACACATAACAGTGCCAACAAAGGGAAAACGTTACATGTCATATTAGCCAGTTGGACACTTCTGCCGTTAGCAAAGTTAACGCCGTAACAAAAAAGGACCTACTTGAACAGTATTTGCAAAAGGTAGGACTTTAGTAAACTTTTTAAAAAAAGGGAGGACCACCTAAAGAGGGACCAAAATAGGTATTAAACCAAAAATATAATAAGGAAACATCTTATCATTAATTTCTAACATTTATTTCATTTTTGGTAAAAATATGTAAAAAAATAAAAAATATTTTGAATTATGAATGTCGGTCACAATTATATATTTAATATTAAACCTTATAATTACAATGTGATTACAAATACAAAACTAGGTGATAAATATATTTTTTTCAAAATACTTGTATAAACTTCACAAGCCTTGCATTTTAATTCAATTACACTAAAAAGTTAAAGAAATAAATAGTAAACTTTTTTTTGATATTTTTATCAAATGATTGGAATAATTTGTGTGTAAGAAAATGTAATATAAAGTATTTAAAATTTATTAAGACTACAATTCATCGACTTCAGTTTCATAACAAATATTTCAATTTCATATTCAAGTAAGAATCAACTCAGAATCATACTCAAATTTTGTCCTGACTTTAAGTGTATAATAAGTTATCAAGTTTCAATTTATTGAGTCCTCAACAAGCAATCATGCATTAAGTTCGAGAGTCTTATAATATAACTAATGAATCATGTTCTTTTCCTAGATAAAAACATTCACTAAGTCATATTTTCCAATACATCAAGAATAACAAATCAAGCATTGAAACCATCCACATCAAGCATTAAGCATGTAAATTGAATACTAACATCAATTGAAAAAGGATATATAATTAAAAGCACAAAATTATAGAAGAGTTCCATGTTTTACGTTAATCTAGACAAATAAGAATAACTTCCATGGTAAAGAAGTTAGGGTTCTACAAATTAAAGAAATGGAAACGAAATAGAAATCAAAGAGAATATGCAAGCTCTCTCCCAAGGTTCTTGACAGTTGCTCCATGTCCTAATTACGCATTCCCTTCATGTCAATGCCTCCAACTCGTAGCTCCTCTCCCTCATCAACCCTAAGAAGGGAAAAACACCAACACCCATAACAACATCCAATAGCCTTTCTCAGTCGCCATAGGTCAAGAGTGAAGTGTGGGAGGAAAAAGATCCCCAAAACCTCACAAGAAACATATTTAAATAACTCATTTTGACATGTCAACGATGCCATAGCTTAGTGCCATATTAGTACCAAGCTTTGTCAGTTAAAACATACAAGGAGATCTCTGTTAAACCACCACTCAACATCATTTTTCACAGCTCACCTCTATCCTAGTGGCGCTCAGCCCTACTATTCCACCATTCAGCCTTAGACAGTTTGACAACACTTTGAATTTCAAGCACTTATGTGATCCCAAAGATACCCAAAGTGGGTATTTGTTTCAAATTGATATTTTCTTGTTTTAAAACATGTTTGCTCGAGTTCTTGTTTGTTTTCTTTAAATAGAATTGTTCACTATTAATTTATTTTACACTAATAAACAAAGAATTTAGAGATAAAAAAGCATAAAAAATTAAAAACAAAATACACTAAATTTGAGGATAAAACAAGATTTAAAACTAGAAAAAAATTGACTTATTCATGACAATAAACATACACAAACAAGTAAAAAATAGAGATTATCACAACTAATAACTAATTTAATCTTAATTAAATACATTAAGATTAAAAACTACGCATATATAACTATACCAAATATTTCAAAATAAAATTTTATAATAATCTCTATTGTACCTAAATAAAATTAAGTTAATCTCTATTTACAAGTGGTATATATAAATAAAGTTAATTTATATTCTCTTATTAGGATTTAAAGTGATTGTTTTATATAGGTGATAATGTTTACGAGAATTAAAACACAAAAAAATATTTATTTGAAAAACACTTTTTGATATTTAAATCAAGTCACTTATATAAGTGTTTGGTACAAGTGAGTATGAAAAAATGTACTCTGTTTCTTAGAAAAATAAATTTTATTTATATTATAAAAATTGTTATATAATATAAAATATAATAATAATAAAAACTTACCACAAGATAAATTAACAAATTAATAACATTGATGTAGTGTAAAACTAGATTAACTATATATCGTTTTGTAAAACTAAATTAACCATAATTTATAGTGTTAATATTTGGTATAAAAGGATATTAATGATATTAATATATCATATCATATAATTAAATTACTAAAATTTGATTAAAGAGTAAGTGAATCAAGAATTATCTTCGTTAATATTATTTAATCAATTCTAGATCACAAATGAATTTTGATTTGACCGTACTCTTTAAATATATTTATTGGACTATATATATATATATATATATATATATATCAAAATTGAAATTAAATATGAAAAAAATGTTATTTTTTAATTCGAACAAAGAATTGAAAAACTTTTTGTGTTAAATTCTAACAATATAAGAAGACATCCATTAACATCATTTTCACTTTGGTATCAGCTCCAGCTGGCACTCAGAAAGACCGAGTTTTCTTCCCTTCCCTCCATTTTCCAACATGTCATTAAATTAAAATTAAACAATAAAAATAAAACTAATGGCAAAACCACAGTTCTTCAAAACTCTCAGGGGCATTTTCGTAACTCCGAACTTCCGCGTAACTTCCTTCGCCTTTCCTGCGTCAGAACGAATCTGGACCGTCGGATCCATCTCTCAGATCTCGAAACCCTAGACCCCTCGAACATACAACGTTTTTATAAATCGCAATTCAAACCCTCTCTCTCTTCCCCCATCTTCTTCTTTTCTTCTTCCCTCTTCGTTTTTATTTCGTTTGTGTTATTTTTCCCGAGCCAGCCTTCGTTTTTTTTGAAGTGTGCGTTTTGGGTGAGGGTGAAACGCAGAGGGTTCTGTCGTTTGGATGGAGAGAGTGGCATCTTGGGCCGGAACGACGTCGTGCGAGAAGAGCGTGTACGTGAGCTGGGACGAGGTGCCGGTATCTAGCGACAAGGGGAGGAGGGAGGTTCACTACCTGCTGAAACGACGCGGCGGTGCGGCGGATCTGGCCGTCGTCGGAAAAGAAAAAACCCTAAGACACATGTCCTATCGCTATGCGATTCGAAGCCCGTCGTTGGGGCCTTACGTCAAGCTTAAATCGCGAAGAGAGGTTGTGGATTGGCTAGAATCGGTTGTTTCAGGTTCGCTGTCCTTCTCACGCTTCTGATTCTTCTTCACCTTCTCCTTTTTAATTGAAATTGAAAACAAGTTTCGGTTTTTCGTTTTCTTTTAATTTGCGAAATAAGACGGGAAAGAAGCTCGTGTTCTTCACAAATTTTTGTGGTTTTTTGGTTGCGTTTGGTGGTCTCTCACAAATTTAGGGGTTCTGATGTAGGACTCTGGTTTGAGTGAGCTACACTTCTGGGCTATTTCGATTTAATGAGCTGAGAGAAAAAAAAACTTATTTTCTTTTTAATTTCTCTCGTGTTCTTTGATTTTAGGTTTCTTATTGGTTTTTCTGTCTGGTATGGATTGGTTTGGTTTTGGGATCTGAGGTTCTGGAAGGTGTTACCAGGGCGAGATTTCCTCGACCTGGATCTGAAATTGCGTGGTTAATTTATTTATTTGTTCTACCCTTGAGAATTTTCTTTTATTTTTTATTTTTGGTTTTCTATGGTTTGAATATCCTACCATCAGAAAAGTGTCTTTGGTTATTTCTACTGGTTTTCTTATACTGTATATTTTCCTTTGGTAATTGAAATTGATTTTGTTGTATTTGCATTAAATCCTTCAGATTCGCCTTCTAGAGATGCGGTTATGGTGGGAAAACATGGCTGTGAATCTGAAAGTGGAGCCTTGAAGGTATTGACTATATGCTGATATAACGACCCCTTTGTTTCCTTATGTTGGTGTTTGTGGTTGTTTTTCTTCTTTTACTCTTCGTTTTCGCTTCTTTTCTGATTATTTTTTCGTGTAATTCAGGATACTCAATTGCAGAAAATGCAAAATTGTTCAAAGGAGTTTTCATGGATAGGGTTTCCATGGACGTGTAGGAAAAGAAGAAAGCACTATCAGGCCTATAAGAGGAATGGTTTTCAGATATCCGTGAGTGTTACGCTCTTGTTTGCCTTTCTTATTTATCCTTTATTTTTAGCCATGCATGACTCGTAATCTGACTCTGGCAATTTTTTGCGGTGTTTTTAAATGTTTTCAGGTTCATGATTTTGTATTTGTTCTGGCAGAAGAGAACAAGCGTCTAGTTGCCTACTTGGAAGACCTATATGAGGATTCCAGAGGCAACAAGATGGTTATGGTGCGCTGGTTTCACAAAATTGATGAGGTTGGTATTGTTTTGCCTCACAGTTTTAGTGACAGAGAGGTTTTCTTTTCTCTTTATCTTCAAGATCTGAGTATTGAATGCATAGATGGATTGGCTTTCGTCCTCAGTCCACAACATTACGAAAAGTTTCGGAATGAGGCTCGACGAACCCACTTGGAACCATTCGTGTGCATCCACCAGTTTGATAATGATGATGTGAAACCCTTTGATATAACACAAATTAAGGGTTATTGGAAACAGGAAATACTCAGGTACATGTATACCCAATTGGACTCAAAGTGTAGTGGGAGTTCTGGGCAATCAGATGATGTTCCGGAACTGGATGAGAATCATATGTCAACTATTTCGATCAGACCTAAGAAGAGGCTACGCCTTGCCAAAGATGATGCCAAAGATGCAATTGATTTGACTGCCCTTAAATTGGAAAATCTGAATAACATTAAGAATAATACCAAAATCAGTTCTGGAAACAATTCCTTGAAGCTGGTCGGGCACAGAAACATGACAGCAACGATTAAAGGGACGAATGGCCATTCTTCTCAGCATTTACTTGTAGGTTCCCAAGTCGAGGTCCTCTCTCAAGATAGTGGGATGAGAGGATGCTGGTTTACAGCTTCTGTCGTCAAGAGACACAAATACAAAGTGAAGGTGCAATATCGAGACATTCAAGATGCGGTTGATGAAACCAAGAAGCTTGAGGTACGTTGAAACTATCTGTCTTTGTACTGTTTACCGGAAAAAACATTTGTGTATATATGGGGAGTATAATATAATCGATTTATTTTTGTTCTTTGGTTAAGGAATGGGTTCTAGCTTCCAGAATTTCAGTGCCTGATAGTCTGGGTCTTCGAATGCATGGGAGGACGATAGTCCGGCCAGCTCCATTGTCCAACAAACGGGAATTATCCTGGGTTGGTGATGTTGGTTCCGTTGTTGATGCCTGGTGGCATGATGGATGGTGGGAAGGATTAGTTGTTCAAAGAGACTCCGAAGCTAATTATCATGTTTATTTCCCAGGTATGGCTCTTTACTCTTTCGATGTTTTTCATCTTAAATGGCTTTTGTTAGTATTTGATGTCCACATAATATTAGGTTGTTTGACTTCATTACTATGTGTAATTACGATTGATCCTTATTATAATGTCTTTGCAGGGGAAAATGTGGTGTCAGTATTTGGTTCTGGTAACTTAAGACAGGCTCAAGATTGGGTACGGAATGAGTGGGTGAATGTGAGGGAAAGGCCTGATCTGGTGGCGTCTGTTTTATCAAGCTTGAAAACAGCACAAAACTCGTCCAAATCCAATGAAAACAAATCAATCGCAGCATCAACTAGAGATGGAATACAACATAAGCCATCAGATACTTGCTTGAATTCTGATAGGGATAGACCAAAAAAGTCTGTAGACCTTTTGAAGGATGATTTGCTATTGCAGTTAAGGTGGATGACCACCAGAAAGAGGAGACATGGTAGTACCTCTTATCAGAAGCCACGGTACACCGAAAGCCATCGGAAAAGGTCGCCAAAGGTTCTGAAATCAGATGCTCCTGACAGGTTTGTGATCCCAGCATCATTGAAAGTTGATCACGATGACTGCAAGTATGGAGGAGGGGATCCTTCCATTTTCACTTCTTCAGTTGTGCCTTCTTTAACTAGCATGGTTATGTGTAGGTGACTCCATTGATTCATATCTTAGTGGCATCCTTTCGATGCCTATCAAGCCGAGATTTTCATCTAGGATTTCTTCATCCATGTTAACATAGAAAATTTACCTTAGGTTAGTCCTTTTCTTCCCCACCTTTCATTAGTTTGTTTGTGTAGTCTGTGGCATCGAAGCTTCATTCCAGTTGGGTGTTTGAATCCTAATAGAAGCAGCCCAAGGAGGCAAGGATGATGCATACAAGTTTTGGCGTAGGAAAAGTGTAACGTAGTGGAATAACTGAGGATGGCTCTGACTTATAGGATAGATAAAAGGATCCAATGTAATTTGTGTAACTTTCTGCTATAAGAATTGAAATTTGCTTGTTCTTTTATATTTATTTTCAGCTGAATGTTATGTTTTCGATTTATGAAGTTAGTGAAATTCTTTTCATTTTAATTATTTAAATATTTACTAAATTGTAACTAGCAAAGAAGTAAAATATTAAAAGTAATGACAGTGATTGCGAGTCAAAATTATGTAAATTAGTAATAGCCGCCTAGAAGAAATACACGAAGAGAATTAGAAATTAGAAAACTCGTGCAAACTAATGAACAGTTGTTCAGCTTTTTTGTGCCGTGCACGACTACATTAAAAGAACCATCTCGAATAGACCAATGAAGCGAAATGGGATAAGGAGGAGGAGGGAACTCTTTTATTTATTTATTTATATTTTATGTTTTTATTTATTTATTTATATTTTATGTTTTTGGTCCACAAGGAGGAGCCACTTGTTTGACTTTAGGTAGGTCGTGGATCCAACGTTACCACTAAGCAAGTAAACTTTTGGATAAGGGCTATCCTAACAAGGGCTATGTGTTTTCAAATGACAAATATTTAATTCATAAACGATCTCTTACCTTACAAAGTAATAATTTGAAAATAAGTTCATGCTGGTTGTCAAAATTAATTAGGAGTATGTTTGGAAACATTTCTTTATGAATATTTCTATTAAAGAAAAATAAAAATGAAAAATTAATCCAACTTTTCTATTAAAATTGGAATTATTCTTTTGTTTTTTGAAGTTTAATTTCTAATTTATGCATAAGTTAATTTTAACTAGTAGAGATATTGATTTACTTTTTCTTCTATATTTTTCTCTCTTATAAGTGATTATAAAGGATTTCTTTTTTATAAACATACCATACATGTAATTGTTATATATTTCAAAGTCTTGGTTAATGATGTTTGAGGCTATTTGGACCAGTTTCTTTATTAAAAAGTGCTCTTAGAAGGGAAAAATAATTGAAAAATAAAGTCAACTTCACTTCTCTTTAGGCTAAAATTAGCTTATAATAAAAGTGCAACATAAAAAGTTAGGAAATTTATATACAGGGTTTTTACAATTTAATTTGTTGATAAATAATTTAAACTTTAAAATATTGAATTCTGTGTTGCTTCTTTTTCATTTGGTGAATTGTCTAATGATAACCTTTAGTTGTGTTATTAATAGAGATTTTTTTGGTAAATGTTGTCTACCACCGTTGTTTACCACCAGAAATATTTGCATATATTTACGGTGTTTATTAGATAGTTCTTTGCATATATTTATGGAAATTAGTAGATAATTGTTGTTAAATAGTTAGATGTTCCATTATTTTGTTATAGTTGTAACAATTCTATTATATAACTCTAACTATTATATATAGATGGTCCATTATATATAGCTGTAACTATTATATAAGTCTATTTGTAATTATTTATGTAATTATTTTTAAAGAGAGTTGGATTGTGTAATTTGTTGTTGATTATTTTTGAAATTTGTTTTTTTTGTTTGAGTTTATGTACTGTATTTTGCATAATTTGTTGTTAGATTATTTTTTGAATAATTCTTCGGTGATTATCTTTGTAATTTGTTTTTTCGTTTTTAAGTTTATATACTGCAATTTATGTGTTTATTTTTGTATGTATTCATTATAAGAATATCTACATAAAATAATTTTCACTTATCTTTGTCCTATCTTACGAGTTAGTTGTGTTCACTAGACAATAGTGTTTAATGCATTTTTATTTGTGATATTCTTAATGTTTAATATATAACAAACAAGTATTAAAGCTTTAGCTTTGATTGTTTTGCTTTCGCAGGTGAATGGTCATGATCAAAATCGTTGTCTTTTGTTTGTTCTTTTATTATGAAGAATTTTTTCAAGAAAACATTTAAGAAGATGAACAACACAATGAGGATTTAATGAGAACAAAATAAATTCAATGTGACATATCAATATGTGTGTTTGGTTGAAGGAATAGGATGTTTGGATACTTTTTCTAGTAGGAGTTTGTTTAGAGAATTCAAGAGAAGCATGTATACATCCCTATCATTTTTTTATGTCTCTTTTAGATTGAGTTATTTATGAGACTAAAAATGAAAAATCTATTTCTAAGTTGTGAATGAAGTTAGAGAAACTCTTCATGATCAAGCTTGTTTGTAATTAATTGTTTCTCAAGAAATAAATGTTTGGATTTCATATATGAAGGAAGGTGCATTGTTGAAGAACATATTAATCAATGAACTTAATTATGATAGAAGTTTATCTCATACCAAACTAAAGAAGAACCTTGTCTCAGTGAGGAAATGATGTTAAAGGTTTCACATGCACTGTTCAAGGAAGGTGATACAAGGGCTTGAGAAAATGAGTGTTATGGTAATGTAAGGTAATGTTGAAGAGGTTTGATTTGCTTTGAATTTAGTAGAAGTACTAAACCATCTACGATCGTTTTTGTAATACAATCACTTGTGTAAAGTCTGACAACTTGACTGTAGTTATGCAAAAGAAATACCAATTAAAGAATGAAACTTGGAATTTGGTAGAGCTACTTGACGCTAGTAGGGTTATAGGATGCAATTGAGTAAACATGAAGAAGTTTGATGCTTAAGCCTTGAAGTGTTTACTTTTAAAGTTAAACAATTTTGAGTTTCTAATGCTAAAATTGTTTAATATAAGGCTTGTCTTTTAATTAAAGGGTGTAGTTAGAGATGAGGAGTGGACTTCAATATTTATCACTTGTAACATGGTAAACACCAATCATAATTCTACTTGTTCTCATGGCTTCCTTGGACTGTAAGTAGAATGATTCGATGTGAAGACTAAATTATTCCTCAATAATATAGAGGAGAAAATTCAAATGTTTCAGCCTAAAGGTTTTGAAGACTAAGAAAGGAGAATTGGGTCTAGAAACTTTGAAGGGTTATTGTATAGTTTGAAACAATTTCTTAAGGAAGCGATACAATAGATTAAATTAATTCATTTCTTATAGGTACAATAGAAGTCCTATGAAGTTTTTGTTTATCTCAAAAAGGTGAATGGTGATTCTTTACTTATGTTGCATATAGATGATATGCTTATAACATATACAAATAATGTGTAGATAAAAAAGTTAAAGTCGTTGATAAGTGAATGTGAAATGAAAGGCTTGAAGATTACGGTAGAAGTTTGTCATGATGATTAGGCAAGGTAGTGATTAGAAGAAGTTCTTTCTAGGACAACAAGAGTGCACCTAGAAGGTAATAAACTATTTTGGCACAAGTGGTGCCAAGTTAGTTGCTCCTTTGTTGACATTATTTTATTCATTTATCTGTTACTAACACTACTCTTCCAACATTTGAAAAGGAATACATAATTTGTGTATTGTTTGCTAGTGCATTGGAAGTCTAATGTGTTAGACGATATGAAATATACTAGACTTGCTCAAGGAGTTAGTGATGAGTAGGTGTGTGGTTAATTGAAGAAAAGAGCCTTTGCTAATAGTGAAACATATATTCAAGTACCTTAAGAGTAGTTTGATTTTGACCTCGTCTACAAGGGTGATATATCATTTACTCTTGTTAAATATTTAGATTCAAACTATGCTAGTGATTTGGATGCAAATTGATTTATAACTGGTTATGCCCTCAAAACTGAGAGCTTATTGATAAGTTGGAAAGTAATTTTGTAGCCTTCAATAGCCTTGTCTACTACGGAAGTAGAATATATGACCTTAGCAAAGACAACAAAGGATAAAATTTGGTTGAAGGAACTCATTACTAATATGGGATTTTCATAGATTGAGTGCAATTTGTTTTGCTAAGGACCAGGTTCATCATGAAAGAATCAAACATATTAAAACCAAGTATCATTTTTTTTCATACTGAAGAGTGAGTTGAAGCAAAAGATTGATAGAAAGGAGATTCCAACTAATGTGTTCACCAAGCCCATTCCTAGGAGCAAGTGCATGTATGTTTGAAGTTTCTCAATGTTGATTACTCGTAACAATCATCTATCAATAATTACTTGGAAGAACTAAAGTCAACATGGAAAGTTATTGATTAGTGCGCTTGATAGAGATTTCCTGGTGGTCATTGTGTATCATCCAAACATTTACATCTATTCATGAATACTATTAGATAGTTGTTCTGTTATTAAGATAATAAGTTAGATATTTTTGTTGGTTAAGCTTATCATTAGGTCATAAGTTATAATGGGTAGTTGTAGTGTAATTCTTTCTACTTAAGAGCGTAACACCCAAGTGTCAAAATTTGATTGTCACTTGACTCACGTGTGACTTGTGTCACATGATAATTGATGTCACTTGCAATTATACATTCTTCAATAATTGATCCATCCATTGAGACAATTGATGTTATTTGCAATAATATTTTCTTTAATAATTGCCTCACTTAGAATTAAACTCATGATTTTGACTCTCATATCAATTATTGGATCAAACGTTTACCATTAAGTCAAAAATTGTAATTCATTGTTAGAACACGACTTTTTACACTTAAAGCATAACAACTCAAGAGTCACAAAATTTGTCCTAACTAGCCTATGTTATGTGAGAACACTTTTTTGTTGTTATTTTATATAGTTAGTTATATATAGTAGTAATTATTTTATATATAGTAGAGAGTTGGATTAATGTGTACTTGTGTAATTCCTTATATCAATATAATTTACTTTTTTGTTTATTTGAGCGTGTGTACTCTACTTTCTTTAATAATTATATTCATTTTTTATGTGTTGATATAAAACACGCTTATAAAAAATACTCTTTATTTATTTTATTTCTTTATCTTTCTTTATGTATTAATTTTATATTCAATTACTTGTTTAGTGTGTTACCGTGCTTTCGTGATCTTTAATATCCAACATGATTTTTTTTTTCTTATTTCCTTTCCTCAAAGTTCGTTAGAAAAATAATATCCAAATTAACTTTTAATAGCAAGGACCACATAAAAGAAATGTATTTTAATACAATAAGAATGAGTAGATACGATAAAGGACGTCAGGAACCAAGTCTTCAAAAGAGAAGATTGATATGTTCAACAAAATTAGAAGTAAAATAATTACATGTCTTAAAAATAAGACATCAAGGAAAGTCAAATGAAATAAATACTAGTGTGTCAATGCGATTCAAACTAGATTGATTATATATGATAAAATCTTTGATACATTAACTCTCTTCCAAACAACAATTGTATTTAATCACCGTGACAAAATAAAAAAATGACCATGTATACCTTTCACATGATCTTGATTACTATATAGACTAAAAAAGTTAACTTGATTAAACTTTATTATTTATTTTGTTTTTTTTAACATAATAGCTATTTAAAGTTGTACCGTATGGCCTGGACGATCATTCTATTATCCCATATCAACTCGATCGGATGGTCCTGGAAAGCAAGAAGCAGCAAAGCAGAGATTGAATGCGACTAACCAGTAAAGGAGACCAGACGGCCAAAGACGTACTACCTTAGTCAAAAAGTAGGTTTTGTCACGAGGATTAAGGTAAATAGTAATTAAGGGTATTGGGTTTAGATTGAGCCATAATTAAAGTTTTACTAATCTTAAACCTATGACAAAAACTTTAAATACATGTCAGAAGTAAGAAGTAGGTGATGACATTTACTGTGTATTTATTACCATAACATTTAGCTATCGTACACATAGTTTACTGACTTAGTTATCGAAGAATTTTTGGCAACTACACCTCTAGACGATGGAGTGAAGACAAAAATCAGAAGAGCAATTACCGAACGAAATCTTAAAAGAAATTGTGTAGGTGTTTGAAGTGACTTGACCTCACACCCGAAAAAAAAACTTTTGCTTTCTTAAAAAAAAATTCATTTAATGAAATGCATTTTTTTTTACTCTAAGTGGGTAGCTGCCATTTACCTTGAAATAATTTGCATCCATTACTCTTTGTTTAAGTGAAAGCAGTGCTATCAAAGTAGCATAGTGAGTCACAACTTGCACAGTGGGCTTGGCTTGCTTAGTCGCTTTCTTGATGGTGAGCGAAGAGCCTCCTTAAACAGCATTAGTTTAATTGATTCATTGAATTAGCCTACAACCTGGTTTAATAAGCAATAATTATTGTGAAGAAAAAAAGAATTAAGCAGTATGTGGGGCTGCTTCTCCACGTTAGTGAAAGAACAATCTCTGTCAATTTGGCATAGAACCTTTTTCACTTTACCATACTGTGCCATTATGCTCTCTGTACAATTTTTTCTTTTTATTTTTCAACCAACTACTTAACCATTGAGATGGGGTAGCTCCATCACTGCAACAATACAAGCTGTTCATAGATCGTTTTCTCCAAATTTCTCTCTCCAGCAAACCTGTTAAAAGGTCCTGTATGAATCTGTTGCACACCTAATCACAGGTATGGATTTGGAAGATGGTGCTAAAAGTATAAAAAACTCAAAGGGTTTTCCTCTTGGTGGGAGTAGAACTAGTCTAGCTTCTATGGAGTCCTTGTCCATGCCTCAGGTAAATTTGTGTGTTAGCTTGGTCATGTTTTTGATTTGTAGAATTTTTAGGTGATATGGTTTGATATGGTTGAAACAGGTTCAAGAGGTTGTTCTCTCTGCAGACATGCAATGTGAAAACTGCCAGAGAAAGGTTACTGACATTATTACAAAGATGAATGGTAAGTTTCTTTGTTTTGTTATATTCATTAGAACTGTTGCTTTTAAGAAGGGATTTTAAAGGGTCTGCAAAGCAAAACAAAATTTTCAGTATCCTAGGAAGAACAGGAGAATTAGATTCCCTTGGAGAAGAAGCCATAGAAGAGAGAGAAAGAGAGACATAGTAAGAGGTGGTCCTTCTTGGTTTGGACCTAGGAATAGTCTGTCATATATGTTTTGGAAGGATGTGAGGCTAATTTAATTCTTATTAACTCCACCTTTGGAATCTTGTGTTGTTGATTTTTGTGGAAACTCTTGCTTCTATCAACTATCCATGTTATAGTTAATTGTTTATTCCACAACTAAGTCATACAGTCACTTTGGCATCAAGACCATCACATGCTTATGGTAAATAAATATATAGACAAGATTTGTGAGAAGAAATATGTAGACTTAGATGAGATGACTTAAGATAGACTGTAAGAACTCAGATAGGGGTATGTTAAAGGAGATGTTGAGGGGTAATAAGTGAGAAAGAAAAGGTATAAGAGTAATCATTTTAAAAATTCTTTATTTTTTTTAACTAAATACATAATCATTTAAATTTTACACTTCCCTTATTTTTTTTTCTATCATTTGTCACTTATTTATCTTCTTTCTTTTTCACTCCCACAATATCTTTCACACCATCCAACAAAGGTTTGAACAAGGTCTTAAGTTCTAGTATTGTGATCTGAAAAAGCATGGTGGAAAGACTATATTCAAGATGATCGTCAATTCCCTAACATATTAATCATAAAAAAATATTTGTTATCGTAATTTCTAATAAGTTTAAACTAACCATTATATTTACATTATATTATCAAACAATAAAATAATGTCATACTTATAAGTTTTAAAATTAACGTTTTATCCAAGTGATATTGAGTCAATACTACTAAGTAAAAATCTTATATTTTAAAAAATTAAATATATTTTTTATTATTAAATTATAAAAATTGTGTTTCGTCAAATTATAAAAAATATTCATCATGTGTATATTGTAAAAATTAGGTAAAACACCTTCCAACAAAGAGTTTGTCGAGGTTATATCATATTCCATGTGTTTTTCAGATGTAATATTTGTTTAGATAATGTTTTAGATAACTTTAAAGTAATATGACTAAATAGGCTAAATACTCTCTAATTTGATTTAAAAAAATGAAATAACATTTTTTTATAATAATTTGAGAATGAAAACCATATTTATTCTTATATTAAATATTATTGAAAGAAAAATGCGATTGAAATACTGCTGTTAAAGACCGACCATTCAAAAATACGGATATAAAAGTTATTCTTAAATGATTTATAATAAGTTAACATTTAAACTAACCTTTATATTTTCATAACGATGAAAAAAAAAATAACTTATAACTTTTAATGTTATTAATATAATCATAAAAGTAAATGGTTTTCAATCATGTGATGTGAGAATGCAGCAGGATTGGTTGAATGTATAAATTATGAAGAGTTTACTCTAAATTCTAATTAAACTATATAATGTATTTGCTCACAAAAAGTAGCCAACAGTTTCATTTTACTATTTCTTTTCTTTTGGTTGGATTTACTTGTAACAACACAGGTACAAGAACTCTGGTTTTGTGGTTTTGTAGGATCAATTAATTCATATAATAAGTTCTGACCAGTTTAATTTAAGGAATAAGTTCTATTCGTTTTAGGGTATTATCTTTCTGCTAAGTTTTTCGAATACATTAATGCTGATATATTAAAAAAGTTTTTAATATATTTTAAAATATTAAAATTGGTGTTCTTAATGTACTTTAGAAACAGAAAACACAAAAAAACCTTAAGAGAGAGTCCAAATTGGTAAAATTGTAAGGTTGCTTTTGTTTAAAAAAACTTAAAAGACGTAAAAATAAAATGAGTCACAATTTGCGGGTCAATTCGATTCATTACGGATTCGGATTGAGTTGAGTTTAAAAAAATGTGTTCTTTTGTGCGTATCAATTTTTAATCCGGTTCATTTAAATCCGACTCATTCGGGTTTGGAGTGAAATTTATTTAGATTTGAATTACAAAAATTTGTAATTTTTTTATTTAAAAAAAATTATAATTAAGTGAAATAGTGAGTCAACCCGTTTAACCCACCAATCTTGGTGGGTCGAACAGAATTCAAATTTTTCTAACTCGCTAATAAATAAATCGGATTTAATTGACTTACTAAGTGACCAATCCGTAATAGACTCGACCGAGTAAGATTAGATCACCCGTTTTGAAAAAAAAAACAATCAAATAAGATGTAAAATAATGTCTTGTCTTGTATCTGATGAACTTTGTGAGAGATTTGAAATGGAATAAATCTGGTGCTAACACTTGGTAGGTTTTGTTGATCTTCAGCAGAGACAGAGTCCGTAGTGATTAATGTTTTGGAAAAGAAAGTGATACTTACGTTCAAATCACCATCTATGGAGAAAGTTAGCACTCGACAAATTACTCAGATCAACAAGAATTCATTCCCCAAAATTGCTATCATCAAACGGATCTTTCGCTCTTCCCGTGATTGAAGATATATTCATAATATTTTTGTACATTCATTTCACTATGTACAGAGCAAAATTTGTGGATTCATGATTCTATCAGTTTCCTCATTGCATAATGAGTTTGACACAGATGAAGTGTATTCATGACTCGATCTGATTTCCGATTTCTTTATTGAATGTAAAGAAATTATTACTAATTTTTTTATTCCAATAAGACCTTATTGAACTTTTTATTCTAATACTTTTTTCTGTCTCGTGGATTGAAATTAGGTCACCTAAAGCTCAGAATCATTTTTTTCTTTTAGAATCATCATCCTTTTGCCTACCTTTTTCATGTGCATGTGACTTTATTACTAATTTCTTGAATTCATTTGGTTAGAACCAATGTATTGTTGGTGTTCATAATGTGGTTATGATTTTGGTATGAAAAGAAATTTCAGTGGATTAAAAAAACCATAATGTTTATAAATAGTTTCTATCTTAAGTTTGATGAAATAATATTATTAATATCAATTATTAGATCAATTGTCACATGTGGGTCTGTTTTAGAATCTTAAAATTTTGTTAAATTTTTTTTTCATTAAAAGGTGAGTCAGATGGTTGAAAGAGAATTTAAAGAGAAAAGTGTAAAATCAAACACACCATGATTTGTTAATAATTTTTTTTAACAATTTTTTGATAATAGATTATGTATTATTATTTTATTGGTCCATATATTTAAAACAGATTAATCATAAACTAAATATGGGATTGTAAAAAAGTTGTAAAAAAAAACTTTTTCCAAAACAAAATCATGAGAGGAGTTCTAGACATCAAAACAGATAATATTTCAATAGACTTAAAATAAAAAATAAACCATTTGTTAATTTTAAAAAATATAAGCCCTTTTGATTTCTGTTTTTATAACTTTTATATTTGGATGGTTTTTATAATATAATCTCTTCTATCAAACTTACTTAGTGAAAAGTCAACAATATTATTTGTAGATTTAAATACATGACTTGTTAAAGTCATAGATAGCAACTTTCTACAAATAAGGCAAGAAAAGTATGGTTTATATGTGAGGTGTTGCTTTAATGCTGTTATGAAATAACTTAAGAAAGAAATAAAGAGATTCTTTACAGATTTTATTAGTATTATTGAAGGCTATGCAAAGCATGTGCATGAAGAGATGCTTCTCCTTGCCATGTTGTTTTCAAATGAATTAAGTGTAAAGGCAAAGTGACGGATAAAAGGAGTTATAAGACAAAGAACTACCTTATATAGCTTGGTCCAACTCCATGTGGAATCAGATTCCATGTATAAAAATGAATATGAATATGAATATAAGTTGATCCAAGATGAACATCATATTCATAACTTCATATTCCATATTCTAGAAACTCCTTTTCCATTTGCCTTTAGGCTCATCCAAAGTAAAAATCAATCGTGGGTTCCATCAATTCCCACCCCATGTCGGAAAAGGCAAGTTTTTGTTTTATCCCACAAAAAATTCTTCTTCTTTTAGGTCAAATGTTTTTCTTGGTTTTTTAATGTTGCAGCTTCCGTTTGTACAAATGCAGTATTGTTGCATGATCATGAGAATCAACGTCGACTGCAATTCTTGTTGCAGAAAATTAAGGAGAATCATTCTACGGATGAAAGGTAAATGACTTAAATCAATGTTGTAAATTATATCTGTTGTTATTGAGCATATTGTTTCACCCGGCCGTTATTGGACCATCCATTAATGTCTAGTTTCATACTCGAGATGTATATACTTTAATGTGAGGAGGCGTGTTGGAAGTCTCACATCGACTAGAGATAAAGTCAATTCATAGTATATAAATGGGTGCAAACCTTATTTTCAAGCTGGTTTTGTAGAGTTGAATTAGGCTTAAAGTCCACTTCTAACAAGTTTGTAAGATAAGGTGTACATCCACTTATACTATAAACTGACTTTATATTTAGTCGACGTAAAATTTCTCACATTAATTATCATTGTTTTTCTTATTATAAATAATATATTCACTCTGCAAGTTTTGAAAATTTTTAACAACCACTTTTTTATTTGATATTAAAGTAATAGAGAACCATTTGATAGAGAAGCAGCAGCGTAGGGTATGTGTGTTTGGCAGATTTGAACCAGCTGATGTTGCAATAAAGATAAAGAAGAAGATGAACAGAAGAGTTGAGATCCTTGAAGTTCAAGAAATGGAAGCAGAAGTTGAAAACGAAGGAGAATAGAAAGCAGATAGAAGAGAGAATAATAACAACCATGCCATGCATGATACTGTATATAATAGGTTAATTGCAAATGTGGTTGCTTCTCAAACTGTACTTGGAAATTGAAGTTGTTGAATTTGAAGGAACTAAAATAGGATAATGGAAAAAAAAAAAAGACACCATTTGCATGTACAATTCTTGGATTTATTTAATTTTATTTTTGTTACAATAAGTGGTAATAAGGGTGTTTTTGTAGCCTAAAGTATCCCTAATAAAACAAAATTAATCCCCTTACCAATGTAGTACAGGGATTAACACAGATCAATCCAAGACCTATGCAATGAATAAATTGACTCCAAAAGAAGTTGTTTTTTTTTATGATTTTAATGAAAACAACAACTAAAATGCAATAAGCATAAGAAAGTAGATGTTGGAAGTCTCACATCAATTAAAGATAAGACCAATTTAAAATATATAAATGAATGTAAATCTCACTTTATAAGACAATTTTATGAGGTTGAGATAGATTTAAAATTTTGCGAGATTGAGTTAGATTTAAAGTTCACCCCTTAACTAATCGTCTAAAAGAAGTTATAAGAAATCTAAAGTAACTTTTAGGAAGTTTTACATTGATTCGAAATAAAGTCAATTTAAAATATATATAAGTGAATCTAAACATTATTTTTACAAACTAATTTTATGAAATTAAATTAGACCTAAAGGCTGCAATAATTTATGCACTGAAATGGAAAATTAATTGGCCATAAATTATGTAATATGATGCAAAATTGCAGTACAAACTTAATGAAATGCAAGTTTAACTAATAGCCATAAAGTGTTAAAATGAAGAAATGATTCAACATGAAATGCTCTGTTTGATGCAATGGAATAATGGTTTAACTCAATAAAACAGAACATAACAAGCATAGAAAAATGGTAATCTAAAAATGTAAGAACTCGCACCAGCCAGAATTTGTTGAACCAAGATTAAAGGCATATTAGAAGATAAAACAAGACAACATGATAAACTAGATCTGCTTAGCAACACTAAAACCAGTGACATTAATATGAACAAAACATAACGTGATGCTAAAACAGAAAGTAAAAAATAGTTAAGATTTGTAAATTAAACAACCCAAACCGACAAAGATAAACTAAATTAAGAAACAATATTCTAAACTATTAAGACTAACAACAATATATAAACTACTTAAGGCAATAGAACAGTGAAATGAGCATAGAAAATACCAGAATTTTTCTTTAATGGAAAGCACCTCAACACATATCCAAAAAGTTGTTTTTTTTGAGTGAATCTGTCCTTGTTGATTTGTTGGTTTCTTTGTCTTGGCCTTTTTGGGCCACTCCTAAACTGAGCCCATTTTAGAAGTCAGTGTGAAATGAAGTCCATCCTAGGATTTGCTAATTACACCAAGATTCAAAGAAACAGTTAAAGTGAGTCTTCTCTACCTTACAATTTGCCTCTGTACAAAAAATCATGCTCTTGTGCTTCAATTAAAGCTTTTTAAATCAACAAATCCAATGCAACAAGTTTCCACAGTTTGGTTTACAAAACGTGTGTATGAGACAAAAGTTATCACAACCCCAAAAGTCCTAAAAAGTGAAAATCCAATACTCACATACTTATACTTATACTTTTGCATTCTTGGACAAAACTAAGACTAAATAACACATGAACTAGGCACAAACACACATTGAAACAACAGCACGAATTACAAGCACATATACAAACAGGACCAAGGTATGGAGTCACCGAAACTATTCATTTTTGCATAAGGGCATTCAACCCTCTTTGGTTCACCAGGAGCACTTTTGTAAAAAGAGAAAAAGGTGAAAAAGGTTAAATAGCAAAAAGAAAATTAATAAAGCATATATAGGCAAAAATTGAAGAAAAAGCATTTTTAATTTCTAATTTTAGAAAATAAAAGAACCATAATTAACAAAACACGGTTAAAAACACCTAATTGACTACATTTTACAAAACTAAAGATTTAAAGAAAAAAAAATCAAAACTATCCCAATTTTAAAAACGTAAGAACTAAAATAGACTTCTAAGACTAGAAAAAAAAAAGGAAAAAAATTGGGTTTTAACTAGTTTGATCGGTCAATGTAAAGTAATAATAGTTTTGGTGTGTGCCACACATATTTGATTAGTTAAATAAGGGTAGTATGTGTTGGAAAATCATTTGAATGCTAAATGAGTAACTTTTAGATGATAAAATTTTGTTGGAGTTGGACTTCACCATTTTCTCCTTCTCTTGTAACGGATCTATTAGTACATATGATGATGTCAATGATGAAGTGTTGAGAGTTCTCTTAGGTGCAACTTTAGGTCTATTGTTGACACCTAGAGCCTAGAATCACCACCTTTCGATATGACTCCTTAGTATTTGCTTAAATGGATCACCTCCATTAAGATCAAGACTCTATCTCTAACTACAACCTTATATTTATTCCTAGCATCACACATGATAACTGATTAGGCCAAACTTAGTTCACATTGAATCTTAAGCCGGTGAGGTAAGATGAGTGATTAGTTCATCCAATGTTAAGCATAAATCAATTGACCAACTTTCAACCAAAAGTAAACATACATAAATAAAGATAGTACCGAATACAAGAAGTTCAAAGTAATTACGTCTCACTCCAACACTTAGGAGATTTAGTTCTTCATAATGGATAAAAATAAGTTACAATATGGAAGAAATTACATCTCCTAATCCTTTAAAGGTGTTCTGTTTAATATATAGGAAATGTGTGAGGAGATTCTCTAGAGTGTGAGAAGACTCTCTAGAGTCTCTATCTGAATTTATCTAAATGTCTTCTAGAAAAGATCTTTCAAAGGTTCTTTAATAGTTGCATAAAATAAAAGAAAAACTTTGTTCATATATATAGATAAAAAAAAAGATATTTAAAAGAATTTATTAATTGAAAAAAGTCATATTTATTAAAAGTTCACATAAAGACTTATGACCATTACAAAAATTGATGGAATAAAATAGAAAAGATTGATAAGAAACTATGAGTTGAGCAACCATTACAATTATGAAACTCCTCTTTAAGCTACAATACAATATATTACAATTTTTTAGGTATGGATTCGATGTGTTTTATTCTTTCCTTAGTTTTGGTTTTTTCTTCTAAAACTCTAAACTAATCAAATATTAGATGTTTCGCATGATGAAATGTTTTCAAATATTGATAGTATTAAATTGTAATGAGTAAGTTATGTTAAATCATTTCTTTAAATATAAAAACACATGCTAATTTAATTTTATTATTTAAATAATTGTTAATATAATCATGCATATGTATAGATAATAATTTTTAATCATCTCTAAAGAATCCATATCTATATTACTTGTTCTTTGACTGAAAATTAATTTTGGTAAAAGATATATTACAATTTTTCACTTAAAATACTCACTAAGTGAAACAAAAATATATCATTATTATATATAGCATTTTTAATAGATTCCAATAGTACCAAAAATGAAAAAGAATCCACTTTAGAAGAACTTTAATTAAAAAGAAGAAGAAGAAGAAACATCTAGAAACCAATTTTGTTGTGTCAAAGTTAAAAAGAAAAGAAAAGAAGAATCTAAGTTGATTTCTTGAAAGAATACAAAATATTGACAATGAAGGCTCCTCCGTATGACTACTTTGTCTAAGTTCGTACTTTCCAACCAATTCATGGTAGGAAGGAAAACTCTCCATCTCATCAAATTCACTTCCTTATATTTTCATTTAGTACTACATTTATCACTAAATATTGGTGCTTCTTTAATCATCTTATCAAACTTTTTTTTTAAGTTTATTAAAATTTAAAAAAAAATTATTTATGTATTATAATTGTTATTGATGGAATGAATCTTCTCATTAAGTGGACCAAATATCGGTTTGCACAATATATATCATTGTTATGATTTTTGAGAGTAAAATGTGTAATCACCATATTAATATATCTAATTAAATGTTGGCTTCTTTTACCAAAATAAAATTTAACCAAAATAAATACATAGTATTTTATTTATTGAGGCGGAGAAAAAAAAAACCTCATTCTATAATCTCAACATCTCAAAAGAAACTAGGATTCAATCATTCAAAGTAAAAAAATACCAACTTTTCTCTATATTAATTTAAAGACTATAATTGTGCTGGAATGAGTGTTATGCTACACTACTTTTTATAACTTTAGTGATTATTGGTTTGATCAGTAGATTAGTTTTGAATTTCTACTAATATTAAATTTATGATTTTTAAAAAGTTGATAGATATATTTTAGATGAAGCTAAAAAAATGGATGATTGTGATGTTCTTTCTAATGGTAAAAAAACTTTGGATTTCGGTTTATTTCTTTAATGAGAGTATTCAATATATATGTTACTAGTCATAGTCAAAGTTGTAGAAAATGGAAAAAATACCATGAAGACATTCATTCATAATTACTCATTACTCATTCATAATTTGCACTACAAAGAAGTAAAATTTAACACTTCTCATTTTTTAACTTAGATGAAGGATTTTTAAAATTAAAACAAATGGTCGTATATACTATTTAAGTATCTCTTGAAAACCAATTATATAATTTATGCTTTTAAGCTGAAAATTAAGAACTTCTTGTTGATAATGTAAAGTGTTAATTTAATCAAAATCGAATAAAAAAATTTAAAGTCACTTTAGGTCAATTTGTCATAAAATCATGAAAATGAAATAATACGACCTTTTCAACTTTTCCATAACCTTTCTCACTCATATAACTTTTCCATAAATATATATAAAAAATAAAGCATAACTTTATAAACAAACAAAATATTATTATTGAACTTACGCGGTTTCACACAAAACTTAATATCATACATTTACCGACTATATTATAAGTTGGATTAGTCATTTTTTAATCAATTTACTCTCCGTTATTCATAAAATGTTAGTGAAATTCTTTAACTTTTAAAAAATTGAGAAATTTAATTAAACGTTTTATTAATAAGAAGAACAAACGGAATAAAACAAATAAATAACATAAAAAGCCATTAGTTTTCATAATTTAATATAAAAATAAACTTATGTATACATAAGAAAAAGTAATAAATGTGGAAATTGACAAGAAGAATGATTATGACTATTGGATTTCCGTGTGATGCGTCTAACCAAATAGTCACACCAAAACAACGATTTATGTTTGAAAAATGATATTATGACAAACATAATATTTTTACATTTACACTATTTTCTTTTTTACTTTTTTTTATTGTTCAAAAAATTATAAAAATTTATTTTTATAAAAAAATAATTCTTTTACATACTTAATTTTTTTTATATTTATTTAATATTATTTTTTTCTTAAAAAAATACAAATTTTATATTTTTATGATCGATTTATTATTATATTTTGTGTCAAAATAATATAAAATTTTATATTTTTATGATCAATTTATTGTTATATTCTATGTGAAATAAAATTAAAAGTAATGTATGATTTCTCTCTTTCAAAATCATTTTATCCTTATTATTATTATTGAATGTGTGAAATAAATGTTACCCTTATTCTTTATTTTGGCCTTCGTTTCTGTGATTTCTTCACATATTTTCTGAGAAGGTGGCAACTGAGAAGCCGCTATCCATCTTCCTTCAACACTTGACACGCCAACCGCGTTGAAGACTCTTCTCTTCTAAGAAAACTGTTGCAATCAACAACACCCACTAAAGAAAAACATCAAAAGTTTAAATCTTTTTGCAAGGAAAATATCAGTGAAATGCCAACTGGCACACTTCTTCTCAAAATCACCATATAAAACCTCCATTTTTCTCTCTCTTTCTTTGACATAGGTTCTCATTTTGAGCAAGCTTCTTCTGCCATTGCTATCATCAACACACTTCATTGGGTGTGTTGTTTTGTTCTCATCTATGGGTAAGAAGCTAGATGCTCTCCTTGGTAGAACCTTCAAGGCTGCAAAGTTTAAGGCTATTGTTAACCTTGCCATCTCACGTCTCGCTGTTCTCAAGAACCAGCGCCAGGCTCGCCTTAGACATGCACGTTCTGATGTCCTTGAACTCATCCAACTGGGTCACCTTGAACGTGCTTCACTTAGAGTAAGATATTACACATCTTATATATCTTCTCTATCAAAGACAACCTTTTCAATTTAATCTCTTTGCAGTATCCGTGTAAGGTTGTTTACCCCCATCAACCAAATGACATAGCTAACTTAAAACTGGGTATGTTTTTTCTTTTAGGTTGAGCATGTGATCAAGGATCAGAACATGCTGGATGTGTATGACAGGATTGAAGGATACTGCAACCTCTTGATCGAAAGAGTCCACCTCATTGAACAAGAAAGGTTGGTTTAAGGGTAATTTGTTCGGTGAAAGAATTGGTTTTCATTTTCTTTTGAAATAAGGGTTTGGTCTTCTTGTTGTAGGGAATGTCCCGAGGAACTGAAAGAGGCAGCGTCGGGGTTGCTCTATGCAGCATCAAGGTGTGGAGATTTTCCGGAGATTCAAGAGATTCGTGCCGTTTTGACCTCGCGGTTTGGCAAGGAGTTTGCTGCTCGTTCTATTGAGTTGAGGAACAACTGTGGAGTCCATCCTCAGGTATGTATATGACATGAAAATCAGCAATCTTTGTTATTTTATGTCTGATACTGTTGCCTTCCCGCTATTTTGTTTTGCCTCTTAGAAACTAGGATTTATGTAGAAGATAGAATGTTCTGATTTTAATTAGTTTTTCTCTGGACACTATTTTACAATCTCTTTATCTCGTTATTCATAGATGATACAGAAGCTGTCAACAAGGATGCCAAGCATGGAAAGCAGAATGAAGGTACTCAAAGACATTGCTTCTGAGAATGGTATTGTTCTGCAGCTTGAAGTAACTGCTGTTTCAGTTGAGGTATAAAAACTACGCCAGCAACATTTACAGTTTCTAGTTGTTTATATATTTGAAAAACAGCTACTTATGGCATCTGATGATAACTGTTCAGGAACAATCCGCAGTAGAATTGGAAAACCAGCATGGACCTGAGAAAGAGGAAGAGAATGAAAGCATTTTGCCTAGTAGAGGAAAAAATGAGGAGTTAACTGATTCCTTTAAGGGCAAAAAGAAGTACAAGGATGTAGCTGATGCAGCACAGGCAGCATTTGAGTCAGCAGCATATGCTGCTGTTGCTGCAAGAGCAGCATTGGAACTCTCCCGATCTGAGTCACATGATCCTGATGATCATGATAGTCCAGGCCCTCAAACAAGAAAAGTGGAGGATGGACATGATAATGCGAAACATCAAAGAGAAAATTTTAACAAGGATACAGATGAGTTAAAAGGGTCAAAAGACGTTATAAGTAGAAATTCAACAGATAAGGTTTTGATGGGGGCTAATGACTCAGTGGATGCTGAAATTGAGGGTGATCCTTTTGAAGAGGAAGTAGTTTTTGATGATAGTGATGATGAGACTGATAACAATCAGAATAAAAATGAATCTTCCAAGAAGGCATCTTCAAGTTATGGTGCTGGTATAGATGTCAATTCAGGTTCCAGGAAACTAGTATTAAATACAGTGTCAGAATCCAAGATGCAGGGTGTGCCTCAGTTGGATTTGCATAAGAGGCCAATTTCAGTGAGGTCTAGATGAATGCAAAATTACTGTCTATGGTTGCATGTATGGCCTCAGGTTGAAGTTTTTCTGGTAGCTTAGCTAAGTGTGCTATGGATTGGTTCTTTAAATTTTGTCTCATGGATTTGTAATCTGAATGTCAATATGTTTTTCATTGCTTAAATTTTTAATTTAATTAATTCGACGTAAAATTATTGTTGGGGATTCCCTCTCTTCTTTATTGCAATTACAACATAAAAGTAGGTGGACATAGGAAGCAGGTTGATATTTGATCACACAGAAATATGACTGCAGAAAAAACCTGGGATGTCATTAACTTTAGATTAAACCATTTATTAACCATCTAATGGTATTTCCTAGCTCAGATTGACAATTTGAAACATAATACTAAAATTTATCCAAGGGATATTCAAATCATGAACCTCTAAACTTTTGAAACTGGAATCAAAAGCTGTGTTGGATCATAAGATTAGAGACAATAAAAAATTAACTTCGATATATTGTAAAAATAATACGTTGTGTTCGTTTAATAATTTAACACTAGAAAAATAAAATCAACTTGAACATAAGTCTCATAAAACAAAATTGCTAGTTTATTGAGATTGTGAAGTCCCTTTAAAATAAATAATATAAACAAAGCAATGAAACCAAACAAAGCTCATCTATTGAATGAGTGAGAGAAATAAAATAGTAATACGATCGAATTTGGTTTAAAAACTGACTTTCATTTCCTTTTAACAATTATGCTTGTATGACTTATAAATTTCTTACAAGGGAATTGGTGAAAGAAAAGTAAATAAAGTAAAAAAAAACACATTAAATTATGCAAGTCACCGATTATACAATATTGCACCAATTCATTAAATAGCTAATCAAATAGTATATTTAAAATCATACATAGTAGGATTTTCTAATAACTACGATACTCGAGTATACCAGGAAAACCCTGGGTAAGATTTTTAAGAAGGGAGCACGCAGTTTCTTCTCGAAAATGGATTATGAGTGCTTTCTGCTTGGAGTTAGTTTTGTTTCCCAGGATCTTTTGATGCCAATTTCATTATTCAGTAGATATGAAGTTCAACAATAAAGATAATGTTTTATGCCCTTGAATCATGAGCACCAGAATAGTATTCAAAGTAAAGAGGACCAATGCCTGGGCCAAAAGAGATAGTAATAATAATATATTGCATTGAGACGATGCTCTAGTGATGAGCTAGGCTTGTAAAGTGAATAAAACCAAACTAGATCAGAATTGTAAAAACTCAATGCATAAGCTGTCAGTATTTTGCAGTAATATATACTGTGGTCAGATGACCAAATAATCTGTATTTCTTATTTGTTGATTTCAATAAATACATCACTGCCCCCTAGGCCGCTTCTTACCATTTTGAATCAGGTCATTATACGACTGCAAACTCACCCCAACATCTTCATCATATTCTATTCCAAGCTCCTCCTGCAAAGTACATACAAGTATCAACATGATAACAGAAACATTAACAATAACGAATAAGATCTAAGGATGTGACTGGCCAAGAAAGAAACCTTAAATTCTTTGGGATCCTTAGGTGAGTTCTCAGTAAGGGTATCCCATAAATCCTTGAACATTCTTTTACGCTTTCTCCAGTGACCTATCATCTCTGACAACATACCCTCAACTGCCTTGCGTTCCTCTGGCTTCACCAGAGTAACACCTCCACGTAACTTAGTCAATTTCTCCTCCATTTCTTGAACCTGAAGCAGAACATAAAATGCAAAACATCTTAGTTGAAACAGCTAAGAACAATCACCAACACTTCCCTTTCAAGAGAAAAAAAAACACAAGCATCCACATCAGCTACCTCCAATCTAAGGTTCACTTCTCTTTCAAAGATCTGTTCCAGTGTCAAATTTGATTGCAACGACTTAATTTCTGCACCACCAAGTTGCATTCGTAGATTGCAAGATCAAGAGTTAAGTCCACAATTTCAAATTCTCAATTGTTCCAAATCTAAGAAAACTAGAATCCAGAATGAAATGTTTCTATAACATAATTATTAAGCAATGCAGCAGTCATATTAAGATCATTCCACAGCAGTACTCTAAGAAGGACTTGTTTGTTTAGTCACAAAAAAAAAGAGTTTTCTACTTATTTTCTATTTCACATATATTTACAAAATCTCAAATTATTTTTATTTATTTATTTTTGTAATTTAAACTAAGAAACACAACGAAATCAATGTAAACAATATTCTGTAATTACTTCATTTAAGTTTGTAGCCCAGAAATAAAAACTGAAAGTGCTTTCTTAACGACATGAAACCCTTATCATTCTACATAATAACATTACATCCTAGGCATCCACATTGTGTCCGAATTGCCACAGTCAGCAATTTCACGCATTCACACAATCAGTGAATTAGAATTACTTCAAGAAGAACAAACTACTCAATATTGAATTTCTATTTTAAGTCTAATTTACCAAAGACAAAATGAGTTGTCTAATCTTCGTTTAACAACTCTGATTCGCTAACTAGATGATTGCGTGAATTAATTGACAAAACCAAATCACCCAAGTATACTCAATAATTCACATAATTGTTACCGTCGCCCAATCGAAGCCTTTAGATGGAAATCAGGCAACTCGACACCAATCAAAACCAAATCTCATATACATGTTTCAAGTCCAATTTATTAAAGTATATCTTCTTTCAATGTTTCCAATCTGCTAACTAAGTGAATACACTAAAAAACAGTCTAGATAAATTCTGGTAAACACTTACAACTAAGAAGAAAAATAGAGTCGGTTCTTCAATAAACCTTAAACTAAAGTAAGTTTAAGTTAATTTGCAAAAGCTCTCACATGTTCAGTTGCCTAAGAAAGGTTTTTTTTTTTTTTTTTTTTTTAAGTTTATAGATAAACTAATTTAGTTTGTGAAGGTGCTTACTTAATTTTTTGTTTTTTAATTTTTAAGTTTATCTAAACATGTCCAAACTACATAAATTGTTGCTTCCTAACAAATAGGGTCCATGACTATAGTAGAGTACATATACCTGCTTCAACCTCACTGATAGCCTTTTTCTGATCTTCTAGCTGTTTTTGCATGTCAGCATTCTGTTCCTTCATCTGGTTAAGTTCTTCATTGTTGGGAATTTGGAACTGATCTTGCCGCGCGAGATATATCTTCTGCTTACCGTACTCCTTGAACGAAATGCGTCCCCCATCAGCGAGGTTGTCCAACGCTTTCTGAATCGCCGCTTTCTTCAGGTTGAACTTCTGCAACGCATCAGCCACGTTCTGCGTATTCACCGGCTTGTTTTGCTGATCAAATTTCAAAAAAGTAAAAATCAAAATTGAAACCACCATTACAAAATGAGGCGATTTTAGTTTCAGTTTTAATTTTCTTGCTATAAGGAAGGCGTATCGCGTGAGATGAGTTACGAAGCACCAGATTAGTAACGGTGTTGTTGCTTACCTCGTTGACGAAGTTCAACACGATAGCTGTGAAATGAAAGAGTGAGAGATGTTAGGATTTGAGGTAAGAACTGTGAAATGAAAGGTGTGCGGCGGAGATGGTACCTTCGGCGCTATCGGATTTTGGTGCCATTCTTCGGATCGAAGAAAAATTGGCGGGAAAATTCAGGATTTTCCTTTTCTCTTTTCCGCCAAAAGCAAAGGAGGGGGTGTTAGACGAAAGGAAGAATTGAAATGGGCCTTATCCACGAACTACGACGTCGTTTGAAATCAAAGAAAAAATTTCCGCTCTCGCACGGGACTGAAAAAAATAAAAGGTACTTAGATTGGTCGTTTTGATTTTAGTTTTTTTATTTTCTAATTGTTATAAAATGGTTATGTTTCATTTCAATGACTGTAGTTAAAAAAAATTGAAAAGTGTATTGTATGAATATTGATCCAACTATCTTATATTAATTGTCTTTTATAAGAAGTAGGTCGATCAGTTTTATTATATTTAACTAATCATCCAAATACGTTAATAATTTAAGGTTTAGGGTTTAGGGTTTAATAGAATTGTATCAATATTAAGTCGTTCTTAATCAAAGACTCATGGAGAAATCTATAAAATTAAGTCAAAGGTATCACTATTGTAAAAAGAATTTATAATGTCACAATCACCATGTCACAAGTAATAAATTTCGACCTTAAAAATACGTGGTGACAATTTGGAAATATTTTATAAAAATTGATATTTGACTTACTCACAAAAGATATCAATTAATCATTTAACATTTGTTGCCCATAGGGCCAACGTTAAATGACTAATTGATGTCTGTTCTGAATATGTATGACATCAATTTTCCTTTTAAAGTTAGTGTCCTCATCTTTCTCTTTCACGTTTGTGCGAAACCTCCCACCAAAGTGCAGTGACAATGCTAAACTCGTAGGAGTAAGTTTTTCAACTCATTTCACTTTATCTTGTCATTATGATGCTCGTTTGGGTTGAAACTCCCCCGATTAATTTCTTATTAAGGTTGATGTTTTCATTTTGTAACCATTGTTGTGTGTCCTAAAGGTTGTGTTTTTGCACTTTCAGTTTAACTTTGAGTTTTGTAAACTTCAAATTGTCATAGCTTTTGGCATGGACCTCAAAGGGAGATACTCTAATGGAAACCTATTTAGGGAACTAAATGGATATTCATTCAAAGGAGCATTAACTTAAGCTGAGGCTATGAAAGGAAAGTAGAAGAAGGACTTTTAATTTTTTTTCTTGTTTTTTTCTAAGCCTTATCAGGACTCTAACCATTAAATACTTGTATCTCTTTCTTAGTCGTAGCTTAAGTTGATCCTCCTTTGAATGAATATCCATTTATTTCCCTAAATAGGTTTCCATCATACCATCCCTCTTGAGAAACGATTTGTCCTCAAATCAGAAAGATATTCAAAGAAGCACAACTTTAGCTTATTGCTTTCCTCTTGGATCAAAAATATATTTATAATAAGCATCAATTATATTTCTAATTAGTATTGATCCAACGGAGAATTTTTTTTTATGTAAGTAACTTTAGAATAAGGACTTCCGTTCATCATACTCCAAAAATGAACGTGGTGATGAACACGTTGGCCATCGTTGAAGGTGTTTTTTTCGTTTGGAATTTTTAGAAATCCATAGTTTAAGGTATGTTTTTTGTTTTATTTGTATTTTTCACCAATTTTTTTATACTTTACATTTTTATTTTAGATACACATATTATTTTTAAAATTTTAGAAATTTTTGTGGTGTATTCCTGCATTATATATTGATTTTACATGGTTTCAGTAGAGAAAAATATTGATCGATTGTGATATGATGTCTTCACTATGAGCCATTGAGTGAAGCCTCACTTCTACCACTTAATGGTGCACTTCACATGGCGTTTCCCCTGTTCGAACATGACTTTGAGACATATGATGATAATGTGCTATCCACATACCCTCCACCTTCATTTCCTAAAAACTTCTTAAGTGATGAAATGATAATAACTCCTAACATTGTTACCTTATTATTCAAAGGATAAAACACAACAAGGAATAAAGAAAGCAAACACGAGGGAGCAATTTATAAAAGGACCAAGGTCAAGGCAGGTCAACAATCATCAAACCCCAATCATAAGATCAAACATCATCCAAAAGTGAATGTGTCACAACACTTCACATCACTATGAAAGAACAAGGTTGACTTGAGTGCATGACCCTTCAAGTGCACCCCTTGGTGGTTGGCCTTCTCGAACCTAGGGGACCAATATGTATAGGGATCCAAACAATCAAGATGACGAGGCAAACACAAACCAAATTATGTTTTTTATTTTTTTGCAAACCCTTGTACGAATGTTTGCCTTATACTCGAGCTTGGGGAGCCAATGTTTGTTACAACCCTGAGCATGATCACACTCGAACGATCAAACCTTAAATCGAGAACTCTCAATTATCGACCCTTAATATATCAGTGTAAGCAGACAAAGACAAGTGTCCATCCGATTAAAAAGACATTGTTGGTGGTAACGAATGTTATAGTCGAGAAACCATGAAGACAACAAGGTTAAGAGCGTAATCCAAGAATTACCCTCATAAACAAGTTATGATGTCATTAGACGATAATTAAATATCCTAAAAGGTAAAAATTTATCAAAGACGTTATAAATATAGGACTTAGATAAAGTACTTGGTACTTTTTCATCACCTGCATTTATTATATTAAGTATCCTTTATAAGTATTTTCATAGACTAATAACCATGAAGGAACTCACCAATTAAATATGGAATATCGTATAGAAAAATAAAAGAGAATTTTGAAAACTCACATAGCATAGTTATGGGCCTAACAAAAGCGTTAATTTAAAATTTAATTAACCTAATTAAAAATGTAAAATATTCCGTGGAACAAATAACAAATAACGGAATGGTGAAATATAATGATACAATATGTGAAAAATTGATTTGTAAAATTTGAAGTGTGTTCATAGTTATTTAATGTAATTAACCTAACCTTATTTTAACTTTACATAATAGAAATTAATATCTTTACACAATAATAAATTAGTAAAATACAAGGTTGGCGTCCACTATATAAAGTGTGAACAGTGAAGCCAACTACTCAATGCCCAAGCCTCTGAAGCTATGGTGACTATCACAGCTACCTATCCACCGTTCCTGTCCCCATTCCTTTCACTCAAACCGTTGCCCCCAAAATCTCCACTCCATCTTCCCAAATTGCTCAACAGAAGACCGCTTCACCACGCCGACAATTCCACCCGTTGCTTTTCCCCGGCCGTTATCAAAGCCAAACGCGGCGTTTCGGGAACCCAATTGTGCTTTTCTGCTCGCCGGAAATCTCTACTCTCTTCGGAAGAGGGTGAAGACAATCTCAGAAGAGTGCTTCAAATTACGCTTTGGGTTGCAGAAGGTGTCTACATTTTATGGCTCTTCCTGCTTCCTTATGCCCCTGTACGTACCCTTTTTACCTTTTTCAATTTTTCAATTTGCCATATGAGGAGGATGTTTATAAACTTAAATTGATTTTGGTCTTCATTGATTCCCAAGTGCGTCTTAAGATAACCACTCAAATTGATCCTCAGCTCTAAAATGGATCCAAAAATTGAAAAGGTGGAAGTAACTTGGTACTTTAACTTTCAACATGAAATTGGAATCAAATATGAAATTGTTGAATATTGAAACAGGCATTAAATAATTTGAAAATTTTCTAGCACTACCTCTGTTTCGGTTCTTATTCATAAGAAAAAAAGAGTTAACTGTGTATTGATTAAAGAAAGCAAATTTTGCTAATCTCTTAACTTTGTTCTTAAAATACCCTTTTTGCTACATATTATGATGGTAAAACCAAAAGTTAGATATTTATTAAAATTATGATCTCTTAAGAAAAGTATCATTAAAGGTAAAAGTACTTAACATTTACTTATAGTTTTTAATACGAAAAATGTGATTTTCTTTTTAAATGTGAACAAAGCTAGTATATTAGAACATCTACCATGTATTGCTATTTGAATTTAAACATTGTTTTTTACACTGTAGGAAAGATTCCCATGGTTGTTTGTTTGTTACTGATTTATGATATATTAGAACATCTACCATGCATTGCTATTTGAATTTAAACATTGTTTTTTACACTGTAGTAAAGATTCCCATGGTTGTTTGTTTGTTACTGATTTATGATTGACTGACCATTGGATGGTAAGTTTGTTACAGTGAGAATGCATTAAAAATTAACTTTTTAAGTTTGTTTCTAGATATAAGATAATAATAAGAAACTGTTCAAGTAAAAGTGATTACTCTAAAGGGAGCCGGTACTGCAAAACGTTTGCTCCATCTGTGGTGCTGCTTATTGTTGTTATCTTTAGTGCTTGTTGGGTGTGCTATCTTGAATGAATGCTTTTAGGTACATGACCCTCAAGTGTTATATATATATTTTTTTGCTGTAACCAGGCTACTAGAACTCTGTAAGCGATGCTATAAAATAGGAAATGGAGGAACACAAGTAGAAACAAACTCAGCAGTGTAGGGAGTTTTTGTTTGTATCAGGGAGAGAATCAAGCTCGAGTTTCGGCTTCCATCATTTTTTTTTATTTCGTTATTTGTTTTCTCCCTTTATTAGGATTAAGGGAATTAGTGTTTTCGATTTATGTATCACATCTTTCACAACAGTATCAGTATAATTTTATAACTCAGATTTGAGTACCCTTATAACTCTTTAATTTCATACAACTAATAATTTAAAGTGATTGTAAAGAAAATTGTTTCCATAGCTTTGGCAACAAAACTTTCTCCTTTGCTTCTTCCTTTGCTTTGGCAATTTGGAACATTTTGAATAGTTATGTTGTATATATTTTTTTCTATTTGCTAATATTGTATAAATTGATTAAAGTTTGAAATCTCAAAGACTCCTCGTATTGTGACAGGGAGATCCTGTATGGGCCATAAGTTCTGACACATTGAACTCTCTTGTGGGTCTTTCTCTAAATTTCTTTTTCATATTGCCTTTCATGAACTTTGGTACGTACCCTGTTGCTCATTGTACCTAGGTAACAAATAATGTCTGAGTTGATTCCTTTTATTTTCAACTTTTTATAATGGAGATTCTTTAATTTGAATTAATTTACAAGCATTGCAATGACAAATGAGATTAACTGATGGTGTTCTCATGTTTACATTTTTCAATTATATTGGTCAATAAACTATATTTTGGTCACTTTTTATATATAAAAGAGAAGAAACTTGTTTCAAAAGATTCATTCTGAGTCCTTTCATCTTTTTATCTATGAAAATTTATGTTTGGAACCTTTATATTGCCATGTAGTATGGATAATTCCCAAGGCTGTGACTTGCCTTGTATATTATGTGCCTCCAGATACCCAGCAGAAAACTATTGTATATAATCTTATACTGTATTTAGGTTCTTGCGGAAGTGATCGCTAATTACTTCTATCGTGTTTCTAGTTTTTCTTACAAGAAAAGAGAAGAAAGCAAAAGATGTCTAATAAACTGTGAAGCATAAAGATCGTGGGACATGAGCATGGCATGTGTGTGTTTAGAAGAAAAAAGATTCACACACACATGAGCTTCGAGATAGATGTATGTTGTATGTGCCAAATAAAATGGAAAAGTAGCAGGAAATGAAATTAATGCGGGAACAATAGCCCTGTTTTTTTCTTTTTTTTTTATTATTATAAAGTTGTAGACTTAACCTTTGTGTTATTTTTGTTTCAATTTTTAAGTGACTGCTTCCACAACGTGTCACACCACGTCATAGCCACATTTTACCCATTCTTTTTTATATAATGTTTTTGATAGGACCATTAGGGTCTATGTTAGGAGAAAAGGGAATAAAAACAAAACATAGTCTGTTAGGAGGTGTTGGGGGTTGTTAGGCTGTGTAGTGTCTCTTGGGGGGTTAGCTTTATAAGGGGGAAGGTGTCTTGAGACAGACACGTTGTTTCGATCTTCAGTAGTAGACATGTAGACATGACTTATTTCATCCTGTGTGAAGGGAGGTTGGTCCCTTGGATGTTTTCGGACATATTCATTGTTTCCAGAATAATAATACAGTTTTTCCCTATTGTGAGAGTGAGAGTGTGTGAGTGTGTTCTGTATGCTTTAATATTGTCTTAAATCCCCTGCTTCTTAAAGATTTTGAATCCATTACTGCTTTGAAACAAGTTATTTTATTTAAAGTCAAACAGATCTGAAGCTTGATCTGCTTCTTTTAAGAATAACATGGACTATATACTGCATTTTGTGTTTTTTTTAAAGAAAACTATTAGGGTTATCTTTTCATTTCAATGATTTCCACATTGACCATTTTGGCAGAGTAGTTGGAATTCGTCTGATTGATGCGCCAGTTCTTCATCCTGTAAGTGTCATTGCTCAAAGTAATCGGCACCAAATAAAACCATTTGATGTAACAATCTCCCTAATTTTGGATAATTTTCTTATTTCAGATGTCCGAAGGACTCTTCAATTTTGTGATTGGTTGGACGTTTATGTTTGGCCCATTGCTGTTCACAGATCAAAAGAAAGATAGATATAAAGGGTCTCTAGATGTCCTCTATGGCTGGCAAATGTTCCTGACAAACAGTATGTCTGACAAACCTCTCTTGCTTGACAAGTCTTTTTTATTACCTCCAGTAGAACAGCAATGCTCCTTCATCCGAAACAGATGAATGATTTTATTTCGACTTATTCTTCCTTTAGATGTTATGTAATTACATTACCTATCATAACTCCTTTCTATGATGCCAGCATTTCTGATCCCATACATGGCTATCCGCTTGAATGATCCTGTTGATGAGACTGCTCCAAGAAAACTTTCAGAATTTGAGTCAGTGATGACTAATGGTGCTCCACTTGTTGGAGTGATTGGTGGGTGTGCATGTCTTGTATCACTATTGTGGGCTGTTTATGGGCGAATGGATGCAAATTTTGGGGGCATAGCAGATAGATGGGACTACTTGGTGGGTTATCTTGGATCAGAAAGGCTGGCTTATGCCTTCATATGGGACATATGTCTTTACATGATTTTCCAGCCTTGGTTGATTGGTGACAACCTCCAGAATGTCCAAGAAAACAAGGTTGCTATAGTAAAGTATCTTAGGTATGTTCCCGTGATTGGCTTAATAGCTTATCTTTTATGCTTGGAGCCCAAAGAGGCATGATTACTGTGCTAGCTAGCACTTAAAATAACTAAGGTAAAAATAATCTCTTGCACATTTTGAAAAAATGATTTTTTGAATTTAAATTAGAATTCAATTTGATGAAGGTTAGGATTGATTACCTATATCTATGATTCTCATTTATTTCATTTGCAATTATAATTTCGTGAATAAATGTTAGAGAATTATCCAAAGTAAATTAGAATTAAAAGAAAACTCAAATTTCACCCCTCATTTACTGAAATGAACTGATGAATTAAAAGACCTAAGAAATATCACCCTCATTTACTGAAATGAAGCCCTTAAATTCCTCATGAATAATATTGTGTCTCTTACCTAGGATTAAGAAAATTGTGTCCGTTCAATTTGACTCATATTGTAGTGAGTAAAATATTTTGTAATTCAATTCACTGGTTGGTAAGTTAAGTAGATTAATTTATTTAAGGAGTCTTAATTTATTTTATATATTTTATTGTTATACAATCAAAGTTTAATGACTTAATTCATTTATTTATAAAAATACATTTAAAGTGTTTACTTATTTTAAGAAATATTATTGTGAAGATAATAGTTAAAAATTAAATTATCAATTTATATAATTAGATAAACAAATAAATTAAATATTTAAATTATTCAAATATTATTGAAAGATATTTTATTTTTTTAAAATATAAAATTGCCAATCACATAATTAAAATTAATAAATAAAATATAACTATATTGAAAAAGTTTTTGTAAAAACATAATAAAGGTTCTTGATAGGTTATGGGTGAATTTATCTTTAACTAAATTCGACGTGGATTAAAATAAACTAGATTTAATTTAATCTATATTTAAAAAATAATAATTTTTTTAATTCAATTTGACTCAAACTTATAATAAGTCAAATTAATGTTTAAAAGGAACCTGAGTGCAGTGTTTTATCCTGTCGCAGCTGTGTCACGGGGCTGGCTGCATATCTTCGATTGCACTTTAATTTCATACAAAGATATATAATTGCACTTTAATTGTTTTTATTAGCTTTAATATGTTATTTGATTTATAGTTCATGGACGTTGATTAAAAAGTTCTATTTATTATATTTTTCCTTTCCAGAAATACGGTACACGAAATTATTTCTGTGAAGGTTTTGTTAATATCTTTTATATTTAATAAATGTAATATAATATAATATAGTATAATATAATGTAATAATATGCTACTCTCATTAAGATTGTATTTAATATATTTTAAAAAAAATTAAAAAATGTATATAGTTTAAAAGCAATATAAATTAATTTTAATATTTGAAAATAATTTAAATTTATGACAAATATTATAAACATTATAGAAAATACAAATAATAATTTATATTTATCTCATTACCATTTACCATTTGATATCTTTCATTTTGGTGTCATTTTTTAATTCAATAATTTCTTTTATGCTAAAAAAATCGAATAGTTTCTTCTTTTTCTAACAGTAAGTGCCGAACAATTTTTTTACACTGTTTATACAAAATTCATATTTTTTAAGTTATGATATTTTTCACATGTTTCAATTAATTACTCAAAAATAATAAACTTATAAAAGTAATAAAAGTTATAAATTTTAATGTTTTTGAAATTATATTATTATGCATTAAAAATGTGAATACATTTATCCAAAAATGCATGTTTGTCATGTAATAAAAAAGATATATTTTTCTAACCAGCTTTAAAATTTAACTGAACAATTTTATTTTTAATTATTAGTTATAATTGATTATTTACGCATTGGATTTGAGATTTGTTAATGAAATAATCGATTATCCTTTCTTGTATGATGAATATAAGAATTTTCACTAAGATAATCGATAAGTGATAATCGATTATCACAATATATTTTATGTGATTGTGAATCTTCTTGAGAATAATCGATTATCGTTTATGATAATCAATTATTCCATTGCATTTTTGTTAAAAATGATGAATTTAATGAAGAAAGGACATGGACTAAGTTTAAGGAGCTGTAGAACGTGGTAATAATCAGAGAATGAGATAAATGGATATGTTTAGGGCATGTTTGACTTGTGATTGAAATTAATTTACTTGTTGTACCTAGTAAATCCTAAGACTATCTACGAATAGTGAATCCTTTGGCATTGGTTGTTGAAAAGGGAGTGACTCTCTTTGACATTGGTTGTTGAAAAGAGAGTGACATTTTCTTTGACAAATAGTTATAGAAAAGAGAATGATAATCGAGTCTCGAGTCTTCTTTGGCGGGGGGATAAATGTTTCACCTTATGTGATAGGGAAACAGGTCTAAAGCCAGAAGAAGGATGACTCGAGTATGATTATAGGGGAGGCTACAGGTGGACCTATAGGGGAGACTAAAAGTGGATAAGGTAGGGTACATGAGTGTGACTGAGTCTTGTCATGATGAAGTTCATGGTTTGATGATGCTCATGGTGTGGTTCATGATTGAGATAGTAATGATGGTGATATTTCTACGGTGATGACCATGGTGTGGAAGATGCTCCTAGTTATGCTATATTGATAATGGTGCTACTATAATGATTATAATAAGTAGTTAACATATGTGCTAATGAGTGGATAGACCAAGGGTCTAGGTTGAGATGTTGGAGATGATATCAATGGTTAAAGATCAAGGATCGAGGATCGAGGATCGGGGATCAATGATGGGGGATCGAGGATAGAGTAATTCATTATGATTGAATTGTTTATGTTAGAATATTAGGAATCCTATTGTTATTACTACTATGTATGGGTTGGTTTTTTATGGTTGATATAATTAATGTGTTTATATCTTCTTATTATGATTGTTTTAATGATAGCTTACTTGATAAGTGTGCGTTTGTGAAAATGAAATTATCGGCGATGATTGTATAATGTATTATACGTGAGCAGATGATATTATAGATGTTCCAGATGTACGATAGATGTGAGAGATGACGGGGGAAATATTTGAGTTTCTTTAAAATTTATTTTGGTATAGATTTTTGAAACAATATAATTTGAAGTTATCTCTGTTTCTTCTTTGTTTTCATTATTTTTGAATAATGTAATTGAACAAGGTTTTTGGATTTATGCAATTTGATTTGTTTTCACAACTTTAAATATTGAGGTTTTTGAAAAATATTAGTGCTGTCAAAACGGGTCACCCGACCCAGCCTACCATGGGTTGACCACTTAGTGAGCCAACCGAACCCGACTCATTTATTAGTGAGTCAAAAAAATTTGAACCTCGCTTGGTCTACCACGGGTTGGTGAGTTAAACGGATTGCTCACTGACTCACTTAATTACAAGTTATTTTTTTAAATAAAAAATTACAATTTTTTTATAATTCAAATTTAAATAATTTTAATCTAAAATGGTGTTAAACTCCAAAGACAATTTAAAACAAAAAATTAACATACAACTCAAATATAATCCAAAAGCAAACCCTAAAGGCGAATAAATAAGTTTATGATATTGATAATTTTTGTGGGCTGGCTCACCAAGGGTTCAACCCGGGTGAGCCGAGTTAAAAATTGAATCGTATAAAAAAAATTATTTTTTTCAAACCCAACTCGGTTCAAACCTATAGTTGACTCACGAATTCTAACCTATTTTGATAACACTAAAAAATATGTTTTCATATTATAAGAAAGATTTTAAATATTCGATTTTTGTAAACACGTGACACCTTGAAATTGAGATGTTATATATATATATATATATATATATATATATATATATATATATATATATATATATATATATATATATATATATATATATATATATATATATATATATATATATATATATATATATGACAATACCTTTAGGATGAGTATGATAGGAAAGTAAGTTTTTTTTTGAAAAATATATACAATTATTTATATAATATATAAAATCTTTTGTTTTTCAAATTAATTTTAATATATTATTTCTGAAGTCGTTATTGCTAAACTATTTGTATAATTATTTCTTTTCCTGATATTTTAAAAATTACATCTCAAAATATAATTTTATAAAATCTTATGAAAATTTCAAAAGTTTATATTTCCAAATAAAATAAATAAATTTATAGCTATAATTATCGTATGTTTCCCTTATGTCTAACTTGTGAACATTTCACATTGATTACCAGATTTATCTATCATGTTATTCAAACACCTATTCAACCTTTGTGTCACACACAATTCTCTAGTCAAAACCATCTTCAAATGTTTATAATAATTAAAACTTAATTCTTGAGTGTTAATAATTTAAATTAAAATAATAATATTCATTTGTAACCTTCCAATAATATAATGCAAAAGAATGAACTTTTGAATCTATTTTCATTTTAATTCTTAATTTTAATAAAGGGTTGACCAGTAGACCAATATCTTCCATTCATTAGTTGGAAAATTACCCAACTTGGTCTATTTGACAGGTGAATGTGTCAACCTACATACATATAACACAAAATATTATGTGTCATACATAAAGTCATCTCTATTACAATTACATAAATTTATGTGAATTTCACTTTGTCATATCACTTTTAAGACCATTTTGTAAGTTTTACTTCAACCCAAGAATCTTATATAACTCACACTTTAATTGATATTTTATTTAATTATTAGTATAAATATATATGTCTAGAAAAAATATTTTTTACTTTTATAACCCTATGTCTTTCTTAAAAATGAGGATCTTCACTTATTTTTTTTTTATTTCTCGGTGATAAAATCTAAAAATACAATTGTATCATAATTATTCTCTAATTTTAGTAATTAAGTGAGAAATAAAAATTTAAAAAGAACATTTACAATAAACTAAAAAATGAACGTTTTTCTATTTTTTTTATTTAAAATATTATCTGTATTAAATCTCATATAATTAAGATTTAGGATTTAAGGTTGTTACAAGTAGTTGGAACAGGAAGGTATATGCACAACTTATCACAATAGTGTATACAAGCTAACTTCTTTCTATTTACTCTTCTTGGTTTAAGTTATAAAGGAAACTGTGTGTGGAAATGTAGGTGGACACTCATAGGAATAATATTATTTAGGCCTTGTTCACTTCAGTAGATTTGGGAGAGAGTAATTAAATGAATTTGAAGATAATTTTTGTTGTTGTTTATTTAAATAAATTTGGAGGTAATCGAGAGTGGATTTGGAAGTAAATTTTTTTAATCCGTCACATAAATTAAATCGTACACTAATTCTCACAAACATTACTTTCAAATTTACTCTCGTTTAACTCCAAATTCACTCAAATAATCAAAAAAAAAATTATCTTCAAATCCACTTAATTACTCTCCCTCAAATCTACTTAAGTGAACAAGACTTTAATAAAGAAAAGTTGCATCTAAAGGATATATATATTTTGTTCAAACTTAAAAATGGAAGTTTTAGGGATGTTTAGATTCAAAACGTCTCTATTTTATTTTATCTTTTTTCTTGTATATATAGGTTAGAGTATCAAAATGTTTCATTTAATTCAATTATTTGTGTATAAAAGAAATATATTTTACCATCTTTATATCTATAATAATAGTTTTATTTTTATTTTTTTCTTTAATACAAACTGCCTCACCAAGAGCCGGATCCACTAAGCAACTTATACAATTTCTAAACTAAAAGATAAGAAAATAAAACATTTTGTATTATAAAGATAAATATAGTTATATTAAACTAATTTCGTGTTAATTAAGATATATCATTTCTAAAACATTCTTTATTATTTTTAAATTAAGATTACTAATATTTGAATAATTCCCACAGGCTATTAATTGCGTGTAAGAATAATTATTTGAATCCATATAAAATTTTGCTAGAGTTTGTTTACTTTAGTGTACATATAATAAAAGTATATGAATTAAATGGAAGTTCCTTAAAACCCGCCCACTGTGAGCTGTAACAAAATAATTGAACAGCAAATAATGAATCTTCCCATGTGAGCCATGTTCTTTAATTTCATTCAAGTTAGTTTAACTCTTGTCATTAGTTTTAATTTATATATTTTAAATGTTGAAATTAGAACAATTTTATTAGAAAGATTTTAAAATAAGATATTATATGTTTTGTTCGGTCTTTTTGTGACATGTACAAGATAATATCGTTTTTTTATTTTTATATGAATGTAGATATTATTTTGAGATATTAATTAACTCCTTTTTATAAACTTCAGAAAAAAAAACACTATAATTTAATTTGTGGGAGGGGAGTTTAAGAAATTATTTTCTAGAGATTTTTGGTGCATTTGATAAAATTAGTAGATAAGTTAGTTTCTTATTGATAATATTATAGTTTACTAACTTATTAAATTATAATATTTAATAGAATTAATTAATGAAATTGTTGATAAATATAAAATTATGTAAATTGATAAATATATATACGTATTATTATATAAGTAAAATTAGTATTCATATATATATATATATATATATATATATATATAACTATGCAATTATAATTTTAATTAATTTTAAATTTGGTAAAAAGTAATCAAAGTTTTATTAAACCTTTTAGTATTTTTATTTGTTCTCTAAAAAGTTGCATAAATATTTTTATATGAAGATGTCACGTCCCATTTAATGCTAGTCTTAGTGACGTCCACTTGTCAACCGTACAGAGTCCTAGGATTTTTGGTGGAAGACAAGCTCTGATCTGCATTAAATTTCCCAACCTCGAGAAGCGTCCGACGGCAAAAAGAAGAAGGAAGATCTTCGATTAGTGGAAAACAGGTGGCGCGCTAGGAGTAGACGGGCGTTTTAGTGGAAAACATGTGGCAGCCAGAGAATGGCCGACCGTCCGGTTTGGAGGCCATACTTAAGGTAGAAATTCCAAATCCCTAACACTTTCTGCATGAAATCTTCTTCTTCTTCCTCAAACCTAAATTTCTGAAACCTGGTTTCTCCTCCTTCTCTCTAAACTTCCAATCTTCTTTCTAGAATTCCGACCACCCTTTCATCTCCGATCATCAACCTCATTTCAGATTAAATACTCCTGGTGTCAAGATCTTTCATCTTCACCGATCAGCTTTTCAATCGGAGCACTTTGGACGTTCGGTCAAGCTTTAAGTGGAACTTTAGAAGTTTAGCTGGAATAGAGGTAAGGGAAGCTTATAAAATTTAATTTGGATTTTCTGTATGTTTTGAATGTGTGTTTGATTAATGCATGTTTGATATATGAAGTATATGGTTTGAATTTTATGAATGGAATATGATTTGTTGAAGCATGAATAGTATGATAAGTATGAACTTAGAGAAAATGTAAATCCAAGACCGAAGGTCATTAGGACCGTTCGGTTTTCCCCTAAACGATCGTTTTTGGTATTGTTGTATCGAAACTTTAATGACTTGCTTATTTAGTCGTAACATTTTATCTATTACAGAACGTTCGGTCTTATACTGAGTGTTCGCCTTTAACGTATTCGGTCATAGATCGATTACTTAGCCTCATATTGAATATGTTTATTATAGTAGCGTTCGTTCCCTTTGAACGTTCGTTTTTATATTGATAATGTTTCTTTGAAAGTACTTAGTCATAAACTGAGGACTTAGTTTCATATTAATTACCTTTATCGAAATTAACGTCCGGTCTTATACTGAACGTTCGACTTGGAGTTGCTTAGTCATACACTAAGTATTCAGTCTCATATAAATTGTATAGAACGACCAGTCATACACTGAGCGTTCAGTTTACATCAATGAGGTTTATTCAAAGTGCTAAGTATTATATCAGTACACAAACTTTAAGAACATTCGGTCATAAACGGTACGTTCGGTCATTCAAGTGTTCAGTATTAGACTGACACTCGGCTTATGAAGTATTCGGTTTCACTGTTAATATTATTCATCCTGAGGACGTCCGGTTTTGTAAAGCACTCGGTCATAGATCTAGTGCTCGGTTTTATGAAACGTTAGTCAAAGCTATTCGGTATTGAGTATCTAATATTCTCTGAACCCATTAACAACTTGGAAATAATAACGAATGATGAATTTGATTAAGTAAGAGAATTCCACGGGCGGAATGTCATGAACTCGGCATTGATTGGTAAAGTATGAATGTGGGAATGACTCCGGCGTTGTCCTTGATCCTGATATTCCGTGAGGACGCTTCCTCACGTAGAGGGAGGTCGCTCATGCGTGGGAATGGCAGGAGGTCCGCGGTTATACGAGGAAATAACCGTTTGAGGGCTAACCTCGGGTGGCAGCTGAGAAACAGTTACTACACCACCCGGGTGCTAGGGACAACCGAGCTACATGTTCATACAGTCCGGACGGTGTCTTATGGTCGGTCTTGAGTTTATGAATGACATGTTATATGATGGATTTGTTTGTCTTGTATGTTTAATTGCGTATTGAACTGATAAATTAAATTTACATAAGCTTACCCTTATCTGTTTTGCCTTGTATGTTGTCGTTCGGTATCCGACCGTTCGACTATTCTTTTTCATTGCAATGATCATCCTTTTGGATGTGAGCAGAGGATACCTTAGAAGCTGCGTTGAAAGAAACCCTGGAGGACGCCATTCAGGCCGAGGAACCTGTGGAAGCCGTGCCAGAGAGTTATGCAGGACCGTCCGGTCCTTAGTATAGGCGTTTTATTCTCCTTTGTAATTTTGTAAAGTTTAGCACTTGAATCTTTGTAATTTTGGTCTTTCGGCCAACGTTTTGTAATCTAGACCGTTCGGTCTATGCTGTAGACTTCGTGTATATATTCAAGCGTTCGATTTTACATTTCCAGTTTTATTTTTTTTATGTTCGGTTTTCCTTATTCATTACTATTCTCATATATTATTTTTGTTAACTCCTAAAATAAATTATGGCTTTGGTTATATTTATTAGGATGTTACAAAAGAAGTATTTAAATTATTTGGAAGATAAAGGAATTATTATTATTTTTTTAAAATGAAGTTAAATTGAATTAATGTTCATTATATTAACTATTTTGAGTAAAATAAATTAACATATATTGCTTTCCAAAAATAAAGAGAAGCACTAAACTTCTTAATAAAAAGTATTAATTATTTGTTAAAAATATAGAATTATAATTATATAATAATTTAGTTTTATCTTAAAGTAAAAGTTTTATTTATATAATAAAACTTATGTAACTATATCAGTCTATATTTACTACTAAATAATCTTTTATTTGTATCAAATATGATCATTAATCAGACTTACAAATTAAGTATATTTACAAGTAAAATATGCTTATTAACTCTTGGATCGTTATTAGGTCGATGTTAATTAAAAGTCAATTTTAAAATCTATAAACACTGCTTTAAGATAAGAAGGTAGGTGATCAAATTTATTGCATTGTCAAGAATTAACTCTGTTTACCTAACAATTATCTACATACTTAAACATCAAAGTATCTTTTGCAAGTGATCTCACCATAAAGTATAAAAGAATAAAAAGAGTAAAGACTTGGATTACAATACAATTTTGAGATAGTTTTGAGATTGTTTGGAATTTAATATACAAGATCATTAATCTTGACCCAAACAATTTTAAGTTAATAAACTAATTTATCAAGTTAAAATTAAAAGTTTATTTATCGATGAATTTATGATTAACTAATTAATTACAAGCTTATTTGTTAATTAATTTTGTTAAGCATGTGGTAGTCAAACTAAGTTATAGACTAATGAAATAAAACAATAGTGATCTTATTTTTTTTGTTGATCTACACTCGTTCATCTTCCTGATATAGATTTTTATTTTTATTTTGATATAAGATGTTATATCTAACGGGGATATAATAACTACATAGTTTTTCATTTATCTAATAATAATATTGGTCTATTTGAACTATAAGTTTGAATATTTTTACTAATTAAATGTACTATTACTTTAAAAACTAGGAATTGTATTTTTTTTATGATCAGACAAATCTTAGATCTTCTTTTCCTTATATAAATGCAAATTGTTTGAATCTGAAGAAAACTGGATCAGTGCATGAATTTGAGATTAATAGTATTTTAGGTCCCAAATCACAATAAATTTAAACAAATCAATTTATTATATGAATAGCTCCCTCAACATCTGAATAAGTGACACGTCATTTTCATAAACAACATGATGAGATTAATGTGTTGGAATGAAGACGGTAGTAATTATGTTAATTTCTTATGCATTTTGGCGTGGGGCACAACAAGACTCAAAACTACTATTGAGTATACTATTCTGTAAGCTAACATCTTTACATAATTAGACTAGGTTTGGAATAAGACTTCTAAGAAATAAAAAGTTTAAAATTAATATATGCGAAAGTTAAAAATAAAAATTTGAAAAAAAATATGTGAATGCAAATTAATTTTAAGTTATGAATAATTTAATTTGTTTATTTTAGTTTCTTGAAAATCCAAAAAAATATTAGTTATAGATGTCTTGTACGATGCATTAATTTAAAGCACTTTTCAACAATCACATGAATACCAATAATACTACTTAGTGAACTATATATGCGGAACATGGTATTTCTGTATATCAAATAATTAGTTTCAATAAATTCATAAAGTATGGTTTAAAAACGTTTTGTTAATCCCTCGTCCATGTATGCATTAGATATTTGGGAGGTACAATCAGTAGTTACGTGTTCATCCAGATACCGCATTAACGAGAATAGATAACCATGGTAGAAGAACTAGCAAATATCCTAATTAGATTACTAATCCTGATTAAGTTATATAATGATGATTATTGGATAACTGGATTTTGATTAAAACTGGAAAAAAAAAGGTAAAAGTTCATCATGGGCAATAGGTATCCCAAGGTAGTTGGAACCTTTTTACAAACATTAATACTAGCATTAACTAAGATTTAAATTAACTTAAATATAAGAGTATATTGTATAATATTAAGAGAAGAAAGGAAAAAGGAAGAAAGAAGAAAGGAGTAAGAGGAAGAGGAAAAAATAGATAATGAAGAGAAAAAAGAGAAGAGAAAGGAAACAGAGAGGGGAGAAAAAAAAGAAGATATTGAGTGAAGAGAAACAAAGGAAAATTATATGTTGCCTAAAGAGGAAATGTTACTACAAGCACCTCTTAATTTGGAGTATTAAGGTTTTGTTTCTACAATTTGGAGTCACTTTTAGGGTTACTTTTGCTTATATATAGATGTCTCTTCCCATGTAAATTAATTTTTGAATTGAATATTATTATGCTGTAAAATTTGTGTCATACTACTAAACTTAGGTTACCAAGGTTAGAGTATCCTTTTTACATTTTTTCTAGCCACCATTCCTTAAGAGTTGATTCAACCTCTCTTGAGAGTACCCACACACCACCATAGTCTCTTCCCCTTACTTGAGTCATATAGCTTGGAGTAGGAGTCATAATCTCATCACATCAAAGCCACCATATGCATACCATATTTCTATCACCATTAAGCTTCCACAAACCACCACCCATTTGGGAGTCTTCCTTTGTCTTGAGTCACGTGGCTTGGAGGAACTTATAATATCAAATTCTGAATCAAGATATCTTCTTTCCTTTTATGAATGAGCTAAAACTTGATCTGAATTATGTTTTTGCTTCAATGTTCACAATTGTCCAGTTAAGGAAACTTTGTTCAATTTGATTTTTCATTTGAATCGTTATAACAATAATATTATCTCAATCAATCGAACATATCACTTTATCAACGAGTAAAAAACATTTTCTTAATGCTCATATTACTTAACCATTCAATTTTGAAAACTTTCTTTTTTGGGAATGTAAATTATCAAAAGATAATTCTTTAAAAGTTATAGCTTAATTAATTATTTGTTTTGAATGTCAAGATGAATATCTCAATTTTCATAATCAATCAAAAATTAAAACATTCAACAAAACATCAAAGTGCATCATAATTCCTTCTACTGTTTAGGTCGTCTAAAGTCTTAGTCATTTAATGCTTTGTATCACTTAGGTCGTCTAACGCCTTATATTACCCAAAGAGTAAGGGGTTATCTAGTGACTTGGATTGTATAATGCTTAAACCAAATGATAATCATTGTTGAACTTACCCTAACACACGATTAGCCTATTGCTTGGACGCGTCTAACGTTAATACTTGGCCTTTCTTTTTTTAGACTTCCTACTTTTGCTAACTAAATAATATATGAATATTAATCATTAAGCACACATAATCATAAGTACTTATATACATTTTGATCTTCAAACAATAATGACCAATTACTCAACCTTATTATATTTGTTAGACGTTCTCTCTTAGTTGTCTAACACTACTTCACTTCTAACTAGAGACTTACTTCTTTGGTAGAGTGAATATTTTGTTATCATCATAACCTTTTTGGTTAACAAGCTTGTATACTTTAACAACTACTTTGTTGATAGAGTTTAGAAGAGAGCTTGAAGCTATAAAACAGAGGAATATCCAAGGATTTGGGGTCCTTCGGGTTGAAAACACGTGTATGAAGCAAAAGATAAAGGATCATGGCCACTCCACTTCCATGCACACCCAACACAACCCTACAACAACAACAAATGTTGTTCACACACAAGAAAATGGTTACACAACTGGTTACGATCAACCGCATAACACCTATTCTAGGATGCTACTACAATACTTAGTAAAAATCCACATATTTCAAAAAACTTTAATTCACAACCCTAATACTACCATTCAAAATTAACGGAAACTAAATTTTAATTTATTCAACCAAGTAAACTTAACATTTAATAATCAAAATCTATAACTAAATCAAAGTTTACATTTTTTAAATTACTCTGGTCTAAATAAGTTCAAATACAAAACAAGGTCTTTCCCAAAGAAATCTCAAAGCTTCTCACTGTTGTGCATCCAAAACAACACCAACAAAAATATTTGTTTCGCATAACATAGTCATATGATCATCATAGGTAGAAACCACAACCACAAACATGTTAAGGTGTGATCTAACTTAAACAAAACATCATTCAAGGACCCCATTTCACAAACTACACTCCCTTTAATATCTTCACATTCTTTTCTTCTATTTTTATGCTATTTTTATGTTCAATGGAGTGTTAAACCTTTGTGATTGATTATGCTATAATTTCTTAATTGGATTATGAGGTTAGATGAAATACATTTATTTGTTCTTTTGATTATTGTTGTGATTTATGTTTATCTATATCTTTGTTTCTGAATCAAGTAAAAGTAATGATTTTTATATTGTAGCTAGTTAACATGATGTTTAATCTACATGCATATTAATAATACGATTCAAAGGGTTTTTAATTTTAATTGAGACTATACTTTGATTGAAGTTAAAAACTTCAATATGATTGAATAAGAATGTGCCAATAATTGAGATTGTGCTTTGATTAAAAGTAAAAACTTTAACAAGAATTATCAAGATTATACTTTTGTTAATTAGTTTTTTACTTGATAAAGAGATAAAAGAATAAACTTGATTAGACATAGTAAAATTTAATTGAGACCATACTTTGATTGAATTTACTATGAATAATAAGAAAAGTTTGTACTTTTAATTGAGATTGTACTTTGGTTACTAGAGAGAATGCTAAAAAATTAATGAAAACTTTAGATAGAATAAATTGATTAAAATTATATATAAAAATATTTCAACAACTTACTCAATTCAAAACCAATTAATAAACTCTTTTCATTCAACATTTAAAATTCCTTATTCATTTCTCATTCAAAACAATTTCACCATGGTTGGATATACTCAAAACAACATAACACATTTTAACATACAATCATTTCAATCTCAATAAGTACACAAGTTCAACAATCCAGAACAACTATTCAACAATTTATTTTCAATAATCTCATCAAGGTTAACTACATACACATATCTAAAGTATATTCATCAACTTTAACAAGTTTGGTGACCACTTCACCCTTGAAAAACAAATTATAAAATTTGAAATAAAAATAACCAGCTTCCTTTACTTGATGTGAACTTTTAAACCAACTAAGGTCTAAGACTCTAATTCTCTCAAGATACTCTATCTATACATAGAAAACTCATATCAATTATCTGAATATATCCTAGCAATCATAGTCAAACAAAGATTCATTTTGAACCCCTCTGAGTAACACGTAAAGACTATATAACACATACATGCAAAATTTCTATAAATGGACTTAAGAAAAGGGTTAAAGATGAACTTAAACAAAAGAAAATTTTAATTGATTAAGATTATTTTGTTTTTTAAGTCAAGAACATCTAATAAGACAAGACCATCTAATAACTCATGTTTTGAAGTTTAAAAAATAGTGTCTAACAAAATAACATCTGATAAAATTAACCATCTATGATAAACATGCTAAACGTTGAAATCATATTAACTTTATTCTAAATTATCAATGTTAATATAAAAAAAAACTGTTTGACATTAAGTACTCATACCCTGCCTAAACGCTTAACGTATTAAATGCATGTACGAATAATATTCGTTTGTCTGTTGTGTTGTGTTCTTTTTATTTGTGCAGATTACAAAAGTACAAATCTTTTTCAAATATTCTACATTGAACCAAAAGAATGTTAAGAGATAGGAAGACATTCTGGGAATGACTCATTAAGTGCTTTACACTCTTCTTATTCGTACAAGCTATCTTTGGAAAAACACAAAGCATTTGACTTCATACCAAAAGGCTACCTATCTTCGAGAAAGTCAATGCTTCTAAGTAACGAATCTTTTTCGAATAAGGATAAATAAATAGGATTGCATGAAGAGAAGAATTAGGAATTATCATTGCTATTATGTTGTCAACATTTTCTTTCGCTTGCATTGTATTCTTTGAAAAGAAAATCTTTGTTACAAGTTTTCAAATATTCATTGTATTGAAAATTTATCCTCTTTGTATGAGAGTTATTATTTGTACTTGTTTTTCATAAAAACACTTTGATTTTTTTGTAGAATCAAAAGTGATTTAAGATACTTGTTTTTTAACTCAATGTAGTTAAACGATAGTTAATTGGACTATTTGTAACCCAAAAATAGTGAAACTCGTTTAGTCAATTAAACTAGTGTAAAACTTAGAATGGTTAAACTCGTTCTAATCATTTTAAAGATAAGTAAAACCTTTAAAAGTGCTTAAAGGCGTATTGGAGCAACTCAGTTTGAAGTGAACTAATATAAAACAAGTCTTCTTTCTTTTTTATCGTTTTTAAAAACCTTCTAAATTCATCTTAAAATCTTGAAGTGTTCAATATTATGTGTAAATTGTCCCCTATAAATAATATCTAACACTCTATTACAAAAGAAGTTTTTAAATTCTCTTCAAATTTTCTCTTTTTAGAGTTTACCTGTAATTTATTATTTTATGTGGAATGCATTTTACGATCTGCAAAAAGATGAATAAAAAGATCATTAATCTTAAAAAAAGGAAAAATAATGAAAAGGTGACAGTTTCTAAAGAAATGACCAACTTCATAAAATAAAAGATAATTAATTGATTTTTCTAGTATGAGTTTTGTATTTTAATAGTAAAATATTCAAATTCAATTTATACAATATCACTAATACTCCTTATATATTTAATAAGATAAAATAATATAACTGAAACCATCTTTTAAATATTAAAAAATAATAAAAATTTATTAATTGAGTAAATAGATTTAATTTTTATTTAATAATTATTATTACTCATAAATACAAATAATATTAATTTTTAATAATAATTATAATTTAAAATAAGTATTAATAATTTTTAATAAAACTACTTTAAATCGAAGCATTCAATATCAATCCTCATTAAACTCATTGTTATTAATTAATAACTTTAAATTTGATTTGTTTAATTGTATTAATAGAAGAATTATTAATTAAAACTACTAATTATATTAAATACATGAACTTTGAATTATATCAAATACATTAATAATTAACTTATTTGAAAATAGATTAATAATTATTTATACCAAATATATTAATTGTTAATTATATTAAATAGATTAAATATTAATATCTTTAAAAAATAAAATAGAAATAATTTAAAAAATTCTCCCAAATGTTAACAAAAAGGAAAAATCGTGAATAGAAATTGGAGCAGATTTTTAGGAGGTTAAAATTGAAACACCGATTATGCTATTTAGATGGCCGGAAAACAAATTTGGTAAAATACTTTTATTTGGGTAAATATTTATAATTTTATCAGTGAAAATTTTCTATTATCCGGTTTTACTGTGAAAAACAAAATATATATTCAGACCCCGCTTCTAAAAAATTATATTCATTTTTCATTTTATTTAAAACGTTTTTTATTAAAATAAAAATAAAATTAATATTTTAAAATATAAAATTAATTATTCATAAAAAAAGTTGATTCGTTTAAATATAAAAAGGAATTGAGTGTAACTTTCTTAAAACAATAAAAATTAAGTATTTATTTTAAACTAAAATGATTCCAATGCTTTTTATCCTTCCTTAATTACAAAGATGAAAGTGTAATTTTCCGTAAAATGAATCGTTTCTTAGAATGCTTTAATATAAAATAATTCCATAAAACTGTTAGGACTGAGACATGAAAAGAGTCCTTCATCTACCAAAATTTGGTACAAATAAAAGTAAAAATACTTTTATATATATGTATATAATTAATAAAAGAATTCTCATTAATGTATTAAATTTTTTCTAATTTGATCATGATGAAAAGATATTTTTTAAATTAAAATAATTATTCATCTTATTTATTTAAATTTAACTGGTTTTAAAAGCTAACTTAGTTATTTATAATAATAAAAAAAATAACTTACGTGTTTTCACTTATACATATTAAAAGCATTTTCATTTGAACTGGTAGATGAAAGACTTTCTTCATGTCTCAACTGTTTTTCTTTTGAATTCAATTCTTTTTCTTTTCCTTTCCTTTTTTATGATAATTGAGTTCTTGAATGGTGGGTACCCAACAATTTGAAATTCCTTCAAAAAATAATAATAATAATACAATATTATTATGCGTCAGGCTTCCTCTTATACTCTTTCTACACTCTGCAGTCACAAAAACGACGCTCTGTTTTCTCAAACGATGTCGTAACGGGGAAAAAGAAGAACTGTGCTGATGGCGGCGAGAAACGTATCTTTGAGGCAGATATTCGCGGAGAGGAGCAAGGAGAGGCTTCTCTCGCGGAAGGATTTTTCAGAGCTGAGACTGAACGGCAACAGTAGCAGCAGCAACAGCGGCGTTGCTCGTCACGCGCTCTCGGATCGCGTGATTAGGTTCTGCAATGGGTTTGTGGAGTTCTTTGGGCAGCTTCGGGATATGGCGCGATCGGATCGAAGGAAAGTGGTGTTTGCGGCGAAGGCGGGGCTGTCGTTGGCGGTGGTTTCGCTGTTCATTTACATAAAGGAGGAACAGCTGAGCAAGTATTCCATCTGGGCCATTCTCACCGTCGTTGTCGTTTTCGAATTCAGCGTAGGTAGTCACAATTCGCATTCACCTTCCTCTTTTCTTCACTTTTACTTTCCTTCCACAAGAAGTTTTTTTTTTTTTTTTTATAATTATTATTATTGCAACATTCTTTTACACAGAAATACAAAATTTAATATAATTAAAACAAATGGTTATTAGAGTATTAAAAAAAACCGAAAAAAGTTATACACCAAAAGATAATTATAAAAGTGTACTGTTTTTTTAACTGTTATACACGAAAAATTATACACGAAAAAGTTCCACTTTAGTTTCTAATTATCCTTAATCTTTACATGTTTATTTTTTATTAGTTTTTGTCATAAAGGCTAAAGAAATTATATAAAATAGTAATGTTATGCATAAATAATATAAATTAGTTTTATTTTGTATTTAATTACAAAATTCGTACTAATAATGAATTTTTTATATTAATCTTTGCTATAATTTATTGTAACAACTAAAATAAAATACCTGAAATAGCTTTGTACATTCAGAATACGAACATTTTACCCAAAATTATTTTAAGGTAATTTAGTTTAATATTTATCTTTTAAAATTAAATAAATAATTAAACTTTTCTACCTTTAGCCTCCGGTTTAGAAAAAAAAAAAAAAAACTGTCATCATAATTTGTATCTCAATATATTTCTCATGTAATTTAACAAGTTTTTATAAACTGTAAGAGATCAGAGTCAATGCATATTTAAATTACTCTATTATTAACACTAATAGTAGTAGACAAGTTTTTTTTTTTTCAATTTAATTGAAATTTACTACAGATCTATATTATAAATTTGTTAGTTTTTGTAACAATAAGATTAAAGTATTGAAAAGGATTGATTAAGAAAAAAACTTTTTACATTTAATTAAACTTTTTTTTACTTCATTAATCTAATTCTCATATAATTTTAGTGTAAGTGTATATGTATCAAACTTATGAAGGTTTTTCATAGAAAACACATTTTAATGAATTTTATAACTAATTTTGTTTTTATGTTTACGATTTTTGGTTTAGGTGCAACTTTGAACAAAGGGTTCAATCGTTCATTGGGAACGATTTCCGCCGGAGGGCTTGCCCTCGGTATCGCTGAATTGGCCGTACTGTCCGGAAAGTTCGAGGAACTTATTATAGTACTCTCTATATTTATTGCAGGTGGAATATTTTGTGTTTAAATGTTCTTTCCTCTTAATTTTACCATTTTTGGCACTGAAAGCGTTCTCTCATACACTTTTTTTTAGTCACTCTAAGATTCTAGATATTCACATCTTTGGTTTTATAATGTTAAAAATAAAATAGTCTTATTATAAATTTTTTATTATCTCACTTTTGTTTAAATTGCTTTAATAATTGAGGTGATGGTTATTTAGTAATTATTATATATATTTATTAAAAATTAAAATCATTTTCAATATTAAAAAAATTATTATAGTTAAAAATTTTGTATTAAAATTGTTGATTTTTTTTCTTTTTAATTATTATATTAAAAATAAAATATATCAATACTTCTTATACAAAACCAATCATCTACTTAATATTTGAAACTTCAAAGTTCTATACATTGGTTTTATTTGGTTCCTCCGAGTCTCTCCTTGGACAAATTAGGCTGCTACTGTCTTTAACCTGCTAACAGGTACAATATGACTAGGCACCAAAACATCATCAATAACATCTTTTAAGTGTAAAGAGCTCCTTAAAAACTCTTCCAGATGCCTCTTATTTCATTAACCAATTTATCTGAATTATTAACTAATAATTAAGTCATGATTAGCTAATATAAAAAATAATGCAAATTTTGTGGCCAAATAATATTACTGACCTTTATGCTTATTTACAGTATTTTGCTTAAAAAAGAAAAATAATTAGGATTGATGATTATGCTTTAGTGGTTTGCAGGATTTTGTGCAAGTTATGTGAAGTTACTACCTGCAATGAAGACATATGAATATGGCTTTCGGGTGTTTTTGTTGACGTTTTGTATTGTATTGGTATCTGGGAGAACTAGCAGGGAATTTTTCTCCACAGCCTTTTACAGATTAATTCTTATTGCAATTGGTGCTGGCATATGTTTGTTTGTAAATATTTTCATATACCCCATCTGGTCTGGAGAGGATCTGCATAAATTGGTGGTGAAAAATTTCAATGGAGTTGCTGCATCTTTAGAAGGTTTGCTTGAATTTTCTCATGTGGTCTGAACCTAGCAAAGATTTGTAGACGTTGTTTTGCCTAGTTCCTGTGTTGAATTTGATGCTATTGTCACTCTGAACTGGTTCCTTTGTAACTATGTTTAGGCTGTGTTAATGGGTACCTACAATGTGTTGCATATGAGAGGGTACCTTCAAAAATTCTTGTTTATCAAGCCTCAGATGATCCACTCTACCGTGGCTATAGAGCAGCAGTTCAATCGTCAAGTCAAGAGGATGCTTTGGTATACATATTCTTTACTTTCTCATCTCTCTGTTCGTCAAGTACCTAAATACCAAAACGAGTGCTACATCTTTTTATTTTATCTTATCCTCGCAGGTAGATTTTGCATTATGGGAGCCGCCTCATGGTCCATACAAGACATTCAATTATCCTTGGAGAAGCTATGTGCAAGTCAGTGGAGCTTTGAGGCATTGTGCTTTCATGGTTATGGCAATGCATGGATGCATACTTTCAGAAATTCAGGTAAAAGGAACATTTCTTTCCGTGGCATATGCTATATATTGGCTTTGTTGTCATTTTCGTTGATGAACTTTTGGCTAGTAATGGGCTCTGCACGCTGTAAATTTACGTGATTTAATGTTTTTTCTTAACTGTATCTTCATAGAGTTATTGAAGGAAAATTCTAATTAATAATTCTGTTTAACCATGTGTTTTTACCCATAGCATATGGGTTGCTCTAGTACCATTTGAAAGAAAATCCTAAAAAGTAATAATTGTGCACAACTATATATCAGTGGTTAATGAACCATAATTCATGATGTAAAAGAATGCTAAAGTGTATCTGAGTTTGTCATTCGGAATGATATGGATGATGAGATTAATCAGATATATGTAATCTTCCAAATTTAAAGGACTTTATTGCATTTGTTATCTCTTATGATAGTTAGAAAGGAAAACTAAACCCTGACACACAACATAGTAAGTAATGTTCCATTCTCGCACATAGTATGAAATGACCTTATTAAGAGACCATTTGACACAAGTTGTTCAACTTTATTTATAGAGATGTGACCTAGGCGCATGTATTATAATGTTCTTGAGTTAATATTGTCAATTTTAGTATTGATTTCCGAATAGACTAGACTAAGATACACACCTTTCTTTACATATCAAGCATTACATTTGGTACATTTCTTTACATGGATAGTCTTACGGAAGGAAATAATTATTACTATGATTTTGTTTATTTTGTGTTGGACCTTTTGATAGCTTCATTCTTGGGATCCTCATTTTTCATTATTTTGCCTTTTCCTTTTTATGGTGCTTGTTAGAATATTTATCTTATTTATCATTATTATATTGTGTCTAAGGTTATCCTATTTATCATGATTATAGTCTAGAATTACTCTATTTATCATGTAATTTTGTATCAAAACTTTCTTATACATAGAATCAGAGTGAAAGAAATCTTTCAAGTCTTTTAGAATTATTTTACAGTTAAAATCTCAAATTAGTATCCGACCATGTTTTATGCATATTCATATAAAGTGCATATGACACCCAAATTTCAAAATTTTCAATGACCTCAGAATTGGTTGCTGAGCTCACTGTTTTGATTAATTTTGATCATGCATCGACTGCTGACCAATGAAAATATGTATGGGTACTTAATTTATCAGGCTGAAAAGCAGTCTAACACAAGTCTGCAGAGAAAGGAATTTGTGTGATGATATGAATCGAATCTATATGGAAGGCTTGTCTTTTATATATATATATATATATATATATATATATATATATATATATATATATATATATATATATATATATATATATATATATATATATATATATTAGAGGAAGATCTTGGTATTCTCTCAACATTATTAATATTTCCTGTTTGACGATATTAATTTCACGATTTATATTTCCTGTTTGATGGCTCGAGTGCCATTCTCTCAACATCTTCTCAAATGCTTGTATTTCTCTCAAGACTCCAATTAAAGTCCAAGAATAGCATCAATTACTAGTCTCTGGTATCATCCTACTACTACTAAGATACAATAATTAAGATAAGATAAACGAACCTGTTACATTTTGTTCCTTTTGGTCTACATCCCCTCGTTTTATTTATTTATTTTTTTGGACGTATGTAGGTGTTACTATTATATATACATTGTTGGTTTTCGAATTTCATATATATACAGGCACCCCCAGAAAAAAGGCTGGTTTTCAGTAACGAACTTCAGAGGGTTGGCACTGAAGGAGCAAAAGTATTGCGTCAACTTGGAAGCAAAGTGGAAAAGATGGAAAAGCTGAGCCATATTGATATACTCTTGAACGTGCATGATGCAGCTGAGCAATTGCAGATGAAGATTGACCAACAGTCATTCCTCTTAGTCAATTCAGAAAGCTGGCAAGCTTCAAAAAAGCCTAAAGAAGTTGAGAATCATGACAATTTGATTGATCTTAAAGACCATGAAAAACACTCACTCATCTCTTCCCTCAGTGAAACAGGGGCTGACTCAAGACTTAACATAGGTATAGAGTCTTCAGTTCCTGAATTGCACTTTTCACAAAGCATGATGTGCAAGAAAATATCTTGGCCACGCCTCTCATTTTTAGGAGATAACATGTTACTTGAGCAAGATTCCAAAGTATATGAAAGTGCAAGCTCTTTGTCTTTGGCAACCTTTGCTTCCCTTTTAATAGAGTTTGTTGCGAGGCTTCAAAATCTCGTGGATGAATTCCAAGATCTCAGTGAGAAGGCCAATTTCAAGGACCCGTTTGACCAAACAATATTGAAGTAGGTGACAATGACACCATATGGACCACATTTGCAACTTTATTTCAGTATTCAAGGTATCTATAATCGTATATCTGTGTATCTAACTATAATGTATAATGATATATCATAGTTCATCCATAATATATATTTCTATAATGATATAACAGTTATTTCGCATTTTTATTTCTTGCAATTTGTAGTTCTAATCTATTTTACTTCTCTTTATTTCATTTTTCTACCTCATGTTTTTCATTCTTTTTTTTTGTGTTCTCTAATAGATATAACTTAATTTTTCCGTAGTTATTTTTCAGTTTTCTTATTAAACAAATAAATACGAAAGAACATGAACTTTTGTTACTTGTTTTGGTTTTTAAGTATTATTTATTTATTTGTTCATACATTTAATTATCTTATAATGTTACTCTTGAAATTTAATTGAATGATATATATTTAATTTGATTTTTATGTTTTATTAATCATATATTTTAATCTTATTTATTTTAATGGTATTAGTATAGAATGTTAAAATAAAAGAGAAAGAGGCAATGAATTTCTAATGTGTTATAGTTAGTGGTCTACTTGGTGTAAAACATACATATAATTGAACTAGTGCAGCCTACTCCTTTCTTGTAACACTCCCAGAAACACATTTGCTTGACTCACAGCTTGACCTTGTCTAGTCCTCCATTGGACGACTTCACCTAGTTTAGTCTAGCACTAGGAAGGAACATCCCAACATAACCTACCCTAGGAAAGAGAGGAAAGAGTATAAGAATGAGGGTTATTCTTTCAAATCTGAATATGACAGACCATGAGAAAAAGAGAAAGAAAATCAGTTTGAAAAGTTTAGAAAAGAGTCCTCAAAGGAAACTGAGCTTTAGTGTTCTTGATGTCTGGAAGAGGACACAATGCTTCTAAGTGTCCTAACAAGAAAATAATGATTTTAAAAGGATTAAAGATGACAGTGGTATAGTAGTCAAAGACCAAGTTCGTATACTCATTTTTATGTTATAATAAAAGTGTTTTGTGTCACTTAGTTTTTATGAAAATTGGACATATTATACTTGGTAAGCCATGATAATATCATCATAAATTTATCATGATAGTTAGATTGAATAATTTTATTTCATCTTTAATCTCATAATTTTTCTTTTTCCTCAACAAACATTAAGGAGTAGTAAAGGTTGAAGGATGATATTGTTTAACCTCTTGTCCAATAAAATAGGATTTTCATTAATAATAAGCTGCCAAATGAATCTCTTCCAGTTTTTAAGTTGTAATTTTCTTTACTCTCTTGCCTATTCATAGTCCATATTGCATGCTTTTACTTTCCACTTTCCACTGCTAAATCACATGCCTTACCAATGATAACTCTATGCGTGAAAGAGAACACTAGTTTCTCTAGAATTTTCATGGTCTAGCACACACCTATGTATAACCTGGTCACTGAAAAATGTCATAATCTTAGGAAGAACTACTCCTGCAGCAGCATTATTGGATGCACCACACATCAACAAAAGCCAACAACGTCTAATCTTAGGAGTTGGATGATAGGAATCAAAAGCTCCTTTATACTATTCTCCAAATTCAAAGATGAAATTCTTCTGCAGCAGATTAGAGTTGAAAGGCTTTACATTTAGTTTTAATTTTATTTTTCTTTTATTTTCCTTCCCATTTTAGGAAAAAAAAAATCAGATAGATCTATTTGAAAAAATAATGTTTTATTATGTTGACTTGAGGAAATAATGTTTTGATAAGCTATTTAGGAAATCTTTCTTTTAAAAAGTATTATTTTGGGAAAAAATAATCATTTTGATCTTTAAACCTGCGAAACGTTATGAATTTAATTCTCAAAATAAGAAAATATTTATTTATTATCTGAATATATAAAAATTCAATTACGTTTTATTGTTAAATTTTATAAACTATTTACTTTTAAGATATAAATTTTAAATATCTATTTGGCCATAAATTATAATTGTTTAATCAGAACTATTATATTAAGAACCAATCTGAATTCTTATATTCAAAAATAAAATTATACATTCTACTCTTAGAACTAAATTAGCAGAGCATTTCACAACCAAATTAATCGCTTCCTTATAATTTTCCCAGATATTAAAATTTAAATTACATATCAATTGATATAATATAAAATATTTATACACTGTCACTGTAACCCAATTTAACTCCACACAAAACCTGTTGCCAATTGATAATTGAAAATACTTACAAAGTGCATTGCCTAAAACCCAAATTTTAATTGTATTGTATGTATAAAATTTCGCAGCGGAATAATAATTTTAAAAATTATTATACATTTGCCACTATATTCCAATTAAACTCCACACATAAACTGTTGTCAATTGAATTATTTAACTTACTCTCATAATTTAATTACTCAGAAGCCCAAATTTTACTTGCCATCTATAATTAAACTTAATCGAACTTAAACACAGCCGTCTAAAGTATTTATAAAAGAATAATACAGTGACACGAGACCAGGAAGCATCAAAATTGGCCCACCAACAATACTAGTTCTTAATTCCAAAAGGTCCAAAATGATTTGACCCTTAAGACATTCTTCACAGTTCTACATTTCAATGCTCCTTCAACACCATGAAAATCATAGGGGCAAAAAAAACTAGTCTCTCTAATTCCTTTCCAACCTTTAAATTCATTATTTTCTATAATGCCAAAATTTTTAAATTCTGAGACAGTATGCCTAATCTGTTGTCCATGGATCAGTCTCTGCAATGACCTCAGAGGGCTCATAAACATTTGGCTCTGAATTTTCCTCATTCGAGCTTGACTCAGCTTCACCAGATGCTTCTCCCTCCTCATCTTCTGATCTACCCCATCTTCCTCCTACGGCCAAGGCCATCATTTCATAAATCTTATTACCCAACTCAGCTGGGCTATCAGGCTGCATTATTGAGAAACTATGTTAATCAAAACTGCAGTTAACCTATATTTGTCAAAACAGAATAAGTATTATCCCACTATATTACCCAACTCAGCCGGGCTATCAGGCTGCTCTACTGAGAAACTATGTTTAGTCATAACTGCGGATAACCTATATTTGTTACGGGAAAATAAGTCTTATCGTACTAGATGAGCTTAGCAATATCAATTACGCAACATCATTTCAGCGAGTTATAGACCAAATGCTATACATGTTATATAAAAAATCAAATTTTATATTGCACTTACAGAAAATCCACTAGAAATTAGAGCTGTGTCGTATAAGAGATCGACTGCTCTTTTAGCTTCACTACTATCAGGTGCATTCTTGCAGGCAGCCTGAAAGAAAGATAAAACGAATTAAAACAATAAGTCAGACAAGTTCAGTTCAGAGTATGGCTTTGTATCAGTTTCTACATTCAATAAATGCGTACTTTTAATCTCAAAAGTGTGTCTATGCTAAGTGTGTATGTTGTGTGCAAACTATAAGAAAATTTATTAATTTTGTAACAACGCTTATAAATCAATAAACTCCAAAGTCAATGTCAACTCACACTCAAGTCTTTGATGATGGGGTGATCTGTATTAATCTCCAATATTCTCCTCCCCCTCATGAACTCCAAACTTGAAGTGTCCCCAAGAGCCTGTGCCTTCATTAGTCTGAAGAAATGAAAATTGAAAATTGTTTAAGCCTTATGTCATGAGAATGATCAATTGCTTGTGAGAAAATGGCTTGAAACGCTAAATGAGTTACTGACTAACCTCTCCATGTTTGCAGACCAACCAAACTTCCCTGATACAAGCACACAAGGAGATGAACTCAAGCGCTTTGAGATCTGAACTTTGGCAACCTTATCACCAAGCTGTTGTTTTATCCAATCACAGAGTAGGTTGTATTCTTGTTTGTTTTCCCTCTCTGTGACCTCGTCCTCATCACCTGATTTAATAAATTTTTTTGAGAACAATATTCAAAGCCAAATTTCCCGGAAAGAAAATAGTATTTGAGCAATTGAAAGCAAGGTAGGAAGTAATACAAACCTAATTCTAAATCCTCCTTACTGATATCAACAAATTTTTTTTCTTTATATGTCTGTAAGTTCTGAATGGCAACTTCATCAATGGGTTCAACCAAATAAAGAACCTATAACAATAGACACAATTAACTTCAGTTATATCAAGCATTTCAATCAGACACAAAACCAGAAAGCCTAACCCTCCACGAGATAGCAGGTTGGTACTGCAGAGGAAAGCTGGACACAACCCCCTCTTGACAACCTTGGCTACCATCTCCCCGACCAATTCCCTGTCTACAAGCACAAATTAACATGTAGAGATACCTCAATATCTTTCTGAATCAGTCTCTCCACAAATGGAGCAGTCTTTGCACTCTTCAAGCTGTCAGTTGCTAGGTAAAAGATAGCCTTTTGGTTTTCTCCCATGTTTTCAACATAATCATCCAAGCTTTTAAGTTCCTCTTCACTTTTGGAAGTGTAAAACCTTAATAATGGTGTTATGCGCTTATGATTTCCAGTGTCTTCAATACAACCTAATTTTATAAACCTACCAAAGTTCTCCCAGAATTTCTTGTAGTCCTGGAATCACACAAAACTATTCATTAAATCAATAGACTCTAAATTCATATTCAAAATATAAAGAAGCTAGGTTTGCCGCTATGAACCTCTTTATTTTCACTTTCAGCAAGATCTTGAATCATATCAAATGCCTTCCTGACAAGTCTCTTTCTCATTATTCTTACCTGATTACAATATTATTAGAATAAAGTAACATTATTAGAGAAACTCAAATAATTATCAAAACATCATTCATGTTTATCATATGAAATGAGTTATTTATATAAGCACAAAAAGTGGTAGTCCTCTTACAATTCTGCTTTCTTGAAGGATCTCTCGAGAAACATTGAGAGGAAGGTCATCTGAGTCAACCACACCCTTCACAAAGCTCAGGTAACGTGGAAACTGAAAAATAAAACAGTAAGTAAAACATCAATTGTGCTCTTCAATGCTCCAAGCTCTTCCCTTTTAGGTAGCTGAGAACAGTCCATAAAATAAAGAGCAAGAAACAACAAAAGCACAGATATGATACAGAAGATCTTGAACTTATACACCAGAGTAAGAACCAAACATTTTCCTTCTTTCATGATTCGTAATAACAATATAATGAAAGAGGGGCATTGACACAAATTTCAAATATACAAGACAAATGTCAGTTAGAAGCTTATGGTAAATTAGTACTCACCAGCTCCCCATCAAAATCATCTGAAATGAATACACGCTTAACATACAAGCGTATGTTCTTTGTTTTAGGATTCACTACTTCTTCGTTGTTAAGAGGTCCCATTCCTGGAACATATAGAATGCTTCTGAACTCGACCTCACCCTGCAGAGTTTAAAGCCTCTAACCAAATTTATAACTACGTAAAGGAAATAACCTTCTGCTGATACAATAAATTTTCAATATACCTCAGTGGTGAAGTGAGTATGTGCAAGTGGCTCTAAGAATTCATTAAAAGTCTTCTTGTAAAATTCACTGTATTCCTCCTTTTCAACTTCTTTTGGGTTCCGCATCTACCAAAAATTAAAAAAGAATTGCAAAGTTAGACCAGTAAGAGAGGCACTACAACAGAATGATTAAAAAAAATGCACGGAAATAATGTCCTGGCACCATAAAAGTAGATATATCTCAAACTCACCCATATTGGTTTTGTTTCATTGGCTAATTCCCAATCCCAATACTTCTCGGTTTTAGTCTTTTTCACCTTCTTTTTCTCACCCTTATAACACAAGCAGATAGAGTCACTTGGTATTGATAACAGATTAGAACACTTTGTATTGGTAACAAATTAGAAAAACAGTACAACACCAACATTAAGAAAGACTTAAGTCATTACCTCTACTTTTGGTTCTTCCCCTTCTTTGGGTTCTTCCTCCTCTTCCACCTGGCAATATTAAAATTCATTAATTAATTGATAATTAAATTAATGGCCAAAAAACCTATAGCTGATTCATTTGCCACTCCCTGAAAAACATTTCCATAAGCTTCAAAAGTATTTAAGAAAATAGAGAATGAGAATTAAAAGTAAATAAATTTAACAAAGAATAAATTCAACTGAAACACAAACACCAAATAACAAGGAACCATTTCAAGTTTCCTTTCTACCTAACAGTTGTCTCAAACTAACAATAACCCAGTCGTCCTAAAGGTGACAGAAACCATAGCTAATGTAGAACAAATTTGCCAACACAAACACAAAACAACAAGGAACCATTTTACGTTCCTTTTCTACCTCGGTTGATAAGTAAATATTTATAATTACCATCAAGTGAAGACAAAATCCCATTATTCACTGATAGAAATCAATACCAAAAAACTTGATATCACACCTTGAACAATAGTAGAATCCAATGAGTGGGGTCTTAAACTACATAAGTAATTGTCATGTTCCCCCAACAAAAGAAATTAAAATAAAGCATTTCAGAGACAATAGAAAAGGAAGGAGAAAACTATTGATAATAGATCAGTATAAAAACTACTGAACATATGTGCAAAGTAGAAAACTACAACGTGTACACATATAATTGGCTTGGCACACTTCTGCCACCCAACATCAACACAGGAATCTGTAACAGGAGAAGGCCTGCTTACCTCCACAGTTTTTGACTTTTCTTGCCATGTGTAGATGGGGAAGGAAACAAACTGTGAGTAATTCTTCACCAAACCCTGAATCCTGGTTGGCTCAGAGAATTCATATTTGTCATCCTCCTGGTCAGTAGAGAAGAATTTGAGTGTTTTAACCACATAAAACATGTCGGCACTATATTAATGTTCCAAATATTATACTATATTTATCCTTTTATTGAAAGAGGACAAATAGATTTCAAAAGAAGATTTCCAACAGAAATTTAAAATATTATACTATTTAATTAATATCGATTATCTGGCTAGACAAGAAGCATGAATTATTTGGGAGAACCAACCACATGTCTGTACTAAATTAGTTTTACAGTTTCCAAATAATATTATCCTGAGTTCAACCGTTCATCAATACATACTTCTTAGTTCTTACGTTCCATGTAACCTTTCTAAAAATCGAAAGTAACATCACTCACTCTTAAATACAGTGTAATTTGTGTACCACGCCGCAAAAGGTTTTCCGGATCAGTTTCTTCCTTTATCACATAAGAGCTACTGTCAGCTTCTGCTTCCCACACATACTGCTTATCTGATCTTGGGCTCTTCGTAGACACAACAACCTGATTGCCATGCAGAAATAGCCAATTAATGACAAAATTCAGAAACAGTTAAAATCAGAAAAATCAACCAGCAGGATATGCTTAAGAAAGCCATTCTGTACCTTCTCAGCAACAAGAAAAGCAGAGTAGAATCCAACACCAAATTGTCCGATCAAACCATTATCTGCTCCTAGATCCTTGTTTTCCTATAACACAAGGGGGATATGAAAACATGATTGAAGAATTAAAGCATCAATTATCAATGAAAGCCACATTTCAGCTCAGTGGAAAATCACCTTAAGTGCCTTCAAAAATTTTGATGTACCACTCTGAGCAATAGTTCCAAGACAATCAATGAGCTCTTCTTTAGTCATTCCAATACCAGTATCTCTACAGGGTCAAGAGTTAACAGTTTAATACTCCTATTCAAAGGTACCCATGAAAAGTGAAATAAAACCAAAACAATACAGATACACACGTTATAGTAATAGTTCCATTTTCTGGATCAGACTTTATACGTATCTCAAGATCTCCAGCATCTCCGAGCAAAGAAGGCTCAGTCACACTTAAGAATCTCAACTTGTCCAAAGCGTCACTAGCATTACTGGAAGAACAGAACAATCAACAAAATACATCACAGTCCAGTGGTAGCATACTCATATCATATAACCCGTCTTAGATATAGGTGCAAAAATCCAAAAGTGAAAAAAAACATGGCATCTACTAAAGCAACCTCTTTTAGTATTCACTACTCATCAATAATAGCACAATCATGCAACATGGAAACATTAGTCAGATTACCTCACAAGTTCACGAAGGAAAACTTCCTTGTGGCTGTACAGACTGTGAACAATCAAATCCAACAATCGACTCACCTGCACAAAAGAAAAATGGAATACACGTACTTCAGCAAAACTAATACACTACATAACAGGAAATCTCCCTTCATTCCAAGCGAAATGCAAAAACAAAATAATATATCCCTTCTTTCAGTAAAAATCATGCGCGCACAAACTCCTTTATGCATTAAGTCTATCACTTACATATCAAAATTCCAAACTAAATGCAACAGATATGTACGTGTTAGTAAAAGGATTTGCTAATATACAATTGTTTTTTAGTGGGAGTACTACTTACTTCCTTAATCCTCCAAAATGAAAAACGATCGTATTGTTGAAATTGAATTCATTTCCTAAGTAAATCTTTCTCTCGCACACGCGCACACAGTTCACGATGTCAGCTTATTTAATTGCAATTAGAAGCCAAACGTAATAGCAAAAAGGTTGAACCTTATCTCACTCAAGACGACCAAAAACTACAAAAAGGTTAACAAACCTACAAAGTCACTAAAAACACACCTCAGCCTGGTATTCAAACTTCTCCCCGGTGGTCTCCTCCTTCTCGGCCACGGCGGCCTCACATCGAACAGCGAGCTTCCTCTCGCGCCTCTGCGCCCATCTAAGCCCCGCAGCGGAGAAGAAGGTCCTCCGGCGAGCGAGCTGGGGCGGCAGAAAAGCGGTTCTGAGTGGAGAAGCCCTTGAAAAGGAGGAAGAAGGAAGGAGAGAGGTAAGAGAGGGCGTGGCCATGGTTCTGCTAAGTACGGGAGCCATAGTTTGAACTCTCCACACAGAAGAGAGTGAGTAAGAGAGTGTTATCCCTAACTGTGACTTGGTGTGAGCTAAAGTAACGAAAACCCCTTACAGAGAAATGAAGAAAGGGTTTAGTGAAGATATAATGCCAGAGATTGTTCTAGAATCATAGGAAGCGCTTTGGCCGTTTTACCGTCGGAATTCTAAGGCCTAGATTCTGCCACGACATGCCATATCCTTACATTGTATTTTATTTTATTTTATTTGAATAACTATACTAATTAAACTTTTTTGCAATAAAGGATAAATTGTCCCTGCAATTTGGTGCTAAAAAAAGATGTTGATACCTTTTACTAAGGAAGTAAAAGGTTTAATTATATTGTTGATTTTTATTTCTCCTGATTTTTCTTAAATAGATTTTAGTTATTTTTTGTTTTAATTGAATCTTTAAGTGTTAAAACTCCGTTAACATAACACATTACTTATTAAAAGAACCTAATAGAGTGAGATTGTATGTTAAGTAGATTTTGTTATTTTTAAAATAAAAAATTAAAAGTTTCTTCTTCAATTTAGAACAAAAAAACTTATAGCTTTGTTTTTCACCCTCATCTGTAAGAGTTCTTGCTTTCTCCTTGATAACATAGTTATCTCTTTTCTTTTTTTTCTCTCATGTGGCATAAAAAACCTTGTACTAGCCACCATAAAACCCACCACAAAATTCTCCACTAATAGTGACAATCACTTAAACAAAACCACCACCTTGCTTCCTAACGCCATCATCAACCACCGGATTCGCGAAAACATTGTAAATAGTAAAGGCAACATTGTTTCTCCACAACACCCAAACCAGTAACTATAGAAAATGATGTAGACGTTAAATGTAGATAAGTATGACAGACTCTATGTAACATCCCCTGATAAAACAGGATTGTATATATATGAAAATTTTAATCATGGGGTACGATTTTATGAAATAACTTTTTTTTTATACATCAAGATAGAGAAACAAACCATACACACATCATAAGTTCATACATTACAACAAACCAAATCTTATATGTTCTTCAAATTAACACAAATCAAACATACTTAAATACGAATCCATTATAAACACCCCAGCAAATTTTATTTCCCATCTCTCTCTCGTCGAGCTATTCCATGCCAGTTTTATCTGCAATATCATCTACTCCCATACAAGTACGATCATCGTAGGTGGAAACCACAACCACAACATGCAAGGGTGAGTAACCAGTATTATCACAAAAACAATGCATCATACACACTTTATACACCGACTAAAATAAGATACATGATGTAACAAATGTGAGACATGTCATCGACGACAAACATTTCGTAAACTAATGTCGGTTCCTTGTATTTCGTCATCGTAACCTGTTCTCAATAACAGACGACTCAAGTCGTCTTCCATCGCGACTTCCGACCTATCTCCCCGACTCCTCAAGGACTAACGAGTAAAAACACTGATACTACGCGCAACAGTGCACTATACTCAACACGAGCCGAAATCATTGGGCGAGACATCCACCTCCCCGCGCAGAGGGAGGTGACACTCGAATCTCAGTCTCACGCGAGACTCAAATTTTAAAATAGCATTTAAATGCTGACACGTCTGACGAAGTTACTAGTAACTAACATAGTTAACGTACACGACACGAACAAATAACCGTGCTCAATCACGAATTCATACACATTCTCAATAATATGTATAAATCAACCAATAACAAATTAAGCAATATATAAAAAAAAACAATTCTCAATAATTGTTTAACATAACACCAAACAAAAGAAATCAACAATTCTCTCTTAGTTACTTCTGGTATTTTCAGCTTTGACCTTTGCTTATTGTTTTGTTCATAACTCTCTCTACAAAACTCCGAATTAGTTAATTCTTGTTTTATTGGATTCTAGTCTTAAACATCTTTCTTGGGGCACCATAATCATAATTTTTGGACAACTATACTAACTGCAGTAAAATTGTTAAAACTCGTAAATTTACTCACGTTCTGGTATTTTCAGCTTTGACCTTTGATCAATGTTTTATTCATAACTCTCTCCACAGAACTCCGAATTAGTTAATTCTTGTTTTATTGGATTCTAGAATTAAAAATCTTTCTTGGGGCACCAGAATCATAATTTTTGGACAACTATACTAACTGCAGTAAAATTGTTAAAACTCGTAAATTTACTCACGTTCTGGTATTTTCAGCTTTGACCTTTGATCAATGTTTTATTCATAACTCTCTCCACAGAACTCCGAATTAGTTAATTCTTGTTTTATTGGATTCTAGAATTAAAAATCTTTCTTGGGGCACCAGAATCATAATTTTTGGACAACTATACTAACTGCAGTAAAATTGTTAAAACTCGTAAATTTACTCACGTTCTGGTATTTTCAGCTTTGACCTTTGATCAGTGTTTTATTCATAACTCTCTCCACAAAACTCTAAATTAGTTAATTCTTGTTTTATTGGATTCTAGAATTAAAAATCTTTCTTGGGGCACCAAAATCATAATTTTTGGACAACTGTAATAACTGCAGTAAAATTGTTAAAAATCGTAAATTTACTCACGTTCTAGTATTTTCAGCTTTGACCTTTGATCAGTGTTTTATTCATAACTCTCTCCACAGAACTCCGAATTAGTTAATTCTTGTTTTATTATATTCTAGAATTAAAAATCTTTCTTGGGGCACCAGAATCATAAGTTTTGGACAACTATACTAACTGCAGTAAAATTTTTCCTTAGATAGTTTAGAGGTAGAACTAAGCTGAACATCATATCAAACTACGAAATCCTTATCTCTTACTTGGGACATTAGATTGATAATCCTAACGGTCAAATTCAAACCATATGCCTTAGAAACCATATATCAAAATTCTAGATCAATCCAACGGTTAACTTGACTATGATTTATGTTTTACCGAGGGGGCTTAGTAGCAGAAAATCAGGTGATCAGTAAATTAATCCAACATGTGAAATTTATTCCTCTAATTACAGTTCTTCAAAGTGTAATCTGAACGGTCAAAAGAATTCAATATCCCTTATGGTCCATATATCAAAATTTCAGATCAATCTAACGGTTCACTAGGGAGAAATTTATGTTTTACCAAGGGAACTTAGTAGCAGAATTAAAGTGGTGATGTATCTATTCACAATTACGAAATTAACTCCTCTCGGTACATAATTCTAATCCCAAATCTGAACGGTCAAATCGAAATAACATATCTTAGAAGTCATATATCAAAATTTGAGCTTAATCTAACGAATTAAGGAAATATGGACATTTTACCGAGGTAACTCAAAAATATAGAAACAATGAAATCATGGATATGGAAACTAAATCCCACAAAATTAGGTAAGTAGCTACCAATACTAAATTCCAATATACTCATATTCAGATATATGATCATGAAATATACAATTATCATAATTTATATAAGGCTTAGCTTCCCCTACAAACATATATCCCTTCCCATCATTCAACAAAACTCAATAAATTATGACAATTCTAGAAAATCTTTAAGGATTTCTTGGTGACAAAAGCTCCTCCCCTCTTGTTGTAATATCAAGATTCCTCCACACCTCTTGGTTCTTCTTCAACACATCTCTAAGGAAGTAGAATAGAGACTCTTCTTCTACTCTCACAAACACTAATTTTTTTTTTCTTTTTGGGTTGTTAGGAAAGAACCAAGTTCTCTCTCTTTTTTTTTTTTCAACCTTATGTAATTACTCTACTTAAGGTGATTTGAATATCCCTTTTAAACTAATCCCATATCTACTTTCATAATTCCTACCAAGCACCAATTTTGTCTTTTAGGAAAATGTTAGGGAACTTGACTACAATGACCAACTTTTCTTTTCCACTCAATCATAATCAAGACCAATCATTTATACTTTTTCTCTCTAACAACAAGCAAAAATCAATTTAACACAAGCTAATAAGGAGTCCAAATACTATCTTCTAGTGCACCAAAATAAATTTGAAACAAACAAAACAATTACTAATCTATTTAGTCATCATTTCTTCTTTCTAGAAACCAAGTAATAATGCAATATAAAACATTAAAACATACCCACCACTTATGCCATTTACTTGTTCAATGATCAAATTCCATCAAACCTTCTATTTTTCATTCATTACATGTGTCCTACATGTCTTCCATTCACAAAAAAAAAAAAAAAATATAACAAGGAGCTAAGGAAAATACTTAAGGTAAAACTTGAACTCATGACCACAAACCCCTTTCTATAAGTTTTCAACACTACACCAATTCATATATATATATAAATATATATATATATATATATATATATATATATATATATATATATATATATATATATTTTATTGGGTCTTACACGCTGCGTGGTTGAACAAATTATAATACCATGTGTAGTTGAACATAGTAGACACTATGTATAATGGAGCATGGTAGATGAGATATGTACTAGGATATAACTTAGATGTTGTGTTGTTAAATGTAGTAGACATTATGTTATTGGGTGTTATAGATGTTGTAATTATAGAACATAATAAACACGGGGTGTGATTGGGTGAAGAAACCACTAAGTGTGAAATAAAACAATAGATGATGGGTGATGGATGCATTTTTATGCACTCTTTATGCAATTAAGTTTAATTTTCTTAGTTGATTATTGTACTTAGATATGTGATTTTAACTAAGATTTGTTCCAAGAAGGTAAAATAAGCTTTGGATGTAAAAACATGTTGAAATAAACTTGTTAAGAATTAATAGGTAGCAATTATTTTAGATAGACGAGTGTTGTTAGACATTCTAGTTCAATTGGAGTTTCTAAGCCATTATATGACTATATAATTACATCATCTATGAGTTAAAATTGTTGAGATACAATTGCATAGATGTATTTTGAACATTCTAATATGTGCTTGTGTAGCTAAAGTTAAAAATAATCTTATAGATCCTCTATGGTAGTTGTAGAATTGGATCGTGTAAGAGTTCCACAACCCATAGTTATAAGTCCTTAACCCTACCAAAGATGGAGGAAAGTGTCTAATGAAAATAAACAGGTCTAGGAAGGAAGTTTCTTTACCTTCTTCTTTCTTTTACCTAGTTTAATGTTTTCCTAAAATCTAGAACTCATGTTTGTCTTTTGTGCTTTCTAGGTTTGTTAGTGGCACCTCTCCTTTTTTAGGTTGTCACCCTCTAGAGGAATGAAGGGCCATGGACAAGCCTAGCCCAAGGGAGTATTCTCACTACACCGCAGTTTTGCTAAGAAGACTTCGTAAAAGTGGAAAGGAAGAACATCTTAGAAGTGGAGAAGAGAGCATCTTGGAGAGCATCTTTGAAGGAAAGAGAATGCACCTTTAAGATGATTTTGTAATGAATGGAGAATATTTTGCCTCTTCATCATCATTAAGCTTCTAGAAAAAATAGATTGTGATTTTGTTAGGTAGTCCACCGCCTTTGTATTGTTTCTAAGAGGTCCTTCTCTTAGCCTATGTAAGGGACTCATCCCCACATCTAAAGGGTTGTTGAATGAAGAAGTAGATTTATTATAACTAATTTTGGTTGTGAGTGCCTATCTTTGAGAATGAATGTCACAGCCGAAGTCACAACATGGCAACAAACCAAAAATAAAAGTGATTTAAAAATAGAGGTTTTGAAGTTGTCATCATAGTTTATTTTGAAAAACTATGGAATATCGTAAAATAAGACATAGTTTGTGAGAACTAGATTTTGGTTGAGAGTCAATTACGCATAAGGAAAGTGTTAAAACCCTATAACACCCTATTGAGGACAATAACTTTAATTAAACAAGCAAATGAATGTGATTTTTCACTATGTTTTTTAATCTCAAAATATCATAACAAAAGAATGTACAAAAGAAACAAAAATATTTTTTTTAGTTTCTTGGGCCCGACAAGGATTAATCAGCGCTCCTACATATTCTCATACAAAATGAGATATCATAAGTACGTTGTTTTTTATGAAAAACCATCTGAAAAATTTTGGATTGTTTGAAAAATGAATATAATAAGGATTGATATTATTTTTAAGTATTTCCGTTCACAATGAAAAATAAAAAACAACTATCTAAAAAATTTTGGATTGTTTGAAAAAAGAACTTAATAAGGATTGGTATTACTTTCACATATTTTCATTCATAATGAAAAATTAAGGATAACGTAGTTCTTAAAAAGCTATTTAAAAATGTTGATGTTTTTAGTTTTTAAAAATTAATTTTTTTTATTTTCAAGAAAAGAAAAAGTTTCAAATACTAGGAAGAGACAAATGATCATGTGATTACAAGATGATGCAAACAACTTTACAAGCATCCAAAAGAAACATATTTTTGAATTATTTTGAGAAAAGAAATATAGTACTAGGACAACACAGATAAAAACGTATTTTTGAATTATTTTTAAAAAGAGAAAAGATATTAAATATGATGTAAAAGATTACACAGATGTTTATACATTTATTTAGATATATTAGATGAAATGCAAGACTATACAAATATTAAAAAAAATATGGAAATTATCTTTTAATTAACTCTTTGATAAAAGAATCGATTACTAGACGATGCAGAGTAATCAAAAATTTATTTAAGGATGCGAAATTTATTTTATTTGTAGAAAAAAGTTGAGATTTTAAGAATTACAAGAAACAAACATTTTTATTGAAAAAGGATGTTCGTGCCAAAGGGACTTTGCTGCTAGGTCCAAATTAAGAAAAGCGTAAGTAGATTTTTTTTTTTTTATATTTGTTATTTTTAATGATAATAAAAAGAGGGGTGTTGCTCCGCATTTCCCCCATTGTTTCCTCCACATCCCCTTTTCTTTTTTTCATTCTTTATTCTAATTTTTTATTCCTGTTTTATCCTGTAAAAGTTTATTTTTAAAGTTAAAAATTATAAAAAAAAACCTTCTTCTTTTACCGATATCAACATCCGTTTAAGTTGAAAACGGATATCAACCTCCGTTTAAATTGAAAACGGATCTCAACCTCCGTTTAAGTTAAAAACGGATCTCAACCTCTGTTACTCAAGATCTCAATGGTGCCATGAAAATGGAATTAGGCACACACTTGACCGTCATCCAATTGTCCTTGTAGAAAAGTTGCAGACTCGACACCATGTTACAAAGGAGGAAGGTTAGTTAACCTATATTTGTATGAGCTTCAACTCTGTGGACAAATTAGGTAGTAGTTGATCTTCAACAGAAGCAAAAGCTCTTCCATTCCACCCACTTCCTTCTCTAATCTTCTACCTTCCAACCCCAATCCAACAGAAAGTTATCTTCATCGCAAGCCTCCTCAGTTGCCTTGCATACTCGCTTGTAGCCTCACTTTATCAAAAACAAAACTCACCAATAAATATGTAAGAAACTATAATCAAACATATAAAAAGTAGAAGAAGGAACGAAGAAACGATGATGATGATGATGATGAGTGCTCAGTTTGGTTGGCTAGATGGAGAGGTCACGTTTGTCTTCAGGATAAACAAGGTGGAAGAAGTAATCTTCCCACTCCAATTGCCCACTGGCATTGTTGGCAAGCTTGCTTCCATACCCCTGAATCTTCCTAGAGGCTTGATCGTTCGCGTACTTCCCCTTCTCCTCGATTGGAAGAGAGAAGAAGGTTTCCCCTGCTTTCCGCAGCCGATTCAAGAGCTCTTCAGGGATGTCGTGGTTCACCAGGTTCATCACGCCCCATTCCACCGCCGCTTTCTTCAGCTTCTCTCGACACTTCCCTCGAACAACCTCCGACAGTGAATCTATCTCTCCAAGGTCAATTGTTGGAACTCGAGGCCCTTCCTTCTTTTCCTCCTCGAACACGTTCAGAGCAAGCTGATCACCTTCAGAACCATCTTCCTTTTTCTTGTTCACTTTGAAATCAACTTTGACGCTTTCTACAATATACAAAAAATGCACATAAGGCAAAGCGGAGTGATAACAAACAAAATCACACCCAAGAAAAAATATTTTAATCTAGGGAGATACTACATACAGAACCAAAACAATACATGGCACACAAAACACAAACAACAGAGCAACATACACAACAACATACACAGATCGACCAGAAATCACCCGAAATAAACCCAATCCTAAACCTTATATTACATGCATTTAAAAAAAACGAAGGAAGAAAAGAAACTAACCTCTCAAAACGAACAAGCGACAACCACTGTGTCGTGCCTCACCGCCGCACCACCACCCGCCGCATACAGCACCGCCACACACACCGGCCACAACGCAGCACACACCGCCGCATCGCTACCCGCCGCATCGTCACCCACCGCACCGTCGCCCGCCGCACTCACGAAAAGCCAAATGACCACGAGGAAGAAGCACCATGAGGAAGAGAGGAGGTCTGGAAAGTTGGACATTTTTGAAAATGAAAATTAAGTGGGGGTGAGAAGGGTGTTAATCCCTGCACCTCCACTGTTTGGCCCTCTACCTCCCCATATTTTTTTAATTTTTTTATATTACCAAAATAACCTTTTTTGTAATTTGTTATTTACTTTTTTAGGCTTCTTTTATTTACCTAACTCTAAATTTACTTTCCCATTTTCAATTTCATTCTCTCCCTTCTGACGTTAAGAGTGCACCCCCACCTCCACACTTCACCGTTTCTTTTCACTGTCCTTTTCACTTTTCTCTCCTCACTTTTCACTCTCTCCCTTTTCACTTTTCAATAACACTGCATCCTCACTTTTTTTCACCTACAGACTTGTGCCTTTTGTAGTGCTGCAGCTTTTGGTGTGTGCGGCGGTGCGGCCTGTATGAACAGCGATGCGTTGGTGCGGCGGTGTGGCGGTGTGTTCGGTGGTGGTGGTGCTTCGTGTCTGCGTGTTGGTCTTCGACAGGTTAGTTTTTCGTCTCTTGTTTGTTTCGATTTTTCTTTCACGCATGTATGGTTGTTGCTGCAAAGGTTCGAGCTCTCTATGCGTGTTGTTCGTTTCAGGCTTTGCAAAGTTTAGTTTTTTCGTTTCTGTTTCTTGAGGATGGTCTTGATTTATGCTTGGTTGTTTTGTTTTTTTTAAATGTACGTAGTATAGTGTCTCTGTTGTGAATGAGGTACTGCTGTTTTTCTGTGTGACGATTTATGAGTGTTTAGAGGAAGAAGATGCCAGCATAAACGGATGTCGCACATCCGTTTGGACCTGAAACGGATGTGGATATTCGTTGGCGGACATCGACATCTGTTTCAGATCCAAACGGATGTGCGATATCCGTTTATGCCTCGACTTTTATTTATTTTATTTTTTAGTTTATTTTATCAAATAATTTCATTTTATTTTTCATTTTCAAATATTTTTGTTACATAATTATTTTATTTTATTAGTTTATTGTATTTTTAATTAGTTTATAAAGTATTTAAATTTAGTGTTTTTTCATATTTAATTATATCTAAACGAAGAATTATGTTTCAAATTTTTTTGCAGGCCAACGATTCTCACAGTAAAATAGAAGAAAACACAAAAGAATTGGAAAAAAGCAACAATGAAACAGCGAGAGATCAGAAGGCGAGAAAAAAAATTAGGTTTTTTACATTAAGAGAACAGAATTAAAATTAATTTACTTGAGGGCATAATAGAAATATAAATAAAAAATAAATATATAAATAAAGAAAAATAAAGGATAAAAGTGGGATGGGGAGATGGAGATCCAAAAAGGTAGAGGTGCAGGGATCAACGCCCGGATGAGAATCCCAGGGAGGTGGGCTGCGAATCTGTGAAAGTAGGGTGGTATGGTGCTGACTGAAGTAAATAGGAAGTAAAAATTAGATTAGAGTAAAAAGGGTTAAAAAAGTAAAAACAACAAATAAGAGAAGGTTATTTTAGTATTTAAAGAAAAGTTTAAAAAATTTGGAAATGAAGGGTAGAATTGGAGAGGTGCAGGGAGTAACCCCAAGAGTGCTCAGCTGTTCATTTGATCCATAAGATTGGGCCATGCGAATGTATCCAACATGCAGAAAATGGATCCACCAGCTGCAAGATGAAACACGTATGCACTGTAAACCATAAAAGTAAAAAACATGGATTACATTGCTGTTAATGGATTACATGGATTACAGTGTTTTGAAGTTTAAGCTCTAACATGAATATATTGGATTGATTTTTGAGATTATTTAGATTTTATTTAGAATTATGAATTAGTTTTTAAGATTAATGATTTATTTATCGTATAAAATAAGAAAAAAAATTAAAATAAATTTAAACTTTTTAAATTTTGATTACATATTTAAAATAAATGTTAAATTAAAAAGTTGTATATTTTTTTAATTAAATGAATTAATCCGTTTAAACCATCAATCTATTTATCGAACTCAAACTTTTTAAGTTTACTGAAATATAAATTTAATTGGGTTGATTCATTAATTAATGGATCGATACGTTATACAAGAGGCAGATCAACAAAGTGACCTGTTTTTTACAACTTTAACAGTTTTTCAATAATAAAGCAGTAATATAGCCATGATTAAAAATCGTTACTAAAATCTGATGGCATATTCTTTTTACCTTTTCCTTATTTAATTTTTAGTTTAGTTATAATTTAAATTTCTAAAGTTTGGTTTATATTTTAGTTTTTCTTCCTTAAATAAAGTTTGCTGTAATTATAAAAAATATATTTTTTTTAAGTTACTCTGCGTGACCGTTAAATTAATGAAATAGTATGGTTGCAATTATTTATGTTGGGCATTAATTCTTGAAAGCAATGCTTTTCTCTTTTGTTTTGATTATTTGATAGGCACTACAAACAAACAATAGAGTATGATGCATAAGACGTTGCAAAGGGTGCATTGGCACAGACAATGTATCTTCTTTTAATGTTCCTTTCTCTCTCTCTCTCTCTCTCTAAGAACCTAAGAACCCTAAGAATCTAGACAATGCATCTAATAATAATAATAATAATAATAATCCTTAGTGCAAGACCCATATGGCTTGTTTTTGGTGTTTATAAGAGTTTTTTTATATTGCAGGCAAAAAAAGAAATGAATAGATGACCCCAGCTAGATTTGGGGGCCTTGACCAAAACTAGAGGAAAATGGGTTATTAAAGATCCTCTATGCACTTCTTTCAAGGCGTAATAAAGGACAATTCAATAAGATAAGAGAAAAAGAGCCCAGGTAAGAGTTGGCAATGTCAGTTGCTAGCTCAAACTGATATGATTATCACATAGAAGTTCCCCAAAAATATGAAAAAGTAGGATAAACAATCATTATTAATTTCTCAAAATTGAGGAAGAGGACCTTAAGGGGCAGGTCTTTTTATTACTCTTATTTATTATTTTACAGTACCTGTGGCGGTGGTTAATCATCAAAAGCTCTCTTTTTGATGCGAGCGTGAGGTATATAAATGGAGCTTCTATGCCATTACCTTTTTCTTTCTACACTCTCCTTCATAAACACATTGGTCTGTTAGCTGTATTTTCTTCTCTTTCTACTACCGTTATTGTTTTTTTCTCCTATTCTCTCTCTAAATATGAGTTTCTCTCTCTCCATGTGCCACAGTAAAAGGCACGTTTGTCATGAAGGAGCAAGTTTGAAGAAATCCCAAATTGAATAAAGTGGTTTTGATTTGAGGAAAAAGCTTGAATGGAAGGCAGAGTTCCGAAAGTTGGAGGATCAGAAATGGGTATCTTTGTTTTCCCACTTTTAAAGTTGGGTCCTTTTGTAATTTTATAATCTTCTTTTCTCTCTCTGCCTTTGCAGGTTGGGTTCTGTAACACTGACTAGGGCTTGAATGGGGGTATTTATTATGCTGAAATCAATGTTGTTTGCATAATTGACTGTTTCCATGGACTTCTTTTCAGCCCTTTCTTTGAACAGTCAGTTTTAGCTTCTCTCTCTCCTGGGGGGGCCTTCTTTATGATTTTTGGTACTTCAAGTTCAGTGTTGGCTTTGGAAATGGTAGCTGCCATGCTCGTGTGAACTTTGGTACATCTTTTGGGTACTTGGATTTTGTTTGAGCCTCTTGCAAAATTTACCATCATTTACTCAAGCTCCTTTTCTCTGCCTGCATCTAGCCTTTTTTTGTGCTTCAAGCACTTAGCCAACTTCCTAGTTCCTTCAGTTCTCAAGGTTTTCCTGGATTCTGGTTGATGCTTGTGATGGAATCATGTTTGTTGAATTTGTATTGATGCTTAGGAGGCTCCATTTATTATTTTGTTTATTTGAAATTTGACCATTTTTTATATTTGGTCACTGTTGAAGGTACTTACTGTTAAATTTCCTCTGATTACCAGTTAGTTAGGAAAAAAGATCATAGAAAATAATCTGCTAGTTAAGTGGTTTGGTATATGTTGTTGAGGAGGGATGGATATGAGTGACAAAAAGAAGTTCGAGGTGGATAGAAACGAGGATCCTATGAGTTATTCTAGTGGTATGCACTCGGATTGGAGATTCGGGGGTGCAAATCTTGCAAATTCTTCTGCAGGTTTGGTTGCCATGGGAAATTCTGTGAATGCCAGCAGAGGGGATTTGATTGGTTCGTCTTCATGTTCCTCTGCTTCAATGGTGGACTCTTTTGGTGCAAGCTACTGGGACAACACCACCGGCTCCCGAAACCTGGGATTTTGTGACTTTAATGTCCACAACAATGGGGATTCTTCAAATACTGCTGGGATAAGAAAAGATGGCTTTGGCTTTGGAAGAGTAGCTCAGGTTCATCATGGAACACTTGAAATGGCTTGGAGCCCTGCTAATTCTATGTTACAGAATGGCCCGGGGTTGTTTCCGCACAGTTTATCTCAGTTTCCAACTGATTCTGGATTCATCGAGAGAGCTGCAAGATTCTCATGCTTCAGTGGAGGGAATTTTACTGATATGGTGAACTCTTATGGTATTGCTCAATCAACAGGGATTTATGGAGCAAGAGATGCTATTGCAGGCCATGGGTTGAAATCTGTAACTGAAGGGCAATCTCAAGGAGGTGATATGAATGTAATTGAAGCTACGAAAGATTTGTCTCCATCTGTTGAGCATCTGGCTTCTAAAGGAAGCCCTCTCAAGAGTGATAAAAGAAGTGAAGGTCATATTACGTCTCAAGATGATGGGAAGCAATCTCTTGTTAGGCCTGCTAATGAGTCTGATAGAGCTGAATCTAGTGATGATGGTGGTGGCCAGGATGATTCTCCATTGTTGGAAGGTGCTAGTGGAGAGCCTTCAATCAAAGGGCTAAACTCAAAGAAAAGGAAAAGAAGTGGGCTGGTATGGTTGTGGCTTGTGATTCAGATGTATCTACTATATGTGTGACGCTGTGATGCTATATCCTCTTATCCATTTGATTCTTTTCATTGTGGTAGGACGCTGATAATGGGAAAGGCAATGGAGCTCCAGAAATTCCTAATGATGCTGCTCAGGACAATTCTGACAATCAACAGATGGTAGGCCATCAACCAATTCCAGCAACCAAGTCTTCTGGGAAGAATGTCAAACTAGGGTCTCAAGCTTCTGATCCACCTAAGGAGGAATACATACATGTTAGGGCTCGCCGGGGTCAAGCAACAAATAGCCATAGCCTTGCTGAGAGAGTAAGATTTTGTGAGAACTGTCATGAAAATGAAGCTTTTGGATGAAGAATTTTAAATTAGATTTTCACTGCAGGTTAGGAGGGAAAAGATAAGTGAAAGGATGAAGTTTCTTCAAGACCTTGTTCCGGGATGCAGCAAGGTGGCTTCTGAGTTTGAAATTTGAAGAATTCACTGTCATAGTATTATCTGTTCTGGTATCACATTCTTTTAACACTTTTCTTATTACTTTCTATGCTTTTAGGTCACTGGCAAGGCAGTAATGCTAGATGAAATAATCAACTATGTACAATCACTTCAGAGACAGGTTGAGGTATGGGTGGGAAACTTCTCTCTCTATTGCCACTTGTTGCAATGTATCTTCTGGTTCTGCTTAAGCATACATTTTTTTTTTCAAGTTAAATCGACACCTATCTTTTTCATTTGGCAGTTTTTGTCTATGAAACTTGCAACAGTAAATCCGCGGCTGGATTTTAATATTGAAGGACTTCTAGCAAAAGATGTAAGTTATTAGTTTATTTACATGCCAGTGGGTAAAGATTTATATTCTGTTCAAGTGCCTGATCACCGTGTTACATCATGAACATTATATGTCAGATTCTTCAACATCGGCCCGGGCCTTCTTCTGGTCTAGGGTTTCCTCTAGATATATCCATGGCTTTTCCTCCATTACATCCATCTCAACCAGGGCTGATTCATCCAATTATTCCCAACATGGCAAACACGGCTGACATTCTTCAAAGAAACATCCATCAACAGTTAGCTCCCTTGAATGGTGAATTGAAGGACCCAAATCAGGTATTCATCCATTGGAATATCAAGCATTTCTCATTCACCATGCACATAATTTAATTTCTCTGTTTATGTGAGTAAACACTTCAAGTTTGGGTGCTACATTAATGATAGATTTGTGAATGGATAATATTTGGTATGGATTGTGGCACATAAGCAATGTTGAAAATCCTCCGTCAACCAAACTTACAACAAATTACCTATGCTTATGTTAAATTGTTGTTTATTCAATATTTTGCCTGACTATATTCTTTAATCATTTTATTTTCATACACAATTTGTAATAGCTATCTGATGTATGGGACGATGAGCTTCACAACGTAGTACAGATGAGTTTTGCAACAACTGCTCCCCTGAGTAATGAAAATGTTGATGGTATGCATTCCCCAACAAATAAACCCCTTTTAGTTAAATTACATTTTTCAGTCAAATTACCTTTGCTACATGCTGTTGTATTGTAGGTACTGTGTCAGCAAGTCAGATGAAAGTTGAACTTTGATGTTTACTCTACGTACATTCATCTTCCCTACAGCACGTATTTGGCTTTCATTCTTGTCAGGTCCAAATAACTAAAGCTGAGAGTTCTACACAAGGCTCACCAAACTTGAAGGCCATAATCACAATTCCCTGCAATATATTTTAGATGAGTAATGTTCTGGTGTCTAGGCCTTTTGAGGGCAGTGACATACTCTACTAGGTTAGAGGATGTAGAGGATGTATTTAAGGATGTTTCCCTTTTCAAGCGTGAATATATGTATCATATGCTTAGAAGTGGAATTCTATTTTATCAAAATAGGTTTGCTCACTGGATATATTAAAGAATGTAAAGACAGGATCTCACTGAGTCTGATGAACCTGGAGAAATTCTAAAGCAATTTTTTTTGGGCTGAGCATAGCTTAAAAAGTGCTATGAGAAACTGTTAATGCTTTTCATTTTGATTCTTACTAGTTGCTTGCTTGCACATAATGTAATGCTTTTTCTGCCCAACAATTAACTATGTTACATTCTTTCATGGACTACTTTCAGATGTAGATGACACTTTAGTGAGCTTTTTGTTTAGACTCTTCCTTGCAATGTAACTCATAATGTCTTCCTGAGTATCACAGTCAGCATTATATCGTGCCTATCGAGCTTAAATTCAAGGACGTTGGTCAATGTTGTGCATTGTGTAAACAGAGGAGGGAATAAATTACAGAGGATCCGCTGTTGGTAAAGCTATCAAAATTAGTTACACTCTTCGGACCAACTTGGTTACCACAAGTTTGGATTAGAAAAAAATGCATTTTTTTATGTTGGTTAATTTTTAATTCTGGTTCATTTAAATCTGGTTTATTTAAATTGAACTCGAAGTGAACCATGTTGATCTACCAATTCATTTAATTTTACTTTTATTATTTTATAATATTCTAAAAGGAATTGTAATTAAAGGAATTAGTGAATAAATTTGTTTAATCATCAATTTATAATGAATCGATTCTGGTTTGAATTTTTCCGTATCGTTAATAAATGAATTGAATTGACTCATAAATAAATAAATAAGTTGAATTGATTTACAAAACCATTAATATGTAAAAGTTCTTAGTAGTTACTGTGCTGGTAAGCAAAATATAATGCTTAAATAATAAGAAATGTTTACATTTTTGCTATAAAGTAATAGCCTTTTGAGTTCTAGCTTTACTTTTGAGGTTGAAATTATTCTACACCGTCTCTCAATTTATTTTTTAGCAATTATTTAATACAGGTTTCTAATTTTTCTTTGCATTAGAATTATTCAATTGGGTATTCTTTTTTAATTTTTTTCCAGTTTCAATGTAATTTTCACTTCTGTTATTAAAATAGTTAATATAGTTTCTTCGTGTTAGAATTAGTTAAATATTAGTTGACAACGTGGTACTATAAATGATACTCAATGTTGGTCTGCAAATGACGTAATTACGTTAAATATTTATTATTATTTACTCTTTAAACGGTGTCGGTATTAATTTAATGAAAAAAAATCACATTAAAAAATTTCAAACAAAAAATAAGGACTATATTAAGAGGATAAAAAATTGAAAGATTGCATTGAATAATTTCGATAGAAATGGGGATAAAAAAGCTTTTAAACAAAAAAGAAAATATTTTTGAAGGAACTACAATAATACTTTCTTTCATGTATTGGTAAATCCAATACTCATTATTTCTATCACATTTCTAGTTAAACATTAACCGAACATTCTTCAGTAGATCATCTAACTAGCAGAAATAAAGTGTATTATCTAACTAGCCCATCAGCTACTGTTCCACAATTAAAGAAAATTTTTCATGCACAAAAATGTTTCTATTCCTCATTAATAACTAGGCGTCCAAAATAAATTTACAGATATTACAAAAATCTCACCTAAAGGAATATAAACTTCAATATATAAATATATATATATATATATATATATATATATATATATATATATATATATATATATATATATATTCCGACATTATCTCAACATCTTTTTGCTTTTTGAGAATTCAATTAAATACCATTTGGTATAGTATAGTTTACATATTTAGTAATTCTCTTTCAACACTTTGACTTGTGGCTCGTTTAGCATTGTGTCTAGAAGCTTTTATCATACTTGTTTTCCTATTTGTTTTTCTAAGGTTTTTCTATGTTAATGGATGATTTTAGAATCTTGTTTCTAGAATTTGTGTTTCTACCTATCTTATTCTTTGAGTTTAGATATTTTCATATTCTTATCTCGTTTAAAGTTATTTGATTAAACTTTAAAACATGATAGCGTTTAGACATATAGATGATTTTGTCTTAATAATAGTTTCAGCAATAGAACAATGGTCATTCTGGTGTTCACCTGCTGCACATAAATAACATTTTAATATTTGTTGCCATTTGTTTTTTCAATTCTTCCATTTCCTGAGAAATGAGTTTATTTTGTGCCAATATAGCAGCCTACGTTCCTAGCTCCAGAAATTCTCTCTTGGAAGGTTGATGTTTTGCTCTTGACTCAAGTTGCACCTTTGTCATTTGCTTTATCAATTGTTCCATTTATGGAGAAATGAGTTTATTTTGTGTCCATATGGCATCCTATGTTCCTAGCTCCAACATTTCTCTATCGGAAGACCAATTTCTTTCATATTGTGCTTGATGATAATTAGTTACTAGTGATTCAATGGTAACCTCCTCAACACCCTTCATCATCATAGTTCCTTCTTGTTGAAGCATCCAACAACATTCTTAAACTAAGTCCACTGCATAACATGTTAAGTTGTGCTACTTCATCAAATCCATGGTTAGAACACTTTTTAAACCAAATGTGACTAATGGAACCTTCCTTTCTTCACTTATTTTGTTGTACTCAAGCAATTGATCTACCTTCAACTCCAAATCAATACTCTCTCTACCATAGAATAAAGGAAGGTAAATTTTAGGTTCTCTAGTAATATGATCCTAATGTCTATGGGTTCTTCGAGGTGGGAATTGGTAAAAGTCTACATGGTGGTGTTCACGATGGTTAGGAGAAGGGGTCCTATTGTACCTTCCTCTTTGGGATGACTCAACTTGTTGTTTTTGTCTCCTTTGTTTCATCATAAACTCAGTAAACATACTCTCTAACTTGCTTACCTTTTGTGAAGTTCATCCCTCTAATGTATGTCCTCGTGGCTATCTCTAACACTACCATGAACACTTGAATAAGAATGGTCCCTCATGTTGTAAAGTTTAAAATATTTTCACAAAGGTTTTTAAAACACTTTAAATTATGAATGAGAAAATATTTTCACAAGTAAGCTTTTGTTTTTGGTGGAGGATTTCTAAAGACAAACAAATAGAGTAAGGATGTTTCAAGTAACTCCCAGGAAAGAGAGGTGACTCACAATGAACAAGTTTAGAAACCAATTCTTTCCTAGACAGAGTTTCCTACACAACTTCTTCATCATCATAATTTGTCTCAAGTGTTCCACGTAGTTCATAGAATGTAGCCAAGTGATTAAGAGGTTATTCTTGGTCAAAATTGATTTGATGTTATTAAAGAAAGTAGTATTGGCTTCATCTCAACTCAATACTTGAAAAATGGTTTAACCCCTTTTGTTGAGTGTAATCTACTAATAATCTCCTCTGATTGTTCCCTATAACCATTTGATTAGGATAGTTTGCTTCCAAATCAAGTCTGTTTCTACGACTTCTATTTGCAACTACAATAGTGAAGTTAGAATTTTTCTTTATTTTTTGTTCTTATTGTTGCGTTTTGTGATTGTGCGTTCAACCTTTAGATCAAACAATAAAAATTGTTTTTGTCCTCTCATTTGCATACACAACAACTCAAACAATGGTAAGCAAAATTAAAGCACAAAACTTTATGCAGAAAATAGTACAAAATCATTGTAATAGTAACTTAAAAACAATAACAAGAAAGTAAATGCATTGGTTAGCTTATCTACACTTAAAATACAACTTTGTACAATGGTCAATCTAGTTTAAACAAAGATTTTCTTGACATAAATCCCCGACAATAGTGCCAAAAACATGTTCATCTCATGGTGTACAACTTGAAATATACTAAAAAGTACATTGAGTTGTTGTAGCATAACAAGTGTTGTGTCCACAAGGATTTGGTAGAAAATACAATGTTTTAACTATCTTGATTTTTGTAAAACCGAAATTGTGTTTATAATGTGTTGAAAACAATTTTTTTTGTATGAAAATGTTGTAAAATATGTTGAGAAACAGTTTGGATTACTAGATGAGTGACTTTTAGATGATTGAACTGTGTTGAAGTTCGACTTCACAACTTTTCCCTCTCTTACATCAAATCTATTAACATAATTAAAGCTGCAAATGAGCAAGTCCTAGTTCGCTTAGTGTAACTCTAGGTCCATTCCTGACACCTAGAGCCTAGGATCACCATCCTTTAGTATGATTCCTCAATGACTACTTGAACGAATCACCTGCATTAAGAGTAAGACTCTATCTCTAGCTACAACCCTAGATTTATTCCTAACATCTAGAAGCCCACATGATAATTGATTGGACCACAACTTAATACTAGTTCTCACTGAATCTTAAGCTAGTGAAGTAAGACGAATGATCAGTTCATCCAACCTTAAGTATAAATTAATTAAAAAACTTCATATCAAAAGAAAACATGAATGAATGAAAGATAGTATCGAATAAAAAAGAGTTCAAAGTTGTTACATCTCACTCCAACACATGGGAGATTTAGCTCTTCATGAATGATAGAAAGAAGTAATACAAGGGAAGAAACTTCACCTCTTAATCCTCTAAAAATATTTTAATAAATACAATGGAAGTGAGTGAGAAGTCTCTCTATAAAAGCTCTCTCAGAAAGTGAATTGTGTTGTATCAGATTGCTTAAGAAGTTTTTGAATTTTTCTGTTTTTCTTCTGATTTCAACTTTGACTTTCTAATTTCTTTTGTTCTTGTATAAACAAGTAAAATTGGGGGTAATTAACATAAATATTACATAGAATTGTAACAAGATAAGTGTCCATTCAAATTGAAATAAACTAATATTAGGTACTTGTCATGTTGAAACAAACATTTTAAGTGGAAAGAGAAAAACAAGATCATAGCAATTTATGTATCGTAAAGATAGACAACTTCTAATACATACAATATTAATTATTTTATTTTAATGTTGCATGGAACTAATTTTTTTTCACTTGTTTCTCATTTTAGTGGAATAGGAAAGCTGATTTGTTCCAATGTGACTATTATCTCATGTATTGTATTGGATGGAAGTTATCATTTAAACATATACTACTGAATCCCGGTAGAGGTAACACATTTAAATATTTGCTAAAGTTTAAAATTACCCTTATGAATATTGCATAATAACATAATGTTTAAGATGTTTAATGATCAAAGATCCATTCTTTAAGGAATACATCCTACAAATAAAACTACAAGGAACAACCTTTCAACGAACTGTTGGAAGTCCCACATCGACTAGAGATAAGGCTAATTTATAATATATAAGTGGGGTGTAGACCTCACCTTACAAGTCGGTTTTGTAGGGTTGAATTAGACCTAAAACTCACTTCTAACACGAACAATCTTTCTTTTCAAACATAGATAGTAATTAATTTAATTTTATTGAATAACTATGTTTTAGGTTAAAGTAGATATTTTTAGTTAATTTGTTTTCAAATTGAATTCCTTATATAGTAAGTAAATTAAAATAGGTGTTTTTTTTTTTTTTTTTAAGTTTTGGTTATAAGGCAAAACTAACTCATCTGAATTTATCTAAAAAAATATATGTTGGACCATATACTAACTTATTATGTAAATTTACGTCAAAATTTATTGACAAATTTTAGCTTATATTTTCTCTTTACATTAAATTTATGATAAATTCTAAATTACATGGATAACTTCAGAGAAAAAAAAAACACATAATTTCACACTTTGTTTGAATATTTATATAGTTGTGTTTTTAATTTAATTGCATATTTGCATCATTCATCTGGTAGAGTATTTAAAATGCAGTGAGTATTTAATGTCATAACATAATGTTTAAATTTAAGGAAGTTTGATGATAAAAGTGCAAAAAAAATAATTTTGGGTAAAATCTGAACATTTAAGGTTCATACAAAGAACCCTAATTATATTTGCTTGGATTGATTTCCAACTAACTCTAGTTTTAGTGCTCATGAGTGCTGTAGAAAGAAAATATATCTTCTAAACCTATAATAGAGAAATTAACAACCTTCGATATACGGATGAAATTAACAAATTTTCAGATAAAATTAAGCACACCTCTAATATAGTATATTTATAATTTTCAGTTCATAAAACCATGACAACTTTCATTATAAGGTTCTGGCCTTTGACCTTTCTCCAAAATTTGGCAAGCATTTTAACAACAAGGTGACCTGATTTGACGATTGTCAAAAGCTGCACGATCTGCACATAATGCTATCAAGATTCTCTTGTCAATAATACAATCATGAAGCTGCCACACGCCTCCCTCAATCCATCAAAGTTTATCCCATGTCTGCTTTAATTTTCCATAATTTTTAAGATACGAGCAAATCCCCAACCTTAAGCAGAACCTGTCTTCATCTGCTGTTGAGTGTTTAGATCACACTCCTGCAAAAGGAAACACAAATTTTGACAATTTTGTAGATAGACATGCTGCTGAACCTTGATGATGTATGAACTTCCTTGTCGCTTTGTTACAAGTACTATTCGAAGCAACACCTGAAACCCTCTTGGTTATAAAATCCACGTTTGTGACACAAGAATTAAAGATGCAATAAAAGCCTCAGAATAGTTGTTTTCTTTGTTTTTAGTGGATACCCTTTTTGATTACATGTTTTTGCTTCTTGTGGTAGTATTGCTTGTGATGATCCACTACCACCAGCACCTCCACCACCATTTGTCGTATTGACCCTGTTACACTCTGTACAACAACTGACACCCTTTTCGGTGTTCTTTCAGATTTATGATACCTTGTTTTACTTTTGCACGTGCGTACCTTCTTACCCCCCGTTGCCTCTACAAAACATAAAACTCTATATAGCTAGTTCTAAACGCAAAAGATCAAATCTTTTTTATTCCCAGTAGGTTTTTCTGTGATAACTGTTCCTTTTTTCGTTATGGGGTTTTAGTTTAGTGTGAAAATGATGTAGGAACCATTTTATTTTGTTAGTTTACATGATGGGGTAGAGAGAATTGACAATATGATATTCTGGCTAGGTACACTGCTTCATCACATCAACATGAAGATAAGGACGCGGCGATATGATAGATAATAAACTGTAATTTGTTTTGTACTATAGACGTAAATTTAATTCGCATGGTATTGTAATGATTCAAAGATAAGAACATGTAAAGCTGTTAATTATTTGATAATTGATACATATGATATGCTGCTAAACTCATAGATCTCCGATGGAGAGCCAAAGATCATAGAAATCTAAAGTAAAAAGAAGGCAGCAGATATATAGAGTGAGCAATAGGCTTGTGAGTAAATAGTGGAGAATAGCCTCATTCATGAATCATATCTCCAGGAGTGATTGATTGGTTTGAGGGATCAGGTTTGTTGCATGGAAGGTCCTCCAATTCTTCCATGGCGCAAGCAAAGGAGGTTTCAATTTGCATGTCTGCTAGCATTTGGCGGAGATCAGAAGCTTCTTGTTTGAGTCGTGTGTTCTCTTGGAGGACTCTGTCATGGGACTCAGACATATGGTTGAGTTTGTCAATCAAGTTGTGGTTCTCAGTTCTGAGCCTAACAACCTGCGACCAGAGTTCATCCAAGTGTTTTTGCTTCCTCATCCTTGATCTGCGGGCGGATTCTCGGTTGGATATCATTCTCCTGTGTTTCCTTTCGTCGATGATGTTAAAGTGGATTTCATCAGCTTCATCAGAGGTTGAGTTGCTGCTGAGGTATGAGGAAGGAGGAGCAAGAAATTCAAGGCCTGAATGAGGGAAGTGGCAGTTTGGAAAATTGCTTAAGAGGGTGTTGAGATGGAGATTTGGATTAATGTCAGTTTGCACAAGGCCAAAGTTGGGTGGAACTAGGAATGGATTTTCAGGTGCTAGATATTGGACTCCTCTTATCTCACTAGGAACCATGGTTGGAAGTTTGGAACTAATTTTCAAGATTATTCTTTATGGTTGTAAGGTGTATTGAGAGTCTGAGATGATATTAGAACTGGGGAAGGTTGTGTTGGAATTGGGGTGAATTTATAGAAGATGATGGCCAGAAAAGTGGGGTCAGTTTTGGAAGAGATGTAGTACTACAAGAGCTTACATGAGCAGAAATTCAACAATAATTGGTAAGTGCTCCTAATGTATGCATGTGGTATGAGATATACATTCAGGGGAAGACAACTTTTTATTATATAAGTGGCTGTCCAGAGTCCATGTCATAAAGTTTTTGGGTTATATGTATGTGGCTATGTGTAATAATGTTACTTCTATCTAATCTATATGTTATCTATGCCTCTTTATATCTTCACTTTACTCATTTTTAATATAGTGTTGTAAATGTGTAATGGAAATTTAAGAATTCAAACATTGGGCAAATATAAAAACTGTCAAAAATTTATTACGGTCCATTGAACTCTTTCATAAAAATAAAACCCTGTTTATAGTTACTGTTTGATGTGTTTGTAGTGGTCATCATCATAATGCAAATGTTGCAGCCGCATCATGTAATGTGATTGCCCATTTAAAAATCCTTTTAGCACATTACAACTATGCATAAATCAATTTCAAGAGAGCCTTTTTTGAGGTCTCTATCAATTTTGTAGCAATACTGAAACCTGTAGACTCTTGCACCCCAATAATTTCTTTTCACGCATGACGCAATATAGGCTAGTTTAAAAGATGTTTTATGGTCATTATTTATTATAATTATGATGACTCACGAGCTACTAATATATATGGATTAGATTGACTATGCTGCAGCTATTGTTCTTTTCTTAGCGAATAAACTTCTTTTACATAAATGGATAACAAGTTGATTTTAAACCTAATTCAATTTTATAAAACCGGTAAAGTAAGGTTTACATCTATTTATATATTTTAAATTGGTCTTATTTGTAATCGATACGAGACTGTTTCAACAGACATTTCTCACACTAAGATATATAGATCTTGAACGTGATGAGACTAGACATTAATAAACAGTTCAATAGCGACCCAATAAGAGATGAAACTATATTTCCAACAAACAACAAATATATACTCTAACCAGAATCTCTGATGCCATATAAAAAAGATTTAAAAAATAATTTTAATTATAGCTAAGAGACCTATCTTAACACTAAATTTCAACCATTCATCATGTAAACCGTTCTATTAGCCACATGAAGGAAAATAAAATTACGAATACTAGGTGTGAACCTGATTATAAACTTTGATGTTCTGTTTACCAGTTTATCGGGGTTCTTATTATAATGTGATTTTAAATTATGTTCCTTTAGAGTTTGTTTGCCTTGGTGCAGTTGTAATCAAAATGATAAACTATAAAAAATTAGGGTCATAGGTTTTGGAATCCATTACTGAAATAATAAAATGACTTGTGTTGAGTATGGTTTTCCTTTTCTATCTCAGTTTTGAATTTTGATCCTTTACGTTATGTTTGCTCCAGATTGATTGGATGGGAACTGAATAGCACTATGTGCATGAGATTATAGAAGCAGTTTATGAGATTACAGATGTCTCAAAAACACTGTAGTAACTATCACATTTGAAGAAGGTCTTCATCGCTTCATGTTCACTCAACACCTTGTTTGTGATCACAACGTATCAGAGTCTGCCATATCTATTTTCTTCTCTAAAATACTACTTCTTAACTTTTTATGCTTCCCTGTAGTTGCCTAAAATACCTTATTAATCCTATCTCGTTCAAGCCAACAAAAAGTGGAAGAAACTTTTTAACATTTGCAAAATCAATATAATAAGCATTTTAGTTATTTTGCTAATCTGTCTCTGTATTATGGCCCACATGCATGATAGATCTAAAAAGTTTAGGCAAATATAAGAGGCTTGGCTGCAACTTGCAAATGCAAATGTCATTGTTTTATGCTTTAAATGTTGTTAATTTTCTTGCATAAAAATGGTTATATTACTGCATTTTACATATATAAACTTATTAGGCGATTCCGCACTATTGAACGTTTCCCTTCATTCTATACTAATCTGATAAGGGTGAAGTACAAGATGGTTGGTATGAAGAAAAGAAAAACAAAAAGTGAGATAGTGGTGAAGTACAATTAAAGAACATTCGAAATAAACCATATGTGAAAGGGTAGTAGTAGTAGTAGTATGTGTTGGAATTTTGTGGAAGATCCTTGTAAGTCCTTTGTACTTTATAAATTCCTTGTAAAGGGCATGTCGTAGTGCTTTGCCATTATATATGTAAATTAAGGGGCTGTTTTCTATCTGAGTGGCACCACTTTTAAGAATTCAAAACCAAAAACCGAATCTGATCATACACCGTTTCTTCTAGTTAGGGCTGGATTTCATGGTTCCTTCTATTTACAGAAGAAAAAAAATAATATCGAAGAATCTAGTTAGGTGCACCACAAAAAGCACTATTTGTTGGATGCAAGTTAACAGTAAAATTCTGTATATATCCTAACACTACGTGAGAGATTTCAATTCTCTGATCTACGACACAGTATGTTCTCCTAAAACAAATTCGTAAGAAAACTTTATTCTATAGGAGACACGTAAAGTTTTTAAGGCTTTATACTTTGGTTGCTTCTTAACGGAGGTAACAGAACCTTTTTTGTTTTAGTTCTTTTACCAAAAAGAAAGACATTACCGATAGTCCAAGTCCGTCGAAAACAGAAAAAAGTTATTAATAATAAATATTATCGATGATATATCGTTTATCGTTAACTATTATTGATGACTTTTATTTTCCGGTAATTACGGAAAGACAAAGGTTCTTGATAATTCCTGAAGATCAAAGATCTTCGGTAATTATTGAAGAACAAAAGTTTATGATAATTACCAAAAGAAATCGAAGATTAGAAATATTCGATAATTACCAAAAGGTAAATATTTCTAATAAATTTTTAATAAACCAAACAGAATTAAATTATATTTTTATTTGTTATCCAACTATACATATCTATGCATACCTTCGTAAATTCACTAAAATTACAAAAATATTACTATTTTTTGTTATGTTTTAGTTTTTTGAAATCGAAACGTATTGAATGTGTTAAAAAAATAATGAGTGAAAAACATTAATTTAGTATTTGCAAGTTCTGGTCCATTATGATACAGGATACGGATTAAAATATATAGAGAGAGAATAAATTAGAATAATCCGAAGAGTTAGGTAAGAATTTTCATTATTCCTTCCACTCTATTGCGAAAGCTTCAAAGAGCTATAACCAAATGACAACAGTCTAATAGTTATGCGGATAAATGAATCGTATTGAAAAGTGAAGTCATGATAAACAATTGTTATATATATAGAAATGAAGTTTGATTTAAGAATATGAAGAGAAGCTAAAAATAAGATATACAATTGGGTAAAACGTTGGTAATGATTTTCCGTAGTAGAAAAAGAATAAGCCAAAAGCTTGGAGAGCAATAGGTATAGCATGAAATAAAGATTGAGTACATTATTGACCTATTTTGAATGGGTTATGTCCTTTTGAGGCATGGGAGTGTTAAGGTTTAGCTAAGCACAGTGCACACCATTTTCCATGAAAATTAGTGGCCTACAAATGCAAAGAAATAAATAAACAAAAATCAGGAAAGAAAAAGTTGGAGCAAAACATGATGGCACTATTAAGATGTGTACATATTTCTCCAATTTCTGTGGTGCTTCTTATTCTAGTAGGGAGTACGGAATTGTCTTGTCTCCCCTTGTAATACCAATTCTATAATATTTTTATTAGATTTAAATAATAGAACGAGGAATTACATGTTCCAAAAGTATCAATAATAAATAAATAAGAGATGTAAATATGTAAACTTTCACTGATACAAAAAAAAATAATAATCGTATTTTACTACATATAATATGCTATTATTTTAAGAAAAATGTAACTTATGAAAACGTTTTGACATTTTTGTAATTTCTGTCAAAGTATAGGTTATTATTTAAATAAAGTCGTAGCTTATGCTTTGGAAACTAAAAATACAAAGCTATGGTTCTTCAAAGAATCGAAACCTATACTTTGATTATCAAAGTATAGGCTAAGGTTTTACAAAAAACTTATTTCCTTGAATAGGATAGATTTTGTGAAATTTTTATTTGTCTACGAGTGTCCTATTGCATCCTGTGTCGTTGCGGTTTTTCTCCTCCAACACTGCGAACACATTCTCCTTCATTCTTTCTTCAGTTTGAACACTTCCAACGTTCGTTAAGGTTTGTGTTAAATGACCAATTAGACACATTTTTGGTGTTTTAGAGAACTTCTTTTGGGAGTTTTATCTTCTTTATTTTTTTTTAGAGTGTTTTAGTATTTTCTTCTAAAATTCTTAGTTTTAGTAAAAATGTTTTCGAAAGGACGTTTTAAGAGTGAAATTTTGTTTGGTGTGCTAGAGTTCCTAAGAACTAGAGTAATATAGAGTTTTCTTAACTTTATCTTTGAACTAACCTCCCTTAAACTTTCCAACTTGAGCTTTATTATGTCTTTCCAACAGGTTTAGAATTAAAAGAAGAAGAGATATGATGAGCCTAGAAGTGGACAAGTCAAGGAAGTTAGAAGATGAGCCTAAGTAGTTAAGAAAATTCATTGTATCTAGAAAATAGAAAGCCTCATTCATATACTTTCTTTTATTTAAATAGACTATTATAGGAAGATAGAAAACACACCATCAACCACCACTTCTTCTAAACATTCATCCCTTCACACATAACTTTCTTTTAGTTTCTGTTTGATGTTTTTCCAAGAAACCGAGAGTTGTTGATTGCTGGAAAAGGATTGGATAATCAAGTCTACAATGTGGGCAAGAGTTCCTTCAATCTTAGTCTAGTGATTGTAATTCTTTAGCTCTTGTACTCAATTTCAATTCAATGAAGAATTTCAAATTTCATATATTTCCTTTTATTTAGTTTTTTATTTCAATTTCATGCAATTTTTAGTTTTAATACTTGTTTTAGATTTCTATTTTACATTTTCCTACACTTTATATCCTTCTTTTTTTTTTCTTTTATCTAGACCTACTTTCTTAGATGATGATTAATTCTTGTCTTTTATATAGGATCAGGTGTGGACTCAATTATGATTTCTAAGAGTACAATGTAATCAATTCATTCAATATTTCAAACTAGAAATATTGGAACTAAGATTAGACCACTATAATAATTAGTAAAATTACAGACGGATACTAAGTTGGGAAGCACATTTGAAACTTCTTGTTTGCACATTGAAATTCGTCAGATTATCGTAATAAATGTGTTATTATCAAGAGGAATAGAGCTTTAGAGAAAGGTGGGACCTTACGTGCAGGTGAATCAATCATCATTCATGATCATGTCATTCGTATGGTAATCCTTTATTCCTTTTGTATTCATTACATATAACATGTATTTTAAATTTAATGTACATATATAACTCCATATTCATTTACAGACACAAGAGTCAGGATGAGTTGTCCACATTGATGAGATTTTTCATCAAACTTATCTTCAAAAGGGATCTGACCATTTTGTTGCTGAAAGGTCTCGAAGGACCCATTTAAGTAAACACTTTTAATATTATTTGCTTTCAACTTTAAACTTACTCTACTATATCCTTTACTTACACTATGCATAATGTCGAACAAGAAGAAATTCCAAGTAGACTTTCACATGTCATATTTGAGCATGATTCATGTTTTAATACATCAAAAGAGCATAATGATGACAATGACATGTTTAGGACACAGTGTTGGGTCGATGTCGTTGGTGGGAAGAAAAAGGACGAGTTTACGAGGCAAGACAACTTGCTAAAAATTACATTGTGGGAAGAGATAGTCTTAAGCACCAACCATCTTTTTCCACTAGTGTTGACGACGCCGTTGTCCAACTCACATAGCGACTAGAAAGATGTCACCAGGAATACAATGATTTGACACAAGAGTTTGTCAATTTCAAAGAATTGGTCATGAGACTGCTACCTGAGTCTTCACAACCTCACACCATTATCCTTCTGGCCTAGCTACGACCCCTCCACCATACTCCATTCAAGATCATCCCACATCAGTCCAGTCCACACTAGTCCAGCTACCTTCAGAGTAGTATAGCAATGAACAAGAACAAGATCATGAAGATGATTATTTAGATTATTAGCTTATTATTTATGTTTATGAACATATATTTTTTTGTCCCTATGATGTTTGTGTACATAGTATTTATGTTTTATAAACATATACTTTGTTTATGTATATTAGCATCTTTTACTGCATTTTGTTCACTGAACTTAGATTTTGTGGTATATTGTTTATTGACCTGGTCTGATTATCTGATTTTGGGGTATAAACACAATATCACATTGCATTTGAATCTACTACGCCTTTATCGACAGACTTACTGAAGGATATATCCACTAATAATTACTGACAAAAAAAGTCGTTGGTAATTACCGAAAGATTTTGTTCGTTGATAATTACTAATAGATATATCATTCGGTAATTATAGGTAGATATATCATTCGGTAATTACCAGTGAATTTGTCTGATAGTAATTACTATGCCTAATATCCGCCAATAATGGTTACGACAGAGAAATTATGGACAAATTTCTAGTTCTCATTAATCCGTCGGAAAATATATATTTTTGTCAAAAAATATATCTTACTGACGAAATTTAGTTGTTTCCGTCATATTGCCTTTGTCGATAATTCTTTTCCTTTTTTTTTTGTAGTGAACCCATTCAAACAACATTCAAGTTCTTAGTTTTTAGGTTTAAACCTATTTTCCATATTTTTTTCTTCCTAAGTTTTTCATGTTTATTTTTTCCATTTTTTTATACATTTTCATTCTATTTTTATGCCATGATATAAGTTTCTTGTATGAGCAATTTTATTTTATATATTTATACTATTTTTCTTTTGTTGTCAAAATTTAATTCATGATGCTTGGTTCATAAATTTAGATTTCTTTTTTTCCTTGATTTACATCATATCAAAGAAATATAATATCTCCGCTTTATTCAGTAAGTTCTCGTGAACTAAAGTGGTAAAGTACTTGAAAACACTAAAAGATAGGTTGAATAATGTTATTGGAAAATTTTTATCAATCGATTTGATATAACATTTTTTTCGAGTATAAAATTTTTTGTGTAATTTGTCAAACGTTTGACTTTAAGATTAGTTTAAAATATAAATTCTTTTCACGTTATTATTCAGAATATTTGCTACATTTTTTAATGAAACTTTCTCTTTAATAAATAGTCGTTTAATATTGGAAGCTCTTATATTTGAAACGAGAATACCATTGTATGTTTCTATAAGAAAAATGTTGAATTTTACTATATCTTGGTGGACATCAACTCATTCCAATAAAAAGCTAGATATGATAAACTGAAAAATCCAAATATGTCAGTATTGGATGTGTTTTTCTATTTATAAATGTCCTATACAGGGTCGGGTCTTGAAAACTTACTTGTGCAGCATCGATCGGACCATGAAGGTAACTGATTGGGTATGCGACGATATGGTCAACATGTATGTTGAAAAACATTAATGGCTAATTATAGGGCTAATTACCATATCAGATGTGCATATACGATACTAATGAGTAATTAAAAAGTTTTATTACCTAATAATATATGGTATTAATGGATAGTTAATGGGTTTGGCGGCTATGAAGCCTATAAATACGAGATTAATGTTCAGGTGAAGAGACTTTTTTTCTTAGAATTACACTAAGACCCTTTTTAAAAATATATCTGATTTGAGCGTCGGAACAGAACCAAGAAAGAAAGTACGACCTCGAACCCTTTCAACCGAAACAAAGTGGTTACTACTATCTGGTTAGAAATAACAAATCTCCCCAAAGATAATGAGATAAACTATACAAGGATAATATAAATTGCTGAATGATTCCCTATAATAATTCCTAAATATGAGCTATAAGTATAAAACAAGAAATTACAACCTTACTACCAGCTCGGTATTGGGCCGCTAGCTTATGAACCAATGACTGAATCCTTGGGACGGTGATTTATCTTTGATTGAACAGTGAGTGATCGACGCAACTTAACCGCGGCCTCTGTCCATTGGTCTTCTTCAGAAGGAGGATTCAATTACTTCATCCACCTTCCCAACTATCTCTTTTATTCCTATTTTAACCTTTAAGACACATACTCAACAAAATAGGTTGTTACGATCAATATTTAAGAATTTAACAAATTTAATAATGACAAATAAATTGAACAATTTTACGTGCCAAAAAGAAATAAATGTTGTTTATTACATTCGTTCAATCGTACATGAAAACACCAATACATTCATTATACAACTTTTTCATACTAATCGAAAAAGACATTCTAGCTCAACTATACTTTCATACTAATCCCAAGTCCTATACATTAATCCAAATTACCAAAAAAGAAAACAACAAAATCTACCAAGAACCTCACCTTCTTTCAGGGGTCCAATGTGGCAATTCTTGGCTAAAATGCACTGACACAACCCTAGAATCCAATAACTCCATTATGGGTGTGAAATTCACGCACCTTGGTACCTTATATTGATTTATTGAAGCACCTCTCGAGATTGCATAATCCATAAGCTCCTCAAAGGTTCCATTTTTCACAACTCGTATTTCCAATGGCCCAATCGAATGATCCGCAACACGACACTGCCTGTACACGGAGTTCAAAGACTCCTCCATCTCCAAACAACACCGATTCAACACCTCCTCACTCGGTGTGTTCGCCGAGTCCTTGCTCAACAACTCCCAGTAAATAACATAGTGACCAGGAATCGTCGTCGTGTCTGCATAACTCGTGTATTCCACCACACTCGTGTTGAAATCAGCCAAGAGCTTCGAGGCATTCTCAATCCCATTCTGCAACTCCGACTCGTCCGTTTTGTCGGAGTCAATGCTCAGCAACACGTTCTTCCGCCGCACGAAGTGGAACTGCGGCGCCGAGTTGTGGAATCCGGTGACTCGGAGTATGTCCCCCACACGATACCTGTAGAGTCCCGCATATGTGGTGATTACCAACTCGTATTCCTTTCCGACCTCCACATCGACCAAATCCACCAGTTTTGAACTGACAGACCCAGAATTAGGATCGTGGAGAAGGAATTCAAAATATGCCATGTTTGGCATGATTGTGTACGACACCTCAGAGGGCTTGCACATTGGATTAAGGTTTAATCCGAAGTAGCACTCCGAGGAAGCGTACATGGTGCACGCAAGGGGTAATCCTCCGCTGTAGTAGTTAAGCGTTGGAATGTATTGGGCCATGGCCCCCGTTACGATCACGTCCAAGTATTTCGTGTTGGGCCAAATTCTTGTGATCATTCCTTCCCAATTTTCCTTCGAACATTCTTCTGTCATAAACTGGGCCAATTCCGGGTCGGGTTTTAACACTTTCTCCATGTATTCCCTTATTGCAGGATCCGTGATTTGGGAACTCAGGGTTCCAGATCGGATATCACGGACGAGTTCGGGCCAATGGAGTTGGAGGAATCGGATGGCGCGAAGGAGGCCAGAGGCAAAGACGGCGCCAAGGCGGAGGACGTGGTTGCGCTCTATGAGGCCACAGAGCATTTGAGTGTACATGCTTTGAAATGAGTCGGGGCAGAGAATTGCTTCATTTGGACTCGTGTACACATTATATGGGTCGAAAGGTCGGGTCTTGAAATGATCACTTTTGTAGTAGCTTGTGAGAACCGGACGGGCCGTTAACCCACCCGGTGTCCTTGTTTCGGCCTTCACGAATAAAAAGTATAGGCCCTTTCCCTTGTCCAAACCCGGCACATAACTGTTCCATTAAAAAATAAAAATAAATAGAAATAATTTTTTTATTATTTTAAGTATAAATTTATAACTATATAAAGTTATTATTAAAAGAATATTAATAGAATTATCGGATAGCACGCCTACATTTCAGGTAAATTATTTGGTGATGAAACTTACAGGTTCATAACTGGCATTAGGAGGCTGTATAGAAGTTGGCGACGATCCAGTTCTTCCTTAATCGTTGGCATCAATTTTCTTTCCCCAGCTGAAGTACCAGAACTGCATATTCACATTCCAGAACACAAATCCCAAATTTCTTTCAGTTCCCAATATTAAAACAAAATAATTATTTAGCTATTGATTACTTAAATAATTTATTTATGTATAAAAAGTGTATTTTTCTTAAGAACTAGGAGTAATATATGAAATAAATTATATTTAAAATAATTAAATTGTAAAAAAAAAGCTTGAAAGGATAAATGTTTATGACCTGGTGAGAAATTCAGAGATAGGATGAGCGGCCAAGATAGGGGACCGATCACCGTTCGCAATACGTTGAATTTCGGACTTCACATCCTCGTAAGAGATAACGGGAACCTTAGACTTGAAGGTTTGACGATCGGAGGCGCCTCCGAGTTCGAAGCGTTTAAGGTACTCTGTGTTAGCGTTGCGTGTGAGAATCTCCGCCAGCACCCTCTCTTGGACGGCGTCGGCGTTTCGGGTCATTTCCTCAATGAACCGCAGCGCCTTCGCGTCCTTGTCGCACGCCGGTGGACCCAATGGAGACGAAATCGGGGAATCCACAGCCATAGATAGAATTAAAAAATTTGAGGATTTTAATTAGAGAAGAAGCGAAAATGTTCTTGATCGAAATGAGAATTTGAGTTACTCTGTGTGAAAAGAAGAGATAGAGCAGTGAGAGAGACAAGCGCACGTTCCAGAGTTTATATAGAGAACTGAGACGTACCTGTGCGTATGTGTCTACACGCTGAATCATGCCATGTCATCTAGGTGGGACCCACGTGGTGAGATTTAGATAAAGATTATTTTATCCTTCTAATTTTAAAATAAAGTTAAAAAATTGTATTATGTATATGCTGCCGTGTGCCGTCCATTTCATATAACAAAGTTTTTACTCGATAGTAGTTTTTAATTGAGGATATACACGTTTTATTTTTTATTTATTACGAGTATTATTATCATTATGTGGTAATTCAAAATTTTCCATTAAAATATTCATTAATCAGTGTCATTAGAATATTAATTTTCTATGGTCGGTAGTGTAATTTTCGTACATGAGATGTACGGTTATTATGTGTCGTGTAATTTGTTTTTTTTTTTATTTATTTTTTCTTGAGGCAGATAATAATAACTTGCTGCAAAAAGCTTGGGATTAAATGAGGAGAGTATGTCATATAAAAAGATATTTTTGTCCTTTTTCTCTAGTCATTGTTAAATTAAATGTACGTATAGAAAAAGACATGAGAAAGAAACATCATACTCTGATTAAGATCTTTTGAAAAGTTCTTAGACGAAAATTTCTCTTCTAGCATTATTTTTTTGTTTTTTATGTAGTATATGATCATTTTAAATTGTCAATTATACTAAATAAAATTTTAAATGTTAATTTATAGCAGAAATATATATTAACAGTAAACAATTCACTTTTGCATAGGAAACCTCTAGGAAATGCGAGAGGACAACTTGGTGACAACACACGATAGTTTAGGTTGCCTTTCAAACATGTTGACTGAAAGGAGTAACATTAGAATTGACGAGTCGTGTTGCACAGTGGCACACGCAAGCTAAAGCAAACACTTATTCAAAAGCTACTTTCCCTTATTCATACTCCTTTTAAACAAATTTACATCAATTAAACGTGTAAAACAGTATTAGATTCTTTAACAATCCCTAAGCACATATATATAAATATAATTTATGATTTTATTTATTATGTAAATCTCGATAAAAAATAATATTTGTGTTCTTATAGAAAATCATAGAGGTGTATTTGAAGCCGTAATAGTATTGTTTTTGTACTAAAAATTGTTTGGTATCACTAATATAAAAAATTACAGTTTTAGTCTTCGAATTTAAATTTGTTAAAAGAGAAACAGATTTAAAAATTATATCGTGAGATTTTGGTAAATGAAAGATGATTAATAGACTTAAATAATAACTTTTAAGTCTGTTTAAACAGATTTAAATAAGTACGTTTTAACATCTTTTAGTTTCTCAATAGACTTAAATTGATTCGTTAATATGGCACTAAAGTCTCACTTCCTAAACAATTCTTTTTGGGAAGATTCTTCGATGCTTACATGCTTACGGACTAGTGAAGTCAATAATTTATATAATTACAATCAAATAACGTTGTTAGAATTTTATATATGGAAAGTAAGATTATTTCCGTTGACAATAATTACATTAAGTGTGTCTTTGCTATCATGTTTGAAGTTTTAAATTCACATTTTAAATGTAAAAAACGAAAATTAGTAAAATTAACTTGACATATATAAAAAAATATCCATATGATCAGCATACATAATATTTGTTTGATAATATGGAAATGTGTTTCGGTAGAAATTTGTAAGAACGAGAGAGTAACCTTTTTGGTATGTTTTTTTTACTTCTAAATATCTGGATCGCCAAGGCATTCTTTCAATTTGGGCCGTTCGATTGTCTTCGGTCTTAGTTGATCGATAGACTTCATTTTTAACTAATGAAAAGAGATATCTATAATAACATTTCGAGACTCATAAATAAATATTTTTTTGTATTTATTTTAGAAAGAAAAGCATTGTTAATTAAGAAAAGTGGGAAGGAAAAGGTTGAGCAGGTGGTGTAGGGTTAAGAGGGGGCAAAGTGGGGTCCAGGTCACGTAGACATAGGCAGAAAAAGGGGCAAGGAAACGTGGGTGAGGGACCACGCATGTTAACGAAGGAAGCAGACTGGTAGTTTTGGTTTTGGAACATTATACGCGTCGACCAACCACGGAACCCATTTCTGGTACCATTGTTGGGCTTCGACAATGATGCCTAAACCATTTCTATCCTTCGCCGAAAACTATTTTTTCCACGTGAGGCAGATGCTCATCCCATTTTTTCTGTATCCTTTCCTTCCACAGAGGAAATAAATTGGAGACATCTTCTCAATGCAATTTAAACATGCCTTTTTAGTTCAAGGAAATAAGTATGCAACTTAAATGACAATATTTATACCTACCTGGCCTAACTTGCTCCTATAATCATCTATAAAATCACTCCAATATCATTTATACGTTTGAAAATAATGATAGTTATAATATTCTTCACTTCAAATGCATCAGATTGTTTTTGAAATATTAGTAGGTAATGCTTTTTTTATAATTTAAGATACATGTTTATCTCAATTATTATCATGAGATATTAACAAAATTTGTTAATATATTCTCTGGTATTCATAGGATTGAAAGATCTATAAATACATTATTTTATTATATTAGGTACACATTCAATACTACTTATTACTCTTATATTATTTTTATTGTTCCTAAATTCTTACTAATGACATATCTTTTTAACCATGGTTAAGTACATTCAAAAACCATGGTTAAGTTTTTGTTATCATGGACCATCAAGGAGTTCTTAGTAGATTACATTTATTTTGAGTCTTTTAAAATAGATTAAGTAGTCAAGTGTTACTCCATCCACCACCACATTCCTCTTTTGTCCTTCTGTAATATTTAATGTGGTAGTTAAAATTTTTAACTTTATCCAACTTTCCAACTACTTCATTAATGGTCCCCACCAATATATGAATGCACCCCATACTCCATCACTTCTAAGGAAATCAAGTTCCTCTTCTTTTCTTCTCCATGCACCCTCACACACCCCACCACATCCCCGAAAATCAAATTCCTCTTCTTTTCCTTCTCTATGTAACTGTTCTCCTTTAAAAATAAAAGGATTAAAAAAAATGAATTAATTTTAATTAAATTAATAATAATTAATTTAATTATAAATACATCATTTACTTGAAATATAATTATAATTAAATTATAATTACTTAACTTTAAAAGTATCTAAAAATTAATTTACAAATCAATAAATTAATAACCTAAAAAGTAAAAAAGAATAAAAGAAATCTTGGAAAGCTGAATAAATAATACTACAGAAAATATTAAATTAAAATAAATGTACAAAAATTTACAACCTAAATAAAATTAAATTAATAACCTAAAAAAACAAGAAAACGAAACGCTAAATGGAAGATCACTTCGATCTTCAATGGAGGAAAACACCAAAAACATTGAAAGGCTTCAACGGGTATGAGATATTCGTTGTGCCTTCAACAAATATGGAATATCCGTTGAGCCTTCAATGGATCTCGAGATCTATCCACAATATCAAGATTTGTTGAAGGCTCAACGGATGTCCCATATCCATTGCAGCCTTTGGCGTTTCTCTTCTTCATTTAACACAAAATAGAGGCACATATAATCACTAACCTGGATCGGAGACAACACAAAGGAAGCACCAAACCCCATAACACCATGAACCCACCATGAATAAAGTAATAGATGATAAATTGGAGAAAAAGGAAGATGGAATATTGGAGAAAGAGGAAGAGGAGAATAAAAGAGGAAGAGAGAAAGTAAGAGTGTGGGGATGGGGGTGTGGTGTGTGACTGAGTGAATAAGAAAGTAAAAATTAAGGTTTTAAGAAAAAGTTAAAAAAGGTAAAGGGTAAAAGTAAATAAGGGTATTTTTTGAATTAAAAAATTTGGGGAGGTGTAGGAAGCAGTGTGTGGTGGTGGAGGGAGTAATGCTCTAAGTAGTCTAGGTTTTAATTGAGCCTTGTATAATGGGCCCTGTAATGTAGGATTTTGAGAGAGACAAAGGAGACAAGTGACACATAAAAGAAGGTTTGCTCCCCAAGGTTGAGGGCTTCTTAGTTTTTCATCCTTGAGTAGTGGCCATGTGACATGCTCCTAATGAAAATGATTAGTGGTCATGTATCATGCTCCTAGTAGAGAGGATTTCTCCTTAGCAGTGACATGTGTCCTTCTCCTAATGGAGAAAATTTTGCATTGATCTTTAAGATAGTAGAATTAGGGTTTTGCTCTCCATTTTGTGGGACACCTCTAAGGTTAGCTTGGTTATAAAAAGAGGTGTCTCCCTATTGTAAAAAACACCTTTGAATTTGAGTAAAGTTATGTTATCAATTTTGTGTCATACTACTCAACTTAGGTCACCAAAGGCTAGATCACCCATTCTAGGTTTCCTCTTACCACCATTCCTCTAGAGTTAGCTCAACCTCTCTTGAAAGCACCCAGACACCACCATTGTCTCTCCCTTTTGCTTCAGTCATATAGCTTGTGATGGCTTGCTCCTAGATGTTAGGATAGCCATTCCCCACATTGCAATGAAACAAAAACTGGAACTAACGAACAATGATGCAGAGGTGCAGCAAAAATGAAGATTCTATGAATGGAAGAGAATTAATGTGTGTGTGTGTGTGAAGCAACTAGCCTAGGCATCCATTCCCAACGAAGGAAGGGGGCTAGAGGAGAGGGAGAAGAACTCAGAGGAGGTGACTCTTGGTCCGAGCAAAGTCTGGAGTGATCTCAACAACATGACATTACTTGGCATTTAAAAGTGAGAATTACAAAGGGGGAGCTGCTGAATTTATAGGTGATTCAACACCCTTGCACGGTGTAAGCATTGGTTGATCATCAACTAAATCATATGGATCAAGAGCCACGAGTCCAACACGTTTTACAAGTGCATAGCCACATGTACAAAACAAGAAAACTTTGCATCTTCGAGAATCTTCCGCTAGTGCTGAGTACATGTCCTTCTCCACTGGGTGTTGGTTGATCTGCAAGCTAAATTTGAAGGTTTCATTTCCGTTGTGCCGAACAGGCTTCTCCTTGTGTTAAGCTGTCCCACAACTATCATTTTATCTTGTGATAGAACATGGCTAAAATTTCCATCAATCGTGGTTGGATATATGACCGTTGTTAAAACAATAAGAAATGTTTGAAAGAAAATTTTGTTATAGGAGTTGAAGAATTGGTCTGGATGACTCGAAAATATAAATATTACGCTCTAGATAGAGGGATTAGATGCTCATGCATCAAGTGCGAATGTACTAGATTTCGACATTTTATGGTGAAGAAATTCCTTATGTTGATTCGGCTGCACCTGAAAATTGGCAACCTTCCGGTTCAAGCACTTTTGTACATACTTCTGAGATGGATCAATTTTATGTATATGCCAGAGATGGTGAATAACTCTCTTAGTCGACATGCTTCAGTTGAACAAGTAGATGATAGTCGTTTAGAAGAGTCTCCAAATGAAGTCACTTAGAGGTTTTTCAATTTATTAGCAAAGGCAAATGAGTCTATATTTGAAGGGGCAAAAGAGTCAAAAAATTTTAGTATGCATTAGACTTATGACTTGCAAATCTAATTGGAATGTTCCCAACCAATTATTGGACTTCATTTCAAAAATATTTTTAGATTTAATACCACCAAATAATTCTTTACCAAACAATTATTATGAAACTTCTTTTTAGATATAATACCGGTAAGAACTTCTTCTTGCACCTCCAATAGACAAAACACTCTTCAATAAAATAAAAAAAAAATAATTACAAAAAATTAAACTTTTTGAAATCTATTACATTTCTCAATAGATTTCGAAATCCGTTAATAATTATTTTATGACCTTTTAATTTTATATTTTTTCATTTTTTGTTTTTAATTTTTTAAATATCTTTTACTTGTTTTAGTTTAAGAAAATATATTTTAAAATATTAAAGTATATTAAATTAGGTTTAATAGCCAATTTAGTCCTCTTGGTTGAAAAATCTCAATTTAGTCCCTCGTTATAAAAGTATTTTAAATTAGTCCTAACTTTTAAAAAGTGGGTCAGATTAGTCCCTTCTGTTAAATATAAGTTAACGAAATTAATGGATGATGATGTGGCACAACTTAAAGCTAACGAGGGACCAATCTAACACATCAGCTTTAAGCTATGTCACATCATCATCCATTAATTTCGTTAACTTATATTTAATGAAAAGGACCAATCTGACCCACTATTTTAAAAGTTAGGACTAATGTTAAACACTTTTATAACGAGGGACTAAATTGAGATTTTTCAACTAAAGTGGGGACCAAATTGACTATTAAACCATTAAATTATATTAAAATATTAAATTAAATTAAATATTTACTATTTTTTAAATTTAAAATCAAATTTTAAAAGAACATGTTAAACTGATTTCAAAATCCGTTAATATTGAAGGCCTTCAATGGACTTTGAAGTCGGTTGAAGTATTTGAAAAATCTTTCAATAAATTTTAAAATTTGTTTAATTTTTTTTACACAAGATAATTTTGAGATTTAAAAAAGAAATTGGAGATGTAGGGAGAAATAATGGGAGGTGTAGGAAGAAGCTTCCTATGTTTATTTGATTAATGAGTATATGTATCTTCTTGCATTCAAATGCTTGGGTTGTTAAAATATACCTCTTGTGAAATAACTATACGTGGATATTTTGCGACTATACCATTATGTGAATGTGTATCACTTCTGAAATAACTATTACCTCTTATTTATTGGATATACTACTTTATTAATTCTGTACCAGGATAAAAGAATGCAAATTTCGTGTTGCATGTGTAAATGAATTCATAACAGACTAGTTGTATATGTAAGCATCTATCTAAGCGTAAGGGGAGCTGACCTTACTTTGTGTTTGATAGAATATGACAAGATGAACTTGTGTCTGTGGATGAATATATGTGGCTGTAGCCTGTAGGCTGTTTCCAGTGTTTATTGCCTAGTTTAAGATCCCAAAAGTAGCCAAGATTGGTCCACCAGGATAGCATTTTTAAGATATGAACTCTGCGGTAGTGATTGTCCAGTTTAACACCAATCAAAGGTTCAAAATAGAAGCTAACTGTTTGGATGAAATGTGAGTGTTGTTGTGGCATATAATTGGCTGTCAATTAACCACTCGGTTCTGTTATGCAAGTGTTAGGCGCTGGTTTCTATTTTTTTCTTTCAGCAAGATTGCTGCACCTAGTGCCTGTGTTACGTGCTTCTTCTTTGGCCACTAGCGTTGGGCCACTTCCAAGCAGTTGGGAGGAAGTACGTTCCGCTGTTTTCGTGGGTTATGCAGTCAAATTGTTGCGGCTGGACCAGATTTGGAGGCATGTGTTTGACAGCAGCCAGTTTCCAATGTTTTCTACTCTGTTGTTAGACTTATGTAGGTGTTGTTTTGAGGTGTCCTTGACTGCAATCGAGTGGCAGTAGTTGCCTTGTAAATTGTGTTAGAGTTGTTAAATCAAAATAGTTTTGAGTTGTATTTCATAAATGTAAATGTAAATCTACATAGACAAATCATTTTAATCGGAAAAGTTATTCACTCACCTGAGTTCCTTTGCTTTTCTTTGCTCCTTCTATGAGTTTTGGTTCTCCCTATGCTCTTCATTCTTCGTGTTTCTTCTCTTGGAACCCTAGATGGTATCAAGAGCTTAACAAAAAAAGATTTATGTGGTGTTTAGCTGTGATCAAAGTCTGGAAGAAGTGTGTACATTTCAACAAGAAGTGTTATTTGGAAGTGAAAAATCCTTATAGGTGAACAAGGAGGTCCAAGAAGCTTCAAAGATTTGATCAAAAAACAATACAGTATGACAGGGTTTGGAGAAATACAGGGCCACTTCCAACTTTTGATGGGAAGTTGTTTGATGACTAGAAGATCAAGATGTTGGCCATTTTTGGTTTCTAGGACGTGGCAGAGGTGATACAGTGTGGTTTTAAGGAACCAGGTAGCAAAGCAACAGATGAGGAGACAAGAAACTACAAATTGTAGCAGAAATTGGATAGCAAGGCAAGATTTCTCATCTATCAATGTGTGAGCTCAAAGATTTTCAACAAAATCTCCAAAGCAACAACTGCCAAGGAAATATGGAAGATTTTGATGAAAACTTATGGTGATGGTGATAAAAACAAGAAGGTAATGTTGCAAACTCTGAGAAGACAGTTTGAAATTCTGACAATGGATTGAGGGTGAAGCTGTGGCAGAGTATTTTGATAAGGTACAAGAGATTGTCAATGCTATGAGAGCTTTTAAGGATGGTATTACAGACCAATATGTGGTGGACAAAATCCTAAGAACTCAAACTCCAATTGATCATGTGGTTGTGGCTATTGAATAGACTCGTGATTTGGAGACATTGGAGATGGAGGAATTGCAACATTCATTAGAAGCACATGAGTATCACATTAATGAATGCAAGCAATGTCAAGAACAATCACTACAGGCCCGATCTCAATAAAAGGGCAAGAAAGAGTTCAAGAAAGGTAACAAAGGCAGCACTAAACATAAAGAATCACTAGAACAACAAGGTGACGATTCCAATGGTTCAATCAAGTGTAAGAATCAAAAGTCTTGCACCAATTCTGATGGTGCTACAACTGCCAGAAATTTGGCCATTTTGCTAAAGAATGTTGGAAGGGAGGTGGAGCCAAGTATAAACCAAAGAAGATGGATAATTTAACCCAAGAGGATTTTGAGGCAGTGATGCTAATGACTAGCACAGAGGAAGATCAACCAGAAAGTGCAGATTGGTATTTGGATTCTGGCTACTCCACACACATGATTGGGAAGAAAGAGGGGTTTGTGAAGATGTAAGAAGCCATGCAAGGAAAAATCAGATTTGTTGATGACAAAAGCCTAACAGCAGAAGGTTCTGGAAAAGTATGGTCTTAAGGGATGGTGATGGGAGAGAAATGGTGATTAAAGAAGTTCTATATGTGCTAGGCTTAAAGACCAACCTGTTTAGTTTAGGCCAGCTGTTGTAGAAAGGGTTTGTGATGAAAATGTAGAAAAATTGTCTCAGCATTTTTGACCAGAACAAGAGACTCATTGTCCAAGCTCAGTTGTCATAGAACAAGACTTTTCGGGTGGTGGTGAATGCAGTTAAACACCAATGTTTTACTTCATCAGAAAACAATGCAGAATGGTTGTGGCATCTTAGGTTTGGACATCTCTATATTTCAAAGATCTATCCTAGTTGAGCCAAAAAGATATGGTGAATGGCTTACCTATGGTCAACATACCTGAAACAGTGTGCAAGGAGTGCATTCATTGCAAGCAAACTAGGGGAAGTTTTTAGATATATTTGCCCCAAAAGACAACATAGAAATTAGGGTTGATATATTCAGATGTGTGTGGTCCAATTCAGACAGAAACACCTAGGGGCAACAAGTATTTTCTGTTGTTTGTTGATGACTGGACTAGGAAGAGTTGGACATACTTGATTAGGAGAAAGTGTAAGGTGCTGCAAGTATTTCAAAAATTTAAATGTGTGGTAGAAAGGCAGAATGGGAAGAGGATTAAGGTGTTTCGGATAGATGGATGGGGGGAGTATATCTCCACTGAATTTAAAGAACTTTGTGAAAAGAAGGGTATAATACAAGAGATTACTCCTCCTTATACAGCTCAGCACAATGGAACAACAGAAAGGAAGAACAAAACCATACTAAATATGGTTAAATGTATGTTGAAAAGTAAAAGGTTGCCAAATTTTCTAAGGGGAGAGGCTGTGTTGACAACAACTTATATCCTAAACCTATCTCCAACAAAGAGGCTGAAAGGTATTACACCTGAGGAAGCATGGTCTGAGGTAAAATCAAATGTTACCCATTTGAAAATATTTGATTTTGTATGTTATAAACATGTGCCAGACCAATTGAGAAAAGAAAAAGATGATAAAGGGGTCCCTCTAATGTTGGTTGGATACCATTCTTCTGGAGGATATAAGTGGTATGATCCTAAATCTGAACAAGCTTCTATCAGTAGGGATGTAATAATTGATGAAGCTAAAATTTGGCAGTGGGAATCAACAGAGCAGGGAGCATCAACCATTGTTTTGGAAGATGAAACTGCAGCAGTGCATTCAGATGTTTGTAGGAGAGATGACAATGTTATAAGGTCATCAAGAATAATTCAGTTGCTAGCACATCTGAGAGATTATGAGCTGTTTTATGATGCTGCAATTACATTAGAAGGGAATTTTGTTCACTATGCTCTAATAGCAAAAGCTGAACCTATTGAATTTGACCAAGCTGTCAAGGATGAAAGGTGGTTGAAGGCAATGCAATAAGAGATTGAGTCAATTAAGAAGAACCAAACATGAGTGTTGACAAAGTTGCCTCCTAACAAGAATCCAATAACACTGAAATGGGTTTATAAGTCAAAAATAAACCCACAAGGTGTTGTGATAAGGCACAAGGCCAGGTTGGTAGCCAAAGGATTCTTGCAACAAGTTGGAATAGATTATGGGGAAGTCTTTGCACCTGTGGCCAGAATAGAGACAATCAGGTTGATAATCTATTTGGCAACACATTTTCGTTGGTCTTTGCACCAATTGGATGTGAGATCTGCATTCTTGAATGAGAAACTATAAGAAGAGGAGTATGTTGTTCAACCACAGGGGTTTGCGGCCAAAGAGCATAAACACAAGGTGTATAGGCTGAGAAAGACTCTTTATGGACTTAAACAAGCTCCAAGGTCCTGAAATCAGAGGGTTGATGGCTTTATGAGTAATATTGGGTTTGAGAAATGTGTTTCAGAACATGAGTTGTATGTGTAGTGCTGTCAACATAATGGCAAACCAAAGAAGTTGATAGTTTGCTTATATGTTGATGATCTTCTAACTACAGCAATCATTGATGAGCAAATCTCTAATTTCAAAGTCTAAATGCTAAAGGAGTTAGAGATAAGTGATTTGGGAAGGTTAAGCTATATTCTTAGGATTGAATTTACTGAGACTGAGTGTGGAATTTTGATGCATCAGTCAAGTTATGCTTTGGACATGTTAAAAAAGTTTGACATGCTCAATAGCAATGCTGCCAATACCCCAACAAAAGCGGGGTTAAGACTGGAGAAAGATCCTGAAGAAGAATGTGTAGATCCTATGGTTTATAGGAAAATGGTTAGAAGTCTGAGGTACCTCTGTAACAGAAGACCAGATCTAAATTACAATGTTGGAGTGATAAAAAGGTACATGCAAAACCCAAGGATATCACATTTAAATGTTGCTAAGCATATTCTTAGGTATCTAAAAAGAACAAATACCTATGGGATACTGTTGCCAAAAGGAGAAACTGAAAAAGAGGTATAAATTACCTCTTATTCAGATGCAGACTGGTTAGAGACAAATGTGATAGGAAGAGTATAATTTGGTATATTTTCTTCTTTGAAGAGTCACCAATTTCTTGGAGCTCAACAAAAGAACCCATAATGGCTTTATCATCTTGTGAGGCAGAGTATATAGCTGCCTGTGAAGCCACTTCTCAAGCAACTTGGCTGATTTCATTGATGTGGAAAGGTGAGAATACTTGTTGACAAAGTCAGCCATTGACCTAGTTAAGCATCCTACTTCTCATGGGAGAAGTAAACATATTGAAACTATGTTTCACTACATAAGAGAGCAAGTGAGCAATAGAAAGTTGGAGGTTGCACACTGCAGATCTGAAGACCAACTCGCAGATATACTAACCAAAGCACTAAAAGGAGAACGCTTTTTAACCCTTAGAAAGCAAATCAGTGTCGTAAAAGCAAAAAGTTTTGGAGATCGAACAAAAGATTTTAGAAACCCTAGATCAGAAAGGGGTTTCATCAGATCGGTGAAAAACGGTGAAATGGGGTTTTTTCGTTTCAATCGGTGAAAGGGGTTTCGTTTCATTAGAGAGAGGGGATTTTGTGTTCTTCATAGGGTTTTAATTTAGGGAGGCATGTTAGAGTTGTTAAATCAAAATGATTTTCAGTTGTATTTCATACATATAAATGTAAATCTACACAGACAAATCATGTTAATCAGAAAAGTTTTCACTCACTTGAGTTCCTTTGCTTTTCTCTGCTCATTCTCTGCTCCCAGTTTTGGTTCGCCCCTCTGTTTTTCATTCTTCGTGTTTCTCTTCTTGAAACCCTAGAAATTGTGAAAAAATTTGGGTCAAAGATTTTGATTTAGGATCTGTTATTTGGGGTTTTGTTCTTGATTCTTCTCTACATGTTTTGATCTCGCGATTTAGGGTCAGGATTTTGATTTTGATTTTGTTAGTTGGAGTTTTTATTCTTATTCTTCCTTATAGATTTTGATCTAGTGAATTAGGACTAGGGTTTTGATTTGAGATTTTAGACTTTTTTTTTTCATTTGGAGGGTGATGGTTATACGATTTGTGGTTTTCTGATGGTGGTTTGGTTTACGGTTTCTGGTAGTGGTTTGGGTTCCAACGACTTTTAGCAAGAAGAAGATGTGAATTTATTAAGAATAAAATAAAATAAAAAGAAAATTATAAAAAGTGAAAGAAAAACTTTTAACATTGTCACGTCATATAATCACTTATTTTAAAGGTTTAATGTTTCAGTAGGTCTCTATTTTCGTCCAGAATCTTAAATAGGTTCCTTTCTTTTTTGGCGTCTCAATTGAGTCCTTATTTTTGTGAAATTGAATCAAATGGATTTTCCGTCAAATTGAGAAGACGCCGTTAAGAAGAATATGCTGACAGTGTAGTTTTTTGTTACGTGACATTAAAAACGTGACTGAGTTGTATTTTTTAAATTTTTGAATTAAAAAATGAAGTATGCAGAATGAAAATTGATGTTTAAGTAAGGGCAAAGTTGGAAATGTTTAGGGTTTGAGGGAGTAAACAAATTTCATTTGGTGGCTGGTCGATGAAACATGATTTTAACTCTTTCTAGTGGTGGCTAGTTGATGAAACATGATTGAGCACGGGTGTAGGCTACATGGATGGCAAGGATTTTTGTCTAATATCCATGGCAAACGAAGTTAAGCTTACAATTCCTGTTCTTGGTGTGGGTTGCAGGGATTGGAAGGATTTTTCTATTGTAGCCCAATTTATGAGTTTTTCTAGGTGATGCGATTCTGGGTTTTCTTCGATTGGAAACACCGCCGTTGATGGCGTGATGAAGAGGATCAAGATGCTTGTGCGTGAAAGATAGGTGTTGGCCTAATTCGATGGTGCGATGACAAGGTGGTTGCTGGTGGTGCAGCAGTGGCTAACGACGCCCTAGGGTTTGGTTTGGGAATTAGGGTTTCAGATTGTTGGAGAAGATGATGATGACGTGTTAAGGTGGTGATGTGGCAACATGTCATTGGCTTAAATGTTTTTTCTCCGTAAAATGTTTTTATTTTTTTTTAATTTTATATTCACGGATGTGTTGCTGTAGCACCTGAGTGTTGAATTTCGCAATGTAAATGAAAATGAGGCTTTCAACACTTAATTTTAGGTTTAATTTCCAACTTTTTCCCTTACTTAAACATCAGTTTCCATTCTGTATACTTCATTTTTTAATTCAAAAATTAAAAAATACAATTCAATCACGTTTTTAATGTCACGTAATAAAAAACTACACTATCAACATACACTTCTTAACGACGTCTTCTTAATTTGACAGAAAATCCCTATTTGATTCAATTTTACAAAAACAAGGACCCAATTGAGATGCTGAAAAAAGAAGGAAACCTATTTGAGATTCTGGACGAAAATAGAAACTTACCAAAACATTAAACCTATTTTAAAACTGGACAATTCATTGAATATATTATGTCGCCGTCACAAAAATTACTCAATTGAATAATTTTTACACAAAAATATAACTACTTTAAACAACTCAAAAATAGAAAAAACACCTTAAAAAATAACAAATAAAATGACAACAAAAATAAAATAACTCTGTAAAAACATGTGACAACAGAATTATTACTCTCAAATAACTAAAAAAACTAACCTTTAAAACATTTATCAACAAAATAAGTATATAGATAAAAGATAATACTTTTTATTTATTTTAGGCTTAATATCTTAATTGGTCCTCTAATTTGTCAACTAATCTCATTTTGGTCCTCTATTTTGTAACAGTCTCAATTTAGTCACAAATTTTGGAAATATGAACACATTACATCCCATCCGTTAAGTGTTAGTAAACGACGTTAAATGTTGATGAGCTGTAAGTTTAGTTTTTACCACGTGTCAATGTAAAATAAAATGGATGAGGTCCAGGATGAGGTCCCTATTCAGATATATTTTTTGTTCAGATCATTAGGGGTTCAACCCTTTCCCCTGCATTCAACAATCACAATTTGCCTTCTCCAGAAGGTCCCTCGCCATTGCTCACGGGGCTGCCTCTCTCGAGCTCGCGTACACCACCGCCTCTGTCCGATGGCCACCGTGCCACCGCCTTCAGTCGGCCCCGCCGGACGCAAACCACGGCGTAGCCAGCAACGCTGCTCGCCAGCAACATCGTCTGCCATCGGAGCCACCCTTTCAAACCCAGCCATCACGCCAACCTCCACATCGCCAGCGACACCTAGCATCACCAGAGCTACCGCCTCAAGCCGCCGTCCACTATCCTCTCGTATCATCACCGTGCCGCCATCGCTTTTGCTCGTTTAAGCCGCCGAATGCAACAAAACATCCTCTATGTGGTTGTCTGTTGTAGATGATTGGGGGGTTCAGGGATGAACTTCTGCGTTGATCTGTTGTAGCGAGAGAGAGACCACTCCTTTCTCGGCATGAGTGATTTTAGTTCAAGATGGGTTTGATTTTGAAAATTGATTAGGTTGATTGGGGTTTGTGTTGGTTAAGGGTTTTTGGATTTCTATTGAGGAGGGAATCTTTCAAAGATGATGGGTATGTTGTATGGAATGGGATTAGTGGTACTGAGGGGAAGAATGGCCGTTTGGTCATAACAATGGAAGAAGAAAATGGGGAATTGGTCCAGGATGAGGTCCTTATCTGAATAGGCAATCCATTTTATTTTACATTGACACGTGGTAAAAACTAAACTTCCAGCTCATCAACATTTAACACTGTTTGTTAATACTTAACGAATGAGATGTAATGTATTCATATTTCCAAAATTTATGACTAAATTGAGACTGTTGCAAGATAGAGGACCAAAGTGAGATTATTTGACAAATTAGGGGACCAATTAAACCTTTATTTTATAATAGATTTTCATAGGCGAATTCCATTCTTCAGATGAGGTTAGACCAAAAGAACGCAATTGATGAACTGCGATGTCTGTTTTCGCGTTTCAATTCTGTGACCGTTTAGACACATCCATCCACGTTCTCTCCTCTCTTTTCTAATCCCTCTCATGGTTCTGTTGATCATATTCTGATTCAACGGCAACATGGCTATTCTGATGATGGTGGGATTGAGCCTATTGGATTTCTTCGTTGCGGGCCTTTCCTTGTTCATCGGCTTGGCCTTCATCGCCTTCATCGCTTCCATTCTCTGCGCCGCAGCTTTGTTCAACAACGCCAAAGACGTTTCCTCCTGAATCCAACATTCAACGGTTCTATCTTCACTTTCAGTCTTTCAATTTCTTGTATTTCTTTTTACAATGGTTAGAAATCAGGAACTTGTGTAAACTATTCAAATCAATGGAGTTTAATTTCGTGTATTAATCTATATTTTTTTCATGATTTGCTACGGGTACTTAAAAATTGTCCGTAATTTTGGATGCAGCATCAATGTGGCTGCAGTGTCTGCAATTCCTTACAGTAGCAAGGTTACAACGAAATTGGAACTTAAATTCATGGTTTGTTCTTATTCACTTCCTGGTGTTTGTTTAGAGTATATTGTGATTGTCGCCTGATTTTTATTTAGGACAACATTTTATATTTTGCGGTTAGAATTAACGTTTTATCTGGATAATTTGTCTATTAAATGTTTAAATTCAAGGTTAGTATAGGTTTGAGGAATATGATGGATTTGCGTAAGCTGTTGTAGTTACATGTTGTAGCAATGATCTATTTGAAGTAATTTCGTTGGAATTTTGCATCCTTCAGATTACCATAAGCACAATTAGTTTTTGACTTTGTTGTGATGGACTGAGATACATATTTTAGAGGACAGAAAAAGAAAGTATAGGTTTAAAGGCAAACTATAATTACGATTGAAGAATGAAATGTCGTTATCCGTTTTTGTATCCTAGATGGTGATAATGGAGATGTAAGCTTTAGCTATTACATTGCTACGGATTTGTTGCTAATCAGGATTTTGTTTTTGTTTTCCAGCACCGATATATGGAATAATGCCTTTTAGGAATTTGAATATTTATGTTAGAGGTAATTTTTAAAACAGATAGGATAATGGTTTCCTGCATTTGACTCCAGGAAAATACCTTCAGAAATAAGATTAAAGAGAAATTGTTACTTGATATGATTGCTGTCGTTTTCCTTCATTATCTATAATAATCTGTAGTTTTGCTACTAGATTCCTAATAGAACTAACAAACTCAGTCATTGAGTGACAGCCTTGCAAAACATCTAACAAAATATTCTACAAGATAACACAGCATAAGGTTCGACAAAATATCTTAAGCAGTAAATGGATGCAGTAATCCCAATCAGCAGGATGATTAATAACCCTCTTGAGCCTGAACATATTTTTAGCTATTCGGCCGGCAGTGTTCACAACAAAATCGCTAGTATCTCTGCTTCTATCATCTACCACCCACCCCTTGGCAAAACACCTTGTCCTCAAGGTGATAATTAAAAAGGATTCAGGACCGATCTTCTCACCAGATGTGCTCAGGAGACTAATCCATATATCTATTTATGAAGTTAGTGCTTTTGAAACAGAAAACTATCTCAATTTAATATATTTTAGTTATTTATTTGCTTTGTGGAGCATCATTCATGAAAGACAGTATAAGTAACTTCTCCTATCTTCTCATGGTGTAGGCTATTTCCTTAACACTCAAATGCATTATTATTGTCTTGGATTTCAAGTTGGTTTGGGAGTGAAATGAGGTTTAATGGAGAGTTTAACTACAAACCTAGAAGTGCACAAACTAACTATATTGTCTTTTTTGTTCCTTAAAGTCACCACAAGAGGATAGCTTCAACAATTCTCACTTCAACACCTAAAATACTACCTTAGAAGAGAGGTGGGTTGCAAGAAACAAGTGAAGCATTAATCAATTTGTTTTCCACTTTGAGTAAGAAGAAAAAGTCAAGAAAAACTAGTTTGAAACTAATAAGCCTTTTAAAGTGTATGCTAGGTAAAAAGTTAAAAATTAGAAGTTATAGAATAGTTGTCAGGGGTTGGACGGTTTATTGGTGGGTAGACGGAGTGATTTCGTTTAGTATGGTTGTCTTTTAAGGGGGAAACGGTTCCTCCTAGATGTGTGTGGTTTTGTGTGAAGGGAAACTCTTCCCTTGGAAGCAGTTGAATGTTTTTAGACTTACAATCGAGTAAAATTGTATACGTAATTGTTGGATGTGTAATTTGAGTGTTACTGTAGTATTAATCCTATAATTTGAATTCTTGATCTCAAGAATTCCTAACAGAAACTGGACAACTTTAAAATGAAAGAATATAGATGTCAAAACTCAAAGGAACTCACAAGAAAAGAAATGCAAAAAAAAAAGGTAAATTTTGAGTGAAGGCCTTCAAAAGGAACCTAATGAATATCTATATTATGAGTACTAAGACAAAACCAAAAAAATGCAAGTTGAATCAAGAACACATACAGCTGCTGTTTTCAAGTAGAATTAGAAACAAAGTCATAAGACAACTAGAAAAGTAAGCAACTGCATCTAGGAGTGTTAGATGTAGTTTGAATTGTCCTCTTTTCTTGTTTTCCTTTTGTAATTGTTCGACCTCTTCATTTTTCTTTTTCATTCCAGATTTTCTTTTCTGTTTTGAATTCATAAACTCATGCATTTAATATTTCTTCACTCAATTTTTGCAAACAACTCACAACTTGGGTTCAATTCTACTCTCAATTATACTCCAAATCACTAGTAAGTGCATGTACCTGTTCAAGCAAATGATTAAACTTAAAAATCTGGAAGAAATGACTTGGCGCGAATGGATGCAGTTGAGTTGGTACTTCAAATGTCATCAAACTCATTTAATAGTTCTTTTACTTCCTCTGCTACTGCTGGTTGAGTGGCGTGTGTGGTTATCGACAGTAGTAAACCTCCGTCATCCCCACAAAGCTAAAGCATGAATACATGAACACCTTCCACCAAAGCTTTATCAAGTTGTTGCTTCATAACCGTTTTCAACACTAGTAGAAGAAGAGCCTTTCAACACATGTTTTTTACCATGAATCTTGAAATCTATTGTCAATTTGTTAAAATTTCAAGTAATGTCTCCCAACTGCTGTTTTGAATGTGAGCGGAATTACAATTCTTCAAATCGGTAAGTTAATATCAATTAAAATATATCTATAGAAAACTAGTTCAGATTAATCTTGATGATTGTTCGTCACATGATGACCACATTATAGAAGATGAACATGCGTAGAATGAAGGATTGGGTTTGGATTTGGATGAAAACATGGTTTCAATTCAAGGTTAGGATAGGAGGATGAAACTACACCTCGTGATGATTTAGACATTACAATCAAGACTAAGCTGTCTTACTGTTTTGTAACTAAGACTTGTTAATTGCCTCATTACATTGCCCAAACCCTTGCCGAAAGCGTCGGTCTCGACAATCACAATCAATGGTACGGTGAAATTCTGCAAATCAAAGACTTGAACTTTGGGTTCCCTTTCAAGACCATCTTTATACAGAGCAACGCAGTAAGGGGAGAAGCAATCTTTGCATAATCACGGATGAAGCGACAGCAGAATGTACCAGTTAAGTCGTCTAAGTTTTTGGTATATTAATTTTTTTTAATACATGTTAAAACATCAGTGTCTATTGATATATTTTGAAGACTTACAAAGGATAACATCTACAACTCAACAAAAATCTAAATTCAGAATTTACTAAGGCCAAAAAATAAAATCAACATTTTGAGGGAACGTATCGTAACATCTTTTTTTTACACCATTTAAAAACTAATATTAGTTATTACTTATTATGTTTCACTTGAAAATTTAGTATACATATGTCAATAGTGAAATTAAGTGTTTTATGTTAATTTCAAAAATATTTTTCATTATTGTATACAATTCTCTAAAATTTCTTAAAATTATAAATTATTGCATAAATAGTTCTCAATGAATTATGCTGATTTGGTAATCCAACAATTGTTGTTCAGAACCTGAATCTTAAAGTTTGAAATAAGTAATTATTCTGTCTCAACTGAATTATAAATTATTTCTAGGTTGACCTATGCTAATCTAAGAAAAAGATTCACATCGATTCTAGAAAAAATATTCTACTCTGTTAAAATATTTAGGGGTTAACAAAGTCGAAAAGGATTTTGTTACCTAGTACTGAGATTTAGCATCAGCAGTTTGTTTTCTAGTACTATAAATTTTTAGCCTCATGAGTTTGTTTTGTAGTACTCTAAATCTTTGGTATCAAGTGTTTTTAAGGAGAATGACCCTGTAAGTAGAAGATAGCTCTAATCTAGAAGAGGGACTAAAACTTGAATACTCTGGTATGAGGCCACTTAAACCATGAACTAGAACACTATCGCCTACCCATGCTTTGAGAGTGTTTCTCCTTACACCATTTTGCACTTTACATCTTTTCTTTAATGGATTTTAAAATTTATTAAAGAAAAAAAAATTGAAAATTTTTTTAATCTTCGAATAAATTTTGAAATTGGTTAATAAAATTTTTAAAAGAATCTTAACAGATTTTAAAATTTGTTAAAATTTTTAAAAAATTTAAACAGATTTTAAAATTCTTTGAATGATTTTTCTTTTAACAAATTTCAAAATTGTTACAGTGCATGGGAATCGCAACCGATGTTATTCTATCAAATCATCCCATGCATGTTTCCCCTTACCTTACTGGAACCCTAACAACACAAAAAGCTTCACCTCCACGTAGATTTTCACTGATCTGTTAATAATATATTGATGTAGAGTAAAAGATGGGATTTTTCTTCTAAAAGGAAAATCTTTTAGTTTTATAGAAATTTGAAATTGAAATATGATTTTCAATATTTTGTTTATTTTTAAAAAAGTAATATTTTCAACCAATAATGTTTATAGGTAGAAGTTTTTTAAAATAATTAATTTTAACTGAATTGTGTCTCATATTTAAATTATAATATTTTCCTAGTAATATTTTTCAAAGCTTCACTTTGTAATAAAATTTTTGTTTGGTTTAGAAATAATATCACGCGTTTCAAAAAAATATCAGAAATTTCAAATTGAGATATAATATATATTTTTTTTAAAAAATATTTCTTTAAAAATAATATCGTATATTTAACAAAAAAGTTAATTTTTCAGAAATTTAAAAGGTAGAATATAAAATGTATAAAAATATTTTGTTTGTTTTATATAATATTAAAAAGTAATTATCTTTAAATGAAGACTACTTACTTTAGCATGAGTTTTAAATTAAGATTTGTTATTTTTAAAGAATGATTTTATTTAATATTATATAAAAGCTAATGTAATATGAAGCTACTTACAAATTAGTATTTTAAAAATAGGATATTATATGTGTAATATTAAATGATTTTATTATAAATAGTTTTGTTATAAATGAGTTTTATTATTTTAAAATGTATTATCTCTTTAGAAACCATTTTAAAATGTCATAAATGAGTCATCTATTTAACAATCATGAAGTGTATAATCGATCACAACATCAAGGTCTACAATTCTAGCCAATCAATTTCTTTCACAGAGCAAATAAGTTTTTACACCTTTTTCCTTCTTCATTCCTAATCCATTTTTAAAAGAATCTAATGTCTTTGCATGTGTAATCATGTTTCTCCTAATTATTCTTGGTCCATCTAGAATTCTAAAGACTATCCGTTTTCAATTTGGTATTTCATAGATTCGTCTAGAGATTCCTTGTATTTCAAGTAATCGACAAAATGTTCTTTGAGTTGAACAATTTTCTTGTCAGGTAAGAGAGGCTAGAACTTGCTTACATTATGTTTGTCGTGCTAAAATAGTATTTATGAGTGTAATATAATGAATTGATACACGTAATAAGGATACACGTAATAGGATACATATAATATGATACATGTTACAAGATACATGTTACATGATACATGATACACGATAGATATTACATGATAGATGTTACATATCCATGTTACAGGTTACATGATACAGGATACAGGTTACACGTTACAAGTTACAGGTTACACGTTACAAGTTACAGGTTACACGTTACAAGTTACCAATTATCGATTACCGATTACAGGTCTAGAGATTCCTTGCATTTCAATTAATCGGCAAAATGTTCTATGAGATGAGCAATTTTCTTGTGCGATAAGGGAAACTAGAACTTGCTTACATTATGTTTGTCATGCTGAAATAGTATGAGTGTAATATGGTGAATTGATACAAGTTATAGGATACATGTTATAGGATACATGTTATATGATCCATGTTATAGGATACATGTTACATGATACATGATACATGATACATGATAGATATTACATGATAGATGTTATAGGTTACAAGATCCATGTTACAAGTTACAGGTTACAGGTTATAGGTTACATGTTACAGGTTACAGGTTAGATGTTACAGGTTACAGGCTACAGGCTACATGTTATAGGTTACAGGTTATCGGTTACCGATTACCGATTACCAATTACAGTTTACAGGTATAGAGATTCCTTGCATTTCAATTAATCAGCAAAATGTTCTATGAGATCAGCAGTTTCCTTGTGCAGTAAGGGAAGCTAGAACTTGCTTACATTATGTTTGTCATGTTGAAATAGTATGAGTGTAATATGATGAATTGATACAGGTTATAGGATACATGTTATGGATACATGTTATAGGATCCATGTTATAGGATACATGTTACATGATACATGGTACATGATAGATGTTACACGATAGATGTTATAGGTTACAAGATCCATGTTACAAGTTACAGGTTACACATTACAGGTTACAGGTTAAAGGTTACAGGTTACCAGTTATAGATTACCGATTATCGATTATAGGTTAATGGTCTAAAGATTCCTTGCATTTCAACTAATTGGCAAAAGGTTTTATGAGTTGAGTGGTTTTCTTGTGAGGTAAGGGAAGTTAGAACTTGCTTACATTATGTTTGTCATGCTAAAATCATATTTATGAGTTTAATATGATGAATTGATACAGGTTATAGGATACATGTTATAGGATACATGTTATAGGATCCATATCATATGATACATGTTATAGGATACATGATACATGATACATGATAGATGCTATATGATACATGATAGATGTTACACGATAGATGTTACAGGTTACAAGATCCATGTTACAGGTTACAGGTTACAGGTTACAAGTTATAAGTTACAGGTTACATGTTACAGGTTACAAGTTAAAAGTTATAGGTTACAAGTTACAGATTACAGGTTACATGTTACAACTTACAACTTATAGGTTACAGATTACAGGCTACAAGCTACAGGCTACAGGCTACAGGCTACAGGCTCCAGGCCTTAGGGTACAAGGTACAAGGTACAGGTTACAGATTACAAATTACAGGTTACAGGTTAAAGGTTAAAGGTTAAAGGTTAAAGGTTAAAGGTTAAAGGTTAAAGGTTAAAGGTTGCCGGTTACCAATTAAAGATTACCAATTACTGATTACCGATTACAGGTTACAGGTCTAGAGATTCGTTGCATTTCAATTAATCTACAAAATGTTCTATGAGTTAAGCAATTTTCTTGGGAGCTAAGGGAAGCTAGAACTTGATTACATTATCTTTGTCACGCTGGAATAATATCTTTGAGTGTAATATGATGAATTGATACAGGTTACGAGATACATGGTATAGGATACATGTTATAGCATCCATGTTATATGATACATTTTACATGATACGTGATAGATGTTACAGGATAGGTGTTACAGGTTACAAGATCCATGTTACAGGTTATAGGGTACATGTTACAGGGTACAGGGTACAGGTTACAGGATACAGGGTACATGTTACAGGGTACAGGGTACAGGGTACAGGGTACACGTTACAGGTTATAGGTTACAACTTACAGGTTACGAGTTACAGATTACAGGTTATAGGTTATATGTTATATGTTACAGCTTACAGGTTATAGGTTACAGGTTACAGGTTACATGTTAGAGGTTACATATTACAGGTTACAGTACAGGTTACATGTTACAAGTTACAGGTGACAGGTTACAAGTTACAGGGTACAGGTTACATGTTACAAGTTACAGGATACATGTTAGAGGTTACAGCTTACAGGTTACATGTTACAGCTTACAGGTTACAAGTTACAGGTGACAGGTTACAAGTTACAGGGTATAGGTTACATGTTACAGGATACATGATACATGTTAGAGGTTACATGTTACAGGTTACAACTTACAGGTTACAGGTTATAGGTTACAACTTATAGGTTATAGGTTACAGGTTACAGATTACTGGTTACCGATTACCGATTACCGGTTAGAGGTTTACAGATTCCTTGCATTTCAAGTAATCGACAAAATGTTCTATAAGATGAGCAATTTTCTTGTGCGGTAAGGGAAGCTAGAACTTGCTTACATTATGTTTGTCATGCTGAAATAGTATGAGTGTAATATGATGAATTGATACAAGTTATAGGATACACGTTATATTATCCATGTTATAGGATACATGTTACATGATACATGATAGATGTTACACGATAGATGTTATAGGTTATAAGACCCAGGTTACAGGTTACAGGTTACAGGTTACAGGTTACAGGTTACAGGTTACAGGCTACAGGTTACAGGCTACAGGCTACAGGCTACAGGCTACAGGCTACAGGCTACAGGCTACAGGCTACAGGCTACAGGCTACAGGCTACAGGCTACAGGCTACAGGCTACAGGCTACAGGCTACAGGCTACAGGCTACAGGCTACAGGCTACAGGCTACAGGCTACAGGCTACAGGCTACAGGCTACAGGCTACAGGCTACAGGCTACAGGCTACAGGCTACAGGCTACAGGCTACCTAAGATTAATTACAGGATACAACCGTAATTCCACAAATGGCCCAATCCTGAAATTTTAAGGTAAGGGTATTTCAACAATTACAAATTAAAATGAAAAATAAAGAAAAAACTTATTAAAATATTTTGACAAAGTTTGACTTATTTATTTTTAAAATATTAAAAATACACCTAAAAACCTATTTTTAACTAAAATTCTACAAATATAAAGATTTATAGAAAAACCTAAAACTTATCTAATTCTAAACAATTAGAAAGAAAAATAGACTAAGCTAATCTCCTAAACACCTAAAAAATTGCAAAATTAAGGAGTTATCACCTTGCAACGCTAATGAATGATATGTATAAAAAGTGATGTTATTGCATTCATGGACTCGCACTAGAATATTGCCTCAATCTATTCATTCAATTCTTTTCCAAACAATATTGTATCCATATATTTCTATTATATTGCATAATCGACAGAGCAAGTCCAACTTGCAACATAAAAGTCACAATGCCACAAACAATGGAACTATGTCTACTTTGAAATTTAACGCGAATTCAAAATGAAGCGGAATTCAAACTTTCAAATTTACAAGAAAACTCTAAGATAGAATTAAAACATTCACCTTTATAAGGAAATTCTAAGGTAATGATATGTTTAATTTCGAGTTATTGTTAGCCTACAATTTGGTTTCTCTGATTATAATGCAAACACCCATGTTTTCCTTGTAGTTTTGACATATAATATTTGATATCTTTGTATTGAGTGAATTCAGATCATGTCCACCATTGGAACTTGTAGCATGAATTAAGGTCGGTGTTATCAAAGCAAATGGGGAGAATTTCTTTTTACACTATTCTCCATAAATACTCAATAAAATATTATATCGTAATAAAATATTCATGTAGAAAACAAATGGAGTGTCAAAATAGTACGTCTCAAAGGCCTTGCAAAATTTTGATCATAAATGCTCATGATAGCATGAGTGAGATGGTTGTTAGTAGTGATGGACTATCTTTACACAAGGTGATGATAATATAAAACATTGAGGTAGGATAAAGTTTTACCTTTGTCCCATGGTGGACGACAATTGTTTTTATCAGATTTGGCTGAGTAGTCTCCAGGGTGGGTTGACTTGATTGCTGACATGTAACCTAGCTTTGAATCGACACGAGTGATATGTCCACCTACAAAGACTCTCCGACACTTAAGTAAATAAGAAAGGAGAAGTGAATATTTGATACTAGAAGTATTTATCATCTTATCATACTTCTTGTTGGGACATGTATTTATAGGCTTTCTAGGTCATAAGTAAACAAATATATTAAAAAGCTACTTGAAAATAATCAAATATTATATCTTGAAGATATTATATAATCAATTATTATATCATAATATCTTTGAGATATTAGATAATAAATTGTTATTATAATATCTATGATATATAAGAGCATATGATAATAAGTTATTATATCATAAGATATTAACTGTAAATATCTTGGATATATTTCATAATATATTGAGAATATAGCAAAATTTGATCATAAGTTTTGATCCTAAGCTCGATGAGATAGCATCGCTAAGGTCAACTACCACATCCTACACATTGGAGTTTAATGTTTTGTCATAGTTTTTTTTTTTCCTTAAAAGACATCTCAAAGGGTTGAAAGGAGGAAGAAGGTATATAAACATTCATTGGCCTCGATTCCTAAGTGATGTGAGACTATTGAGTGTACTAGAACATAAGCCCTTAATCGAGGTCTAAGGTGAATAAAGGTTCTTCCTCCAATGGAGAGCTAAGGAAAATCGTTTTCGTTTCTCACAGATGGTGCCAATGTTCTAATTCAAGTTCGATGAATTAGTATTGCTAGGGTTAATTACCACATTCAAGGTTTGTTCATTTTCAAGTTTGAAGTTCCATTACAATTTTATTTTTAAAAGTAATCTCGAAGGATTGAAAAGAGAAAATAGTATTTAAACTTTCTAAATAATGTAAGATTATTAGGTGTACCAGAATATCTAACATAAGTCTAAGTTTATTTGGGAGAGTCATGAGATATAAAAATAATAAGAATGTGATACACTAGGATTTTGGCAGAAAAGGATCGACACAGGAATGTGCAAACGATAAAGGATACTATGTGTTGAGGAGTTTAAGGAGAAAAGGATAAATATCATGAGTTTGGGAAAGTGAAAATTGGGTGAAAAAAAAAGAGGTTAGGATATGTATGTACTGAACTTGCTATATACAATTTTTTTTTTTTTAATTTTGACACGGTTGTCCTAGTTTTATAACCTTTTATATAACATTATATATCTATAGATATATTATTTTGTAAGAATAAAAATTAGTTTTTCCATTTAACGTATATTTTATTAAACAATCTTTATAGTTTTTTCAATCCCATCTCAGTAAACAACATGGAACTTAAGTAGAAAAAGTATTTTCTTAACAGAAAGATCCAAAAGGTGGTAAAAGAGAAAAAAAAATTGGAGTTTATTATAATTAATGTGAGTAAAATAATTAAAGAAATGATGGTGGGCTTAGAGAAAAAATAATAGTTATACTACATTACACCTTAGTTTTTTCATTGGATAAATATAGTTTTGAGTATCTAATTTAAGAGTTTTTAATTAAATATCTATTAAATTGTTATAATTTATTGAGTTTTTAAAATTTTAAAAAATTTTAATTGAGTATTAATAATTGGATTTATCGGTTAAATATGTGATGTAACATTTATATTGTAATATCACTTTGTCTAAATGTTATTATATAATATATTTTTTACAGGAAAATATGATGATGAAAACTTTTACTTTATTTACGGAGAATCTTTATAAGTTTGATTAAAATCATAAACTTATAATTATAAAATTATCAATAAATAAAAAAATTTAATAGAAACTCTTTTTTATAAATAATATAATTTTATAATTTTATAATCTTATAATTTTATAACTTATAATTTTATAATTTTATAACTTATAATTTTATAATTTTATAACTTTAAAATTTTGTAATCTTATAATTTTATAATTTTGTCATTTTACATATATTAATTTTATAATTTAATATTTTAGTTAAATTTAAAAGTAATTTTCTTTAAATAACTATTATATCACATATTTAAGAAAAATTTAAGAGATTTAATTAAAATATTTTAAAATTTTGAGGATCTGAAAAATGTAATAGAAACTAAATAGAGAATTTAAAAAATGATCATGTACTCAAAACTTAATTAACTTTTTTTTTTATTTAATTTATCACACATTACACTTTTTACAAATATACCCAATATGAAATTGAAGCATCTTATGTATAACATTAAAAACAAGGTTTAATAATTCTTTCTTTTTCTCAATTGGGTTCCTATTTTTGAAAAATTGAAGCAATTAGGTCACTGTCGTTAGTTCCGTACTAACACCGTTAAAAAGGGTGACACGTGTCAGCTCATGATTTTTTTGAATTTTTTAAATATATTTTTAATTATTTTTATTTTTATTTTTTATTTTTCTCTTTTAAAAATAAAATTTGTCACACGTCAAGTTGACATTGTGCCACGTAGCAATGATAGTGTGAGGTGACACTAACAGTGCCACGTGTCACTGTCAAACCACGTGTCATTGCGTTTGTTTCAATTTGGTCCATGTATTTTTATTTTGTTCCAATTTGGTCCTTATATTTTTATTTTGTCTCAATTTAGTCCTAATTTTTTAAAAAATTTAAAAAAATTTGTTCCTTCCCAAATAAAATACGGTATGTACATTTTTCAGATTTTTGTCTTTAAATTTGTTTCTGTTAAGCAAATTATTAGTAATGATGTATTTCAAATTGAAATATTTAACTCTATAAACTTTTTATGAATTGTTGAGAAAGTATTGAGACTATAGTTGTGTAGATTACCTTCACAAAAATATTTATTATTGAGATGTTAACTTTTATAGGTTACTCATTCATATTATTTAGGTTGAATGATTTCTTTACTACTATATAAATAAAAATGTGTCATATGTTAGTTTGTAATTTTTTTATTTTTCTAATAAAAAAATTAATTTGTATAAATTTCTTTGTAAATATTTTATATACAAATAAATTTTTGTTTGAACTTGGAGAGAAACAAAATTGTTTAGTTAAAAAAAGGACTAAATTAAGACAAAATAAGAATACAGGACCAAATTGAGACAAATTAAAAATATAGGGACCAAATTGAGACAAATCTAATGACACGTGGTCTGATATATGTGCCACCTCACATTGTCATTGTCACGTGGCTGAATGTCAACTTGACATGTGACAATTTTTTTTTAAAAATAAATAAATAAAAATAAAAATAAAAATAAAAATAATTAAAAATATATTTAAAAAATTCAAAAAATTCACGAGCTGATACGTGTCACCCTTTTTAACCGTGTTAGTACGGAACTAACGACAGTGACCTAATTCCTTCAATTTTTCAAAAATAGGAATCCAATTGAAAAAAAGAAAAAAAAATAAAGGAACTAATTAAAACAAATAACTGAAAATAGGGACTATCATAAACCTAAAAACAAAGATGACAAAGAAAACAAACCAAAGTTGTCTGAATCCAGCCTGAAACCTGATAGACCCACAAAGACAACAAAAACACTTAACCTTTAAGTTGGTCTTAGCCATTGGTTTGTGTCTTATCTATCTAGTTCTGAGTACAGCTTTGTTTTGTGTTGTTTCTCAAACCCAATTATTCAAAGTCAATATTAATATTCACCCCAATTCCAGTCTTTGATTTGTCAGATCGCAACAAACAGCGCTCCCACGCATTAGGTTGACCACTTTGCTTTTTGCACTTTTGGTTCTTCCTCTTACAGCTCATCGATCAACACCGGTTGGAACAGAAGAAAAGATAAAAGAGTGTACCTTTATTATTTAGTTTTGCTTTGGGGAATGGGAAAACTGACCCTTATATAACAGTAATTTCGAAATGAGTGGTAGTTAGGAGGCTCAGAAACACTATCTAGCAGAATTTTCATGTGGGCTTTTGTCAATATTATCGTGGGAGGGAACTAATTCGAAGACCCGGAAGCATTTTGACAAAGGTATGACTCAATTTCTTAGTTCCCACTTAATAATTTAGTGCAACTTTTGGGTCTTATGTGCTCCATTGTTGGAAATGGGGGCGGTCAGGTTCATTCTTTTCGTAGCATTTCATGTTTTGGAATGATCAAGTTAGGAGCTTTGTTGAAGATTGTCACTGGGGTGGGGGTTTGTTTCTGGAAATTTTACATTCTTATTGATGTAAACTGAATTGCAGTGTTATTGTGGTGATTTTGGGGTTATCATGAAGGATTTGTGTTGTGTGTTGATTTTGTTAGGAAACTCAGGTTATCCTATGGTTTCTGTTCTTAAGATAGGAAGGAATTCAGAATAGGTGTTTCAATTGTGAAATTGGCTCTGTTTGAAACGAAATGAAATGTATTTTTGGTTGAACTGCTATTGTGTTTCAACTTTTCTTGTCTTGTGCTATGGATGTTTAAAGAGCGTGAAGAGGAAATATTGCGTAGGCTTAATTTTTATAATTTTGGTTGTGGTGTTTCTGTTGGTAATTTTATTTTAATTAATTAGAAGAGGGGAAGAAGATGCTAGCTAGTAGTGAGTTGTAGAAAAAGAAACCAGGCAACCAAATTCGTTATATGTTTCTACTTTTTTTCTTTTTACCATATATCTCTTGAGTTCCGTGATGCCAGGAAAAGGAAAAAGGCAAGGTTAGTATAGGATGAAATGCTACATGTTTTGGGTTCTTGAAATTCATATGAAACCTATAGGTGAATAAAAGCAACTTGTAAAGAAAAAACCAAGTTTAGTTGATCTTTAAAATTACTACCATTCTAATTAAAAGAAATTCTTCTGCTACCAAGCATCTTGTACTTCACTTTTTCTCTTTTTGTGCATTTCTTTGATATCCTACATGCTTGTTTACGACATAAATTTTTATGTATTTCCCATTGGGAAATAGAAGGCAATCATGATGATACCGATACTTTCTCTTTATGTTTTCAGTTAATAAGAGCATACAAATTCTTCATGATATAAAATTCTTCTTACCAATACTTTCTTTATATGTTTTCAGTGAATACTGCAAATAAATGAGAGCATACAAATTCCTCACTGAACCTTCATCAAATTCTTCTTTCTGAGCCTTTTATAAATGATCAAATTAGTTTAGATTTATCAGGAATAATGTGAACTTTAGAATGAAGAAGTGGAAGAGGCTACATGTAAAAAGGAGAAATGTGTGATTTTAAAAGTGGATTAAGAAAAAGTTTATAACTCTATGAGTTGAGATTTCCTTTAGTACATGTTAGAAAGACTAGACTTTTGTAGTAAATTGTTTACATGGATGGAGGGATGTACAGAATCATCCACCACATTGATTCTAGTGAACATGAAATCATCTATAGAGTCTAAACCAAGTAGAGGATTAACAGAAGGGGACCCGATAGCACCACTTTTGTTCTTAATTGTTATGGAAAGGTTGGCTGGGCTGGATAGACAGGCTACTGAGAAAATTATGCTAGAAGGTTTGAAGGTGGGGAAAAATGAATTAGAAGTGAATATGTTGCAATTTGCAGATGACATGTTTTGAATTTGCATTAGGCCTATGGTAAACTTCCATAAGAGTAAGGTTGGGGAGTTGGGTATAGACAAAGGGGAATTAGATAGGTACTCCAAAATATTAAACTGCAGGATAATAAATGTACCCTTCATATACCTGGGAATTATTATGGGGAAAAATCCTACTAAGCAAATCTTTTTGTAGCCGGTTGAGAATAAAATCAAGAAAAGATTGTCTTGGTGGAAAGGAAGATTTGTCTTTTGCAGACCCGGTGTGCCCAATAAAATTTCTTATTACAACAATTTCCTTGTACTATCTGTCCTTTTTAAAGGCTCCAGTGGAACTTTCTTTGAGGCTGGGGATCACAAGGTAGGAATACAACGTGAATTGAAGACTAGGAGTGAAAAACCAAGGTTCGTGGAAGGAAATACTAGGCTGCAAGTAAAGGATAATGGACATGGTTGAATGAGAGACCTAGATCAAATCATGAATTTTGGTGATGTGTGTGGAAAGGTGAGGAACCACTTCAGTTGAGATTCCCTCGATTATATGCAAACTTGAATAACAAAATGAAAAGTTGGGGAGGTTGGAAGATGGAATGTGAGTACATGGGAGTGGTGTATGAAGTGGAAACGGGAATAGTTTGAGTGGGAAAAAGATCAAGTTGATGTGTTCATGCAAGAGATTCAAAGAATTTTATTACATAAAGAAAGGGAGGACTTATGGATGTGGAAAAATGAAGACACAATCATAGGTTGTATATGGTTTGGAGCACTTTAGGTACTTCTATATCAAATATATCCTTTTTGTTGATAGAAAATATCTGAACTATTGCATGCTAAATACCAAATGCTAACTATTGTTGCTTTACTTTATTAGTGTTAGTACTTTTGAGACATTGGCTTACACTTCTTTTGTATTGGATGATCGAGCATTAAGTAAAATAACATAAAGAAAAAGTAATATATTTATTTAGAATAAAAAAATATAACCACTTAATTTTAATTTTTTTACTTTTACTGATTATTCTAATAATATTATTTTATGAAACAAAAAAACATAAATATTATTAATTCTTTAATATATATAATTAATTATATTAAAAACTTACCTTTTAATATACATTAATAATAATAAAATATTTACTATAAATTTAATTACGTGGAAGGGATAATATATGCTTTAAATATTATATTTGTTATTCAACACTTAATTATGTATTTGAAAATGATGAACTATAAATTCTATTTGCCCAAAATTGATTTTTTTTATTAATTTATTTTATTCCTCATTTCTCGTGGTTTGCCTTTGTTCTTGAAAGAAACAAGTCGTGAATTAACTAGAAAATTGTGCTATATCTTTTGTGTGTTGAATTAGTACATAGGTATGGTGGCTTTGTTCTTCTACCAAAGGTCTCATTTCTACCTTATTTTCAGGAGAGGCTGAAAAACTACAGACCACCAATGGATGAATTTGGTAAAAAAGATGAAGGTCACTTTTACGCTGTAGATTCAGCTTTTGGAAAACCCTACGCATTTCAGGGTTTCTCAACAAAAGAAAACGACGAGCAAGAAGAGTTATCCCTGCAAGCTTTAACGGAAATAGATTATCGACTAGCCTATTTTACCGAGAAGCTGGTGAACTTGCATGTGCTTTATATTTATCTATTAAGCGAGGAAAGTGATCTTGAAGCAATGGATTCAAAGAATAACTGCATCTTGGCACAATTATTTGAGAAGGCAATGTCATTTGATTTATTGGCTGGCATTTTGGATTCTGAGGTAAGAGAGCTTGACAGTTTCATGGACGCTCTACAGGAAGAAATTGTTATTGCTCGTCAAAAAATATTTTCGTGCAGACATTTGACCGAGGTTTTCCTTATGATGGACAAAAAATTGCATGACTCCGAAGAGTCTGTGAAACAGTTTCAACAGCAGTTAATGCAGTTGAAAATGCAATCATCCCAGTTACAGAAAACCATGGATGCTTATAGAAATGAGAATTGTAAGTTGGAATTCTTACTAAAATATTTTTTTTTTCTGACATTTATGCTGAGCGTGCAGTTCTTTTCCAAGTTTGGGATGACTGTTTACCTTTCTTAGTCATCCATGTAAACAGGCGAAACGGGGAAGGCCTTGAGTTTATCAGGAAATGGTCAACTTTCAGATGTGAAAGCAAAACCCAATGATCAGATGGTTGAACAACGAAGATATATTCTGCAAATGCTTGAGAAATCTTTTGCAAGGGAGCTAGCTCTTGAAAGGAAGTTAGCAGAGTCAAAAGACAATGAGGACCTAAAGTTGAAACTCCGTTACACAGAACAAGTGGCATTTTATATGGAAGAAGCAGCAGAAGTAGTTTGGGGAAGATTTCTAGAGGCAGACAATGCTGCAGAGGTGTTAATGGGGATTTCTAAAGGTATAATGGGACGTCTTCAAGTAACTGAGTTCAATCTCAGTAGTTCTATGCAACGAGAAAATGAGTTGAGATCAACAGTTCAAAATTTGATGGAGCAAATCAAGGCTAAAGATGCTGCTTTAGATAAGCTTGAGACCTGTAATGTCGAGAGTACTAAGGAAAAATCTGATGTGTTGGCTTTGAGGGAAAAGGTGAAATTTCTTGAGAAGGAGAGAAAGGATTTTGAGCTTCAGATTAATAATGCGATTGCAGAGAATGAAGCATATCATGAACATCAAATTGAAATGGAAAATTTTGTTGAGTCTCTAAGAGAAAACATGGACATTGCATTAAGTAGGGCTGAGAGTGCGGAAGCCAAGGTTACACAGCTAACTGAGACCAACTTGGAACTTACTGAAGAGATAAATTTTCTTAAAGGGAGTGCTAGCACTGCAGAAAAAAAGGTTGGTTCACTTGAGAAGCAACTAAGGGAATTAGATATCCAACTACAGACTGCAAAGGCATCTTCTGAAGCAAGTCAAGAACAGCAGAACATGTTATACACAGCTATATGGGATATGGAAATATTAATTGAAGAGCTGAAGTCAAAGGTTTCAAAAGCTGAAAGTAATAATGAAAGTGCTGCTGAGAAATGTTCTGTGCTATCTCAAACAAACTTAGAACTTCATAAAGAATTGGATCTCCTTAGGTCCAGAACAATATGCTTGAAGACGTCTTTGGATCAAGCTAGCCATACAAATTTTTCAAGGGCAAAAGAAATTGATACTAAAACCAAACTTATCATGGATATGGTAATGCAATTAGCTGCTGAAAGGGAGCACATCAATAACCAGGTAATGACTCAAGAAATTTGTGTGTTTTGAACTCTAGTTTCAATGGTTTCTTTAAGAGAAAACTAAAATTTAGGTCCTTTAAAGATATGTGTACTCAATTGGGTTTCCTAGAGTTTGATTTCATCAAAGAAGTATTCAATGTCTTCATTTATCTAAGTTTGATCCTTCTGTGCTTAATTCATGAAACTTTATATCATCTTAACTGTTGTTATTGCTAGAACCTGAGTGAGAAAATAAAATTTTAATGATTCAATAGTTTTGAAATTATTCCTGAAGAGAACAATTAAGAAAAATTGTATATTTCTAGGATCAAAAGAATGTTGTTGTTTCCACCCTTTGTAGTTTTTCAAGGGACATTAAAGGAAATATACCTCTGCGGATAATCTACAGAGTGTCTGAATCAGAATTTCAAATCCAGATCTATTATGGTTCATTGTCACTTATCCTGAAAGAAACAAGTGGAGTTAGGTGATTATGACTGTGTTTGGCATAATTAGAGAATAAATCCGTATTTTTCCTTGGAACAGAATAAGAAACCGAAAAAAAGTAACATGATAATTTTGAAGTTATGATTATGTTTGTCGATTTATTATTATTTTTTTCAAATAACTCTGGAGTTATTATTCGACTTTTTATGAATTATACACTAACAGGGACATTGGATTTCTTATCATTGTTCTTCTTGCAGTTACTTGCTTTAAAACAGGAAAATAAATATTTGGTACAAAAGTTAAAGAATACTAAAATTGATGGATCTTTACATACGTGCAACTATGGACTGAATAACAGAAACGAAGATCAAGCTTCCAACATTGACTCAAGCAATGATAGCTGTGCTAAGTCCTCGGATGAGGAAGTAATAGATCACTTTAATGCCGCCTTTCAGGCAGGTACTTATTTGTCAGCCTTATCTTTTTAATTTGTAGTAATGCTTATTATGTAAAATGTAGGTGTTACATTTAGGATCTACTTAGGAAATTTTCTCCAAAACCTCTTGTAGAGAAAAAAATAAGAAGAAAACTAAAATAAGTTTCTCTGTAAGCTCTATTGTGCACTAAGTCTTAGATTTTGCCCCAGAACAATGAAAGAGCAACAAATTTAGTAAAGCAAATTATATCTGATTTTAGTTAGATATTAAATGCAATATTGAGAGTTGTAGGTAGGATATTGAATGTATTACTAGAAGTTGTTAGAGTTTGTTAAAAGATTCTAGAGATTGTTTCAAATAAATTAACAAAAATATGAATCTTCCTTCTTTCAAATTAATCCTTTGACGTTGGTATCAGAGCTCCCGAACTAAGGAGCTCAGCTGCATTTTTTCTTTCCCATCTTAGTTACAGTTAGTTAGCATTGCCTGAAGTGCAACCATTTCTTTTAATTATTGGGTTGCCTGAAGTGTCCCTAAGTTGTGGTTTTGTCACTACTGCTGCCCCCATCTGCTGCCACGCATAGGAGCTGTCATCGGAGTCATTGGATCTTTCGCCGGAGCTGTATCACTGCTGCTGCATCACCACTACTCTTGTCACTGCTGCATCATTGCTGTCATCATCACTGCTGTTGTTGCTGCATCACCATTGCGTAGTGCTGGTGCCATGACAGCTGCTGTTGTGCTGCTGCCATGACAGCTGCCGTCATCAGTGCCATTGCTGCTGCCATCACTGGAGCTTTCTGTCTTACCTTTCATTTTCATTTAGGAGAGGGCTAAGGAATTCCTATTACGGCAACTCCACTAAATAGTGCCGATCTTCCGCACTTGCCTGATGACAACCGCCTTAATGATCGGAATTGTCTCCAATGGGCTTAATTTATCAGACGTACGTTAAAGGGTACGTGTATACTCCATCATATTGAAGGAAAGGCCATTACCCCGGATGAACCTAATTTTTAGATTTGGGATAATGATGACTCACGAATCATTCATTACATGGTTACGGGGATCCATGACTACAAAAATAAGTAGTATCTAGTGCCCATGAAATTTGGGAGGACCTTGCAACTACTTATTTTATGTTATAGGACATGTCTACATGTTATGAGTTAGAAAGCAAGATCTTTAGTGCCAGGCAGGGAACTCTATTTTTTTGAATATTATGGAATGTTGAAGGGTATGTGGATTGAGTTGGACTAGTCAATGTTGTCAAACTCGAGGATAGTAAGGGGATCGGAAAGGGAATGAAAACGTAACTTGACGAGTAAATAAAAAATTATATTCATAAATAGTGCATCAGTTTAAATTATATAAATGATAAAAATAACTCATACATAATTCATAAAATGGGTTCATAAGAATTAAAATAGGTTCATACGTTTGAAGAAGCATAAAACATCTAATAAATTGTTCAATGTTTAATAAAACTATCCAAGGAAATCTTTCATATCAAAAACATGATAATCATCCTTGTCCTCCACATGACCTTCATCATTATCAAAAATTGGAGGAACATCCAAATCATCCATAGGTACAACAACACCACCTCTACTAGCATATTTATTCTCTCCAACTTCAACTAAGATGTCTTCATATGAAGCATCTAAACTTGAACTTGCTTCATTTCCTCCACAGTCCATTCATCGCCAGAAGCAAAGATCATCCATGTTGTAGTCCTTTATCTTCCTAACATCCTTCTTCTTCGTCAATCCTGAATTAGCCATTACGAACACCACATCATTCATGGTTTTTTGTTGTAGACGATTTCTTTTCTTGGTGTGGACCAAAATAATTACAAAATTAATTAACACCTTATACTAGCCTCTAAAAGATAATTATAAAATCAATTTCATAGATAGGATTTCTTACCCTTTCAAAAGCACTTCAGTGACGTTCACATCTGGATGAACTACAAGTCAAACTCAATACTCTAATTGCAAATCTTTGTAATTTTGGATGTTCGTCACCATATGATTCCCACCATAGTGATGGAGTTTTGGTTTTGAGTGCACATTGAGCTATTGGACTACCATAAAATCTAGATTTGCTCTTAGTGATCTGATCAATGTCTCCCACCAACCTATCCAAATAATCATACATTCCACGTTTCACCTCATAATCAGCTTTGAACTTAGCATCATAGTGCAACATGGGTTAGATAATAGCCTGCAACATGTAATGGCCTGTGCAATTGGTTGTCCCATCTATGATTGATGATTTCCCAAAGAGGAGTATAGCTATGCAATATAAAAATAAGTAAATTAATCTCCAAAAACAAAGTCTGTTATTAGAAAATGAAATATTAGTGTATGGAATTAGTTATTATTACCTCTTGCTAACTCTATTGAAAAGATTTCGTATCTTCTCTTTAGCAATATACATTTCCAGAAAGAGAGGTTAGGTTAGGAAAAGGAGACAGAGAGAAATGTCAGAGAAAAAGATTGCAGAGAAAAGTCATACCATAGACGTTTTCACTGAATGAATCCCCGTAATTTTATGCTCTCTCTCTTCATACGTGAACTTTTGCGCAATTCATTATTCTCTGCACTGCTTACAACATGACTATCACCTTTAACCAATTGTCCCATGCGAGTTACATAAACATAACACTCTGATCTTCCTGCGCATATTTGTAGATTTTATCTCATTTACTGTTTCATTAGTGTATGTAAAACAATGTACCTTGTCTATTTCTTGTAATTCATCTTCCCTTTCCCTCCATAACATGATTACATTCTTCTTGAATACTACCATGAAAACAGTCTACAGAACTCTGCTTTCCCTTCTCAAGCCTTTTTCTGTTTGCCATGCTATAATCAGAATATAAACATAAGAAAACTTATTTTAGAATTTGAAATTACATGTCTCGAATGTAAAAACTCTTATCTAACCAATGATGCTTACAATGGTAACTGACAAAGTTGACCAAAATGCCCAACATGTATCCAGAGCCAATTGGTTTCTTTCAATGTTTTTCTACCATCATTTTACTGGATGCATTTTTACATACTGCTTTGGAAACATTACAATGTGAAGAATTTCACCTTGCATTGATAGAGTAAAAAGCTAATTTACAGGTACACACTTAATTTTCCTCAGATCCTAAAGTCTTTTCCTTTTTTTGTTTCAACTATTAGGTGGGTGAAGAAATTGCAAGCTCAAAAACTCGAGTCTCATCATCTATTTCGGCAGATAAGCTTGCAAGTTGCAGAAAATTGACATTTCTTTCGGTAGCATTTTTTGTCCCTCTGGTTTCTGTGTTAGCCATCTGGTTGTTGGACAAAGGAAACATTTTCATTTCCGAAAGCTTATGATTGGCAAGTTATGAACGCTATATAAAATTTGTGCTTATGTAGTTGGGCTTCCCTGATATATGCCTAGAGCGTCTTTATTTTATCTTAGTTGCTGTAAACTAATATTAAAATTAAATTGAAGGTTATTCTATCATTAGTGCTTAACAGATCTAGAGTTTGTCTTTGATACATCAATTATCATTTTATTTTTTTCAAATGTACAAATATTTTTCTTAAAGACTTTCAGTCTTATTTTGTTCTTCTAAATATTAACTTATTTCAAAAATATTAATCTAAATATTATAAATGTAATTTAATAATAAACTAATATCAATAGTTTAGAAGATTAAGTAAATAACAAAATTATGGCTTAATTATGTTTTTAGTTATTAAATGATTATTTGATTTTAAAATTCAATCTTTATCGGAAAGTCTAATTAACAGGTGTGGGCTCACGTATACCATTCTCTCTCCTATCTCCTATCGTCCCTACTCGTTTCTCTCCCTCCTCCCGCCCTCACCATCACAAAGAATTTCGAAACAATTACAGTTTCCATTGTTAGGCAAGTCAAAGTTGCGAGTACAATGAACTTACCTGATAGCGAGTTTTCGCTGCGGCAAACGCGTTTCGATGCTTGATTTTCTTAGAGAGGTAAACGGCAACGTTTTGAGATTGCAGGATGTGAAGGAGGAGGAAGAGAACGGGATGAAGCCTTTGTCTAATTTGGCTTATGGTTGTCATTGTTGTGTTGCTCAAAAGATGGAACTGCGAGGGAGGGTTGGGGAGAGAGTGAAATGACTAGGGAGGATTAGAGAGGGAGTGAAGAAGAAGAAGATGTATACATATGGACACAAACACGTGTTAAAAACTGAAAATATAATTAATTCTAAAATTATTAATAAAAATATAATATTATATTACAGTTGATCAATTATTACATTCTTTATTTCTAATCTATACTATTCTTATATTTATTAATAAATTAATCCTAATAAATATTTTCAATTTTTAATTATCATAGAGTTATGCATATATATATATATATATATATATATATATATATATATATATATATATATATTTTGTTAGCAAAATTAAAAGATGAAGTTTTGATGATGAATAGACTTGCACAAGACAAGACCCACAAAGAAGGACTGAAGATCTCTGTATTTTATAAAGCTTTATTAATAATAAAAAATGATGTAATTGTACTCTAAAATGTATTAGGGTTTATTCTTGTGGTTTATATGTAATTTACTTTTGTTGGGAATCTTCCACAAGCTGTTTTAATCGATTAAACCAAGTTTTAATCGATTAAAACGAGGCTAGCACTGAAAACCCAATTGCCTCTGGAATAATCGATTAAAGCTTTAATCGATTAGTTAATCGATTAAACCTAGGAATAATCGATTAACACTAGCCGTTAGGTGTTTCAGATTTGAAAAACTAGTCGTTGTACTCATTTTAATCGATTAACACTTATGATAATCGATTAAATGCGTTAGATGGCCAGTTTTCGAAGAATGGAAGGGTATTGGGCTGAGTCTATAAAATGGCTCACTCCTTATTTCGAAAACAACTCTTCCCTTGTGCTAAAACACTCAGAACTCTTTGAGAAGTGTGTGCTCTTGCTCAGCTAAGGAAACTCTTGTCTGTGGTGCTGGTACATTGCTACTACAGTGACAGAGGAATAGCTGGTTCATCCTTGGTGCGTCTAAGGAGGTGTGTGGAAGAGGATCATCCTTCGTGAAGTATTCGGAGGAGGTGTTTCATCCTTCGTGAAGTATTCGGAGGAGGTGGTTCATCCTTTGTGAAGACTCAAAGGAGGTGCAGGTTCATCTCTTGTGGTATCAAGAGAGGTGGTTTCTAAACTCTTACAAATTGTTTCTTTTTTATTGTAATTTGTAATTGTTTTGTGATTAGTGAACTGTTTATCTCGGTTTGAGATAAGCGACTGGACGTAGGATTGGTAAGATCCGAACCAGTATAAAAATCATCTGTGCAAATTTCTCTCAACCTTACTCTTTTATTTGTATTTATTATTTGCGTAGTAAGATAAATTGAGTAGAAATTAAAAGGCACACGTTTATATTAAAAACCCTCTTGGTTTGTTATTTCATGCTAATAATTCCGCTGCAGCCGATTCTAACATATTTAAACTGTGAGATCTTCAATTAAAAGATAATAATTTAAATATACATGGAGAATTTCAAATTTATACTTAAAACTAAAAACTAGTAATTTTATTATGTTTTGAAATTCGTGTCTTTATGTAATATTAGTTATTTTAAAATATCAATTTCAATTAATGAGAATTCAATATTTAAAAGTTATAGACAGAACATCATGCGTAACTATTAAATCCTAAACCCTAAACGGCAAAAATATTCCTTTTTACTCTTGTGTGAGTTCTTCTTATACATTTTTTTTAAATAACTGTTAATTCAGAGAGAGTTGACATTTTTAGAATAGGTGACTTTTTGTATAAAGATTTGTACTTTTCTACATCTTGAAAAGACCATTATTGCTTTAGTACTGAGAGTTCCTACCGCTATGACAGAACATAAGTATTTCAGAAATGTCTTTCTATTTCACAATGTATTTCTAATCCATGTGCAATGCTTTTTAGTAAAGTTTGATATTGTCATTATCTACATAGATAAAGAGACAAAAAACAAAGCAGACCAAGGTACAATACATTTATTCATTGTTTAAGAAAGTGTTTAAGCATATTCATAATATCATTGTTTAGCGCGAGTCTATGTTTTTTCAAAATAATGTCTCAATTGATAAAATCTACAATATTTACCACTTCTTTCTTTATACGTGTTTTTGTCAAGTATTGTTTATCCTTTTATTACTGACACATCATTGTTTATCTTGCTAGCATTTAATAAGAATGTTCTAATATGCGCTTAGCTTAGATGTCATACTTCACTAAAGGATATTTTGTTAAGTGTTGAATGTTAAACTTCAAAACTCGAGTTGCTAAATAGTCTAATCTCTCTAGACAATTTTGTCTTAACAGAACACTCAGTCTATATGTTTAGGTTCAACCAATCAATTCCTGGCATATGTAACTTGAGCTAAAACACTTGATTGACATATTTAAGCATTGGAATTAACAAAAAGAAAACTATATACAATGGGAAAACATACTCAAGTAAAAGCAAACATATTTAAAGAACTATAAGTGACATAAACATAATCTTAACAAGTACCTATCATGTAATTTTCTTTAAGATAACATTGTCCTATGACTAAGCATGAAAAAAAATGTCAAGACAAAGCATTTAAGCAAGACCAAAGGTACAAAACATAGTCAGCCAAAGCTGCTTGACAGAGCCTGTACGTGCACAACATTTAGCACCTTCAAGTTTGTTTTTGCACTAACTTAGCCAAGGGCATGAATATTTGAACCATTCCAAGATAGATACAACAAGACAAGGTTATGAAAACACTAATAACACCTTAACAATATAAGCTCTTAACACGAAATGATAAGGAGTCATCTTGTTGATTTTAAAAGCTAGGTGTTTGTTCGAATTTCATAAGAAAGTTTAAGGAAAATTCTCATTAGACATTAAGATAGCTAAATTATTTGGATATGAAGGTTCACTTCAAAATGTTGTCAAAAGAAGATGATGTAGATCATTCTTCAAGGGTAAATTTTGATGATGATAAAAGCAAGCCCAAGAATTCAGAGTGGTGTCAAAAGATATTAGAAGACTTGTATTTTATTTATGTATATGATTAAGTCTTTGTAATAAGACATATATTAGTGAATAAATTATGCATAAAACTTTGCTTAGAAAGTCATAAAGCAGCATGCACAAAGATTATCTAAGAAAATTTTTCATTTATTCAAGAAGTTTTTATAATTGATTATCATGATAATCAATTATTTAATTAAAATCAAGTTTTTCATAATAGTCTCTATCACAATCGAACGTTACTGCTACTAATAGGTTATCATAGTGAAAAAAATGTTTTCAAAAATTTTTTTACGATAATCGATTATCACTTATGATAATCGATCATCAGTGAGTTGTGACTTGACTCTTATTTTTTTGACCTAATTTCCAAAATGGTTTCTATAAATAAAGTGGTAGGCTTTCATTTGAAAATATAGAAGTTAGAGAAGCTTTAGTACTTGAGAACTCTATGGAAAGACTTTGAAAAACCTAGTGTGGGTAGAGCGATAACTTTCACCAAGTGGGTTATTGTGTGATTGTGTGTTGTGGTTGTTGCTAGGAGAAGTTGTTCATCCTTTGTTTTACTCAAAAGAGGTGTTCATTCCTTATGGATTTAAGGATGGTGTTTCTTCATCTCTTGTGTCATTTAAGAGAGGTGTCTCCATCCTTTGTGAGATTCAGAGGAGGTGTTCATTCCTTATGGATTCAAGGATGATGTTTCTTCATCTCTTGTGTCATTTAAGAGAGGTGTCTCCATCCTTTGTGAGACTCAGAGGAGGTATTCATTCCTTGTGGATTACAAGGGAGATATTTTTCATCTCTTGTGGATTTAAGAGAGGTGCTTTATATCTAAACTATTCTTACTCCTATTTGTAATCTTAATTTATTTTAAGTGTTTAAGTTAATTCATCTTTTGAGAGATTAATAACTAGACCTAAAGTTTTTTTATCTAAACCAATAAAATTACTTGTGTAAATTTATCTTCCCCTACACTATTTATTTATATGTTATTATCTTAAAGAAATTATTTTTATTGCTAAATCAAATTTTAAAAAGGGAATTGTTTTTAAAACATTATTTTACTAACAAACCAATTCACTACTATTGGTTTTGTCTAAACACAATTATTTTGTTTTGTGATTCTAACACAAAGAACTCAAAAATAAAGAAGAGAAGATAGATTCAAGTTAATGAAAGGAAGAGCCAACACAAAAAAAAAAACAAGACATGATATAACAAAGAATGTAAGTTGAAAAAACGAAACAAAGTAGAACAAACGATAACAAAAGATGGAAAGGTAAGAAGAGAAGAAATAACAAGGTGGTCATACTACTTGGATATTAAGCCACCCAAGATAAGTGGTCTGCCACTTGAACCTTGGTACAAGATGAGACTAAAGATAGCTCAAGAACACCCAAAAGACTTTTTCCATTCCCTTCAGAATTGATTGAATATAATAACATTACTTTTCAAAACATTTAACCATTTACAAGTGGTGAGGTGATCTCTTAAATAGGATAAGAGAATGGACCCTAACTATAACAAAGAACATGGTTTTAAAAACTATGGCAACCTACAGGCAACTACCTTACTTTGGACAGTAAGGGAGACTTCTTATCAATTACAAATATATGTTTATGAAAACTAAGACAACCTATGGCAACTCCTTTGCCTCAGAGAACAAGGAAGATGTCCTTCTCCCTAGAAGGTCAAAGATGACCTCCCTTGATGTTGCCCCAAGGTGTTGGGCTTTGATCTAAAGCATCATTATTCCAAAGAGGTCTGAGCAAGCTTGTGGTGTCCAAGAGTAATCCTTATGTTAGGCTAGGCTTTTCACCATCCAAAACATCCAAAAGAGTCTCATTAGAAGAGGTGACCAAAGCTAACCTACAAAAACATAAGTCTAGAATTTATTCTAAGATAAAAACTAAACTAAGTGAAAAAAAGAAGGAAGGTTTAGTACCTCCTCTTTCATTGGTACCTCCTCTCTCTCTCATTTTGGAAGCTTTGTAGTGAATGTGACCTTCTTCTCCTTTTTCTCGACTTTCTTCATATTTAATCTTTAAATGGTCCCCCTTGGAATATGATCATAATTCTTTATTGAAAAGAATATAATTTGACAGATGCAAAATCGTTGAGGTTTTTCAATAAAATGCAAAACTAGTAATTATCATTTATAATTTTTTTAAGATATAATATTTTATATATCAACATAATATTTATTATATATTATTATTAGAATATTTGGAAAACACAATATTTTTATAAGTTTTAATGTTTATAAATTTATTAATTTTAATGTCTTCAACCATGATTTCGTGGTTTCGTTCCTCACTATATCATTTAATATTTTATTCCATATAAAAAATTTATTTAGACAAGTTTCTTCATAAGAATATTAAAAAATATATATAAGAAGGTTATTGTTTTTTTCTAAAGTTAAAATCATCTCATACATAAATTAATTTTGTAAATACACATTTTTCCTTCAAAATTTCATGTTTATATTTTTATTTTCTAAATCTTGTGGAGAAAGTCACCTAAACCAATCATAAACATTAAATTTTATTTTCAATTCCTGAAAATACATTATTATTTTTTTAGCCTCTCTATTATTTCAATCATAATATATTTGTTTTGATATGAAATTATTAATATTGTAAAGAAACAATGAATTTTGTTTCACATTTGATTGCTTTAGTTTTAAACTTCTTCAAATCACATGACCAAAAGACGCGAATTGATCTCTAATATTTGCTGTAACATTAATCGACATAATGGAATCAACATTGCCAGCACACTCGTACATACACACATGTATATGAATATATAAGTATATAATACACTATGTAAAGACGCATATGCGAAAGGAAATTAATAACTAGCACCGCGGCATTCACTTGCTAACAGCATGATTTGCTTTTGTTACAATTGAATTCCTCACTATTACCAACTTATTTAAATTTTGAAATGAGGAAAGAAATATACATCATGGTATACCACCTGAAAATTCCAAAACATAGATTATCCTTTGTTGTGTTTAAAATGGCATAAAAGTGTAATGAAAAAGTAAGCCCACGAAGTCACAAAATTTCAAGTGGGCATGCATCATTCTCTCTCCGACCTTCAAATAATCTTAGCCTCCTGAATTCTTCAACTGTTAATTGCCTCAACACCTTTCTTATCAGAAGGGTTGTCATAGTGAAGAAAAATATCTTGAATCTAAGTCAGTGACTATATCTAGAGAAATCAATTACGGTTCAACAAACCCTTCATCAAGAAGATCCCCAAACAACCAACTGCCACCACTGCCATAACAGAGGTTCCCATGGAATCTGCTGTCGTATCTATGCTTCTCCGGTTAGTTCTTGTTTGGTGAGACTTCTCCCCTGAGCTACCCCTCAGAAGATTATTGAGATTGTCCAATTGATGCATGATCTGACGCTGACTGCGTGCAATGCTTGATATCTGATGACACACAGTAGTCGAGAATATTAACAAGAGCCTATACAACATAAGTCATACACATTTCCTTTTCGACACTCACCCATCTTTAATCTATCATAAGTTTCCAACATTAGAATAAGATCAGGATAAAATACTAAATTAACTACACGAAAGAGAAGCTTCTTCCGTTATTGTTAAAATACATCATGCAGTTTTTATTACATATATTGCTGGATCTGTTTCGATTGCATGTAAACATGGAAAATTCTGCTATTACTATGGATTTCATTGATTCCTCATCTGACTATAAATAAACGGCATAAATGAAGGAATTAGACAATGTTAGGATACGACCTCCTATTACAAAGGTCTATGAAAGAAGAAATAATGTGATACAAGAGAGAGGATATTAACAAGTGCATACCACTTCAACAATCACGTTCCTGTTACCATAAAGTGAGGCTTAGATCCACTTATATGCTATAATTTGACAATATATGTAGTCCATGTGGGATTTTCAAAGTAAGAAACAAAATGTTGTTGGAACTCATATAGTGAAAACAAGTCCTCAAATAGCTTAAATTTGAAGAAAAATTCTAAATTCACCTTATATGTGACTACAAGGCAACATCACACATTTCTTGTAATCCTGTCTTTCATGAGAGACGAGACATGCTAAAGTAAAATGTCATTTCATGAGAGAAAAGTTGGAATCTAGAGACATCACAACAAAATTTGTCAACTTTAACGAAAAATTGGTCAACACATGCACCATGTCTCTAAAATAACAAAGGATTGACCATATTTGAAGCGAGCTAAGCAAAAATGACTTATAGACGCCAACTTGAGGGAGGTGGTATAGTTATAGAAATAAGACAAAAATCTTCTATAATCAATAATATCTAGATTATATATGTATTATGAGAGAATATCAAATCTCTATTTTTTTTATTTATTTATTTATTGAATTTTATCAATATAATTAAAGTACCCTTGTTGGCTCAATGTCTCTCCATTTCTCATAGTTTAGCAAGATAGTTAAAATATTAATTGGTTAGTTGGTTAGAGAATCCTTCTAGATAATGCTTAGTTGTTGCTAGCACAAAGTTAGTCCATGCCTATTCCTTGGACACGATCATTGCTTCTACATAGGAAGAAGTTCATGACTTGTAGTGTAAGGACCATGGGAAAAATTGAGTAAAAGTAGACAGAGTAGTAGACGCTGAATACACATAGGCAATGATATGCGCACCTGCACTGAGTAAAGGAAGTGGTTTCTGTACATAGAGAAAATGGGTTTAGACAGGTAAGAGAAGCTAACACGGTCTTTGATTTAATGTATTATTTGTATTTAGTGATGATATGAAACATTGTTGATAGGGTGAATGTTGTGTTGTTGTATGTTTGAATATCTACGTGTAATGTTTACTGTTGACCTTTAGTGACAAGGATGAGCTTGGGTGGTTTCAGTCAAAACCTACAACCTACAGTGATAGGGGTTTTGAGGGAAATAGTTGAGGGAGATGTTCTTAAGTAACGCAGTGGAGTAAAATAATGTAGTTAAGAACTTCTGAAAAGGTGTAGACAGGTTTTAAATTGTAGTATAAGTGAGAGAGTTTGAGATTATTTGGCTAAAATATTAGAGTAGCAAATAATCCCAAACTAAATACACTTATTAGTTTTTTTGAGTGATCAACGGAATCCTCACTAGATGAGTGATAGTCAAGTGAGGTACTTGCTATTTAAAGTATACATTAGACAATTACTCACGTTGGGTGAATCAAGCGTCTGATAAGTAATTTGCTTGTCGAATTACTCATCAAACAATTGGTCCATTGGGCGATTCTTCCACTTGCTAAGCAAAAAGTTAATTTAAATTATATGCTGAAGGCATAAAATGTAGAAACCTCTTTGAGATGTTTTCCAAAAGTGTAACACATTCACGTAGTGTTATCAAGTTTCAATATAAAATATTTGTTAAAGAATTCAAAGGGACTGGTGGTGGAATAATTCTGGAGTGAGGAGTGATATCTCTTAGATGAGACCCTATTTGTTACAGTTTTGAAGTTTGTCTAAGAACATGGTGAGATTCTCTATGGTGCTAGAAACTTTGCTTTGAATGCGTAAGACAAATGGAGTTGAAAGCATAGGGTTGAGTAGAGGTATTTCAGGAGGCTTAAATCTATTGTTGGAAGTCCCATATCGACTAGAGATAGGACCAATTTAAAGTATATAAGTGGGTCCACTTCTTAACGTGGGTTAGAGTTTTTCCTAGCAAGATTTGATATTTGTTGAGCATATTGTTTCACCCGCTATCAGGCCGTTATCAGACCACCCATTAATATCTAGTCCCATGCACGAGATGTATATACCTCGATGTGAGGGAGGTGTATTGGAAGTCCCACATCAACTAGAAATAAGACCAATTTAGAGTATAATATATAAGTGGGTGCAAACCTCACCTTACAAGTTGGTTTTGTGGGGTTGAGTTAGGTTTAAAGTCCACTTCTTAATATCTATCTACCAGAGAATGTGGGGGTTGAGTTAAGTTTAAAGTCCACTTCTTAATATCTATCTACCAGAGAATGGAGATACATGTGTGTATGTGTATAAATAGAGAGAGAGAGAGAGAGAGAGAGAGAGAGAGAGAGATGAGTGGGTAGTACTACCATGGCTAAAGACACAAACTACTACAGATCGGGTAGGTGATTCAGAATTTATGTGATATGTTTATATGTATTATCTATATTGGTGATAGGTTGTTGTTAAACATGAATGATGGTCCAAATATCCTTTGTTGATTTGATGATTATTGCATATGATGTATTTGTAAGATAGTGTTCCTAAGGAAGGAATCTAAGTTGTGATGTTTTGAAGGAGTATGGAATGGAGATAGAGAGATGTGTTGACCTCAGCCTTGATATCTTCTTTTAAGCCTTTCAAGAAGATCCCTATAAAGTAATCTTGCTCAATGCCCTTTAGAAACCCAACATATTGTTCAAATTGTTCAATCAAACCTGTTTGCCTTAATCCGATCAAACTTTTGAAAGGATTGTTTAACATGGTTGGTGGAAACCTGTGTACTACTGAAGTTTTGAAAGCATCCCACGTAGGATTGAGATTACAAGATTCCCACCACTGAAACCAATTCAAAGCTTTACCTTCTAAAGCAATCATGATAGCTCTCATCATTTCTTCCTCATCAACATCTTTTAGACGAAAGTACTGCTCTAAGTTGTTAGTCAAGCCATAAGCATCCACTCCTACAAAAATAGTGATGTCTAATTTCCTCCGTTTTGAAGAATACGCCATTGAACCTTTATATCCCTTTCTCGTCCCCCATTACTCTCATTTACGATAGAAACTTCCTTATATGTTAATATTGCTTACGATAGTTTCTCCACCACAATAGTGAGCCCCCTAATTATATCCTCAGGCATTTGAACCTCCCATACCCTGTTTTCTTTCCTCCACAGAATCAAGATTGGACTCTGAATACCAATTAATAGGCACAATTAGTATTACAAAAATTCACAAAGACAACTTCTTGGTAAACTCAACAATGTTTCTGCCAATGTGGTAGAAACATGGTAGAAATAGGAAGAACACACACTTGAGGGACTTTTGAGAGGTCCTCTCCTCTCTCTCCACCATCATGTTTCCCGTTAAATATGTTTAGTGAATCCCATATTATATTTGCCTAATTCTTAAAAGCATTTATATAAATCAAACTTAAAAAACATAGTAAAATTTATCTAGAGGGTTAGTAAAATATGTCTCTTATTCTTCTCTCACTCCCGGCCACCCTCCTCTATTCAAAAGTTATATCCAAAACATCGTCGGACATTACTTCCCAAAGAAGCACCACTTAAGAATCAACTTAAAGTGTCAAAACAATAAAATACTCTGAAAGTGACATAAGACTCGTAATACCTCTTCCATTAAAGGAGAATCCTTATTTAACTGTGATGATGAAGAGGAATTTGCCATTTTAGATCCAGTTAGGGAACCATTGCCCAAACTAGTGATGAAGTATGAGGTGGGAGCTGATCCATTGCATGTCTCAGTTTGAAGTGACATATTCTGTTGGCTTGGAGAATTTCTCTTGGTGTTTAATTTGGAATTCAGCTCTTCAATGCGATTTGTAAACTCATCCATTCTATCATTGAGGGCAGAAATTTGGTCCGAAAGTTGATTGATTGCTCCCTAAGATATATTAGGTAAATAAAACAAAAATTAGATAGTTAACGGGTAAATGGACGAATACCAAAGTGATTAAATGAACTCTATCTTTACACGAAATTAAAAAAAAAAAAAAGAAAAATAGAAACTGCTACAAGACTTAATGTACCTGATTCACTGACATTGTGCTGGACTCTGAATTTCTTTCACCAAACCTTCTATTGTTGGAATCATATCCAGTAACCTTGGCAAGGTTTTTGTCTCTTTGATTGGTATATGACTGTGATATTCCACTGTTGAAGATAATCAGTAGTCATACTATTAGGTAATTGTAAAGCAGTTTTCCTAGAAGTATAGAATGTTTCCTTTAGTAAACATTGTCAAATAATGTTCCTGAGTAACAAACCCATAACTAATTGAGTTATATAAAGTACCTCAACAAACAGCATTCATGTTATCAAATAAGTACATTGATTTTCTCTCAATATAGCACTGGATAATTTAACCTATTTCAATTTCATTAACGGGTGGTTATGATATGTAACCAACAACAATCTTCGGTTAACTTGTCTCAACAGGTAGGGTTGGCTAAGGATTAAAGGTATTCAAAAATAAAAATCAAAACCATCCAGACAAGGTTTTAGTGGTTTCTTCTAATAAATTTAGATGGAAAATTTTCACCTCCTCAGATGTTTATTTCTCATGGCAACTCTGTCAGCAGAGGCTCTAGAAAGTGCTTCTTTGGGGCTTGACACCAAATCCTCATCTAGGCTGAGTTTTGTCTTCAAATCCTCTGGTAGGGCCTGGAGAAGTAGAACAATTAGACAGAAAATGCTGAAACAGAAAACATTAGGATATGGTAAGCTATCATACCATAACCTCGTCCACAAGCTTTTCAATTTGAATTTGCTCAATGTAGGTACGAGGAATGTAGGAACCATCTAGACCTAGCTGCTGTCCTATGTATTGTAAAACCAAGCGATCTCTTCCTTGTACCTGTTTATCAATTAGTTCCAAATTGCAAATAAATCAGCAAAAGAAAAAAATAGTACGTAAACAACGGTTGAAAGGATCAATGACAACAAGTCATGGAGCATGGTACCACTCTAGTGTCATGTTGAGATGAGAGAAACTGAAAAGCAATATAATGAATTTGTGTGTTGTATACACACATGAGCATTTTTATTTATGATAAAGAGGAGATATAACATTAAGAAAGAAAATCTATCTGATAATGGGATCATAATAAAGAAGAGATACAATAATAAGGAACAAAATCAAAATTTAATAATGGGAAATATTTCGTAAGATATTTCATTATCAAATCTAAAAAAAATATCTATATCATCAAATCTTTAATATTGTCAGATATTGTTAGTTACAATATGTTTTGTTAGTTATAATATTATTTGTATTTGGGCTTAACCCATATTACCCTTTATTATTATAAATATATTACTCTGAGTATTTTCTACACAAGGAAAATTAACCTTATACCTAGTTTTCAATATTTTCACATGGTATCTAAAGTCTACATTCTATGGTAATCCCATATGTGTGTGTGTATATGTATATATATTATATATATATATATATATGTGTGTGTGTGTGTACGACAACCATGCTGCCAAGATCACCTCTCATGTGCCACTCCCATCTTTGGTCTGCAAGAGCTTTTCAGCCACGTGTGCGATATGTGTCACCCCCTCTGCCACAGCAATCACCTGGATCTATGATTGCTGACTTGATTCGAAAACTTTATTTTTTGGGTTGTTACCCCTACCTCTGTTGTTACCCCTACTGCTACCACTTCGTCTAATCTGTCAATCTACACTAACTATGTTAATGGACATCTAACCATTAAAAAATTACGTACCACTAATTATGAGATTTGGACATTAGACATTAAACTTTGTCTTCAGAGTCAGGGGTATGTAGGTCAACTCACTACCATGTGACTTCAGAGTCAGGGGTACGTTAGTTGAAAATTGATGTTCAAGTATGCATGGTTCTCAAACCACTATTCACTCATCTTTAAAACAATTGTTTCATTCCTATGAAACATGTTCAAAAGTTTGGGAACAGGCATAATTGTTATACACCAATTTCTGGAGGCTTAGTGACACATTGGAGGAATTGATGCAAAGAATGAAAAAATTGGAAAGAGTTTGTGAAGGAAGTAGAAGATCTGTGAATGGAGACAGAGTGGGAAAAAGAGATGAGATTGAAGAAGAATCGGAAGAAGAAAAAAGGAGAATTAGCAAGAATGGATGAGGAGAGTAGAATAACAAGGGTAGAAAAATTCTTCAAGTTCAGGAGGTTACATCTAGAGAGAAAATTAGATTGGCTTTTATAAGTATGGACTTCATTGTGGGATTACCCAAATCAAATGAGTATGATGCAATTTTGGTGGTGGTTGACAGATTGAGTAAGTATGGCCATTTTATTTCCTTAAAACATCCTTATTCAGCCAGATCATTGGCTACCGTGTTTGTAAGAAAGGTGGTGAGATTACATGGCATTCCTTCTTCCAAAGTTTATTTTGGAAGGAATTGTTTCATCTTCAAGGTACTAAATTATTGATGAGTACATCTTACCATCCTGAGTTGGATGGATAAACTAAGTTTTGAATAGAACTTCAGAAACATATTTAAGATGTTTCAATTCTGAACAACCAGAGACATGGAATTCCTTTCTTCCATGGGTTGAATATTGGTACAATACGAGTTTTCATGCATGAGCCAAGTGTACACCTTTTGAAACCATTTATGGTCGTCCACCTCCTACAATATCCCGTTTTGTTCCCAATGAAACTTCAATTGAAACTGTAGCATAAGACCTTAAGGACAAGGATGAGGCACTCAAGCAAATGAAATTTCACCTTGGACGAGCCCAAGATCAGATAGGGAAATTTGTTAAAAACAGAAGGTATCCATAATTCAAGAGGGAGATTGGGTACTTTTGAATATTAGACCTCATAGACAGATGTTTATGCCAGTCAAATTACATCCTAAACTTGCACCTAGGCATTATGGGCCTTTTCTTGTCCTAAAGCAGGTTGGTCGTTTTTTGTTTGCAATTGCCAGAATTAGCAAAGATACGTCTAGTTTTCCATGTTTCCCAACTTAAGCCAACGGTGGGGAATCACCATTTGACAATAGAGAAGGAATTGTAGGGTGAGTTGCAATACAAGAAACCAAGTGTGTCCATCTCAATGTTTTAGATCGTAGATTACACTCTTTACAAGGCCTCAATGTTCCACAGGTACTTATCGAATTTCTTTAATAGTTGACAGTTTCTTTTTCTAGTTATGTTTCGTTTATGTCTTTTAAGGAGGTGGGTGTGTATTTTAGTGGTTGGAGTGTTTTATTACAAAAACATGATTTGTCCTGTGTAAGGGAATGTTTTCCCTTGATTGCTATTGATTGCTTTCAAATGTATTTCCATTCAATAAAATTGTTTCCTCACGGTGAGGATTCATAAATTTGTTGTGATTATTTATTCTGAGATAGTATCTAGATTTCTTGACACCAAGAAACCTAATAATTTTTATTGTGTCAATTCCAAAATTTGTAGGTGATACCTTAGCACATCTTGGTTGACATCAGGCCATACTTGACGAAATAAGTGCTTTTCGTAATAGTGAAAAAGCCATGGTTGCACTTCAACAATGACCGCTTTACCAATTGGATCTTACAAATGTTTTTCTTTTGGAGATTTCAAGGAAGGAAATTATGTGGAACAGCTTCCAGGTTTTCTTGCTCAGGGGAATTCCTTTGGAATGCCATGTGGTCTCCATAAATCTCTATATTGCTTGAAATAGTCTCCTGGGACTTTGTTTGGAAAATTTAGCAATGTTGTTCAACAAATTGGTATGACTTGCTGTTAGGTAGATCATTCATTCTTTTATCATCACTCAAGTGTTGGGTGTATCTATTTAATAGTATATGTTATGAAATTGTTCTTACGACACATTTGTCACCACTTTCAAATCAAAGATCATGACAAACTCTAATATTTCTTAGGAATTGATATAGCACAATCCAACAATGGAATTGTTAAAGGAAGTATGCATTCGATAATTTGGATGAAACTGGGTAGATGAACTAAAAATCTATTCACACACCCATGGATCCCAATACCAAACTCTTACCTAATCAGGGTCACCTTTCTCAAATCCTGAGAACTAGAGAAGATTAGTTGGAAAATTGAACTATCTTACTGTTACTTGTCCTGACATTTCCTTTCCAATCAAAGTGATGTATTAGTGTCTCAATTTCACAAGTGTATATCATTGGAATGCAATCACTTGTATATTATAGCACATTAAAGGATCTCCAAGAAAAAGTTTGCTATATGGTCACACTAACCATACTAAATGACATCCAAGAAAAGGTTTGCTATATGGTCACAATAACCATACTAAAATTGTCTGCTACTCAATTGTTTATTGGCAGGATCTCCTTTTGATAGAAAATCTATTTTTGTATATTGTGTTTCGATAGGAGGTAACCTAATTTCTTGGAAAAGCAAGAAACAAAGTATTGTGACAAGATCTAGTGCTTAAGTATAATATAGAGCTATGACCTCATCTACTTGTGAATTTGTTTGGCTTTAACAATTACTTAAAGAATTACAATTTGGAAATGTCACTCAAATGACAATTATATGTGATAATTATGTTGCTCTTCATATTAGCTCTACTACTGTCTTTCATGATGGACTAGGCTCATTGAGATTGATTATTATGTTACTCGAGAAAAGATTGTATCTAGAGACATTAAGACAAATTTTGTTAACTTAACTGATCAATTAGCAGATATTTTCACTAAATCTTCACAGAAATTTAAAATCAATTACATTTGTAACAAGCTTGATACATATGAATTATATGCATCAACTTCAAGAGGAATGTTAGATATTGTTAAGATATTATGAGTTACAATATCTTATGTTAGTTACAATATTATCTGTGTTTGGGTTTAGATGATAATTTCCATTATTATTCTACATTATAAATATATATTCTTCGTTATAAATATATTACCCTATGTTTATTCTCTACACAACGGGAATTAACTTTTTACACCTAGTTCTCACTATTTTCATAAATATAATAAAATCATATCTCTAACAACAACAATAATATAAATAGAAATATAAAAAATATGCCCAAAAATTAAATAAAATATAAAAAATTATTGATTACTCCAATAATCAGGTTAGTAATGACTACAACTGAAATTTATGATAGATTTCGATAAATATATTCCACCATAACATGTAATAGTAGCATGATAGTCTAATATTACCTGAACATAATGTCTATTGAGTTGCTCAAGCCAATCCAGTTTCACACAAACCCTATCATCAGAGAAAACATGGCTGTTTCTCTTAAGGATAGTGGCTATTGTGTACCCCAAGGCCATTAGTCCACCGAGAAGGCGCACACTAACCTCAAAAGTAATTCTTGGTGATATGACAAATGGATTATCAGTCACCCATTCCTGAAAATTAATAAGACATCAATTAATCAACACGGTTGACAGTTCATTCTCCATAAATCATGGAGTTGTAAAAACACCAAAGATATGAGATCTTAATAGCATACGAAAGCAACAAAAATGTGTTGTTGTGGTCCAAAAGAATCAAAAGAAGTCACAAACCAACAAACTATGAACCTTTAAAATTCTAAATGATAAAGTATTTCGGCTACAAATTTGGAGACAATGTTAACAACAAACCTAGCAGTTTAGGAGAGAGAATAAATTATATAATGGTAATCAATTTTGTACACAATAATCTAGTGCATCATTCCCAAGTGTAATGGGTAAATTTCAAAGCATAATTTGAACCATATGTTCACTCATTTTCTATAAAATATACTTTTTTGGCTTCTTCTAGAGATCAAATATACATCTCATCCTCCACTCCCGCAATCTTAGCCTTTCTAGTTTTAACATTTTTTAAAAAAGTATTACATCATATGCTATAAAAAATAAAAATGAGATATTTCAGAAAGAGCTGACTTCAAACTTAAAAAATGTTTGGGTTCATATAGGTGTCATTGTTATTAGTTCCAACACCTAAAACATGAAGATGCAAATTTATCCTAGCATCCGAAAGTCATAGGTGTCATTGTTAGATATATCGTGTTTCATGTTAATTAGGGAAACATAGTCCCTATGTTAATTATGTTATTTTTTCCTTATTCATTTGTATATGGGTTTAGCCCAGACATTCTCCTTATCATAAATACATTATCCTACGTGTATTTTCTACACAAGGGAAAATAATCATATACCTAGTTTTATTATATTCAACATGGTATCTAGAGTCTAAAGTGTTTTTGGCATTTTCATTACTCCTCTCTCTCTCTCTGCAACTGCCACCGCTGCCACTCAATATTTGAATTTTGAAGTCATTTAGAAAGAACTCTCTTGGTTTTGACATAGAACATGCGATCTTATCAAAAATTGAAATCTTTGTGGCAAATTTTCATTGACTCCTTAATTTGCTAGATTGTGGCACTCCATTCCTGTCTTTCTTTCTGCATTCTTCTCCAATTATCTTTGTTTATGCTACAGAGGAATCAAAATCAGAAACGATTATACTCTTTCCTAGATAGGATCGTATCATCTAAATTGGATTTTGGTTAACTAGCTTAGGGAAATTAAATTAAAAGGACAATTAGCAACAAAAAGGACAAAGTTGAGATTGAGGGAGGGAGACAAGGAAACATGACCGACTCCTTTGGAGGAAGTTTTAGATCCATTTGCAAGGGTTATGAAATGAGGTTTTTCTCAAAAGGAAATAGATGAGGTATTACTAGAAATGTGATCAGAAGCACCTTAGACTATAACCTTAGATTCTCTTGATTCATCCTCAATGAACTTAGAAGTGGAAGTTTCAGTCTTTGAAGTGGAAATTTCAATCTTCGAAATATTGGCGGTTTTGGAAGGGAAACCATGTAAGAAGTAGCAATTCTCTTGAGTGTGACCCATCCTTTTACAGTATGTGCATTGAGGACGTCCCCGACCTCCTCGTCCTCCTCCTCTAGTGCCACGTCCTCCTCTTCCTCGTGTGGCAACCATGACAAATGATTCCCCTAGTTCATGCGCTTCCTATGTTTGAGGTACTAGGACACGCAAAAGACGAGTAGTCAATGTTTCCATGGAGGGGACCTCATGATTGGTCAGAAGTTGATATCTGAGATGATCAAAATCGGGATGAAGGGCACGAAGGATCAACACCATGTAAAATTTGTCTTGTTTCTTCTTGATATCCTTTAATGGGTCCGCTTCCAAAAACATCTTGAGTTTAGATGGAAGGAACCGTGACGGCAGATGGCGAACGGCAGTAGCAAAGGTGACGAACGGCAGACAGTGACGGACGACAAACAACGGCAACTAGTGTAGACAACGGCGCCGGAAAAATGCTATGAGACACAAACCAAAGCGGGATCGACCCAATCTAGTACCAACTTAAGATTGAAACTGTAAAAGAATTCTTTAGGGATCCCTCTCATAATCTTCTATTTATAAGAATAAATTGATACAAGAGTACATGATAAATAGGATAACCCTAGACAGAATATAATAATGATAAATAGGGTAAGCCTTGACACAATATAATGATGATAAATAGGGTAAATATCCTAACAACAACCCAATTGTAACCTAATAAAAACTCATAAAATTGTAATTTTAATTTTTAGCAACGGATTGACCCCCACAAATACACCTCTGATCTGTTAATGAGCGAGTACTAATTTATCTTTTACCACTACCCTCAAATACCAGCTTAATGTATTCACTTACTACCTGTGGCAGATTTTACACGTGAATATCCATGGATATAGATAATTTTGTCATCCCTACCAGTGATGGGTAGCAACAGTGACAATAGTGGTGACATAGCAACAACGACGACAATAGTGGCATAGTAGTGAAAGCTCCGACAAAAGCTCCAATGATAGCTTTGACAACGATCCTGCAGCAGTGTGACTATGGCAATGGCAGTGAATGGGGATAGTAGCAATGAAAGAACCACGTGTTGGGGCACTTTAGGCAACCCAAATAATAAAAGGAAATGGTTGCACTTCAAGTGACCTAATAAGAATCGTAACTAAGATGGCAAAGAAGAAACGAGGAAGCAGAAATCCCAAGATCAGGAGCTCTGATACCAACTTAAAAGGATTAATTTGAGAGAAAGAAGATTGTTATTCAATTGTTTAGTTTGAAACAATACTAGACTCTATATTTAGAGAACTTTAACCCTAAAGTAATAATTTCAAAGAGATCTCTAAAATCTTCTAACAACTTCTAACAACTTCTAGTAATACATTTAGTATCCTACCAAAAACTATCAATAATGTAACTTGATACTATATAGAGATGGAAAACTTGAGTTGAGTTAGTATTTTAAAGTAAAAAAATAAAAATTCACAGGTAGAGGAATCTAGTAACTTTTCAATTCATGGAACATCAGGAGAAATTTAATTTTTAATTGAATTTCCAAACAACACCCTATTCGTACCTATGAAAAATCAAATTTGGAATTTATAGCGCAAGCTCACATCTAGGCATCATGTGATACACAATATACTATTACAGTACAGAATATGAAATATAGTAAGGAACCAAACCTCAAACATGAGACTGTATTTCCCATCCTTATTTCGCATGCGCAAATATGATTGGCAAGTTTCTGGATCTTCACCAGGTGGTAGGAGATATATGTCATAAGTTTGCTCTGTTGTTTCCTTAAAATCCTCAGAGAGAACAGCTTTAATTTGATCCACTGCTAGATTCTTTGCTGACTAGAACAATTATGCAATGGAGTTTCTATTTAGGCATAATCTCGTCAAGTGGAATTAAAATAATGACTTATTATGGCACTAACCTTTAATATGTAAGTTGGGCTCTGGAATCCAGTAAATGGATTGAATTTGTTGATGATTTTTATATGTGCTGTTTGGAGATCTGGCTCAATAAAGGCCTTGTACATGGGATACACCTGAAAATTTGTAAACATTGGCACTTCTAGAAAATGTTACTTTCTAAATCTGTATAAAAAGAAGAAAGATATTAAAAGTATGAACCGTCTCAGATATTTGATGAATAATTTCTTCAGGTTCTTGACCAGCACGTTGAATATCACGTATGACTCGTTTTACAAGGTCAAGGTGAACTCCTCCTGTAACAGAGACTCGAAGGTCCAGTAGAGGTCGTAACTTTTCACTCAAGGCATAGATGCCCTCTATAAACACGATATGAGAAGTTGGAGCTTCTACTGTCCTGTAACCAGGGTACACATTTAATATGAAAATGAAGGCAAACATAAAATTGGAGTACTCCAAACCAATTGAAACCATCTTTGAATTACATTAAGTATAAATTTCAGATATGCATTGTAAGATACAACTGCAGGAAACTAAATGCCAATAAGATACAACTGCAGGAAACTACATCCCTGAACCTTATAAGGGTGTTCTCCAGTTTTGCATAATTTTATATGAATCAAATTCGAGAGATTTTTCCATCATTCCATCAACTAAGCATATTAGCAGTTGTAGAGTTAGAACTAATCCAACTCCCTAACTGAGAGTACCATAGAGGAAATACACACTAAACAACTGAAAGTTAATACAGAAGCTGATACAAAATGTTCTCATATACATAGTCATTGCTTGAAAATTATTACCCAAATATACAAGTTTTCTATTTTTCATCTTTATTTTCCTAAAAAGAGTGTTCTCTAATCAATGTCTCAAGAGAGTAATTTTTCAACAAGTAAAAATATGCCAAATTGTACAGGTAATCAACATGGTCCAAAATTCAACCTGTATCCTGTTCGTGAACTGGACTTGAAATCATATATGGGAACTTGAACAGGCTTTCCTTCCTTTAAATCATGTAAATTCTGAAGTAACGTGTCGTAGTCTGTTAAGCGTGGATCTGGACGAAGGAATAACAGATTGGTGTCAAACTTTTAGCCGGTGTTTTAAATGTCACAATAATCAAAGCATGACTATGATACCACATACATTTTATTTTTGTGGATCTATGTATCAGATGCACACTAATAGACATACATACTACCTCATCACTCAACAAAAATATTTTATTCCCAAATGAGCTGTCATTCCTACAATCACGAAAGTTGTGTTTCATTATGCTATACAGGCAGTATTCCAAAAATGCAGCATGGTAAGAATAATAAAAGCATTGCATAAGGTCAGATCATGATTTACCATCAAAGTTGCCGTCAACAATTCGACTGGAATCATTGTAATTATCCATTGAAATGACAGCAATGCTGGGCATGAAGTTGAGTATCTTTTCAGTAAATACAGTCTTGCCTGCTCCGGAAGGACCTGCCACCCCTACCAATACTATTCCATCATTCTTTTGTGCTAACAATTGGCATGCACGAATTACAATGAAAAAACCCTTCTCAAAGGATAGTTGGTCTTGGATTGGAGCAATTTCATGGCGATCACAGTCTTTCCTTTTAACCAAGTGAACTTGATCTTTTAAAAGACCAAGACGTTTGTGATGGGAATCAGAATCGGAAATCTCTTTTCCCATTGAACAATTCCCAGTTTCTCTAAGACGAAAAAAATCAGTGTTAAAGAATGCTTAAAAAAATATGTAAAATTCATGTTAAACTCATATTCTTGTATCACATCACACACATACAATGATGGATTATGTCTTGCTAACTACACTTTTAATTTTTCTAACATAAATCCAGAAAGAAGCCTTGGCACTCTTACTATCATTTTATCCGTGGACATGTAATCTTGCACCCAACTGTAGTTTACATTTAGCTCATCCTAATGCACATATGTAACAATCCATACAGTTATTTAAATTCTTCTTTATTGGAAATGAACAAGTCCAAAAGCTTTGTCTCTCTAAAGTGCAAATCTCACTTTAAAGATGCAAAATTCTGCGAGAATACAAGTTGGAATATCCTACAGGCCCAAAGAGTAAAATTCAAAATCTAGCTTAGAAACACTGATACAACAGGACTAAGACGACAGATACACGTATTTTTCTGACTGCCAGCAGATGGCTTTCTGGTATCACCATCAGATTATCACCACCATTCTAACATCACACACAACCCCATCTCTATATCCAATCCAAAAAATTAAAATTGCACATCAAAAACAAAAAATAAAACACAAAACCCTGAACTAACAACTTTTTAAGAGCATGGAAAGGATCAACCATATAACAAATTATTAGAGTGAAAAATATTAAAAAGAAAAGAAATAGCCCAACCAGGGAACAGAAACCAACAGAAGCTGTTTGGAAACATAGCAAAACCAAAAAAGGGCCTTCAAAAACTCAGTTCTTGAAAGCACTTTGGATCCAAAATCAAAAAGAAAATTCCCAAGCTTTGGTACAAAAACAATAATACCCATAAGAGAATGCACATAAAAATTGATCCAATGTACACCCTGGTGATTATCAGAGGACTCACCGAGCCTCCTCCCTGAACGAGCAGTTACAGTGAGTTCAGCAACAACACAAACGACGGCAACCATAACCCAGAAGAGAACCCATCATTTCAAGGTCGGTTCTGCTATATGCCCATATATCAATATTAATATTAGTTCTAATATTAATATTATTTCTTTCTTGATCTTACCCTTCTCCGCGAAATGAAAGGAATGGGAATTTTCTCCATTCCAGGATATTTTGTGATGAGAGATTAATTTCGAGAGGATCTCCCAACGGTCTAAAGAGAGAACATAATCAATATTCTATAACAACATATAGACAGATAATATCTAAACAGATAATATATAAACTGAGACACGGTTTTGATTCTGCTTTTATTTAATATTTTTTTAATAATTTTCTAAAATTTAAATCATTATTTACAATAAAAAGTTATTTTTAATTTTATTATTTAACAATTACCTTTCTAAATTCAAATAATTATTCAATTTTAAAAGAATTGTTTACTATTTTATTATTTTAATAACTATTTTTTTAAAATTTAAATAATTACTCATAATAAAAAATTATTTATTCAAATATTCCTTACAACTAACATTTATTTTATAACATATAACTATATCTATAATTATATATATATATATATATATATATATATATATTTTAAATTTTTATCTTTCTAATTACTACTTTTAAATTTTTTAAAATTTATAAATATTTAAAAATACTTATGAGCATGTATTTACGCTTTAATAATAAAAATTCATATTTTATATATATGTAATATATATTTATAATTATACATATTTTTTTTTTAATTTTATCTTTTTAATTGTTATTCTTAAAATTTTAAAAATTTATAAATCACGGCACACATATTTACACTATTATAAATATATAAAAAGAGAGAAACTTTTTTATATATATATAAATGGTGAAGCAAATAAAAGAATCAAATACTACATTTTCTTATACATATTACGTTTTATTAAATATCATATTATACTAAAATATATAACAGTACATTGTATTATATTATTTATAACTTCTATAACTATTAGTAATTTTAGTAATATGTTTTAATTTCAATAAATATTACAACTATTAACTTTAAATTTAATTTCTTATTCTTTTATTGTACACAAAAGTTTAAATATTGTTTCCATTAGTATATTTAATTAATGTATTCATTTTAAAACTGGGTACAAAACAGAAATTTAGTCCTAATTTGAGACTAAAAAAGTATTTAAGCCAATTTTTTATAATTTAATTAAATTAATAATAATTTAATAAAATAAAATAAATTAATGTATTACGTAATTATATATAAATTATTTTTGTTTAATTTAATAAAATAATTATTATTATTTTAATTTATGTATTATTATTTAATTAATTATTTAAATATTTTTTTATATAATTACTTAAACGGATGTGCCATTTGTTAAGGTTTTTTCTTTAATTTTTTTAGTTGGGTGTTACTCCCTCCACCATCTCAAGTGCTTCTACACCTCCCCACTATTTTTTTGTTATTCCAAAAATACTCTACACCTCTCCACTATTTTCTTTTATTCAAAATTCTCATCTCATGAGAAATCCAAATTCTCATCTCATGAGAAATCCAAATTCTCATCTCATGAGAAATTCAAATTCTCATCCTGAGAAATTCAAATTCTCATCTCGTGAGAAATTCTTATCTCATGAGAAATTCAAATTCTCATCTCACGAGAAATTCAAATTCTCATCTCACGAGAAATTCAAATTCTCCTGAGAAATTCTCATCTCATGAGAAATTCAAATTCTCATCTCATGTGAAATTCAAATTCTCATCTCATGAGAAATTCAAATTCTCATGAGAAATTCAAATTTTCATCTCATGAGAAATTCAAATTCTCATCTCATGAGAAATTCAAATTCTCATCACATGAGAAATTCAAATTCTCATCTCATGAGAAATTCAAAGTCTCATCTCATGAGAAATTCAAATTCTCATTAGAAATTCAAATTCTCATCTCATGAGAAATTCAAATTCTCATCTCATAAGAAATTCAAATTCTCATCTCATGAGAAATGCAAACTAGTAAAACATCCTTGATGAATTTCGTACCTTTCTTTGTATCCACCATGATAATTCCTTTGCCTCGAGACTCCACTGTGGTGTCATTTCCTAGTCGAACTTTGACATTGATAGACTTACCAATGTCTTTGAAGATGCTTTGATCTTTCGCCATGTGATTGTTGCATCCACTATCCAAGTACTAACTTCCTTCTCCACTATGAGATTCTTGATTGGCATAGAATAAGAGTTTCTCCTTATTATGTTCTTTTGCAAAGTTTCCTTGATGCTTATTTTTATTACAACAATACTTCTCTACGTAACCAAATTTCTTATAGTTCTGACATTGAGGTTTTCCATGATACCTACAATCTTTTTCCAAGTGACTTGTCTTTTTACAGATGTCACATAGAGGATATTTTCTTTAACAAGTCATAAAGAAGCTTCTAGATTTTTCTTTATTTCTAGAAATTTCTCCAATACTTTTATTTCCTTCGTATTCTTTATTTTGATACTGTAATTTCAGTTTTGATTGAAAGACATTTTCGATCGAGTCTTTTTCATGTCTTTTCAATCTTTGCTCATAAGCTTCAAGAGAGTCCATTAGTTGTGTTACAGACAATGTAGCCAAATCTTTTGTTTGTTCAATCGCGGTTGCGATTGCATCATATTTTTGGAAAATAGAAATTAAAATTTTCTCAACAATTTTTTTGTCAAGAATATTTTTCCTATAGGCTTTCATTTGACTAACTATTTCTTTTATTCTAGAATAATAGTCTTTAATGGTCTCAGATTCTTTTATTCTTATTAATTTAAACTGTCATGTAAGAGAATGAAGTTTAACATTGCGTATTTCATCACTTCCTTGAAACTCCTCTTATATTATGTTCCAAGTTTGCTTTGCACTTATAACACCAATTATCTTTGGAAAAATTGTCATCAACAGGTTGTTGAAGAGCAGTAAAGTCCTTGAATAATGTTATTTGTATTCCCCTTATTACATTAGTTGATCAATTATGTTATATATATTCCACTTATTACATCATCTTAAACAACACCAATTTCTAAATTGATGTAATATGTCCTAAACAATCACCTTAAACAACATCAATTTCTAAATCGATGTAGTATATCCTAAATAATCAATATAATATGTTTTTTCAATAGTTTTAAAAAATTGTAATATATTTATTATATTAATTTAAAATTTTAAAAATAATTATAATTTAATAGAAATATTTTCTTTTATAAAAATAAAATAACAATATTTAATTATTTTAATGATAAAATTATATTTAAGTGTTTATATGTTTTTAATAAAATATATTTCATATAACTATTTTAAATAATATTTTATAATTTAATTTATTAAAATAAATAATCAAAATTTAGATTTAAATTAAGTAATGCTTATCATATATGTTTTAAAAACATTTAATCAAATATTTTATTTGAATACGTAAAAACTGTGAGGACCTGAAAAATAAAGTTAATAAACTTACAGGTGCATTACTTTAATGAAACCAAACTTTGATGGTAAAACACATCCAATAGCATAAATAGATTTTTGATATTCTGGTTCATTACCATAAGCACACCATCTCTCTAGAAAGCTTGTTTTTCAACTTTCCCTGCCTTCTCTCTACCTCTTCTCCTCACTGAGTGGTTGGATTTTCAATTAGGAGGTGCCCAGACATCCACGGCGTAGAGGGCTCCATAACTGACCAATCAATTTCTTTGTTCTATCCGAGTAAGCTGTTTTCCCCTTCTTCTCCGCTATTCTTGAATCTGTAACATGCAATCCTCGTTGGTTGCGTATGATTCGTGTTTCCTCTCTTCAGTTCTCTATCAAATTCTAGTTCTAAGAGTTGATCTTGATCACCAATTGGTGATTTGCAGGGTCCTGTCGAGTTTCTTTGTTGTGCATGCACTGTTGAGACGAGTCTGTGAGCTGAGCTGTGAAATCTTGAGGTAAGGGCAGCTAGGTTTTTCTTTCTTGAACTGATTGTATGAAATGTGTGTGTGGGTGTGCTGAATTCGGTGTGAACTGCCAAAATTGTGATACTTGAAATTCGTGATTGTGTAATTCTTTAGATGAGGTAGGTATCTGAGTTTATATATGTTGATGTTTGTGTTTTGTTAAATGAGTAATCAAATGGAAGGTAAGGGAGTTACATACTGTTTTGAGGAAACTGATGATGTTTTAGGTCCTTTTTAGAGGAAGTGAGATAGTGATTTTGTGCATTTGAGGTCTAGAGTGCATTTAGGCTGTTGGGGGCAGTTTTAGCAAGTTTATTGTAACTTATTAGAAGCATCAGATTGGTCAAAAACAAGTACAAAGTGGTAGAATTGAATTTGAGTCCTTAAGTTTTTGGATTTGGTGTTTTAGAGTATAATTTGAGTCTTAAACTCTTTAGATTGATGTTAGGGATGTTTAGAATCACTTAGATAAGTCTAAATAGGTATAAAACACAATCTAGGGGTGTTAGAAGTTAAAGAGGGTTAGAAATGGTAAAGGGTATGTGAGTTGCATAATTCTGCAGAGTTTGCATTCTACAGATTATGTAGACTTGTTGAGCTAAATTTTTCGCACAGCGAGTCCTCACAGAGGGGTGCTCTCTGTTTGGTCATTCGCACAACGAATTGGTGCGCTGTGCGAGTGATTGGATAGTGGTGCTCCCTGTTTGATGATTCTCATAGCGAATTTGAGTTGCTTTGCGACTGGTGCAGGTCTGGGAAAAATGCTAAATTAATTCAAGTAGCGAATGGGGACGCTTTGCGAGTGTTTGGGGAGTTCAAGCCACTATTTGAGGCCTTCGCATAGCGATTTAGGGCGCCATGCGAGGATTTAGGGTCTGATAATGTGTAACAGGATTTTCAGTTTAGCTGAGCGAACAGACTTGGTACGTTGAGCTAATGGGCTTTAGCTGAGCGCATAGACTTGGTGCGCTGAGCGAATGGACTTTAGCTTAGCGCACATGCTTAGTGCGTTGAGCGAATGTGAGTGAGTAAAACCCTCTTTTTTCTGTTTTCGCACAGCAAGTTTGGTGTGTTGAGTGACTTGTCTAGAACCTGTTTTTATTCTTTTTATTCCTGTTTTATGATAACCTTGAGCTATGTTTTGATTATTAGAATGGTGTAGAAGTATCTATGATATTGCATGATCATGTATTATGATATTTGGTTGTTCATGTCTTGAGTTAAGTTTTAAAGTGAAAGTATGGTTGTTGGACGTAATTCCATGATCCTCAAGGGAGGTTACATGGTGGTGCCCTGTATGGTTGATGGACGTAATTCTATGATCCTCAATGGAGGTTACATGGTGGTGCCCTGTGGTGTGTTGTGATTGATCGTATGAATGGTTGGAGTGTCCTTATGGGGTTTATCCTGGCATTCTAATGATCATTCATGCTCAAGTAGAGAGTGATGAGTCATGTGGTGAAAATAGCAGGAGGTCCTAGCCCATAGGTTCTTGGGTGACTTATAACGGACTAACCTCGGGTGACAGTTGATGGTTTTCCAATTACTACATCACCCGGGTGCACAAACCTTTGGAACTTGACATTTCATACTAGTTCGGAGTATTCAAGAAATTCAAGGCCCTTGTTGAAAAGCTAAGTGGAAAACAAATAAAAGTACTTAGAAGTTATCGTGGCAAGGAGTACACATCTCACGAGTTTGACAAATTCTGCGAAGATGAAGGCATAGAGCGACAACTTACAGTCGCAAAAAATTCAGGTACGCTTTCTCCACCTCCACAACAACAAGATACTTCACTTGAATCTAGTCCAAAATGAATAAGATCTTTGGTAGACATATACAAAACTTGCAATATAGCCATGATTGATCCTAACTATTATGAAGAAGCATCAAAGCAAGAAGTATATAGGTCAAAGCTATGGAAGAAGAGATTAAAATGACTGAGAAGAATAACATTTGGGAACTCGTCAATTGCCCTCATGGAGAAGACATCATAGGAGTAAAATTGATATATAAAACAACGCTTAATCCTAATGGAACTATACAAAAGCTGATGGAAGAAAACCCAAGGAGATAACAATAGAAGTTGTGCGAGCGCGATTCGGATCCTTGAGGCTTCCTCAACGAAGAGTGACGCAACAGAAATGATGTAAACTTCAAGGAGATCGAAGGATGAACTTGAAACAAAGGGGAGAAAAACCTAAAGCGAGATCGAACTCACTAAAACCCTGACGTTATATGGTGCTTTTGTACTAGTGGGGATAGCCAAGAGGGCATGCATATTATAGATGAACACCAATAACAAAGGCGAGAAATAAGTGTGTTGAAGATATGTTTGTCATATACATGATGAGCCAAACTAAGGAAAAACAAAAAGAGAAAACATCACATAGGAGAAGAAGATACGCTAGTGAAACATCCCCTTTTCTAATATAAATGAGCTATATAGTATCATCACTGACGACTTCTACCATTTTAGTTTACGTGATAATTTTTGGGATCATAGTAGTTTGCATTATAGGTATAGTAAGGATGAGTTACATTTGAGAGCTAAGAGTAACATTTCATATTTTGATTGGATCTAATTGAATGAAACTATATAACTAAAAATTTAAATCATTAAGAAAGGAATAAAAGAGAAGAGAGAGAAAAAACAAGAGAAGAAAAATAAAGAAGTGAAGAAGAAAGCTTACCTTAATTAGGCCTATCTTTGTCTCGGAAGAAATTGCGAGAAATATATGAGAGAAAAATGTGAGAGATGTTGTTGTATTTATAGGCAAAGCTTTTCACAAAAGGATAATGGTAATTTGTTACCAAGTAGGTCTTTAATCCTAGTAATTACTTTTGGAAGGTTGTCATTGGAAGAGAAGAAAAAAGTCTACTCATGCTTATCCATTTTGCATTAAATTTGTCATGTCACATGGGTAAAAGAATCTTCTTACTTTTTTTCTTATCATAGATGCACAAAATTTGTTGGAGAAATGGTATTGATCCACTTATTTCTATTGTTTTCTATTGGGACCAAATAATGGACTTGAGTTCATAGGTTTATAATACACAATCTTGTTATTTTAATCCCTTAGTAATCCCAAACTCCTGTATTTGAAATGAGAAAAAGTTTCAAATTACTTTAGTACATTCTAACATGATTCTCATTTTTCTAAAATTCTAGAACATTTTTATACATCTAGATAATGTTGAATTTTACAACAAAATTACCAGTGAAACCAATAACTATTAATAATTTTAGTTTAAATTCCCAGTGGAAATCAAATAAGAAACAAGGATCATTACAAATTCATTAGTTGTATATTGAATGAATAATTTCATTGAAATTTTAAAATATTTGCAAAAATCAACCTAATTAATTAATCAAGTGGTCTAATTGTAAATATAAAAAATTGGCGAGAAGCTAAATTACAACTATTAAAAATATGCAAGAGCTAAGTTTCAAATACTAAAAAAATAACTAAGGACCAATTTGCAGCCATCAGAAAATATATAAAGGACAATTTGTAATTTAAAGAAAGTTTAAGAGCTTTATTATGAAATATATTTTTGGAGTTAATAGTAAACATTCAATTTTGTCCTTGAAGGATTTAAACTACAAATATAAGTCAATACAAAAGTCATATATGAATAATAATTAATATTATTTATATATTATGGACATAATGACAATATGTTAGAATGTCATACGAAGAAGAGTTTGATCTTGTCAAGTAAATGTATTATGAGAAGTGTTGGAACATGAAGATAACTTTGTTCCTACAAAGTAAATGTAATATGATTAGTGTTGTTATGTGAACATGACTTTAATCGTGCCATGTAAATGTAGTATGATTAGTATTGTCATACAAAGGAAGTAAATGTAGTACAACTAGTAATGTCATATGAAAGGGACTTTGATCCTTCCAATTGAATGTAATATGACCGATGTTGTCATATGAAGAGGACTTTGTTCTTGCCAAGTAAATTTAGTATGACCGATGTTCTACGAAGATGATTTTGATCTTATCAAGTAAATGTAGTATTATTAGTAATGTCATATGAAGAAGACTTTGATCCTGCGAAGTAAATGTAGTATGACTAGAAATGTCATATGAAGAGGACTTTCTTCCTTTTATAGAGGTTGTAGAGCCTCTAGCATGTAGTGCATTACACATAATATTCTAGAAGTACGTCATAACATTATGTTTGAAATGCTTTGAACACCGAGTGACGAATGCTATGTGCTCCCTCCCAAAGATCAAGCGTTGCCTACGGAGGCTGAATGCAAAACACCGAGTTTTATTTATCTACTAGAACCTGGTGTTGCCTATCAATACCTTACTATCATGTGTAAGGAGTTGCATACTTTCTACCATTACCATATATCACCAGGTGAAGATATTGATGAACCATGTACAACATAACTTAATCATATTTGGCTAACTATTGCTTAAGATAAATGGGTCAATGGACCACTAGGTCCATCCAGACCCATTCAGCTAAGGACCCACAAATATTAAAATATTGCTATAAATATGACAATAATCACATTTTGATTTTTACTTTTTGCATTAAATTTCATTTTGACTATTCTTTTATTCTAAATGCAGACTTGAACTTGGGAGAATATTCTACAAGCACAATACCCGTTCATCTAGTGTGGGACAAGTAATGAGAGGAAGAGAAAGAATAGTTGGCAAATGAAAGGTTGAAAGAGCTTGTGGAGTTGAAGTGTCTTTACAAGATACCTCTTCAACGTTGTAAGTACATATAGTTGCTACAAATCGAGGTTGGAAATGAAGAAAATTGATTTGCTAGTAGATATGGACCTGCAAAACATTTGAGATTATATTAACCTTGCTGAAATCTTCCAAGTACGTATTTTATGTGTACTCAGTTTCCAGCCAGAACCAAGATGTCTGAACTAGTTCAAATACTCAAAGGAAATAAAACTGGCAGTGAACACGGGCAAAGGTGATGAACTCTACCTCAATATAATATTCTGTCATCTTACTCAAGTAATAGAATTTCCACAGTACCCAACAAAGAACTATTTTGGTAAGAACAAGGATCGATTTACTAAAGTAACATTATATTATAAAAAAGGTAAAGAATGTTACCAAGCAGGTACACTTATTATGCCAAAGGCAAAGAGCACATACAAATTGTGGCACATTGAATGGCTGAATTTGTGTCGGTATACCATTCTTATATTTTGGGCCAAGATAGTGACCGCAAATACTGCCAGCAAGTAATTGAGTGGAAATTAATTTCTACAAAATATGCTATGATTCAATCCAGCATATCAAGTTCAGATGAGTAAATACATTGGAAAAGCATCCATGTTTTTACTTTCCGGATGCTTAGTTGAGTTTTTAGTCAGTAAAACGGCTCTAACTTGTATGCCACACGTCTTCAATCAATCTATATACTTTAGCTTGAGAATTTACAGGTTTTCGCAATGGTAATATTTGTATTTTAAAAGAAAGTTATGCATGAACCCAGTGGAAATAGCAACCGAAATAGTATAAAAGAATGCATTTTATAACACTCCACCATTTCACTCGTGGATGAAAATAACTTCTCCTCTAGAAGAAGCTCTTCGACATTTCACCAATTCGATCAACATTTTCAAATTATTCCCCATGTCAAATACACAGGGAATGATACTCAATGTCTCAAGCACAGGAGAACGGCAAAGCAAATATTTGATAAATTCTAGCTCATGTGGCCAACCACCCATTTCTGACAACTTCACGGTTTTAAGCTTGTTAAGTGCAGAATCTGAAAGGCATCCTTTTTCCCAAAAATCCAAGTCCGGGGCATCTGCAGCAATGGGTATGTTCGATGAACCCTGCCAAAGTCAAATGCATAAAATAATGCAGCAGTTAATCTTACATACACAGGTCTGATTTGTAGAAGCTAATAAAATCACTCATTATTAGTTGTAAAAGCCACCACTTCTGCAAGGAGTAAAGACCGAGGACTTACTGAAATATGTAGCTCTTTTAGATTGGGAGAACTTGTAATCATGCGAAGGATGACAAGTATCTCTTTTGTATCCTCAAAATTTACTTGATGTAATTCAATAGTCTCTAAATTGTTGTACATTATTGGAAGATGCACCGAATCAATACCTATGCTCAAATACTTCAAGAAAGTGCAGAAATGAATAAAATAAAGTTGGTCATACATAATTTCATAAACAACCTTTTGGGGATGATCTAACACAATAAACACATGAGAACACAATGTTACCTTTGTGAAGTAGATAAGCCCGACAAGCTTCTCAAGATTAGGCACACCACCAAGAAATTTGAGAAAATTGCAGTTTGAGCTTTGCTCAAAGTGCTCTGCAATATCATCAGTCATATACATAGCAATAGATATTTCCACCAAAAGTGGAGTATCTTCAAGACATATATCCTTGAATTCACCTTCAAGATACAAGTATTTAAGATTCGGGGCAGAGATAGTAAGAGCCAAATTATCAAAATATGACAGTGATAAACTCTCCAAGAGAGGGCATCTGGAAATTAGGCTCTCAACTGCATCAGGGGATATCAAAACTTGGTGAAGGTTGAGGCTCCTCAAGCACACAAACCCCTTAAAACTATGAGGCGGGTCCAACTCGCACCGCGACAGCTCCAACCTAGTCAACTTCCTACAATTGAAAAGGCTTGAAGGTATTCTAAAAAATTCCCCTTCTCCTATCTCCATAACCAACTCCTTGATATCATTCCTCGATAGGAAAAGAATCCACTGATCAATTTCAGGATAGCTTTGCAACATCGAATTCGAAATTTGAAACTTATGAATTGGCCCTTGGTGAAGAAACAACGCCCTGGTGATGAACTTGACAACACTCCTCTCAACAACCTCCCTATCATTACTAAAGGGCACACATTTGTCATCAAACACAAGTTGAGTAATTGAAGCCCATTTGTATCTCCATTTACTAGATAAAATGCTAGTTCTCACAGCATCTGTAATTGGAAGCTTCACCAGAATACTCTCTATAATGCTTTGAGGAAGATCACTAATCAAGTCAGGACCCATCACATCAACCATTCTTATGACCCGTCTCATTCACAACACAACAACTCAAGGAACCAGAATAAAAAACAATAAAAAAGCTCAATTTGCCCGCAATTCTTCTGAAATCAAATCACCCATTAAAGAAAAAGAAAAGGAAAGCACACCCATTTACTTTGTATAAGTATATATATCACTAACTCAGGTTTTTTATTCTGGTATTGTGAACCCACGTAGTGAAATCTAGGATCTGATACAAACACAGTCTTGAGGGTTAAATTGTTTGCATTGAGAAAGAACCCAATAGAATGTACCAATATAAAAGGTACCCATTAGCGAGATTGGAAGCGAATTGTAGCTGAAGGGGCTGGATCACGGATTCCAAGCGAGCATGGGATTGAATTTCAGAAAAAAAGGGGCTTTGGGGAAGAGAAGAAAAGGAAGAGAATTGTGGGCACTTCAATGAAACTCTAGAGCAAAAATTCTGTCTTTTTTGTTTCGGAGCGATTAGTATTGAGAGTGAAAAACTAATGTTGCGTGCAAGGTACTGTGTTACCTAAGAAATGAATCTTAACAACATAAGAAGTTACCGTCGTAGTTTTTATTATGGGCCGAACATACGGTCCGACCTGTCCAAAGTTGCTATTCATCCTATAATTGATTTTTGCGCCTCTCCGTCAGAGTGAAATAGCAAAAATAACCTTCCCAAATGTGTGTACCTTTTGAAAAATGTAATATAAGATGTATTATAAAAAATTCTGATTATATATTTAGAAAATATTCCATAAAATTTTCTAGGACGAAGATTATCAAAATGTACTACCAATTCCATATAAAGTTAACTAATATCAATTCATCACATAACAGCCCATGAGTAGATTTATTATTGCTAAATTAACTTTCTTAAATATTTTAATTTTTTTCAAAAATGCTTTTTTTTCTTCTAAAATTAAAACAAGTTATTGTATCACCCACATCCATGCGATTTCTTCGACAAATTTATTTTTATTAGTGGTAGAAATTTATTTATTAATCGTCTTGAAAACTTGAAAACATATAAAGAAAAGAAGTAAGATCTTGACTATGTGAATTATGAACAGAGTCAAAGTTAGAAAAAAAAGTATGATGTTAATTACATCTATGATTAAACATACCTTATACACATATTTATAATTTTATTATACAGTGAAAAACTTTCGATATACTTCATTTTCAAATTGTAGGTCATTTTCTTTTAGTAGTAATAAATTGAATCTAATGTTGATATTTATTTTAATTTTATATTTTTAGTTAATTTTGACATTTGTTTACTATTTTAACTATAATTTTCTTTATAGATTCCTAGTAAAGCTAAAGAAGTTTTTCTTAAGAGGATCATTAGAAGAATGAGTAAAAGGGAGTATCTTCCTCACACACTTCTTTAATTTTATTTATTATTTTTCCTTGTGTTAGGTATCTAATATTGTTTGTTTGTTTTGTAGATTTACTAGTGACATATTTTTTTTAAGGTTATCACCTTTTAGAGGAATTGATAAAAGTTAATCTTAGTGAATTTTAATGAATAGGGTGTTACGGTTCAAGTTGATCAAGAAAGTTTCAAATTCTTATTGAACTTTAAGATAACAAGGTTATTTAGATGCAAGACATTCATATAAGGAAAAAAAGAAGATAAACTCAATATAACCAAAAGACAAGAACTAAACATAGAAAAATATCACAACCTAAATTACGACGGGGTGATAAACTAAAGAGGAAAGAGTTTAAAAAAAGGTTTGGAAGTCGTTACCATAATTTATTATGAAAAAACTATGAAAAATTATAAAATAAATATAGTCTACGAAAATCGAAGATACCTTTAATTAAATATGCAAAATTGATGTTGTTTTTCTCTTATTAACTTATGGTAGTAGCATATTGCAATTGCTGGTTTATTTTTATGTTTTGATAGTAGAAATAAGGTTACGAATTTAGTGTCTTCATGTACTCTGTATGGGTAGTAAAAACCTAAGATTTTATTTTGTATTGTGAAGTGCAAACACAAAGTGTGTTACTTTATTATGTTCATATTCGCACGCATATATACCAGATATATACCATACCATACGTGAATGATGCGTAGAAAATTAGTGTGGATAGGCTTATATTAGATTATTATATAGTATTTATAAAGCTAAAATATTGGTTACGAGCGAAAGACCTGGAAAATTTATATATAGCGAGGATATTATTATATTATACAAGTGCAGATTATAATATATTTTATATAACGTGGAGTGGAAAGTTTGTAAAATAATATCTATGATAATATATAGTATGCATTTTGAATGTATAAAAACTGGAAGACATTTGAATATGCGGTTTTAAAATAAATAATATATAAATGGAATTATGACTTTGGGTATATATCACAGTGTAATTTTTTGTTGTTGCAAGGAAGTTATGTAAAAGTTGTTTCCAATGTTTTTTTATTGTTCAAAAAACAAAAAATGTAAATATTTATTATATTAAATTTATTAACATTTTAAAAAATACTAAATAAAGTGTGTTAACTGGTTTAATGACATTATAAAGATTTATTTAGCTAAAAAATTAGTCAAATTATTTAGAAAAATTTAACATTAAAATCAACACTTTGAAAATAAAATAGAATAGTTAGGAAGAGAATGATCAAAGATTATTTGTTTTTTCTAAACACGTTTTCAACATATTTTCTTTCAAATTACATTAGTTTATAAAAATTAAATTAGGCTCAATATATATTTCTTTTATAGTTAAGTCTATAATTCATTTTGACCACTAATCTTGTTTTATACAATTAAGTCACAACAATATTTATTTAAATAAAGTTAATTTATTATTTTCCATTAAATTAACATTAATTAATACACATAATTTCAAAGCTATGTGTCAAACCATGTGTCAAAATATAGAATGTGTAACGTATCAAATCAGAAGTATCTCAAAAGATAAAATAATCCAAATTTTAATACATGAAAAATTTTAATCCAACAATTTAACAAAATAAAATCTATTTAAAACATATTTAAAGTCAATTGAATATATATATATATATATATATATATATATATATATATATATATATATATATATATATTATCATATTACTAAATATAATAATCATGTTACTTATTAAGCTATTAAATTTTTTTTTTCAAACTGTGTTTGACATGAAAATTGCAGCCAAACACTACCTAATATTTAAACAAAACTTTTTATACGTTTAAACAAGCATGATTTTGTTTTCTTCTAAGGTAATAGAGGGACCTTACATCACGTGGAAACATTGACAATCATTTAAAAAGAATAGATTTATTTTTTATACAAGGGCAAGCTTTACTTTTTTATTAATATATTTTAAAAAAATCAATTTTAATTTACGTGTATCATTTACTCTTTTTAATCTTATTGTCTAAATTCGTAGAAAATAAAACAGATTAAAAATGTTAAAATACAAAAACTAAAAGATAGAGTTAGAACAAATCAATCATTTAACATAAAAAATTATATAAAATCAGTATTTTTTATTTTCGTTTTTATAGAAAAGTTATAATTCTTAGTTTTAAAAATTCTAAAGAAATGTACTGGATATAGAAGTTTCAACCTAACACTACCTTAACTTTAATAGTCATATTTCCTCCAAAATAATAAAGTAGCGTAACACGTGGGCAAAATTTGTCTGTAGGAGAAGGTGTACCAATTTAATATAATTGCTATGACTTTCAATTAAATGTAGGGTTTTGTTTAAAGAATTTATGTCACATGTCATTTATACATCGCGTATTATATTATGTATGTATATATATAAATATGTCACAGATAAGATTTGTCTGTATTAATGCATTTAATATTTTCCATGGAGTGGTGGTTCGATATTTATATCTTCTGGTACTGGCATGAGTTCTTCATTGAAATTTCGATAAACACAGCTCGTGAACACAGGTTGCAATTGGCAAAGGATCAATTTCGCCATGGATTTCAGTTGTACTGTCAAGGTTAGAAAATCTCTCTCCACTTATTCTTTCTCCGATATGATCGTTATGATGATGAGGTTCCAAATATTAGATCAACCACTGTTTCTCTTGTTTGGTGTGCTTTTTCTTCTCAATACTCAAAATCTCTGTCAATTTGTTTGTTATTGCAAAATGTTACCAAATACACAGAGAATGGGGGAAATAAGAAAGGAAATAGCGGTTAACCTTTGTTAATTTGTGGTTTCGGTCTCTTCTAGTGTTCTTGTTTCAGTTGAATGATGGATTTTCTGACGAGTAAAGTGAGTTAGAGCCATGGATGATGAATCCCAGAATAAATCGGAACGTTCTACCGAGTTTTTCTTTTCTGGTATTTTGGCTTTCAAAAATATCTGCTCCTTCGTGTTTTGCTCTATCGCTTATCCTCTGTAAACCAATTGAATAAAGGTAGAGAGAGTCACGTGTGTGAGAAAATGCGGATAAGAGTGGTTATCAGTGAGTGACAGACAGGGACACAATCACATTAACAAATATCCACACGAATTGTATGCTTAAATAAAATGGGCTCAAATTTTTGAGATTTACAATGCTTGGGCTCAAATATTATAGGTCCAAGGTAAGTCTGACATCTGAGTCTAATGTGAGGTTATCACAAAGTATCATGGTTGGAAAGAAATGGCAGAGTGCCTGTATAATAATGAGAAACAGAAAATTTGAAACAATTATTGAGCGTGAATTGTTACCTTGCCAATTACGAGTATCCACTTGGCATCCTTAGAATCTTCTTTGGCGGACAAAAAATCTCTAGATTTCCTGTGGACAATTTTCCCCTCGCAGACAGTGTATTCATAACTCTCTCTCTTGCTGTTTCAGAAGACTATTGAGTAGGATCAACTAGTCAAAAAGCAGGAAAATGCAATAACTTTTGGAATAATGTAGTACATGTTACCGATCAAATAATCAATCAAGTCAACAACAACTAAAATTAACAAAAATAATTATTATAAATCCAACAAGTAGGTGCACATACAGGTCCTAGATACTTTATGCATTGCTTTTGGAGTACTATGCTTTGTCACGATTTTCTTTCTTAAAAAATCTTTGGGAAAGTTGAAGGTTAGAGTATTTAAAATTTCTTTAGCTTGGACTCTTAAGTAATATGCGTCTATTGAATTTATCAAAACACTCATAAATAGGTTAAGTATATATCTCCTAATCAATAGTATAATAAAATAGTCATTATGATAATTAGTGACGAAATCCTTATACATTGTAATAGGTATATGATAATAATGAGTACTGGAGACACGTTGACAAGGAATGGATTTTTTTAAGGATTTTACTTTCTAATAACATTAATGACGAAATCCTTATATTGATGGAATTTTGTTTCTTATTCCCTTCCTATTTTTGTTCCCATATTTTCTTTTTTGCATCGTCATAATATCATGAGTCTTATGAACTCTTTATGGAGATCCTACCTCACCATTCACATCACTCATACGTTCTCCTTCATATTTTACCACAGTAGTATCATGATAGTCTCCACACAATCTCCTTTGAAATTGGAGCACTCTTCTTTTTGTAAGACCATAAACGCACCCCTGCTGCATCATAATTCTCCAGTTAAATATCATTAGTAGTATACTTAAAATCATAATTAATTTTAGGAGTATAAAGATTGTTATATCGTAATCCAACAAAAGAAAAATCATGTTCATAAAATTTCACATTTTTTAAGATAAAATATTTATGAGATTTCAAATCATATCATTTCCATCTTTTTTCCTATAAGCATACTTCATAAATAAACACTTTCGACTTTTACTTGCAAATTTTTCCTTGCCATGATGTTGTTGATGTATATAACATAAGTAACAAAAAAAAAAAAATTCATGTTATTAGAATTATGTAGTTTACCAAATAACTTTTCATAAAATATCAAATAATTAGCACACTAGATGGTGTGCGATTAATTAAATAATATGCCACCAACACACATTCACTCCAAAAGTACATTGATAATTAATGACATTTTTATCTAATAGTACCTACTATATTTATAATATGTTAATGTCTTTCCACTTTCCTATTTTAAATTCATGTTCACTAAGAACTCGACTCACTTAGATTGAACCCTGTGATGAGCCGGATTGATTCACCAACCCACCTAATTTTCCTAATAGTATTTTTGTATAGAATAATTATGTAATGAAAGGGAGATTCATGTGACATTATTTTTGTATAAAATAATTATGTAACATGAAAAATCTACAAATCTTTACTTAGTAACTCATTTTTTAAATAGAAACAAATTTGAATAGTTATAAAACCATTAAAATTTTGTTAAGGAGATTTTGTGATATTTGTGAATGAAATCTTATATTTATTGATCATAAATATAATTTAAGACCATTTTTCTTTATTTAGATTTGAATTAAAAAAATTATTTTTTTTAATTGAAAAAATCGGTTTAACTCACTAATTCATGATAAATTAGATCAGATTTATTTTTTTAATTCACATATAAATAAGTTTGATTGAGTCGACTTATTAAGTAACCAATTTATAATAGATCATCTTATCATGGATCGTAAAAAGTATAACTTCTAAGGTCAATGTAAATTACTTCTAAGAATTTGATTCGGTGTTAAAAGATTAGTTTCTTTACGTTTTAGAGTGAAGTAAATCATTACTATATTGTTCATTAATCCACTTTAATAATATATTAAAAAAAATGGTTAAAATTTTAAGTTGTGAGTCTTACTTTTGTGGGAAAAAATCACCACCACACTAAAACAAGTGTCATTTTCTCTTGTTCATTTCTGCAATATATTTGCTTGAACGTATCAAATATTGAGTCTCTTAAAACTCATCTAGGATCAAAAGAAAGGCGTAGACCAGTCCATCCTACTATGCTGCAAGTTCTTCGTCTCCGAGTCCCGCAGCATGGCCACTCTGGACGTAATAGAACGCGCTGCGAGGTCAAATCCAGAAACAGTGATTGTGAACAAGTTTCTCGATGGAGCATACAACAGAGCGAGGTACACTCTTGTGTCGTATGTTCTGCACGACTGCAACGGAAGTGTTGTGTACAGCCCCTTGCACCAAACCGTCATAGCCATGGCTGAGGCTGCCTTCAACGCCATCAACCTCGAATTCCACGACGGCGCTCATCCTCGTTTAGGCGTTGTGGATGACATCGTTTTCCACCCTCTCGCAGGTGCATCACTACATGAGGCAGCATGGCTCGCCAAAAGAGTTTCAGCAGATATAGGCAACCGCTTCAATGGTCAGTATTAAATTACTCCTTATTCAAGATAATATATATTTAAATAGTTACGATTTCAGTCATATAAAAAAAGTTATTTTTCACATTCTAATAAAAACTAATTACTTTTTCTTTCTTCTTTATAAATTATAATTAGTAAATACACATGCACAATGTATATGTGTTATTTTTATATTATAAATAAAAGTTTTATTAAATTATAAAATGATTTTTTAATTTTTAAAATAAAAAATATTAATAAACCATAAAATAAGTTTTACAAAAATGAATACTTTCTATAATTTTTTATTGTGTAAATGGTTTTATTTATTTTTATTGTTAAGATGTTACATTCATCCTTAAATTGTGGAATAGACGGAATAATACATAATATATAATATATTATACATTTATAAAGAACTGATTGCTTTAAAGTTGGGATTTGAATAATTGATCTTCATATAATTTCTAATTGTAATGGGAATGAAAAATAACTCTTAAATATTTTTGGTTATACACAATAATTTTATTTTGTTTTTCTTGATAAAAAAATATAACTTAATAAACTTTTATTTTATATTTTGTTCTAAAAAGAGATGTGAATACATTTACTTTTATTGTTCAAAACTCTCTATATCTTCTTTAGGACAATTAATTTTACAGGTAAACAATTTGAAATAATATATTTAAGCATTAAAATAATCTCATCTATAAATTTCATCGAAATGTGTGTATATTAAGTGTAAAAGGGCAATATTGATTTACATTGATTTTCTAAGATTTAAATTCTTAATAAGTAAGTTTTTTTTTAATTCTCGATTAATTGTAAAAGTTTTGATAGAATCAAATAAAGTATAAAACACGCATGCAAATTTTGAGGTTTTTCTTATATTTGTTTTCAATAAAAGTTAGAATTATAACTTTATAAAATAAAAGTTTGCATAGTAATTAAATTACAAATTACTTAAGTAAAAGTTTAATTCTAGGTGAAGGATGACATAAAGATACTAAAAGAATTGTGTTTTCTATAAAATAAAAACAAAAATTTTTAACAGAAAAAACATAAAACTAACTCAGTAGTCAGTTTGGCAAATTTCTCTTTTGAACAAATTTAATTACATATATCTTTCTAGGAACCCTTAATCATTTGTAAGAGTAATAGTAAGGAAATAAAGATACACCAATATCTTGTGAAAAGTAAATTAAATTAATATTCTTTTACGTACCTAAATTATTTATATTTATTTAATATTATTTTTCTTTTAAAAAAAGTATTATTTTAGTAAGGAAATTATTAAAAAATATTTTCCTTTAAATAAACAGTAAAAAACTTTATTTTCTTACCTTTCAATTGAATGCAGTGCCAGTGTTTCTATACGCGGCAGCCCACCCAACAGGGAAGGAGCTGGACACTATAAGGCGAGAGCTGGGCTTCTACAGACCCAATTTCCAAGGTAGCCAATGGGCTGGATGGGCCATGCCTGACACCGTCCCACTGAGTCCCGACGAGGGACCCAACGTGGTTTCCCGGGCCAAAGGCATCACGATGATCGGTGCACGCCCTTGGGTTGCACTCTACAACGTGCCGATCCTGTGCACTGACGTGTCAGCAGCAAGAAGAATCGCACGGAAGGTGAGTGGTCGCGGTGGTGGGCTTCCAACAGTGCAAACGCTTGGGCTTGTCCATGGCGAGGACTCGACTGAGATAGCCTGCATGCTGCTGGAACCGAACCAGATTGGCGCAGAGAGGGTGCAGCACCGGGTGGAGATGCTGGCAGCACAAGAAGGACTTGATGTGGAAAAGGGTTACTTCACTGACTTTTCTCCCGAAATGATTGTGGATAAATACACTAAATTAATCACTGCTAACAGATCTTGAATGTGTGTTTCTCTACCCATCGGACTTAATTGTTGACTAGTAAAAAAGTTATCATAATCACACTGCGGGGTTGCCATTTGCAATTACAAAATTGGAATTCAGTGTTTCGGGTGTTTGGGGGAAACGGTGTCTTTAAAGAAAGATGGTATTTCCAAACTCCAAGTTATCCTTAGTGTGTACATGTCAAAGGTGTTTTTTATGTCAAATTCACTTTAAGTTTGTTTGGTTTAAATAATTAATATAGTAATTGTTTCGATTGGATCTGGATCCTCTACTGTGTACACGATTTCCCACTCTCCTCCGTCCGTCCTCGCCTATTTGCTCCTCTGTCACGCGCGTCTAGTATGTTCCGTCCGGCCGGGTACCTGCTGATGGCATTCCGACGATCAAGTCAGAATTCTAGTGATAGAAAGAGAATATGGAAATAAATGTGCATTCAATCTAACTCACTACCTTTCACCTATGGCTTATATTTATAGTGTTCATGATGGGCCAGTAATTAGCGATTTCTTAATCACGGCCCAATCCACGGCCCATCTCTTGTAACCGTGTTTTACCTTAATCCTGGTTTAATCCCATTCCTTGCCGAGACCAGCTAAGTGGGAACATGCTTCCATAATCTGGCCGGTCCTGCCCGCCCAGTGGATCTCCTGATCTGATGCATCGATGCTGCCGTGCCCTCGCGGCTATGGGGATCTTCGTAGATTTTCCAGTCTGCCAGAGCATCGTCCATTCGATTAGCGTCCGTCCGGTCCATATGATACACAAGCCTTAAGCCTTAGGCAGTTTCACTGTCGTATGGCCTTGTCATGGTGGCGTAAAGATTTACCTATAAAACAAGAAAGGCTTCCCTCGGGAACGTGTTCCATTGGGGAATGCTCGTTTTCGCAGCGCGGATCGACGCGTGACGGTGAGAGCGCGGCCGGTTGAGAAAATGTTCCATTAGAGAACGCTCATGTTCTTGACACGGAGAATGGTCGATCGTCTTGCTGTGATGAACCAGTTATGACTAGACAGTCATGCGGACACGACAATGTATCGTGTGCGGCGTTCCCGAATGCTGATGAGGTCTACTCGATTATCGGTCCTCCCGTTCGGCGACCCAACGAGTCGACCGTTTCGTCCCAGCATTTCAAAGAGCATGGAGAATGCGGTACTATCTTGTGCTGGCATGCTAGTGAATTCTTCGAGGTTTTTCTTACAGAAGGTCCCTCCCGACCGCCTAGACCGGGCCGAGTCGCGCCCATCTTCCTAACTTGGGGCCTTGGCTTTTCGTCCAGGTCCTAAGTTTCGTCTCTCAGGATTTCTCCAAAGGTTAGTCTCGCCCGCCGCAACCGGGCTTTACTCATCACGTTTCCTTAGGTTTTTGATGTGGCGGTCGTCCTGGCGTTCGTACGACCGTCTGCCTCACTCTTTACAGTACACAAGCCCCCCAAGCCTGAGGTCACGTAGTGCCCGAAAGGGTTCGAAATCTAAAAGGGTGACGGTTTCGCTTCCCTATCGTGCTTTGGGCGGGAAAAGGACGTGGCGCTCCGCGATTGGTAGATGGCCCCCTGGGAGTCTGACCGTCTCGCATCTGGGCCGTTGGACGTGGGATGATCTGACGGTGATGGTTCTTTGGCGGTTTTCAAAAATTTGTCTATAAATAGGAGTGATGGTGGGGATTCAAGCACCTTTCTTCTCTTTGATTTCTCCGATTCAACGATTCTCAGGTAATAAATGGCGGTGGTTTGTGTTTACTCGTCTGAGGAGTCCTCGGGTCGCGGTGGTGATGGCGGGGCAGAGGTGACCAGTGGCGCAGCGGGTCCGTCTGGTGCCGCCAGATGCTGACCTTTTATGGAGCTCCTTGGCTCATAACGCATTCCGAATTCAGACAATTCCACAGCCCATGCCACCATTCGGCCGGCCAAATCGGGTTTCCTCAATACCTTAGAGATCGGATGGTTGGTCCGGACAACGATTTGATGACTCTGAAAGTACGGTCTTAACCGCCGCGCGGTGTGAAGTAATGCCAGCGCGACCTTTTCCACTTGGCGGTACCTTGTCTCGGCGTCCTGTAGCGTTCGGCTGACGAAATACACAAGTTTCGGGGATGGGTTCTCCTGTACAAGGACGACGCTTATGGCAGTGTCCGAAACTCCTAAGTATACGTGTAGATCCGCTCCCTCGTCCGGTCGATTCATCACCGGCGGGTTCATCAAGACTTCCTTCACTTGGGCAAAAGCCTGATCGCATTCGACGTCCCATTTGCTCGCGGCCTCCTTCTTCATTTTCTTCATGATCGGCCTTGCCCGCGCTGCAAGTTTAGGGATGAATCGGGACAAAGCCGTTAGCCGTCCGACCAGCCTTTGAATGTCTTTGAGAGTTGCCGGGTTTGGCATTTTCAAAATGGCTTCACATTTGTCCGGGTTAGCCTCGATGCCTATAGAAGTTAACATGAATCCGAGAAATTTTCCTCCGGACACTCCAAAAGTGCATTTTGCGGGGTTTAACCTCATTCCGTACCTCCGTACCTGCTCGAAGACCTCCTCTAAATCCCACAAGTGACTTTTTTCATCAGGCGACCGGACCACCATATCGTCGATGTAAACATCCATGTAACGTCTGATCTGTTTTGCGAAAACCCTGTCCATCAGCCTTTGATAAGTAGCACCGACATTTTTTAGACCGAACGACATTACTTCGTAACAGTAATTGGCCCGATCGGTCATAAAAGCAGTCTTTTCTCGATCGGATATGTGCATCGGAATCTGATTATATCCCGAGTAGGCATCTAAGAAACTCAGTATCTTGTGACCTGAAGCTCCGTCCAGCAATGCGTCTATACTCGGTAGAGGGTAGGAATCTTTGGGACATGCCTTATTCAAGTCAGTATAATCGGTGCACATCCGCCACTTCCCGTTGGCCTTCTTCACCATGACCACGTTGGCCAACCAAGTGGTATAAGTAATTTCTTTGACAAAACCTGCTTCCTTCAGCTTTCGTACCTCGGTCTCTACCGCCCTCCGTTTCTCTTCTCCCATCTTCCTTTTCTTCTGTGATATCGGTCGTGCTTCTCTGTACAAGGACAGCCTGTGGGCCATAACGGAAGGGTGTATACCGGGCATATCTGCGGTCGTCCAGGCGAATAAGTCTCTATTCTTCCACATCATAGTCCGCAACTCTTTCAGTTTCATCCGGTAAACCCCTTGCGATGGTAGTGGTTTGGTCGGCACTGCCCCCTATCAGAATAGGCTGGGTTTCTCCCACCGGTTCCAATCGATCGTCCGTATTAGTCCTCGGGTCGAGGTCGGCCAAAGCGACCTCGGATCGACTTGCCCTCCTCTTTGCCTCCTTCGGGTATATGCGTAATCCAGCCGCATAACATTCTCTCGCTGTCTTTTGATTAGCCCGTACCGTGCATATGGTTCCTCGCCGGTTGAGTACTTCATGGTCAAGTGAGGGGTGGATACGATTGCGCCGAAAGCATTGAGGCATGGTCGTCCCAACAGGAAATTATAAGAGGTGTCCGCCTCTACAAGTAGGAATCGAACCTTCATCACTTCGCTCTCTCTTCCCGTCCCCAGGCGGGTGTGCAAGTCAACATATCCCTTCGTGTCTACTCGCTCTCCGACAAACCCTACTATCTGTTCATTGTAAGGGACGATGAGGTCCTCTGAGATGTCCATCTGGAGGAAAGTCTTCCAGTACAAGATGTTGACCAAACTTCCCTGATCCACCAGTACCCTACTAACCCCATAGCGAGCTATCTCAATATTGATGACCATCGGATCATCTTGGTCGGGATCCGGAGCGTGGAAATCTTCATCTGAGAAGGTGATAGGCGGCATCGTCCTTCTTTGAACATTCACGGCGTGAATGGACCTTAACGTTCGGATACTCCTTTTTCTGGCGGACGATGTGGATCCTCCTCCGGCAAAGCCTCTGGAGATGGTGTTAATCATCCCCCTCAAAGGTCCCCTTGGCGTGTCGCTGCTGCGACTTCGATCCCTTCGATCCCTCCGATCCGTCCGTCTCTCCCCGTCCCTGGACGGACGATTACAAGTTCGGTAGTCCGTCTTTCTCTTGAGATTTCTGGGAAGGCTAGCTGGCCTCACGTAAGAACGTTCTCTCCTGGGCGGTTCCTCTCTGTCCCGGACATCTTCCCTCTTCACATATTGCTGCAATCGCCCCATGCGAATCAACTCCTCTATCTTATCTTTCAAAGTCATGCAATCTTCGGTATCATGCTCAGAGTTCTGATGGTACATACAATGTTTGCTCATATCCGCGCCTGGCGGAGTTGGACGTTTAGCAGGTATTGGCAGAACCTGGCTAGTCAATGCTTCCTGGAGTATCCGGGCTTAGGGAGCATTGAGGGGCGTATATTGCGGAAACCTCGGACCTCTTGGCCCCTCCCTCAATCTCGGTCCTGGCAGTCTATTTCCCTGACCTTCGGCCTTTTTGCTATCATTCTTATCTGCTTTGGCCTCCTGTTGTTCTCTTCGGTAGTGTAGTTTTGCTTCATGTTTTCCACCCGTGCTTCATCCGCTGCCCGTTGCCGCAACTCCTCCATGGTTTGAGGTGGAGTCCGGCATATGTTGTCCTTAAAGGGCCCTGGTCGTAATGCAGGCATTACGTATTGCAAGGCCAACTCCAAGCTAAGGCCTTTGACCTTCCGAACTGTCCTCTGATACCGATCCATGAAAGATTTCAGAGATTCTTCCTTTCCTTGTTTCAAGTTCATTAAATCCACTACTGTCACTTCCTCCATGTTACAGGCAGCAAACTGTTTTTTGAAGGTCTCGCCCAGACTTTTGAAATTCGCGATGGAATTGCTAGGGAGTGCGTTGAACCAATCCAAAGCTTCCCCTTCTAGAGACAAAGAGAAAGCACGACACCAGATGGCGTCGCAGCCCATTCGGAATGTCATAGCGTTGGTGAAAGATTTGATGTGGGCGGAAGGATCCGTCGATCCGTCATACACCTTAAACTGAGGGGGAACGAATTGTTCAGAGATGTGTACTTCCATGATTTCCTTGATGAAGGGTACCGGGACAGTAGGCCCTTCTACCTTTACTATGTGACTATCTCCCTTGTCCTCTTTATTCTCCTTGCCTTCTCTCCTCTCCCCGTCCGTCCGAGCGCTACTATGTTCCGCCCTCTCCTCCTCCAGTACCACCGTACGTTCCTGTCGCTCCTCATTACCTTTATCACCTCTGGCTCCTCCGCTCTTAGCCCTGGCTATTTGGGCCATACATTCAGCCCTAACTGCCGCCATTTCTTCCTCGCGTTTGCGTTGCATCTCCTCCATTCGCTGCTCCATTGTCCGCCACATCTCAGACTGCTCCTCGGCACCAGCGTTTCTTGTGGTCACCATTGGTAATAATCCTCCGGCCCCACGGTGGGCGCCAAAATGTTTCGGTTGGATCTGAATCCTCTACTTCGTACACGATTTCCCACTCTGCTCCGTCCGTCCTCGCCTACTCGCTCCTCTGTCACGCACGTCTAGTATGCTCCGTCCGGCCGGGTACCTGCTGATGGCACTCCGACGATCAAGTCAGAATCCTAGTGATAGAAAGAGAATATGGAAATAAATGTGCATTCAATCTAACCCACTACCTTTCACCTATGACTTATATTTATAGTGTTCATGATGGGCCAGTAATTAGCGATTTCTTAATCACGGCCCAATCCACGGCCCATCTCTTGTAACCGTGTTTTACCTTAATCCTGGTTTAATCCCATTCCTTGCCGAGACCAGCTAAGTGGGAACATGCTTCCATAATCCGGCCGGTCCTGCCCGCCCGGTGGATCTCCTGGTCTGATGCATCGATGCTGCCGTGCCCTCGCGGCTATGCGGATCTTCGTAGATTTTCCAATTTGCCAGAGCACCGTCCATTCGATTAGCGTCCGTCCGGTCCATATGATACACAAGCCCTAAGCCTTAGGCAGTTTCACTGCTGTATGGCCTTGTCATGGTGGCGTAAAGATTTACCTATAAAACAAGAAAGACTTCCCTCGGGAACGTGTTCCATTGGGGAATGCTCGTTTCCGCAGCGCGGATCGACGCGTGACGGCGAGAGCGCGGCCGGTTGAGAAAATGTTCCATTGGAGAACGCTCATGTTCTTGACACGGAGAATGGTCGATCAACTTGCTGTGATGAACCGGTTATGACTAGGCAGTCATGCGGACACGACAACGTATCGTGTGTGGCGTTCCCGAATGCTGATGAGGTCTACTCGATTATCGGTCCTCCCGTTCGGCGACCCAGCGAGTCGACCGTTTCGTCCCAGCATTTCGAAGAGCATGGAGAATGCGGTACTATCTTGTGCTGGCATGATAATGAATTCTTCGAGGTTTTTCTTACAAAAGGTCCCTCCCGACTGCCTAAACCGGGCCGAGTCGCGCCCATCGTCCTAACTTGGGGCCTTGGCTTTTCGTCTAGGTCCTAAGTTTTGTCTCTCAGGATTTCTCCAAAGGTTAGTCTCGCCCGCCGCAACCGGGCTTTACTCATCACGTTTCCTTAGGTTTTTGATGTGGCGGTCGTCCTGGCGTTCGTACGGTCGTCCGCCTCACTCCTTACAGTACAGTAATAAAATTGTGTAACAACCATATCTTATATTTTATGCACTTTTGATTAGATTTAATATTCTTAAATCTAATAACTAGTTTACACTAATTAACATTCATAATGGTTTGATTTTGTCGAATGTGATTGACCTATCTGTCGTTTAAGCCTATTTAGGTGGTCAATCGATAAGATCTATATTTAATTGTCTTAACATAACTAATCAGTTGGTTGGAGGTACCTATATCTATATCGTACACAGACCCCTAGGCCTTGAACATGGTTGATAGCGGAATGTCAAAGGGTTTGTGACGTGAACCTTGGTGTCGGTCTTTCGTTTAGTATTTAAAATATATGACTGCTAGAGGTCAATAGTTGTGACACTTCGTGAATCGCACTATTAGGGTTGACACCAGATGTGAAGCATCATCAGCTATTAGTCTTTCCTTTTCAGATGGATCATTTGATCGAGATGATAGGGGTATGTGAATGATGTTTTGTCATCGTCATCTGGGCTATCGGTAGGGAGCCAGAGGACGACCAAATGAAGTTACCATCGATTACTAGTAATGCAAAAACTATAAACAAAAATATACTCTGAGGTACAACACCAACTATACATCTCAACTCACACATAAGGGATTAAGACCATTTCCAACCTAAAACCTTAAGGGATTTGGTTTATGGGTTTTCATCCTTATATGATATTTAACTTTCTCATTTTTACTCAATGTGGGACTTAGACTCACTTAAATTTCCAACATTCTCCCTATCAAATGTGAATCCCTTTAGATTTTTTAAACAAAGACCGTAAGTTGATCACAAACACTAACCTAACTTTGATACCACTGATGAGTCTTTCTACAGAGGGATATAAGACTATTGCAACATGAGCTCAAGCCGCACATAAGAGATTAACACTATTTCCAACTCAAAACCTTAAGACAATAGATTTATGGATTTTCATCTTATATCAACTTTCTCATTTTTAGTTAATATGAGACTTAAACTCATGTTTTGATTTCTAACAAAATCATCGAATTTTCTTGATCTCACTGCACTTCGCATAAGGCAATCAACACTTTAGTAGCAAAACCAACACCTTTTCCAATCAACGGTGTGCAGCATAAGCTTTCGTAGCAAGGTAAAACTCTTCGCAATGGAACTTCTTTAGGTTACTATCTTGCTCATGTAAGTTATACAATGGCTACTCTTACCGTGCACAAAAAATCTGTTAAAAAGTATAGCAGAAAACAGAAGCAAATTAAGCAACGAGTCATTGTTGAAAACAGTATAGATTACTATACATAGGTGAAAACTCTCAAATCCCAAATTCTATTATTGACAATTTACGTACAATATATTTATATAAACGTTATTATTGTGACAAGTTGAAGGAGTCAGAAGGACATTTCCAACAAAATCTTCGATCCATCACTTAAGGAAAATACATAACTCAATCTATAAGTCAATGTCAACAATCAGATTCTGTACAGTCAGAAACAAGCATCACTCTTGGAGATGCTACTATGATGTTACAACAAGTTCACTGCAACTCGAGAACTTGCATTTGAAGAAAATTTGTTGGTTATTTTTATTGAAGGAAAGATTGAGAGAGTGGAACAGAAAAAACTGAGAGAGTGGAAAACTGAGAGAGTGGAACAGAGGACTATAAAACTACTTGTATATTTTATTGAGAAGTGCAATTGCTTTTATCGAGCAAATAAATGAACGTAAATGCACAAGAATGTTAGCATCTATAACCACTAACAAAGTAGTGCTCTTAGTGCTTAGAAAATAGCAACTAAATTCTACTAGTCAACTGACTTTTATTTTCCTAAAAAATAGCATAACATATTATTTTAATTTCTAAATTTCCAATAGCCATCAATCAACACTCCTCCTTGACTTTGGAACTGCAAACTACAAGCTTTTGTCTCAAGAACTCAAATCTAGATTTTGGAAGTGCCTTGGTTAGGATATCAGCCACTTGATTTTCTGATTTGCAGTAAACTAGTTTCACTTGTCATTCTCTTTGAACTTCTCTTAAAAGTAAAAGTTTTATCTTAAAATGCTTTGTTTTGCCGTGAAAAACTGGATTATTGGCAATTGAAATTGCAGCTTGATTATCCACAAAAATCTTTGTGCTGCCTTCTTGTTCTATGTGTAAATCAGCCATCATCTTCCTTATCCAGACAATTTGATTTACAGCAGCTGCAGCAACAACATACTCTGCTTCTGCTGTTGATTGGACTATAATTTCTTGCTTTTTGAAACACCATGAAAAAACTCCAGAACCAAGTGAGAAACAGTAACCAGAAGTGCTTCTCATATCATCAACACATCCTGCCCAATCACTATCTGAATAACCATGAAAACTTAAGCTTTCAACTTTATTGAACCATATACCATAATCAATTGTGCCTTTAACATATCTAAGAATTCTTTTTGCTTGAAAATGAATTTCACTAGCATAATGCATGTACCTTGATAACAAACTCACTGAATGCATGATATCTGGTCTGGTGGCAGTTAAATACATTAAGCATCCAATTAAGGATCTAAACAGCTTTTCATCAACCTTTTCAGCACCATCTTCTCTGCAGAACTTTTCCTTTTGGTTCATTGGAGTTGTAGCTGACTTACACTTTCCCATGTTGAACTTCATAAGCACTTCCTTTGCATACTTTTCTTGGCACACAAATATTTCATTTTTCTTTTGCTGCACTTGCATACCAAGAAAAAATGTCATCTTTCCAAGGTCTGTCATTTCAAAGACATTTTCCATTTCTTCTTTAAACTTGTCAATCATCTCCTTACAATTTCCTGTAACAAATAAGTCATCAACATACAGAGATATCATAAGTATATCTTCATCCACCTTTTTAATATATAAGGTGTACTCACTCAGACTTTTCACAAAGCCTAAGCTCATTAAATGTGCATCAATTCTGCTATACCAAGACCTTGGTGCTTGTTTCAAACCATATAATGCCTTTTTCAGTAGATAAACCTTGTCTTCTTGTCCTTGAAGAAAAAAACCTTCTGGCTGTTCCACAAAAATTTCTTCCTCCAAATATTCATTCAAAAATGCTGATTTTACATCCAATTGATGTATAAACCAACCCTTTTGTGCAGCTAGTGCTAGCAGCAACCTTATTGTGTCTAGCCTGGCAACTGGGGCAAATATTTCAGAGAAATCCACCCCAAACATCTGAGCATATCCCTTGACAACAAGTCTTGCCTTGTACTTGTTCACAGAACCATCAGGATTGAACTTGGTTCTATAAACCCACTTTACTCCAATGGCCTTCTTATGACTAGGTCTATCCACCAACTCCCACGTCTGATTTTTTTCAATCATTTTGAGCTCCTCTTCCATAGCATTTATCCATTTTTTGTCAGTTGCAGCCTCTTCATACCCACCAGGTTCCATGACAGCAACATTACACCTTTGATAGATGATAGAAAACAATCTTGTTCCTTTGACAGGTTCATCATCCACATCTTCATTCTCCTCCTGCAATCCAAGCTCATTGTTGCCTTTCCAGTTCAAACAATCAAATTGTTCAAGGAATATGTTGTCTTTCCAGCTCCAACAATCAAACTCCAAGAATTTCACATCCCTGCTAACAATGACTTTGTTTTTGTGTGGAAGATAGATCCTGTAGGCCTTTGAAATCAAGCTATAGCCTACAAAAATTCCAGATTCTGCTTTCTTGTCCAATTTGTCTCTCTTAATATGAGGAATATAAGAGAAACACAAGCAACCAAATATCTTTAAATTAAACAGCTCAGGTTTGTAACCATACCATGCTTCAAAAGGCGTTCTCTGTTGTAAAGCTTTTGTTGGCAGTCTATTGAGTAAAAACACTGCAGTATTTACAGCTTCTGCCCAGAATTTTTTTGGCAAATCTTTGTCATGAAGTAAGCACCTAGCCATCTCCATAATCGTCCGATTTTTCCTTTTTGCGGTGCCATTTTGCTGAGGTGAATAAGGGGCTGTAAGCTGGTGTTCTACACCTGTATCTTCACAAAACTTGTTAAACTTTTTGGAAGTATATTCAGTTCCATTGTCGGATCTGATCATCTGCATTTTGCACTTGCTTTGATTTTCCACCAAAGTTTTAAACTTCCAAAAAATGTCAGCAACTTCATATTTAAACTTCATAAAATATATCCAACACATTCTTGTCATGTCATCAATGAAAATAATATAATACCTACTGCCATTGAATGATGGTGTGCTCATAGGACCTCCAACATCTGTATGTATCAATTGTAGATTTTGTATAGCCCTCCAAGTCTTGTTTTGTGGAAATGGGAGTCTTGTTTGCTTTCCATACTGACAAGCAATGCATGTAGGAGATTCTTCTTCTATATCAGGTAAGCCTCTGACCATGTTATTCTTCTTCATGAATATTAGAGCACTGTGGTGAAAATGGCCCAATCTTTTATGCCAAAGTATTGTATTGTTGACCTCTTTGTGTACTGCAGCATGTTCTTCACTCATGAAGTCCAAAGCAAAGCTTTTTCCTTTCATTCTAACTTTAAATACTTCCTTGCCTGGTGAATCTTTGATTATGCAGTTTTTATCTTCAAACAACACCTTATAACCTTTTTCAAGCAATTGAGGAACACTCAACAGGTTTTGGTTAATTTCTGGAACATATAAAACATCTGAAATTAGTTTCAAACCTGTTTGACCTTCAATTGCCACTGTTCCTTTGCCTTTTACTGCAATATATGCTCCATTACCTACTCTGACTTTAGAAAGTGCAGTTTTGTCAAGTTCTTTAAAGAGCTCTCGATCATAACTCATATGATTTGTGCAACCACTGTCTATGGGCCAACTTTCCGTGGAGCTATTGGCAGCAAAGCATGTAGCAGCAAACAATTGTTCCTCTTGTGGTTGATCCTCAGCAACCTTAACTTCTCTTGTTGTTGATGAGATTTGCAAATCTTTTCCATGTGCCCTAACTGCCCACACTTATGACAATTTACATCAGGTCTCCACCAGCACCTTTTTTGTGGATGATTGGTTTTTTTACAATGAGGACAAGGTGGAAAAACCTGATTATTATTACTCTTGTTGATCTTGTTTAATTTTCCAGGTCTGGTATCATTGTTCTGCTTCTTTTTCTGTTTATTGCCATTGCTCTGGAATTGGACTTGAAAAGCACCCTCCACAGATCCTTCTTGCCTCATAAGTCTTCTTTGCTCTTGGGCCTGTAAGGCATGCATCACCTCTGCTTTAGATAGATCCTTTGTGTTCTCCAAGGTAGCTATAGAAGCTTCATATCTCTCTGGTACTGATACAAGAATTTTTTCAACAATTCTTGAATCAGAAAAAGCGGTGCCCAGCAATCGTACTTTGTTGGCAATGCCAAGCAACATATTTGAGTACTCTTTTATGGTGTCTGATTCTTTCATTCGCTGCAGCTCAAATTCTCTCATTAAATTCAATACTTGCATGCTTCTAATCCTCTCATCTCCTGCATATTCTTCCTTCAAGTAATCCCAAATTGCTTTTGCTGTGTTGTGAGACATGATCCTGGTGAAAATTATTTTTGAAACACCAGAAAATAAACATGCCTTTGCCTTTGCTTTTTTGGTTTTTTTCTCCTTGTAGGTTTTCATCTGGGCTATAGTGGGGTTGTCGGGCAGCGGAGCAATTTCGTAATCCTCTTCCACTGCTTCCCAAAGATCCAAAGCCTCTAGGAAGTTCTGCATTTTTATGGCCCAGAGATCATACTTATCTCCATCAAAGATAGGAGGAGCAACATGAGAGAAACTTGTTTCAGCATCCATAGGTCCCGTAAGACGTAGCTCTAGATACCAATTTGTTGGTTATTTTTATTGAAGGAAAGGTTGAGAGAGTGGATCAGAAAAAACTGAGAGAGTGGAAAAGTGAGAGAGTGGAACAGAGGACTATAAAACTGCTTGTATATTTTATTGAGAAATGCAATTGCTTTTATAGAGCAAATAAATGAACGTAAATGCACAAGAATGTTAGCATCTATAACCACTAACAAAGTAGTGCTCTTAGTGCCTAAAAAATAGCAACTAAATTCTACTAGTCAACATAACTTTTTATTTTCCTAAAAAATAGCATAACATATATTTTAATTTCTAAATTTCCAATAGTCATCAATCAACAAAATTCAACTTTCTTTCACTATACACCAACTTAAATATGACACAAGGTGTTTAAGAAAATCATCTTGGCCCAGAAAGTTCCATTGCTTGTGCAAGTAATGAAGAATCATCAGTGAGATCAGAGTAGCGCTCTGAAGAAGAGAGTTCATTTCCTCTGCTTCTTGTGGATTCTGCTCTCTGCGAGGCTTCCCATTTCTCTGCAAGCCCATCTCCTTCAAGCATCCTAACCACCTCAGACATCTTGGGTCTGTGACTTGGAAGGTACTGAGTACATAAAAGAGCCACTTGCACAATTTCATCAAGCTCAATCCTATCATAGTTGTTTTTCAGGTCCTTGTCAACCAACAAGTCAATTTTCTTCTCTTGATGGATTTTCTTCACCTGCAAGTATAGTGAATACATTTAGGACACATGATATTATAGCTCAGTTATACTGAAATAAATTACTTTGACTGGTTGGCTCACCCAGTCTAGCATGGCTCCTTTCTGATTTGCTGCTTTTCCAAACTCAAGCGCTCTTTGGCCAGATATTAGTTCAAGAAGAAGAATTCCAAATCCAAACACATCTGTCTTCTCAGAAGATTGACCTGTTGAGAGATACTCAGGGGCTATGTGTCCCACAGTGCCTCTCACTGCTGTTGTCACATGTGAATCCCTGTGATCTAAAAGCTTTGCCAGCCCAAAATCTCCAACTACAGCTTCACAATAATCATCAAGCAAGATATTTGCTGCCTTTACATCCCTGTGAATAATCTTTGGATCACACTGTTCATGCAAATATAGCAAGCCTCTTCCAGCTCCTAAAGCTATTCTCTTCCTGGTAGGCCAGTCCAATGCTGGCTTGGCTGTTTCATATAAAGGTAATGAATACTCCTACTTCATAAAACAAATGATACACAGTGACACCAATCTGGCACGATAAAATTGCCATACCTTTCAGACGAGAAGCGACACTTCCATTTGACATGTATGGATAAACCAAGAGCCTCTCTGTAGTTGTCATGCAGAATCCATATAGCCGAAGAAGATTCCGATGGACGGCTAAGCTGATCATCTCAACTTCAGTCTGGAATTGGATCTCACCTCCAATAGCATTACCATCTTTGAGCCTTTTTACTGCTATAACTGTACCATCCTGAAGATACCCTTTGTAGACATGTCCAAAACCACCTTTGCCAATCATGTTCTTGCTGCTGAAGTTGTTTGTAGCAAGCTGAAGTTCTCTGAAGTGGAACTTCTTCAGGTTTCCAAGGAAAACCTCTTCACGGAGTTGTTCTGAAAGAGGAAGAAGAGTTTAGTTAATGAAGATTAAACCAATAATTACATACCAAGTTGGCCTGTGAATACTTCAGTTCATAATCCACTAACCATTAACATCAAAGAATATTTGCTTGTTATGTCTTTGTCTCCACCATATGAGGAAGCCAAGTCCCAGAATTAGTAAGCATATGCAGCTTAAGCTTGAGGCAAACGCCAAGGCTACTTTGTGACTCTTTGGTCTTTTGGTGGATTGGGAATCTTTAAAAGCATTTGAGAAAGTTGTGTTAGGGTATGAGAAAGTTGCATGAAAAAAGAAAAAAAAAAGTAAATACAGGGGTGGAGAATGATGGAAGCAATGATTATAAACACGTTAAGACAACTTAGAAGATGATAGTTTTTAACAGTTTTGTGAAATAATTATGCACCCTAAAAAAGTACTTTTCGACTAAGTTTTTGACTAAGTCCAAGTCTACTTTATGACCGATAAGAAGAAAAGCTTTAGATGATTCAACATCATGAGGGTGAAAAAGCATACACAAATCTAAAACATGAAAGAACTATAATTACCTTGAGAATTATTCGGAGCCAAAGGAATTGACGTTGTCCTGAAGCAGTTCTGCTCGACTCCAGCTGCACATATCTGAGGATTGCCTACGATGCTGTTTCGAAAGAAGGAAAAACATACAATTATTAAACAATAACATGTAAACAGAATCTAAAGCTATTATAAGACCAAACAATACAGAAAAACAGAAAAATTAAGACCAAACACCTTACTTGAATGTTTTTGCATTTATTCTTGGTACAGGTCCACTCAAGTTATTATAAGAGATATCCCTAAGAAAAATTCAGCAGAAGACAGATAACTGAACATAAATCAACTTAACTAAGGAGGAAAAAAAGATGGATGGTAGAAGTCTAGAAGAGACTTACAGAAAGGCAAGTTGAGTCATGTTAGCCAAAGAGGAAGGAATTGGTCCGGTCAAACTGTTATTGTTTAGCCGCCTGATAAAAATTCAAATTCCTATGATCAAATTCTTGATAGGGAATTAACACAAGTTTTGTCTGTAAAGCCTATAAAAAAATGCATAGCATTATGTTCTTGAACTAACAAGTAATGGAGACCCTTCATTTGGGAAAGGGAATCTGGAAGTTGACCGGTGAAGAAGTTGTCCGAAAGATCAAGAGTTTGAAGCTTTTGGAGCCTACTAATCTCAGAGGGGATTGGTCCTGTAATATTGTTATCCTGCAGAAGCCTGCAAAACGCATAGTAAGATAATATTCTTGACACAGTTTTCTTTTAAGTAGTAGCATGTCACTCACACAGTGAGGAGGTTTGATAAACTGCCTATGCTTGGTGAGAGGCGGCCAGATAAATTTTGGCTTGGAATCCCACTGAAAAAGAAAAGGATGAAATAATACGTAGAATCTTAAGAAGCAGAAAAACAGTGAAACTGAATATATCTTGTTATGGTTTGATTTTTTTTTCCAGTTTGACTTACAGGGCAGTGACAAAATGATCAGATGAACATGTGACCATAGCCCAGTTGCAAGGATCTACAGCATCTTCATCCCAGTTACTCAAGACAGAATGAGGATCCATGAGAGAGTTCTTAATGCTCATCAAAGCTTGAACTGCATGTAAGACAAGAATTTAGTGACCGTACACTTATGTGCTATAAGAAGTAAGGGAAGTGCTCCTACTAAATCACCTTCATAGTTGACACCTTTGGGAGAAAGCAAACCAACCACTGAAGTCGACAGGAAGAACAAAGCTAAACAAAAGAAAGCTACATGCCCTATTCTCTCCATTGGGTTGAAGGATCAAAAGAAACTTATATTAGTTATTTGAACAACAAAACTGGATCAAGTGAAGGAGGAGGCAACTAAAGGAGCAGGTTTTGAATGATTCAGCTAACAGCAACAATTCCAACTTGGTTTGTTTTTGTTACATGTCATGCTTTACATCAGAAGAGAAACCTCAACCAAGTCCAACAGTACCATTCCCACCTGCTTTCAGGCCAGAATTGCACTCACTCCCATCCTTGTGTCAGACTTGAATCAGAGCCAATGGTAAAAAGACTTAAAAGAGAAGCAGCATGCCTGCTGATGGTTCAACAAAGAAAGGAAAGAATATATAATAAAAAGACATGAAGCATCCCTCCATTAGCCTCTTTCTAGATAAATGTAAAAGATGATTGAAAAAGAAAATTCCATCAATCATGGATTGGTCTAAAGAACAGGAGAGTAAAGTATTATTCTATTCCTTCAAATATAGTACTAAAAGAAAAAATGAAGTGAAGTATTATCTGTTAAGCACTAATGGACCTTAATCAGAAAAATTAACAAAGTGGGTCAATGATTTTAGCTGCCATCAACTATGACAAGGGAAAGAGGATCAGCTTGAACTTATAAGCTCTCCTATGTGTCCTGTAGAAAAATTAGAATCCAAAAACATTCCCTGTCTCTGTGATATGTCATTCATTATCTTTTAAGTACCGAACTCCACTTTCTTTGGTTTTATTCAATTATTATGAAAAAAAGTTAGAATCCCAAGGGATTGTGGTTGAGATTGGTGATGCAATGGCTCCTCCTTGTGAGATCTTTGTTGTGTCAATTATGTCTCCCATTTTCTCTCACTGTTACTTTCTATTTTCTTTGGCCATGCTAATCTTAGTTGCCTACGCTTTATTGATTCTCAATCACTCATTTTGTCTCCAAATAATCACATTCATCAGACACTTCCTCTAATAAACAAGCCAAAAGAAACCTACTTTTAAAAGCAAAAGCTGTTCTCACACTGTTCTCAATTCTCCCTCTTGGAAACTCCCAAAATGCCCTCCGCCATTTTAGTTTTTCCCATCATTTCTCTGTCGTGAAGTACGAGGGGTATGTAATGTCTATTTCACTCCCGTTTCTATAGCAACTTTTGATTTTAATTTTTCATCAAATTTCCTTTGTATAACAGAGCTGACATGCAGAACCCACCAAGCAAAAGAACTGACACTCTGTTAATATAAATATGTTTCCCTACTATTGTACTCAGATTATTCCAAACCTCCAATTACAATCACAAAATCTTAATCATCGAAATTGGAGTGTAATTCACAAAATGCATGTTTTCTGTCAGACCTCCATTTAATCCCAACTTCATTTTTTGTTACTTTTAAAAGCTTCGTAAAACTCACATCTTGGATAACCTTTAACACACGTATAAATGGCCTTATATTTTTAAGCCCAATTTGTCTATCCCACATAGCAAAAGTCTTTTCATATTGGCATTCTGCTAGATAATGGTTGAATCAAAGATTTTTTGTTATAGGTCTATACATTCATGCATTCATTCAAGCATCATGCATGCATTATCACAGGGATTAAAAAAAAACAGAGAAGAGTATAACACATTATGCATCATCAATGTCCAATAGGAATTCATCATACTTATATAGGTTTACACTAATGTTTCTAGATAACATCGTCATTGAAAAAAATTCAAAAATTTCAAAAAAGAAAAAAAAAGTGAACAAGGGTCTCTCACGAATTCTACCCATACATTCATCATGCATGCATCACATGACACACCATGCATTTCTAGAAGATGACTCTAAACCACAATTCAAAAAAAAAAATCTAGAATTATATTGAAAAATATACATTACTGAAATGACCATAAGTTTCAAAATTCAAGGGTTAGTAAATACTGTGAGGTTCACACACCTCATTATCTATATCCATAGAGTTGTTATCCCTCCACGAGGTTTACATACCTTATTATCTATATCAATAGGGTTGTTACACCCTTCACGAGGTTCACACACCTCATTATCTACATCAATAGGATTGTACACCCTCCACGAGGTTCACACACCTCATTATCTACAACCATAGGACTGCTACACCCCCACGAGGTTCAAACACCTTATTATCTATATTCATAGGATTGATACACCCTCCACAAGGCTCACACACCTCATTATCTACATTCGTAGGGTTGTTACACCCTCCACGAGGTTCACATAACTTATTATCCATGTCCATAAGGTTCTTACACCCTCAACGAGGTTCACACACCTTATTATCCATGTCCATAGGGTTGCTACACCCTCCACGAGCTTCAAACACCTCATTATCTACATCCATAGGGTTGCTACACCCTCTCATCAGATTGATAAACCACATGACGCTCTGTGTGGTAAGGGTCAAATCAATCTTTTCTTCTCTTTAAACCCGAACGAAATTAATGTCTTTATCTTTATTTATCTTTAACATAAAAATTCAAGAGTTCATGTTATCTAGTAAAATCTAAATAAAGAGGTCAATTGTCAACACTCAATTTCGTCCAAGTAAGTCAATAAAAAACAAAAATAAAAAATAACAATAAATAAAAATGAAATAAAAAACTAATTTAAAAAATAAATAATAATAATTAATTGTGGGTAAAAAAGGAAATAAAAAATATACGTTAAATAAAATAAGTTTCCTTAAAATATAATTTTCAAATTTTAATTTAGCCCAAAAAAGAAAAGATGATAACAAATAGGGTGTTGTTCCCTCCACCTCCCCAAATGGTTCCTGCACATCCGCACTGTTTTAATTTATTTCAAAAATATTCTCCATCTCCCCACTATTTTCTTTTATTCCAAAAATACTTTACACCTCCTCACTATCCTTAACAATCTTTCTCTTTCTCTTTCTACATTAATGGAGCATTTACATGGTTCATATTTGAATTTGTGGTATATTACAAAATATAAAATTAAGAGGAAACTTCAATATTAGTATTTCTACCATTTCCATTTTATAAAATTAAAAGTTAGATGCAAATATAAAATAATAAACATAATAATATTAATAGTAAATAATGATATATTATTATTATTATACACTAACTTTATAATGACGAAAGAACTAAATAAATTCTAAATCTTTAACAAATAATTTTTTTTATATTTTAAGTATTTAATAATATTTGTATATTATTTATCTAATAAATTAAATATTTTATTCAAGTTATTTGAGTCAAACATGTCGGTGAGTTAAAACATAATATAATATTAAAAATTATAGATATTATATGTAAAAAAAAACACACATATATATAAACATTTTTCTACAAGTTTAGAACAAAAGTTTACTATTTATTAAGTAATTTGAAAAGAAAAAAATATATTCAAAACAGCGAAAATAAGATTAAATCAAACTTATTTAAGAAAATATATCAGAAGTTCAAATTTGAGTCATGTAAATGCTACATTAATGAGCCATGTAAATGCTCCATTAATGTAGAGAGAGAAAGAGAAAGATTGTTAACTATAGTGGGAGGTGTATGGTATTTTTGGAATAAAAGAAAATAGTTGGGAGGTGTAAAATATTTTTTAAATAAATTAAAATAGTGGAGAGGTATAGGACCCACTTGGGGAGGTGGAGAGAGCAACACCTTAACAAATAATAACGAAATAAAATGAGCCCATTTTTTTTAATAATTTTCATCTAAACAAGAGCCTAAGAGCTCAAGAATTTTAAACATATTTTTACCCCATCTTTTCTTTTCATATTTCTCATAGAACACATCACTAGAAAATATTTTTAAAATTTTTTTTTTAGACAAAGGTACGTTTTTAATATAATAATAATTTGAATAAATGTTATCCCAATAATTATAAGCAATATTATTGTTGATAATTAGAATTAATATCTTGGTATTATATTTTAATTTACTATGCTAGCTTCTTGTTAATAAAGAAAGTATGAGCCTAAAAATTGATAAAATTTCTAACAATAATTATACTCGATGTCTTAGATATTATTTGATTTGATTGATTTTTGAAATATATATTGCAATCAAAACTTTTTCTTTCCCTATATTTCAATTAATTCATAATTAAAACAAGATTACCATAATATTACGATATGTGTATATAAATACACATCCTATCATAAAAAAAGAGACAAAAAAAAATACAGAGATACACAGAAATAATAGGGAAATGAAGAAACATAGAAAAAGGGGAGGAAAGTATAGAGGGGAATAAGTCCTTACATAAAATGAGTTATGCCAACAACCATTACTAAGGAAGAGATTGTTGTAGTACTGAAAGTTTAGTTAGCTGTAAAGCTTAAAAGGTATGTCACTTCCATTTTCTTTATTTAGGCATATTTTTACCATTCACAAATATCTTATTTTAAATCATAAAAAGAAGGTATTTCCTTATTTATTTTTGTATCGGTTCGATCCCTCGCATCATGTGATATCTATTTTCAAATTTCTTTTAAGAAAATTAAATAAACAACTCCAAAGGAAAATTAAAAAATATTTTTTATTACACATATTTCATGTTCTGGATTTTATCTAGGTCTAAACCCACAACATCTTGCACCTTCTTTTAATATCTTATGTGTTTACCCTTTTTATAAAAGTAATAAATTATTAAAATAAAAGATGATTTTCTTTCTAATGCGTAATCACTTTTTTTCTAGCGCTAGCACTTTTTTTAAATAATTAATCACTTTTTTAAAGAAACATCGTCCGCATCATCCTAGCTTAATCATTTTTTTTTCTAAATAACTAAATATTGCTTTACAAATATAAGTACTCGTGTGATCGTTCGCGTCAGGCTAATACTTGTTGTTATCTTTTTTTCCACCATTCCTAAGATACCAAAAAAGTACAAAATCTTCAAAACCAAAAACACCAATATTGTTAAACAAACTTTCTCAATGAGAACTACGTGATCCTTGATTTTTTATCATAAATGGATATACGTAGGAGCAAGGCTAGCTCTTATCGTTTTCACTCTCAAAAATTCCAAAACAATCCATAATAATTTTCAAACAAATTTTCAAACAGTTTTTCCAAATGAAGAACTATGTAATCTTGATTTTAGTTCTGAATGAGGATACGTAAAAACAAGGTCAATCCTTGTCGGGCCCATAAAAAAACACATTTTTATTTCTTTATAGTGTTATTTTTGGGGAAAGTTAAAAGTTTTTATAAGCACGTCAACTTTGTACAATTAAGTAAATTTACTGGTTTTGGGTAGGCGTGATGGTGTACTAATATCTTCCCTACGTGTAACCGATTCTCGAATCCAAAATTCAATTTTCATAAACCATGTTTGATTTTATGGTTTTCCATAGTTGTTCCAGAATAAATTGTGGTGTCGACTCCCAAAACCTTCTTTCTTAAACCCATTTTTTTATTTCATCGTCATGTCGCGATCTTGGTTGCTATAACTGAGAAATGCATAAAATGTTTTAATTTTTCTATTATGCTATTATTGATGAATAGTAATTGTATGCTTATATGTTGTGGTGTGTGATATAATGAATTGAATCTTGATAGTTTATGGTTGATATAGTTGTATGTCATTCAACGTGAAGGGATTCAAATCTTCGCAAGTGTGTTATGTATATTGTGCTCATTTTTTTTATGTTCCTATTTGGTGGTTGCCACGTGGCTATTTTAAATAAATGTTTCGAGTCCATTTTGGGAGTATAACAAAAAGAAATCTTTCAAGTTCAGTTGCTAAAAACTAAAAAATGGGTTCTTTTACGGGGATAGCTTTTAGGAAGAGAGGGATCAGTGGGCAGTTAGGGTAAGTAGGGCGGGTTTATTAATTAAGTTTAGAGTGAGGTTAAGCAGGGAGAGAAAACTTGTGACTGCCGTGAGTGAAGAAGAGCCTTAAGCATTGTTTGGATTCTATCAAAGAGTAAGGAATAAGAGTGTGCATAAGCCGGCCAAGAAGAGTTTTTGGTTGTTCTTGTGAAAACCACATAGAAGAAGAGATATTAATTGATGATGGAAACCCATTTAAGGAACTAAATGGATATCCATCCAAGGAGTATCAACTTTAGCTAAGGCTAGAAGAGTGGAAATAGAAGAATGACTTTAAAAGCTTATTCTTGCTTTTCTTCAAACCTTAGAAGACATTGGACTTTTCATGGTCAAGAAGATGAAAGGGGAAGATGAAACTTCAAGAGGATCACATTTATTAGTCTTCTTTTTATCTTGAATATCTTTGTAAATATGTAAAATAGTTTCTTTAAGCCTTGTATTTGGCCAGAACATTTTGTTTAACTTTGTTTTAAAAGCTTAGTAGCTTTTGGAGTAAAGTAGCACACCATACGAAATGGTGTAAAGGATTGGTGTGCCTAAATGGGTCTTGGAAGCCTTTGGAAACATGTTAGCATCAAGGGAGGCTCCTAGACATTGAACTTGGATGGTAGTTAGGGGAGAAGGTTCTCATTTCTCCTCTTTTCCATAGGAAGCTTATAGTTTTTTTAGTTCATTGAATGCTAGCCTACACCTTCACTTATAAACGGAGCGACAACCTTGTGTGATTCTTTAGAACTTAGTTGAATGTAAAGTTATTTTGCTAAAATTGCAAGACTACTCTTCCTTAGTTCTCACCTTATGAAATGTCTTCTTCTAGAGCTATTCATACCTTCTCCTTCAACGTTGGTCTCACCTCCTAGAAGCACATCTACCAAGACCACTTAACAACAACATTTTCATCTTTTCCTCTCTATTTACTTTCGCTACTATCATTGATCACATGGACTCCATCTCTTTGAAGAAGCTTCATCAACTCATCTTGAAGATTATCTTATGTTGAAGGAGCCTTCTTAAAGCAATCTCCATCAATTGGTATAAGACCTTTGGTCACTATCTTGGAAGTCTACAAGATAAAAGTGTGTTAAGTTCGTACCCATTTTTGTTCTTGTCATTTCCTTGTTGTTTCATCTTTTCCATCATGTAGAGTATGTTGTTTGATCCATGATTATGTGTTGTATATCTTGGAATGTTGATTCAAATTATTTGTTCTTCTTGAATCATTCCATTTTGTATGCTTAGGATTTCCATTTTTCTGTTTGAACATGTGCAAAATTTTGGGTTTGTGTCATGTTTTGAGTCATTTTCTTTGACTTTATGATCCTATTGTTTTGTCCTAAGTCTTGTATATCCATATATGTCATCACATCTTTATTGAACTTGAAAGAAAAATTGAAACATTGAAAACTTGAAGCCTATCCATTTTCTGAAATCTAGTGTCAAGTGTTGTCTGCACGTAAATTTTAAAAAATTAACTACAACCAAATAAGAGGTTCAAATGCCACATGCTTATAGTCAATGGAAATTTGTTTGAGTCTAGTTTCCAACAAAAAAAAATAATCATCTCATTTAGAACTCTTTGGAGAAAGTTATGGATAAAACTCTCACAAAAGGTCAATAGTTATCCTGGAGTGTGCGCGATTTTTCGGATTTTGATGTTTTTAGGTTGAATCTGGGTTTGTTTGAGTTTCATGAATGTATTCATACTTGTTTTTAGTTCCTAAACAAGTTCTTAGTGTTAGGATTCCTTTGAGTCATTTTTCTAGTTATCAAAAAAATTATTTGATTCCTTAGGATTTTCTATGTACACTACTTGTTTTAGCCTTGAACTTAAGTATGAGTTGTGTAAGAAATATTACGTTTGTTGTGTTTTGGAAAATAAATTGATAAAAACAGAAGATCCCTCTTACTTATATTATTTAAACCTAGCGCTAACCATATTAAGACTCTTGCACATTATCTTTACAAACTATTAGACAATGATTTGAGAAAAGATTTTGAAAATACTATTCACCCCTCCCTCCTCTTCCCTCTAGTGTTTTCCTTGTAATTTCATAAGCACCAACAATTTTCTTCCACTAGTACTAAAGAGGTCGTTATCCACCTCACACAACCACTAGAAGCACGTTATCAGGCTTTTGATGATTCGAGCCATAAATTTGACACATTACAAAATCTGGTCATTAGATTCTTGCCTCCAAAAGCATAGAATTGTCTTTAATAGCCTCACTCTAGCCCACACCGTCCCAGCAACAACCTAGTCTAGCCCAACCCAGCACAACCTAGTCTAGCCCAACCCAGCACAACCACAATCCCAATAGTAATAACAAGACCTTCAAAAAGAATAAAACAATTATGTCTGGTAGGTAAAGAATACGGTCCAGTGAACTAGAAACTAGCATGCCATTTATCGATAGAAGTTACCCATGAATTTATTTGTCGGTAATTTCTTATACCTAATTGATGTAATTATTGATAGATGTCACTCCTTAGTAATTATAGATATATTTGTCGCTAATTATTAAGAAAAATATCTGTCAATAATTACTGAAAGAAAATATTCATCAATAATCATCAAAGATAGTATTTGTCAATAAATCACACCGACAACATTTTTACCAACGGATTTTTACTTGTTAGGGAAAAAAAATTTAGTGATTGTCAAACACTAGAGTTAGAATTAAAGATCTATAAACTAAACATAATGTGATGATTCCTTTTATAATTTCTTGGACGAGTTTATTTATTTTTCTTTGATGTAGAATATTCTTCTTTTTTTCATAATCGAACAAATTTTGTAAAAGATAATTAATCAAAATTAATCAAAAACATAACTTAAGTAAACGTACACTACTAATTTACAAATAAATTAAAGTAAGTTTACCACATATTTGGCTCTTTTAACCCATTTCCAAGTTTAACAAAAGCTTAATTAGATCGTTTGGCCTTGATCTTGATTAACAAAACTCTTCTTCAAAACCAAAGAAAAAAATACACGAATGTTAGCAAAAAAAAATCACATATAATAGAAACTTGTTTAAAGCCCTAAAAAAGTCAAAGCAATGAATTAAAAAGAGATGTTGACCATGACCCTAATCAATGGATTCAACTTGATGAGTTAGCTCAAATGAGTGGAAAATGATTGTTCTCTTTACTCACTAGGAATGTTTGTATGGATGGGGTGGAGGGTTTATGATGGCAAATTGTACCAACCCACCACATGATTATGCCTTTGCCATGTTCTTTAGAAAAAATATGACAATTATAAAGCTTCCAAAAATTGTTGAAAATTGACACCCTCTTCCATCAGCTTGTTCCCCTTATTACATCCATTTCTCACCCATTTACCCCATTTTACCTATCAACTTCATCACTATAAACAACAAATCTTTTACTAAATTTATATAAAAAATGATTTTTTGATACACCTAAATTTTTTATTTTTATTTGACACTATGTTTACTTATTTTTTACCTTTTTTTCTCAAAAAAATACAAAATTTTAAATTTTTATGATATTTTATCTTTATATTCAGTGTCAAATGAATGTAGAAATATGTTATGGTATCATTATTCACATATAACCTTATAATGTGCAGAGGCTCATCCCATGAAATGTTTAAGATTCTTAATTTTTATGATATTTTAACATCTATAACTGTTGTTGATTCTGCAAGCAGTGGTAAATTTACAAGTAATTAAGTTTCCTGGGAGCAATTTGGAGCATAATGCTGATTTTTCCTTGATATACAAGCCGGCCATTTAGGTTATAGATTTTGTTTTGCATATGGTTTATGTTTTATGTTATTAAAGAGAATTTTGGTTTCTGATGTACGCTTTATTTTAACCTTATTTTCTATATAAAAGCTTTTTAAATTAAAATAATTATTTTTTAAGTTTAATGATTTTTAAAATTTAACATTTTTAATTTAAAATAACTATTAATAATAAAAAAACACCTAAAAATAAATAAAAGATGTCTATATAAATAAAAATATATATATATTTATATTTACTTTAATAATTATAATAATAATAATTTTATTATCCTTTATATCATAAGAAAAAAGATAAACACAGATGTATATATGTTTCCCCACTAGTATTAATAATACAAAAATTTATTTTCTAAAAAAAATGAGATTAGACTATTATAAATAATCAAATCTGTCTTTAAACATTTAACATACTGTATATTTAGAACTTAAGTATAAAACTGTTAATTAATTGGGTTACAACCATCTTGTACGATAGTTTTCTTTGTAAAAACTATAAATAATTAAATAAATAAAACCAGTTACCTAAAATTGGTTTATGTAAACTAATTTTAATTTATGAGAAAAAGTTAGTCATTTTTATTTTATTCTCTGAAAATTATTATTTCATCGTGCCCTCAATGATTTTATTATAGTGTGCATATCATGTGAATATTAATTAACTTTATCAATCAACCAAAGCTTCTAACGGAAGTATTGAATTTAATATAAGATATTTAGGTATAGAACCTGAATTGATTGGTAATGTAAATGTGTGAACAATCTTCCATGTTCGATATTGATGCCATAATATAACCCTAAAAAGATGTCTAGAAAGAAAGAACCCACTAAAATTATAATACTCATTAATTTCATTATAGTCCCTGTATAAAATAAAAGATTGTGCATGCCCATTATAAAATTTGAAAAATAATTTTGAAAATCGATTTTTAAGTGTAGCATAATTATTTAAATATTGAAACAGTAAAACAAAAAAGTAAAATATGGATTTTTGTTATATAAATTTATTGAATGTGAGAATATGATTGGTGAAATATTTTTTTATTTTTTATTTTGTGTTAAAGATAGAATATATTCTGAAGATAAAGAGGTAGTACCTTTTAAAGCTTTGGATACTAAACACGTTATTCCAACTTTTCTAGCTTTTCCATTAGTAGTGGTTACGAGAGATTGACACCTTCTATTAAATATTTGATACTTCCCATAAAGTAAGACTATGTAATTCTCTCTTTTCTCTCTTTTCCTCAAAGACAAAAATATATTTGGACACCTATTACAAAATTTTTAATACTTCCAAAATGAGAAACTGGTCAGATATTCTTGTAAAATTTTCTAGACCAAGTAAAAGAAAAATTACAAAAAAATTACTCATTTTACCAAATTTTGGGTGTGATAATAACGCCCGAAAACTTTCCCAAAATATTCATAATAATGAGTTTAATTTTTTTTTTTTATCCCAGAGGCCAATTTCAATAAATTTCGATACTTCAAAAGATTCGTCTTTAACTTTATTAAAAATAACTAAATTAAAAAGAAGGTGGAAAGTATTTTAAACGAAACTATCTACTCTAGCCTTCTTAAAGTATAGGATCACGTGTGTGTTTTTATCTATATGGGACACTAAATTAGTAATTATTGGCGTGAACTTCCTGAATAAAATATAGTTTTATAGAGGAATTAGTTAGAACTTAATGTATTAAAATATATCCATTACAAGAATTCTATTATTAACTCATAATTACATTTTTTTTTCTTCGTTCTCAAACGCACTATATGATAGTCTATATTTTATTTATACGATGATATTCATGTATTCTTTTCTATTCTTATTTTGCTTTTCGGTAGCTCCAAATTCTTCAAGTTCAAACCCCTTGTTAAAGACATTTCGATACTAAAGTTAGATTTTAATTAATGAACTTAATTCATAATTAAGTATAAGTACTCAATTAAGTTTGTTTACCTTTACGACTTAGCTTTCTATTTATAGGTATTGGTATTGCTCCCTCCACCACCTCAAGTGCTTATGTATCTTCCACTATTTTCTTTTATTTCAAAAATATTTTACACCTCTTTATTTTAAAAATATTCTACACCTTCCCATTATCATCAACAATCTTTCTCTTTCTCTCTCTACATTAATGAAGCATTCACATGACTCAGATTTGAACTTATAATATATTGTAAAATATAAAATTGAGAGAAAACTTCAATATTAGTGCTTCTACTACTTCCATTTTATAAACTTAAAAGTTAGATGCAAATACAAAATAATAAACATAACAATATTACTAGTACATAATAATAATAATATTATTATTATTATATATTAACTTTATAATGACGAAATAACTAAATAAATTATAAATCTTTAACAAATAACTTTTCTTTTATATTTTAAGTATTTAATAATATTTTTATATTATTTATCTAATAAATTAAATACTTTATTTAAGTTATTTGAGTTAAACATGTTGGTAAGTTAAAACATAATATAATATATAAAAATTATAGATATTAAATGTAAAAAAAACACACGCATATATAAAAAAATTTCTAAAACTTTAGAATAAAATCTAAATTTTACATTTTGCAATATATCACAAGATCAGCCATATGAATGCTCCATTAATGTGGAGAGAAAAAGAAAAAGATTGTTGAGGATCATGGGAAGATTTAGGGTATTTTTGGAATAAAAGAAAATAGTGGAAAGGTGCAAGAGCACTTAGAATAGTGGAGGGAGTAACACCTATAGGTATTTTGTAGACCTTAAATTGTCATTGGCCCAATAACAATCTGATCTGTCACCCATAAATAACTATCATCAACCGCTAATCTATTATCAATATCTTAATTATTTTGTTACCAAGTCATTAACTGCTTGTTTGTCCAATTTATTTGCCCAATAACAGTAATGTTGGCGCTGGCCCAGTTGCCACCCAACACCCGCAGGACCACTTCACCCGCTCAACTTATAATTGAATAGAGTATACCGAACAACACGAGACTTACCGTTCATACTAGACACTATACCATACAAAAATTAAATTAATTTTTCTCCTTTTTCTTTTAAAATATCATTTTTTTTTCTTCATATATAAGTGGGTTTACTCTCTTAACTAAATTATTTTTACTTTTGTTTTCATCTCTTAAGCTTTAGCTATTTTATATATTCAATTCGTTAATTTACTAAAAATTATTCTTTTTAAAATATTTTTATAACTAAAGCAAAATATATTTTTATAACTAAAGCAAAATTTAGTATATAAGAGATTATTAATTTTTTTTGGATTGAGCATAAATATGACTGATTAAGAAAATAAATTGTTAAGTTATTTTCGTCATAATGAAAACTTGAACTAACATGACAACATTCCTTTCCGTGGTAAAGCATCACAAAACTAAAGAAAGAGAGTATTTAATAGTATTTTGTGGACCCTTAAATCGTCATTGGTCCAATAACACCATATATATTAAAATGGGTTTACCTTTCTGTTACCAATAAATTGTTTTCATTAACAGTTAATCTTGGTAAAGCCTTACTCCCTCCACTATCACAAAATGCTTCCTTCACCTTCCCATTCCTCTTTTGTCCTTCCGTAATATTTAATGTGGTGGTTAAAAATTTTAAATTTCTTCAATTTCCAACCATTTCATTAATGGTCCCTACCAATATATGAATGCACCCCCACACCCTACCACTTTCGCAGAAATCAAATTCCTCTTCTTTTCCTTCACTAGTGCAAAAATAGTGTATAATGTCACACATTCAAGATCCAACCACTCAATAACCAATGTTAAAAATGACCGGTGACATTTGGTAAATAAATGCAATTATTAAACGTAGTTTAGAATTGTAATTCGACGTCAAAGGATATAAAACGTCGAATGGTCCAGCGTTAGACGTCAAAAGGTTAGTGAATTCAATAAAAATTTGAGCGGGAGATTGAAAATTCATTCACTTTATCTTAGTGTGCGAGACCATCTTCTCTGCTCAAACTTTTCTCGAACGAAGTTTGATGATCATCACATGTAATTTTTTTTTTCATTTGATACAAATTCATGTTAATTAACTACTTTATGTATGATTTTCGTTTGTTTTCACCGATTATTTTCGTGTTTTTTGTTCTTCATAAGCGCATTCTACTTTCTCTCTCATTGGTGGCAACACTTGTTTGTTGTTTTTCTTGTTTGTTGTTGTTTAGTTGAACTTGTTTGTTGTTGTTGGTTGGTTGAACTTGTTTGTTGTTGTTGTTTGATTGAAGTTGTTTATTGCTTGTTATTGTTCTTTGTTGTTAATTCTATATTATCGTTCATGCTTTATAAAATATCAAAAACTGAAATTTGTTATTTTTCTGTTTTTCAGGTCTCGTAAAATTGTAGAAAAGGATCACAATTAATTAAAAGAAATAAAAAATTGATTAACGTCGTATATTGACAAAATTCGACGTTAAAGTAACGTCGAATTTTTTAAATTTGACGTCAATTTAACGTCTGTCGATAAGACGTCGTTTTCAAATTCGACGTGAAAGACAAAAAATATTCGACGTTGTATGATGTTTTTGTATTAGTACTTCTTCATTTAACTATTCTTCTTTAAAAATAAAACAATTCAAAACAAAATCAATTAACTTTAATTAAATTAATAATTATTAATTCATTAAATAAAACAAAATTATTTAATTATAAATACAGAATTTACTCAAAAATATAATTATAATTAAAATATAATTACTTAACTTTAAAAGTATCTAAAAATTAATTTATAAATCAAAAAACTAATAAACTAAAAAGAAAAAAATAAAAATAAAACAATTCGTTCAACTTTCCATGCTTTCTTTTATTTTTTCTTACAAACACTTCATTTATAAATAAATAATACTACATAAAATATTTAATTAATAAATTTATAAAATTTAACAACCTAAATAAAATTAAATTAATAACCTTCAAAAAAACGAAATGCTAAGACCTCAACGGATATGGGAGATCCATTAGAGCTAGAGCTTCAACTGAGGAAAACACCCAAAACATTGAAAGGCTTCAACGGATATGAGACATCAATTGAGCCATCAACGTATCTCAAGATCCGTCCACGGATATCGAGATCCGTTGAAGGCTCAACGGATGTCCCATATCCGTTGCAGCCTTTGGGGTTTCTTTTTTTTTTGTTTAACACGAAACAGAGGCGCATATAGAATCATTAACTTGGATCGGAGACAACAACAAAGGAAACACCAAACTCTACAACACCATGAATCAAGCAACAGCACAAATCCGCCACCAACCAAGCACCAACACGAACCAAGCAAAGGAGAAGAGAACCTTGACGAAAATGGTAAATTAGGGAAAGACGAAGATGTGAAATTGGAGAAAGAGGAGAGAATAAGAGAGGAAGAGAGGAAGTAAGAGTGTGAGGGTGAGGTATGGTGTGCGCTCGAGTGAATAAGAGAGTAAAAAATTAGTTTTAAAAAAAAGTTAAAAAAGATAAATGATAAAAGTAAATAAGGGTACTGTTGGAATTAAAAAATTATGGAAATGTATAAAGAGCAGTGTGTGATGGTGAAGGGAGTAACACTCATATTGGTACGGTGATATATGGATGAGCAAAATATTTTGGCATTAATTTTAAATTAAGTTGTTTCATATTTGAATGAGTATATGAAACATTTTTCAGAAATACTATTTCGGAAGCTTTGTACCATCCCAAACCATTTTAGATAATGTTTTCCGAAAGAATGGAATTAAAATAGATGATGGGGTATAGAAAGAAAATGATAGGGTGCAGTTTGAAACCCAAATTGCAATGTCATCAAGACACGGCCCAATCACAACATTATTAATAATGTGGGAATTGGTTCATGCACCTTCATAATAGGAAACGTAATCGGAGATAGGCTGTTTCTTTCTCTCTATAGCCATTTTCTTAGTATGTTACAGATTCTAAAATTTGGAATATTTTAGAAAAAATATGAATTTTAAATAGTGTAATTCAGATCTAAAATTAAATTTTAAATAATATAACCTGAAATGTATTTTAAAAAATAATTTTTTATTATATAATTTAAAATGTATTTAAAAATATATTTTAAATCGTATAATTTAGAATATAATTTGAGATGTAATTTTGGTTCGAAATTAAAATTTAGTTTACATAATTTGAAATCTATTAAAAAGTAAATATTTCACATCATATAATTTTGAAAGTAAATATATTTAAAATTGTTCTAGATCATATCTAAAAGAATATGTTTTGAATTGTGCAATTCAAAATGCACTTTCAGGATTGAAAAGATAGGCTGCACAATCTAAAAAATATATTTTTTAAAATTATCATAGATTATGCAATTCGAAATATTATTTTAGAAATATATTTTGAATTGGATAATAAAAATATATATTTTTTAAATATATTTTATGGTGCAATTCAGGATGTGCTTCCAAATTCGAAAATACATTTTGCATTACACAATCTATAATTCTTTTTAAATATAAATTCTTTTTACATATAAATTCTACATTCTAAAATGTATTTTTGATAAAGTTGTCATTAAAATGATCAAATTAAAACTACTTATCTATAATAACAGTTATTATTAATAAAGTAACTAAGATATTTGTTATCCAAACTCATTTCTCGACGAAAACAAAATTGATTTCTAATATGTTAGTCTTATAAAAAATCCCACAATAAAGATAAATATAAATAAAAGACTAAATAACAAAATATTAAATGAAAGAAAGAAATAAAATTTCAAAAGATAAAAGGAGATAAAAATAATGATAAAGAAAATAGGTTGATTCACCGTGAGACTAGACATTAATAGGTGGTCTAACAACAGGTAGAACAATATGTTTAACAAACAACAAATATCATTAGGATATACTCTAACAATATGATGGCAACCATCTCACCAAAGGTCCTTATCATAAGAAGCATGGCCAAACAAATACAAGAGTCAAACAAAGAAGGTGAAGTCAAAGTCAAAGTTTTCTTTTCATGGGCCATCATTGAATAAGTTTTGGGCTTGTATTTGGGCCTAGTAGTATAGGTTTGAATGGGCCTTGTATCTTGGGTCAAGAAGAATAAGATTTTGACCAACCAAGTCAACAAAGAGCCAAGGCCCAATGTTGACCTTGCTTCGACGTCTTCTTTAGTGAGTTGACCAAGGAGTCAACTTTTTGGAAAAACTTTGAGGCCATGGAATCATGTGTCATGTGTCATTCTAAGAATGGAGAGTTTTTCCATAGGTAGTGGCCACATGTCACTCTCTCATTTGAGATGACTTTTGCCATTTGTCTCTCTCATATTGGAGAGGATTTCTCCTTGCTCTCCAAGCAAACCAAGGTGGCTCTTTTAGGTTAAAGTCTCAGCCCATTTTGAGACATCTTAGCCTATAAATAAATGTTTTCTCCATCATGTAATCACCTTGGAAATTATAGTAAAGTTATGTTGTCATTTTGTGCACACAACCTCTTTTAAGGTCACCCTAGGCTAGAGCAACCCAAGTGGCCTCCTCTAGCCATCTTCCTCCAAGAGTTGGCCTAACCTCTCTTAGAGAACCCTAAACACTTCATCCTTCACCATTAAACACACCCAAAACCGTGAGCCCTCCATCTTCATTCACCACCATTCCGCCAACCATCATCAAAATCGTGAGCATCTTGAGTACATACTTAGTTGTTTCTAGATTTGGCTAGAGATTGTCATCACAATAGCTATGATATGATATCATATTAAGAAATGAATTTTAAATCTAACTTAAGAACTCAAAATCGGCTTATAAAGTGAGGTTTGTACCCACTTATATACTTTAAATGCCTTATCTTTAATCGATGTTGGACTTCCAACAAAGAAATATATAAATAAAAGGCAAAATAACAAAATATGAAATGAAAGAAATAAATAAAATTTCAAAAAGATAAAAAGAGATAAAATTAATGTAAAGAAAATAGGTTGATTTCAGTGTTTTTTTCCATAGGATTCATCATTCGTCATCTAAATATTATTGTTGAGATATTTTAGAAAATTTATTATGTTATTCTTATTTATTATAATTATTCATTTATTAGGCTTTAATTATATATATTTTATTTTTATTTCCAAAATTGTTTAGTAATATATATATATATATATATATATATATATATATATATATATATATATATATATATAAATTCAATGTATATAATGAGTAAAAATAAGTGAGAATCATTTTATTCTCTTTTTTATTCTTGAAATGGTATTAGAGCTTGAAAGATAAAAAATTGTTTTAATAAAACAGTTTTTTTAAATAAAACAAAAATTAAAAATTAAAGGGAATAAATAAGAAAATTTTGTATACTACATAATACATAATAAATGAAAGGTTACCAAATTGAACATTTATAATTGAGAGTGAAACATTTAAATATAAAAAAAATAACCATTATATAAAAATATTAAAAACAAGTAGAAATAGTCAAATGTAAAACTTAAAATTTATTTGATTTATTGAAATTAATATTACACTATTTGAATATAACGTACCAAAAGAAAAATGTTTATTCAAGTAGTGATAAGAGAGAAACATTTTTTAAGATAAAAGTGAATTTTTTTAATATAAAATAAGAAATAGTAAAACAAAAGAAAAAAAAAAGATTATATATATATATATAATGATAATAATAATTTAAATGAATATATAAATTATCTTTTCCATATTCAATTGAAAAAAAATTGAATATTACTAGTCTATACTTAGTTAATATCATAATTCTATTGTTGTCAAAATGACTCATTCGATCTGATCTGGTTTGATTCATCACGGATTGGTGGATTAAATGGGTTGGTTCATTGACCACTTAATTACAATTTTTTTTTTAAATAAGAAAATTCCAAACCTTTTGTAATTCAAATCTAAATAAATTTTCTTCTCCCAATGATGTTAAACTTAAGACAATTTAAAATAATAAAAAAAAGTACAAAATAATATTTCTTGGTATATAGTCATGTGAGTGAGGAAAGTATTTTTTAAGATTTCTTAAGATAATAAATTAATAAAATAAAATTAGGTGGGTTGATGAGCCAACCCAACTCAGCACGGGTTTGACCCAGATGAACAGAATTTAAATGAGTCAGGTTGAAAATTAACCCGCATAAAAAAATATATTTTTATAAAATCCAATCCAGTTCAAACCCGTGATGAACCGAGTTGACCCGCGAATTATAATCGATTTTCACAGTTCTACAAAATTCTCAAGTTAAAATAAAATGAAAATCAAATAATACCCACAAAGAACAATTTTTTTATCATTTCTACTTTTAATAACAAAACAAATAACGAAGAAAAATTTAACCGACAAAAACAACAGTAACCTATGTTTTGAAGAGAAAAATATTACGGTAAATGAGGTAGAGAGATGTAAGAAATAAAACTGAGAAAATTATAATTTTATCATTTAATCAAAAGATATTTTGTGTTTTAATTCATCTATGAAACTGAACAACGTCATTTTCAATGTTTAGTTGTGAACATTACTGGTAAATCACAGACCCTTATATTAATTAGGAAAAACAGAAGTTCAGGGTATACAAAAGAAGGGGTAGTTTGTGATTTTTATTTTGTAAAATATAATCTTCTTTTAATAGAGAGAAAAGAACAGAAAAACTATAAAAGCAGTGTGGCTGCTGGGATTCGAGCCCAGGTCTCCACGGCCACAACGTGGAATTCTTACCACTAAACTACAGCCACTGTCGTTAAACACTATTTTCTACATATTACTTAAATATACTGTTTCATTTTAAAATAGAAAGAGAAAGTGACACTTATTTTACCTAAGTTGAAAATAGCTGACATTTAATTAGTTATATTTTTTTCCAAAATTACATTTAATTTCTTTATTTTATTTCAAAAAGATCACATTCAGTAAAATTTAAATAAAAAATTAAAAAGAGATAATTTTAAAATAAAGAGTTAAAGATTTTTATAATAAACATATTTTTTTAAGGATATTTTTATAAATATCATAAGGCAAATGAATGTCACGACAAAAAAATATAATAAAGATGAATATTATTTACTATGGATGTGTAGGAAGTATATATCTATTTAGAAAAACTGTAAAGTTATTTTAAAAAATATAAGGAAATTGGTGTTTATTTAAGATTAGAGTAATATTTATAATAATACACATATATTTTTTAAGTAAATATTAATTTGGTTTTGAAACGATTGAAGTGCTGGTTGATATATCTCATAATAATTACTTTTTTTTATGTAAATGTGTTTTCGAATTTTTGTTATTTTGTGGATTTAGAAGAGAGTGAAATTTTTTTTTATTGTTTATTTGAGTAGATTTGAAGATAAGTGAATAAATTTATAAATACAGTTGTGAGAATTAGTGTAAAATTTAATTGATGTGACAGATTAAAAAAATTTTAGTTTCAAATCTATTTTCAACTACTTCCAAATTCACTCAAATAAACAACAACAAAAATTTACTTTCAAATCCTCTCAAATTCCTTCGTTTAAGTGAAAAAAATCATAAGTATCATATCTGACATTTTTTTGAGTTTGACAGTGCTCATGTGTGATTACAAGGTGTGAGACACATTCCAATAAGATTTAAATGCATATAACGAGTCCTTGAATTCATCGCTGTATATCTAAACATCTTTCTAGCACCAAAAAAAATGCACTTTATAATTTCATTCCATTGAACTCTTTCATGTTAACATAAATAAAAGGAAGCAAGAAAATAAAATCCAAAGATAGCAATTTTATTTCAAACAGACCTTCATGTGGAAGTAAAGAATAATAGAAAAACTAATAATCCATATTCAATCAAATTCAAACACAACTAATCACCCCATCTACTCTTCTTCCCCCATCCCCATCGACGCTTTTATTGAAACAACCTGAATTTTTTGAGCAAATGTAATCAGTGATTCGATCCAGGTAGCTGAAGTAGAGCATATCCACGTGTGCATTGTCACTGAATTAGAGAATTGAATTAAAAAAATGCAAGCAAATGAAGACTTTGAATTAAACTGAATGCGTCAGAGAATTGAAGTGATGTGACTATTGAACACTGAAACAGAAATTTTTCGCAATCATGACGTGTTATCCATACAAATTGAATTAATCATCGTCAAAAAGGTTGGGACTAAAACACAACTTCAAAGTTTCGAAATTGGATTCACTTAGACCGTTTTATATATAAAAACAATAACAATGAATCAACGAATATTGCTTTTTTTCAGATTTATCCTAAATTAAAACTATATATTGATTTTGTATTCATTCAAATTGCAAGGGTTAATCTAAAATGTATTAAACGCACAGAAAATCACGTTTTGAAACGTTTGATTTTGACGATTCACTGATCATGTAATAATTTTCTTTTCTGGGCGAACCCCCAAAATGAAAAAAACCATTAGCAATTAAACTCTAACTAAAAGTGCAAATTTAAAGCAAGTGCTTCATTTTTATTACACATTTGAAATGTTCAAATAGAAATGGAACTAATAAAAGTCAGAACACAACCAACATTACAGAAACAAACGACAGAAAACACGAAAACAGAGAAACTAATAACGTGTCTGGAAAAGCAGACTTATTACAAAGACAAAGGTTCATAACCACACTTAAACTACTCTTCTTCAACTTCATCTTTCCAACACTTCAGAGTTGATCTAGGTGAAACACAGTCACTAATCTTGACGAATCTTTGGTAGACAACAGAACCACCCATTCCAAGCCCTTCGTGGCTCCACTCTTCACGACAGTATCCCTTCACATCCACAGAAAACACATGTTCAAAGAGCTTGCTTGCACCATCCGCATGAATTGCTACAGAAAATTCATTCGGAAGGAAACATGACAGAACCCTGTCAACCAACTCGTTCAGGTTCACAACTTTAAAGTCGTAGCCCACAGTCTCAAAGCTTGCATAACTGAATCCATCTTCAGGAGTAATATGAATGGTAGAAACAGCACCCCCTTCAACAGAATTCATTGAATAACCACATGGCTCAAAGTCGAAATCGCATATCTCAGAATTCGGAAGAATCTTTCTGATGCCAGAATTAACAGTCATCATGGCAGCTGAAGCAGATTGTTCTTTGTAGAAAATTTGTGCTTTCTCTCTATCCAGGCCCGTCATACACATCTCTAGAGTATAAATATTGTTGTCGTCAGATGACATTACAGAATCAGCAGATGCAGAGTAGATATGCCATTTCTGCTTTTGGTCTGGACTACCCATGATATAAGCCATGCTGCCTAATCCAAGTTTCCCAAAGTAGTCATTAAGGATAGCTACTTCCTCAGTAAAGCAGCGATGGGGATATGGCTGAGCACCAGGAAAGATGAAACTTCCCCTGGTATACGTTACAGACCTAACTTTAAGAGAAAGCATATCAGCGAACTTCAGTATGAGCGGGATTGCAAGAAGTAACTTTGTAGTCCCACAGGTTTTGATGATGATCTTGTACGCATAAACAAAGAGGCTGGACTCCGACAGTACATAGGAGTCAACATCATCATTTGAGAGTGAAGAGACTATGGTGCAAGCAGCTGGTGTTAGGATCTCATCCAACTGGGATTTCGTAAGAACTCTTAAACCCCTTCCTTCAGGGTCAGCAAATATTCCTGGTTGGGAAAAGCATATTTCCAACCTCTTTTCATAACCTTCAAAACCTATTGCAGAAACTGCCATGGTCGTGATTCAGGAAAGAAACGAACGCAGTAGGAAACGGCACAGAGTATCTCAAAGAGAGCAATTGGAAAGATGGAGTTTGAAGGAGAGTAGTGAAAACCTAAACGAAAACAAAACAAACAAAAAACTAATAAAACACTGCTTGCATGCAATGAACTATCAATCGAAGGAGGTATCAGGATGGCTTGCGAGCGCACTGCAAAACAACAAACAAAAACAGCTATTAGCTTGTATCAACAAATTTTCAACTACGGTAATAGAAGAGAATTCATTTAACAGCAAAATAATAACAATGAATAAGAAATGAAACTCACGTTGGAGTAAGCAGCAGATCTGAATTTTTTGATGCCACCGTTTGGTCGAATGTCTTCAATGCTGTATCCGAGGGGAGCTTCGTAGAACAATGATTTACTACTACTACTACTGGACTTCTTTTTACCACCTTTAGACTCCATTAGTTCATTCAGTCCTGAATCACACAATCAACAGACATAAGCAATTGTCCAAACATGCAACTGAATCAAGGAAAGATAATATCACTGCAAACCATATACTCGGTATTGATCATGTGTACGTGCAAGTATGAAAAATTATTTTAAATCGAATAAATCGTGCAAGGTTAATTTTCAGATCCACAAAAATCATATAAAAGCTTTTCGTGTAAAATTCAAGCAGCAACAAATATATACTTATAAAAAAGAAAACTTTATTAATGTTACGAATAATAAGAACTAAGTGTTCTGTGAAAAAGCTTTCAACTTTAAAAAGCAAAAGGGGATCACACCCTTGAACAATTCTAAAACTAAGAAAACGATGGAGATCGGCCAAAGATTTAATGCAATAGAAGCGCTCGAAAAAGAAGAAATTGATTAAGAAAAGCGAAAACAAAATATGAAAAAAAAGAAAAAAAAAGGAGACACAATTACCACCAACTAAACAATAAGAGGTCCCAGTTATACAAAAAGACATCGACATGACAAACAACCAAATGCATGAAATACACGAGATAAAGAAAATCGTTTGCATGCCCAACAACGGGACATGGAAATTCATTAGACAGCGGCAATAGGCAAGCATTAAAAAATACACCAAATAAACACTTTTTTAAGAAGGCGAGAAAGAGAGAAAAGAAAATAATATCAAAATCATTAGAACAATATTAAACATAAAGAACACAAAAGCAAAACGATACCAAAATCATATCGAGACAAACAGGGCAAATAAACAAGAGAAAGAAAACAGCGCATTGGATCTAGAAACCTCACTGCAATGGTTACAAAGGAATGCATAAAAAGAAGAATTAATACCTGGTTTTATTAATCGATTAAAATGCCGCAACGAATTACGCTGAAAAGACCTTAAATCATCCAATACGAAAAAGCAGAGAATCTGAAATTTCAAGAAACAAAACAGAATCTGTAAAATGAAAATCATGCAGGTGTAAACGAATCGAACGGTGTAGAGTTGGAAAAAAGAATCAGGAGAAGAACAACGCTTACATATTAGGAGCAGAAGAGGAATCACGATACCGAGCGAAACCCTAAAAATCAAGCCGAGTGAAATATTGAGAGAGAGAGAGAGAGAGAGAGAGAGGAGAGGAGAGGCGCTGAGAAAAACGTAATGAGAAAGAGTTGCGTGTAGTTTGAAGAGAGGGGCTGAAGGTGTATTTATAGGGTGGAGGTGTATGTGAGGGAGGGTTTGCTGTGCGTTTTTTAGGGCCGTCCGTGACTATTGTGAGGGAATGGAAAAGACGGTCTTGCCCTTGCCTAGTTTCCGGGACGTTTCATCATTGTTCTGGTGATTGGATGCCGTTTTACTATAATATCCTCGCACCTCTTTTTCGGGATTCTATCTTCTCCATAAAGTTTCTTTTTTACGAGTCATTTTATATTATTCAAATGTGGAAAGATAAGATCGTGTTAATATAACGAGTAGATCTGCCACGCTATATTTATATATTTTATTGTATGATATGAAATCTTGGAGGTAAGCGTATTTAGATATAGTGAAGGAAAGAAAATGGAATGGAATGAAATGAGTTTGAATCAATTTATTATTTTATTTGCAGAGTTTTAATGGAATAAAAATATTTTTGAAACGCATTATAAAATAAATTTTGTATTTTGTTATTTGACATATTGAATGAAAATGTTATTTATCATTTTCGTGATGTTCTAGTTATATTATTATTATAGTATCTCTTTATGTTAAAAAATAAAAACTAAAATGATGAATATTCGTATTAAATATATCTTTTTTATTTTTTTTCTAATATGATTGTGTTTTATTCTATTATGTTACTTAATTATTTTTATAAATTAAGTAATATGATACTATCAGGTATTCTTATACATCACGTTTTAAATGAAAATAATAAAATATATTTATTGTTTTTTATCTTAATTACAATTAGAGCTGTCAAAACGGGTAATCCGACTCGACCGGCCCGGCCCACCATGGATTGGTCACTTAGTGAGCTAACCCAATCCGACTCATTTATTAGCGAGCCAGAAAAACTTGAACCCGGCCCGACCCACCACGGGTTGGTGGATAAACAGGTTGGCTCATTAGCTCATTTAATTACGTTTTTTTAAATAAAAAAATACAAACTTTCTGTAATTTAAATTTAAATAAATTTCACTCCTAAAATATTATGTTAAAGACAATTCAAAATAATAATAAAAAGTACAGTATAATCCAAATTCAAAAATATAAAAAGAAAACCAATACTCAATAACATCAATAGAAAATTAATAGTTTAATTTGTAACATAATTTCCCAAATTCAAAGATATCATGTATACTCAAATTGTTTAAATAAAATGAACAAACTCTGATACAAGCATGTCAGAACAGGAAAAAAATCATTTTATGTCTTCAAATCTCCCACAACAAAAAAACAAATTCGAAACCCCTATTTTTGTCATTATAGGGTTTTTTAAAGCAAAAAGAAAGAGAAGTGAGAAAACAAAAATGTGGAGAAAAGAGAAGAAAAAATGAAGGGTGTTTTACCTGCTCCTTGAATAATTTTAGTGAAGTGAGAGTGAGAGCACCGTCAAATGAGAGCAAGTACCGTGAGAATGATTTGTGGGAGCTACTTTTTTGGTATACACACTGAATGAAGAGAGTATTTTATTTTTTAGGGTTTCATAAATAAAATAATAAATTAAAAATATAAAATTAGGTAGGTGGGTTGGTAGGGCAACCCAGCTCACTACGGGTTTAACCCGCAAGAGCCGGGTCTAAATGAGCCGGGTTGAAATCTGACCCACATATAAGTGAATTGTATTTTTCAAACCCAATCCGGCCCGAACCCGTGACGGACCGGGTTGGCCCGCGGATTGTGACCCATTTTGACGGCTCTAATTATAATGTTATTTTATATTAATTAAAAAATTTCAATTTTTTTTAATTTCAACACGATTAGTATAAGATACTTTATTGCTAATTAAATAGTTTTAATTAAAAAATAAAAAAATTATAATTAGTTAGGAAAATAAAAGTATTCAAATTTATAAGGGATTTAAAAATTAATTGATAATTTAAATATTTAAAATTATCATAGTGTGTATGTTGTTAGAATTACTAAATAAAAAGGTATATGTTGAATTTTTTTCATAAGGTAAACTAATATATTGTTAAAGATAAGATTATTTAGAGATATTAGATTGTTTAGCAATTCGAGTTTTAAAATTTAACAAATAACATTCAACGAAATATCGACCATAGAACATAATGTCTAACGATGGCATGTACTAGAGAATAATACTGGATGAAATATGTCTCGATCAAATATAACAATATATTCAAAGTATCGAACAAGGTAAATGTTTATAAAGAATACAATGTTTGAAGTAAAATCAATGCATTAGAGTCTACAACTCCTTTTCATTGTCTAACTTGAACTTCTTTAAGAGTTCTTTTACATACTTCATCTTATGTATATAGATAACGTCTTACTCTTGTTTAATCTGCAAACCTAGAAAGAACTTGAGTTCTCCCATCATACACATTCTACATCATCTTAGAGAATTATTAACAAAGAAAAGCATTTGTAGCATCGAAAATAATATCATCAACATGAACAATGGTGAAATCATTGTTGAGATTTTTGCGAAACAATGTGGTGTCTACCCTTCAGCGTAATCAAGACCTTCTTGTTGTAAGTTCCCTTTGCCAACTAGTCTAGCCTTATTTCTCACAACCTTACCATCATATCGAGTTTGTTTATGAAGACCCACATAGCTCAAACGACATGTTTTCCATTATGGAGATTAACAAGCTTCCAAATGTCACTCTTCTAAAACTAATCAAGTCCTTCTTGCGTAGCTTTTATCCAGAAGTCTTCTTCCAAAGCATCGTTGACATTACACGACCGATCTAAGATATAAGAGCAACATTTCTTTTCTTGTAAAAGGATCTCATATTGATATCTTCCTTCAGATCTTCTGACATTTTCTGGAGGATAATTCTTAACTACTAGAGAATGCAACCCATGCAACTCTCATTTTTCAATGCTGAAGTACATAGGAAAGCAGTAGATAGGGGGTGAATAATGTTTTCAAATTATTTTCGCAAAGCAACGTCTAATGACTTATAGTGAGAGCATACAAAGATGTACCATGTTTGGACACTGAGTTATAAGATAAGTAGATAATAATTCTTCTAGACAATGATAAAGGAAATTTAACAATAGTTACAAAGGAAGAAAACATTAAGATACAATTTTTATATTGGTTCACCCATTCTTAGGCTATGTCATGTTCTCTCTTAAGAACATTAATTTTATCAAAGATTACAAGTTTAGCACACTCTTAATTGAGTATTCTTACATCACTCTTGGTCCCATAGTCAACAAGACTAGTCCAAGTACTATAAACCACTCATGGTTCCCCTAGTCAATCCTGACCAGTCCTAATATTCTTTCACCACTCTTGGTTGAGTATTATTTGTCACTCCTAGCACCCCTAGACAAAACTTCTGGTCCGAGTTCAACCTCTCCAGGATGTATCCCTAGACAATTGCCTAAACTGAGTTTACCCACTCTCACTTAAGTATTATTCACCACTCTTGGCACCAAGTATAACCTACTCATGCTTATAAGTATTATTACAACATTCTTGGTTTACAAGTGTATGATTACAAAATGGAAATAACTCTCTTAGAGAAGATGTTTAATTAATACATTCATCAGTTCTTGTAATTGCTCTTCTTTCTTTCTTTTTCTTTTTAGTTAAAGACATCAAATGATATAAGCTTAGAGGAATACACTTGATCCATGTTGGCTCTCTAGTTTTCTCTCTTCTCTTTTTTGAGTATTTTTAACGGACGTTACGAGCATGGAGATAAACTTTAGAGTAGATATTCAATAAGGCTTTCTTTTCTTTTCTTCTCTTCTCTTTCTAAAAGCTTTTAATGTTGTATGCTCCAGATCAAGTGGCAAGATGTGATAATGATTCCTTTCTTCATTCTTGTGAATCACTTTTCTCAATCTTTTTTTCCCAGAGCTTGCTTTCATTTACCCTTTTTCATATTTCTTGTGTTGAGAAGCGTTAGACAGTACAAGCTTTGAGATGAGACATAATTGATTAATGATGATATTCCTTAAACATATTCACTTTGTCTCTCTTTTTCTTCTCTTCCTTACTTTCTCTGGTTTTCACCTTTTCTATATTTTTGTTTCAACTGCTCATCTACATCTTTTCCAATAGTAACAACTTTCTTCTCTTCCGTTGATCTTCTTTATATATGCATTCTTGAGAGATGATCGTTGGATGCTGAGTTGATTTTAGGAGATCGAGTAACCTTTAAGTGAAAGGTTAGACTTTAGTCTTTTCATCAAAGGTACAATTCTTTATCAGAGTTTACTTTGAAAAGCAACTTGTATGGCTTTGTTAGAGTAGAGATCTTCAAGAAATTTATTTCGGAATGTACTTTACCTCAAATTCTTTCTCCAACGTCTGCATATGTTATGATTAATCCTTTGTTTATTCTTGTTCAACACAAATAACAAGGACAAAGTATACAAGGAAAATAGAACTTTATAAAAAGAGAAATTTATACTACATGCATTAAATGTTTTAAATGCTTATATATCTTAATTTGTATTGCTTTTTCAAAACGTCTTATCATACGTCTTGTTAGTAATTAATGCATCGTTCAAGTAAATTGTTCAAGGAAGGTTGAACGATGTATGACACATTGACAGTAGACGACTTAAAGCATTAAACTTATATGAAAAATTATTTTAGATGTATATTTTAATGTGCTTTCCATTAGACGATGTTCTTTATAAGATACCTTTGTTTATAACACCATTCTTGATGTAGGACATTAAGCTTCAGTGTTTTTGTGATTCTTAAGAATAAATATTTCAGTTAGAGCTACAAATTACACGGCGGGAAAAGGTACTCTCAAACACCAATTATGTTTTTCCGCTAGTGTTGACGAGTCTGTTGTCCACCTCACACAACGACTAAAACAACATGACCAGGAAAACAACAAATTGAGGGATGAGTTTAGCAATTTCAAACAACTAGTCATGAGATTGATACGAGTCTTCACAAATGTAGTTCGTCGTCCCTTCAACCTAACTACGACCCTCTCCACCACCCTCCGTCCCAAAGCACCCCACACCAGTCCAACCATTTTTAGAGTAGTAGGATGATGAACAACAAGACCATTTTGATTATGACTATATAGATTATTAATTATCTTTTTAATCAACATACTTCTTCTATTATTATGATGGTGCTTTTACATTTGCTCATGTTTTACAAAAATATAATTTCTTGCTCTAGATAAACATGTTTGATTGGAAATATAAGTTGTTAAACTTGAACATTAACATATATTGTGTATTTAGATATTGTTTATTGCATCATTGACTGAATTATTGTGGGTTTCATATATATTGCAACTCTGATCATGTTAATTGTGGTTTGAAAATAAATATTATGCAAGATTAATTGTATAGTTGGATAATTAACCAACACAAATTGCACTTGAATTTATCACATCATTTTTGAATCCTTCGATAATTATCGACGGCTTGTTTTTTCGATAATTACCGACGACCTGTTTCTTCGGTAATTATCAATGGCCTTTTTCTTTCGTAAGTATCGACAGTTTTTTCCTTCAATAATTATCGACGGAATAGGTCGTTGATAATTAACGAAGACCTATATTTATCTGTAATAATTACAAATAATAAAAATTACTAGTGGATGAATGGTCATTGATAATTTGTCGAAAAAAATATATTACCAATGAAATTTTATTGTTTTTAATGGATTATGTTTTAATGACATCACCAAAATGACATCTTTTTTTATATAAGAAGAATTTAATTACAATAAAAGAATATAACAAGTATTATTAAAAATCTCTACAAATATACGTTTTTATGTCCACATTTGAAGAATAATCAAATGAGTAATCGTGTAAGCAACTCTAAAAGATATGAAATAAAAAAAAAAAAAATCATACTCACCAAACCACAACACACTCCAATCAACCACGCTCTAAGAGACTAAAACACTAAATGCACCGGTTGCATACCTCAATCAAACAAACTAAAGAGGAATGCACAACGCACAATTCAGCTCTCCACACAAAGAAATTCTGCACCAAAAATCTATCTTGCATCACCCATATACAAGAACTCCTTCACGTAACTGTGTTAGCATTTAATAAGAACCTTTTTTCAAAGTCTTCTAATCTTTGTTTATTTCTATCATTATTATTGTAGACCGAATTATTAACGATATTCTTAGACAGAAAAACAAAACATTGTAAACGTATAGCTTTCTTTGATTGAGTGGATTAATGATTCCAATAGTGAAGGTGGACAAAAAAAAATACAGATATAGTTTTTCCTTCACTTGGCACCTTCCGACAAAGGCAAGAAAAGAAAGAAAATTTGTGTCCCCTTTGAGTGTACGATTTCTCCAAATTCGAATTGAAAAATCTATCATGATTTTTTTTTTTAAAAGTGTGTTTAATTTGGTTTTAAAATATTTTGAAAAATCTATAATGGGACCATTTTTTTTTATAATATTCAATGAATAGTATTGGGCGAACAAAACTTGTTGAGATTTTAAATCAGTAATAGATAATAATGATTTTCAAAATCTTACCGATTTTAATGAATTATTTTATTAATTTAATTTTTATAGGTTTTGTGTGACTGTTATTAAATTTTTTCCATCTCCAATTGATTATTTTATATTATCGTGTTACGTTATTACTTTGTACAATTAATTTTTAGGTTATGGATCTTATTATTATATATGAAATATATTTAATCAATAAAAATAGGAGTTTTCTCGCTTTTTTATTTGATTTTTATACGTTATTTATTCATTGATCTACCTTTTTTTTCTTAAAACATTTTTCTTTAAGCATAATATTGTCATGATCAAAGTTAAACTAGTTATGGTCAAATGAATTCTTAATTAGTTGAAAAGGCAGGAATATTTTAAAAAATAAGAAAAAAAGTCAATAGATAATTTTTTTTCTATTCTTTTAGAAGTAAAAAGTTGTCAATAAATCTGGGAAATTAATTATTATTTTTTTATAAAGGAAGGGATGAAGGGAATGGAGTCCTAAAATGTGAATGTTAAATTTTTTTTTATTACATACTTGCATAATATACTTATAAATTTATATGACCATAAACAAGTGAGAAATCACCTTCAAATTGAATTCAAATGTGTACAAATAGAAGAAATTCCACTAATTAAAAAGAGGGGAATATCAAAATAATCTTATGTTTGGTTTAAGTAAAACATTTCATTACTAGACTTTCATTATATTTTTCTACGGATTCATTAAAACAATGTTTTCTTCTTAAAAATCCACTTATAACCAAGCAATTCGTTCTTTTATAAAAGTGTAACCGATTCAATTTATTTTCGGTGTAGATAGTAAATTATTGAACAGATATATTCTTCCACACATAATTACGCTAAACTCCAATTAATTACACAATTTTTGTGAAAGACAACAAGTAAAGATGCATTTAATAGTAAAAAGATAAAGATATACTTATGATTTCTTTAAATGCATAAAATCATTTAAATCCACGAAAGACTTTTAAAAATGATTATTTTATATTTTATAAACCCTTTAAATTTAAAAATTCTAATAAGAAAGCCTTGTAAAATAGTTATTTAAAAAATCATTACATTATTTTAAATCTTTTAATTTTTTTCTTTCTTTTTGATATCCCAGTTAATACCTTTACCTAAAAAATTAATCTCTTCATATGACATCTTTTTTATATTTAGGATACTTATATTTATTTATTTGATACCATTTTTCCTTTTATTTTACATTCCATACAACTAAACAAGTGGGAGAGAATTTTTATTTTTATTTTCATATTTTTCAAATAATCTAGAAAAAAATCTTTTTTCTGTTTTTTTTAAAGAAAATGATATATGAACAATAGTTTTGGACAACATTTAAACACAGGACACATGTTTAAATATGATTCGTCCAAAACTTGAGACTTTATCTCTGTCACCACGTCAGCATTTCATTTAAAAATTATATTTAGATAGGTGTCCCGTATTTAAATATTGTCCAAATTGCTCATGTATATTTCTTTTTAAAACCAAACTACCAGTAGAGTAATTGTTGTATATTGAATGTGTTTGACTTTTGGTCCATAAACAATAACCACTAAAACTATTTTATATTAAACCATTTTATTTTAATCTCAAACAAATAATAATAAAGAAAAATACACATAAAATTTTTACATTTATATAATATATTTTTTTATTTTATTATTTTAATATAAAAAATTATAATTTTATAACTATTTTATTTTTATACAATCTATCAAATAATATAAAAGTGTATCGGGATATCATCAATCATATATTATATCATCTATTACTATATTTGCATTTTTTTCTCTTGATTCTCAATTATCAAACAACAGTCAAATGTCCACGAATGATTGTTGAAAACTGAAAATTATACATTGGACATAAAAGGTCTGTGATTTAATATGATTGAGTCATTTTTAGGTCTAAATCATTATGATGAGGCAGTTTTATATTTTCCAAGATAGTGTTGACGAATTATAGACATAAGAAAGAGAGAGAGGAATCGGATCCTAGTAGGAAAGATAGGGTTTTGTTGCTAAGATTTGGATGACAAGACGAGACTGCAGCTAAAGATTCCACCTCACGTGACACACACTTTTCTGGTTTTTACTTTCCATGTGTCCAAAATACTCCATTAATATTATAATTCAAATCAAATATATAAGTGAAAATTATTTTTCATCTTCCATAGATTGATTTCTAAATCTAAACTTTAAGATCATACAAAAGTTATTTCAGCACTATTGTTTGTTATAAAGTTGGATGATGTACCTCAAATAATAAAAGTGTGTTAGAAATTTCATAAAGAGTGGTGGGCTTTATGAAATTGGAATAAAAGTGAGTTAGATCATTTTTATCTAAAAATATTTAAATATTAGATTTTGTTTAAGACATAGGATTACCAATGATAATTTGAATTGAATTATATCGAAATCAAATTTTAAGATTCTATGTTTTGTAAAAAATAATAATAATAAATATGATTCAAAAATGGAAAAAGTATACTTGTTTGACTAAAAAAAAAGTTTGACTAAAAAAAAAGAAAGAAATATATAACTTTTTCTATTACCCTTTGAAACGAATTATTTATAAGAGTATAATATGTTAAAAACTTTTTTTAATATTTTTTTATGATAGATTATTTCTCATTGTTTTATTGGTCCGTATATTTGAAACAAACTAATCGCAAACTACCATGTAAACAAATATAAAAATGTTTTTAAATAAAATTGTTAAAAAAATATTTTCCTTATTTATGTCAAATATATTGATTAGTACCATTGATATCAAGAGCACATAATATGATATTTGTAGTTTGTTTAGGTTTAATATCATATTTTTCTTATAATTATAGTAATGATTTAATATTTTTTTTATTTAATGTCGTTTCTATATTTTTTAAATGTCTCAGTTGCTAATTAATGTTAATGTGGTTTAAAGATGCTGAGTTGATATTTGTCAATAGGTTTAAACATTTTTTTGTCCCTAAGTTATAAGTGGATGTTCAGTTTAGTTCCCGTTTTTAAAAATGTAAATCTTTGGTCTCTAAGTTATAGAAAATGTATCAAATGAGTCCTTTTATAACTTGAAATACTGTTTTTCGTTGTTTCTTAACAACTGTTACATCTTTAGATTGTTCTGATTTGTTTCTTAATAATAATAGCAATTTAGATTGTTCTTTGTACTTTGACCATGAACATAAAAAAATAACCCATTTGATACATTTTCTTATAACTTAGGAATCAAAGGTTTACATTTTTAGAAGCGGGGACTAAACTGAACATCCACGGGAGCAAAAAGAGGTTTAAACCTTGTTAATACAAACACCTATTCTTTTTACCTTGTTATTATTTAATCTCAAAAGACAATCTTTTGTGTTTATTGCTCAATATCTCGATAACAAGAATCACGTTAATGTTGAGTCATTTAAAAAATTATAAGAACTACATTGGATCCAAATAATTAATTAATAGGAGTAACTATATTTTAAGTTCTAAATTATAATACGATTTATATTTTTGTTTTTATCTCAAATTTTGATTTTGTTAGATTCGTATATTTAAAAAAAAATATACGAATGAAGTTTTTTCTTTTTAACATGACAAACATGTTGGATGCAGGTTAATGTCTTAAAAGGTCAACATTATTAGTTGTTTGTTATAAAAAAAATCAATTAATGTAAAATGACTACATTCATGCATATCTCAAGTTTAAGTATCAAAGTTTAAGATATTAATAACAAAATTATGATAAACTAAATGATAAACATTTAACAAACTCACTACAATTAGAACATATAAATATTATAATTAGAACATGAACTAGTTAATTAGTATAATTATCAAATTCCATATTGATTTTTCTAAGGATAATATAAAAATTTAACGTGATTATCATATATAAATGTTTCATGACGTAGATCAATATTTTATTTTGCACTCCAAATCTTTTTGTATAATTGTTTATCCAAAATTGTTTGGAAAATACTTGTAGAATATATCAAAGTCAACTCAACATTTGATAATTCAGATACTTTAATAAAAAAAATTACCTACCACCTTACCTTAAACCTATATTTATAGATTTGAAGAAGATTTGTAATTAACATGATCTAATTACAGTCCAATTATTGATAATTATATTTTACTTCTAACTTATTGAACATTACACTCAATTGACTTATCATAAATAATGCATTCTGACTCTTTGATCCTCCAATTCTGAGTCATGCATATTTATAATAACTAGTTGTCCAGTTTATGATTAATTTGACGGTAATACGGTATAATAATTATATATTAGAAAATAAAATACAAATCCATTTCCACAAACCCAACTTATATAGAATCTGGACTCTAATTCATTGAATGACTTTTAAGTGAAATGAACCACAAAAAAATAACTCACTCTTTATTTATTTATTTAATTATTTATACGTCATCATTTTAGTAGGCTGAGGTTCGTTTACCCTCAAGTTAAAATAACTTGTATTACATAACTTTTACACATAAAATAAAGTGTAATAATAATACAATAAAGACAAATGAGTAGATAAACAATAGTTGGTAGTGGTTTTTGACATGTAAATGTAGAATCACAAGATATTTGTATCATCCTGTAATGCCAATTACTATTTTAACTTTGATACGAATGAAAATAATAATAATAAAACTTTATGAAATGCCAAATAAAGTTGGGTGCTGTAAAAGGAGAAAAAGTTGAGACTGTTTGTCCTTTCACTAAAAGTGAAGCAGAAGCAAACGCAGCAGTGCAATAGGATACGAGAAAAAGATACGCCTTAATATTGTCTGGACAGGAAAAATGACCCTAAATTTCTTTGAATTATAGATAGAATAATGATAGTTCATAATATTTTTTTTATAATATTTTAATATTATATACGTGATTCAAAATTATTTTATAATCAATAATAATAATTGTAAATAATATTAAAATATTAAAATAAAATTGTGAAAGTATCATTATTTTTTTATAATGACTTTTTTTTACTTAAATTTCAGAATGGCTCTAAAGTTGGAAGAAATCAAACCAAAGCAAATATAATTTAAATGACTTGTTCTTAAAATCGTTTTATATTCCTAATAAAAAAGGCATGCATTTCACTATAAAATTAAGGTTATGATCTTGGTTTTGTTCGCATTATCTATTGACTTTGTTAATTAAATTGGAGAATTTGGTTGATATTTTAAAGGGATCTTTCTTTTTTAACGTAGCTTTTTCTTTATTCATAAAACTAACATCTGGAACTTTCATCTTCATATTCTAATTCCGTTTAAGGTTTATATAATATTGAAATGAGACAATTTTTTAGTATAAGATTTATCGACTTTTAATATTTAAACCGATTAAGATAATTATAAATAATACAACTTTCTCTTAAAAAATATTGTGTGATATATATTTTTTCTTTATTATATATTATTTTATATTATATTAAATTTTAGTTTATTTTCAAAAATTGTGTCTATATAAATTTTTCAGTCAAATCTATCATAACTCGTGATATTTATGTCAGAGTCAAATTTAGTTGAAAATACGCCATCTGTTGTTACTTCTATAATGTATTATTATTGAAATAACAACATAATATTTATTTAAATTGAATAGAAGAAACTTGTACTTGTTTCTGAAAAGAAAAATATAACTAAACTAAAATATAGAAAATACTAAGATGCAATTGAGAATTATAATAATATTGGTAAAATATAATATTATTTGAATTTTAATTAGAAATATGACGTGGCATTACACGAGCCTTGGAAATTTTGCCTGTCATTGTGTGTGTGTGAAGATTATTTGTGGCCACACATTTGGCGCAAACTCTGTCCCAAATCGATGAGAGCCCTTCATTTTTATGAAAGCAAAACTCAAATTTGGTGAGAAAGAAGAAAAGAGAAAGAGAAAAAGAAGGCTATCTTGTTTTGGCATCTGCATTATTGCACTCTGCCACTGCCAACTTTTGTTGAATAATAAATGCGTGCTTAGGATTTTTAATATTCTCTACGGTCCAACCTCAAAACTTGTCGTGACTCTCCCACTTGTATCAAAAAACACAAGCAATTACATCTAATTTAATAATAATACTATATCACCCTTTTTTTATTCATTTCACACAGAGTAAAATAGTTTTAAAAATATAAAATTTTATTGTTTTTCAAGAAAAAAAAAGAATAAAAGATAAGTAAGAATAATGTAAAATAAATTTAAAATATTTAAACATGTCAAAGAATCATTTTTCTACATAATAATATTCTATGACACACTTTTATATTTATTTAACACAGTATATAAAGATAAAATAATTATAAAAATATAATTTTGTATTTTTTAAAAAGAAATTTAAAAAAAAGAAAAAAAAATAGTATCAATATAAAAATTTAAGTGTGTCAATTTTTGTTTTCAATTATATATTGTATATATACTAGCTGTATTGCATTACTAGAGTCTTCACACACGTCACAGTTTCCTTTACCTAGTTTTTGGGAAAGAAACGGATCAATAAATAAATATTAATTTAATCAAATATCTTATAAGTGATGAAGCTGAAAGGAAGATATAAATTGTTTAAATGCATGTCTAATTTATTAAAGGATAACGATAGTTAAATAATATTTTTTTACAACATTTAAATATTATGAATTAATTCAAAATTACTTCACAATCAATAATAATATTGTATTGGTCACCCGGTCCGGTTTTAGGCCGACCCAAAGGGACACTAGGCGTAAAGTCGACCCATGATAGGCCGGCCTCAAAAATAATCAAAGAGAGTCATGACCGACCGGTCATACCCGATGATGACCTTGAGCTAGGTTAACTTTAATAGGAGTTTAATATTTTTGGACTTTGATTAAAAGGTTATTGGGCCGTGATTAATAGAGCCTTAACCACGGGCCCAAAACTGACATTATATATAGAGATCAACAGTAAGAGGTAGGTAACTTGAATTGAATAGCATTTAATACTGTGAACTTAAGACCGAACGAACATAATTCTAAATTGAGCGTCGGAGCATCTTTAGCAGGTACCCGACCGGCTTGTTTGGAGAAGGGGACTAGGAACTGACGGACGGTAGAGGAGCGGACGCCCAGAAGGACTGAGAAGTAAATGTGTAGGTAAGTGTGACCGGATCCACTACCGAAACATTTTGGCGCCCACCGTGGGGCTCGGGGACGAAAACCAATGGTGACCACGAGAACCACTAACGCTGACGAGCAAGGAGAGATGATGCGGATGTTAGAGAGACGTTTGGAAGAGATGAGGAAGCAGCACGAAGAGGAAATGGCGGCAGTGAGGGCGGAGTGCGCGACACAGATCACCAGGACCATTGCTACCCGGGGTGAGGAGGGCGTGGAGGATCGGAGGCAGGAGAAGACGATGATTGGGACGGGGAACGATGGAGAGTAGCACAGTAGCGTCCCAACCCGTGAGGGGGAGAAACGGGAGAAGACGGCTGGGGACAAGGACGAAAAGGTGCCGCCGATAGGGGTCGAGGGACCGACCGTGCCTGTCCCTTTCGTCCAGGCTATAATGGACGTGCATATCTCCGAACAGTTCGTCCCGCCTCAATTCAAAATGTACGACGGTACCACCGACCCGGATGCCCATGTCAAATCTTTCACTAACGCCATGTCGTTCCGCACCGGGTGTGATGCCGTCTGGTGCCGGGCCTTCTCTCTCTCCTTGGAGGGGGAAGCTTTATAGTGGTTCAATGCATTACCGACCGGTTGCATAGCCAGTTTCAAAGGACTGGAGGCTATGTTTAAGAAACAGTTTGCTGCATGTATAGCCAGAGACATCACTGTCGTCGACTTGATGAATCTCAAGCAGGGAAAGGAGGAACCATTGAAAACCTTTATGGACAGGTACCAAAAAACCGTCCGGAGGGTCAAGGGGTTGACTCTAGAACTGACATTGCAACATATCATGCCGGCCTTAAGGCCCGGTCCCTTCAAAGAGAGTGTGTGTCGAACACCACCCAAGACAATGGAGGAGTTGCGCGAACGGGCGGCTGACGAAATTAGGGTGGAGGAAACGAAGCAAAGTTACCGAAAGGAGCTTCAGGAGGTCAAGGGGGAGAAGAGTGAGGGAAGGAAGACGAAGAACCAGACCCATCGGGCCGGGGGTCCCAGGCCTCGGGACGGCCCCCGAGGGCCCCGTTTTCAGCAGTACACAGCATTGAACGCCCCCCGGGCTCAAATATTCCACGAAGCTTTGAGCACCCAGCTGTTGCAGGCACCGCAGAAGCGGCCGACACCGTTTAATGCGGACGGTACTAAGCACTGTTTGTACCACCAAAATTTGGGTAATGACACTGAGGATTGTGTCACCCTGAAGGACAAGATCGAAGAATTAATTCGCGCGGGGAAACTATTGAAGTACGTGAAAACGTATCGGCCGGATCGATCGCCCGTCCGGGAGAGAAGCCCTCGGAGGGCGAGTCCTCGACGGAGGGAGGATAGGAGGGGTGCCCATAACCGGGACCCGCAGCACCGGCGGCAGGAGCACCCTCGTGATGACAGGAGGCGAAGCCGGAGTCGAGGAGGAGGAAACGACCGTCCGTTGAGAGGAATGATCAACACCATCTCTGGGGGGTTTGCCAGCGGGGGTTCCTCATCCAACCCGCGCAAAAAACACATCCGTGCGCTGCGGTCGGTCCACGCCGTCGACGCCCCCAGAAGGACGATGCCACCCATCATTTTCACGGATGATGATTTCCATTCGCCCGACCCAGAGCAAGACGACCCTATGGTGATAACCGCCGAGATCGCGCGGTATGGGGTCAGGAAGGTACTGGTTGACCAAGGAAGTTCTGTCAACATCCTTTACTGGAAAACTTTCCAGCAGATGGACATATCGGAGGACCTGATTGTACCAAATAATGAGCAAATTGTTGGATTTGCGGGAGAGAGGGTAGACACAAGGGGTTACGTTGATTTGCTTACCCGGTTGGGAACCGGCCGAGAGGGGGACGAGAGAAGGGTGAGATATCTATTGGTGGAGGCAAATACGTCTTACAATGTCCTCCTTGGATGACCCTGTCTCAACGCCTTCGGGGCTATCGTATCGACCCCACACTTGACGCTAAAGTACCATGATCACAAGAGAATCATACGCACGGTCAGAGCCGATCAGAAAACAGCCAGGGAGTGCTATGCCGCTGGACTGAAGCTATACCCGAGGGAGGAAAGGAGGAAGGCTCGCCGCTCTGAAGTAGCTATGGCTGACCTAGACCCCAGAACAAATACGGAGGATCGGCTCGAGCCGATTGGTGAAACCAAGCCGATAATCATAGGCAAGGACTCGAACCAAACAACGGCGATCGCCAACGGCCTGGAGGCCGAGGTGGAGGAGCGACTGAGAAACGTCCTCTGGAACAACAGAGATTTATTCGCTTGGACAACGGCCGACATGCCTGGGATTCATCCCTCGGTGGCATCCCATAAACTGTCGTTGTTTAAAGAAGCCCAGCCGGTGTCCCAGAAGAAGCGCCGACTTGGCGAAGAGAAGAGGAAGGCGATCGAGGAGGAAGTCGGGAGGCTGAGGGAAGCGGGATTCATCCGAGAGGTAACGTACACCACGTGGTTGGCCAACGTCGTGATGGTCAAGAAGTCGAACGACAAATGGAGGATGTGAACGGATTACACCGACCTTAACAAAGCCTGTCCCAAGGATTCTCATCCTTTGCCTAGCATCGACGCCCTTGTCGATGGGGCTTCCGGCCACAAAATTTTGAGTTTCTTAGACGCCTATTTGGGATACAACCAAATACCGATGTACGCGCCCGACCAAGAAAAGACGGCCTTCATCACTGAAAAGGCCAGTTATTGTTATGAGGTCATGCCTTTTGGGTTGAAGAACGCCGGGGCTACTTATCAGCGTTTGATGGACAGAATCTTTACCAACCAGATCGGTCGGTGCTTGGACGTGTACATAGACGATATGGTAGTACGGTCGGCAGAAGCAGAGGCACATATACAAGATCTGGAAGAAGTTTTTGCACAGATCAGAAAGTATGGAATGCGCCTTAACCCGGCCAAATGTACTTTTGCGGTACCGGCCGGTAAGTTCTTGGGATTCATGTTGACATCACGAGGAATCGAGGCCAATCCGGACAAGTGCAACGCTATTATTACCATGAAGAGCCCGACCAATTTGAAGGAGGTCCAGCAGCTGGTCGGTCGGTTGACGGCCCTCTCACGTTTTATCCCCAAAATGGCCGAACGAGTGCGCCCCGTATTGCGAAAGTTAAAAAAGGGGAATTCCTGCAACTGGGACGACGAGTGTGAGCAAACATTCCGGGACGTCAAGCTGATACTCCAGAACCCTCCGGTCATGAACCGACCTGTGCCGAGAGAAGAACTGCAAGTGTACTTGGGAGTGTCGAATTCGGTTGTGAGTGCCGCATTACTTCAAGGAGGCCGCGAGCCCAGGCTAGTGTATTTCGTCAGCCGTGCTCTGCTGGATGCCGAAACCCGCTACCATCAGGTCGAGAAAGTAGCTTTGGCTCTCCTTCATGCGGCAAGAAGGTTAAGGCCTTACTTTCAAAGCCACCAAGTAGTGGTTAAGACCGACCACCCCATATCCAAGATTTTGAGAAAACTCGACCTCGCAGGCAGAATGGTCGGTTGGGCAGTTGAATTGTCCGAATTCGGACTTAGGTACGAACCTAGGGGGTCGGTCAAGGGCCAACACCTAGCGGACTTTGCTGCCGAGTTACCGTTGGGAGCTAGTGAAGAATGGAGTCTGTTTGTGGATGGAGCGTCCGGACGAACGGTCAGCGGAGCCGGGGTAGTGTTGGAGGGGCCTAACGGCTTCCTCCTCGAGCATTCTTTAGTGTTCAAGTTCAAGATCTCCAACAACCAGGCCGAGTACGAGGCCTTAATAGCCGGTTTGGAGCTGGCCCGTGACATGGGCGCGAGAAGGGTGACGTGTCGGACCGATTCCCAGTTGGTGGTCGGCCAGATGAATGGAAATTTCCAAGTAAGGAAGGAGAACCTACTTAAATATTTCCATCGGGCGACGGCCCTAGCCCGAGAGTTCGAGGACATTCGAATTCAGCACATTCCCCGGGAACAGAACGCCCGGGCAGACCTCCTCTCCAAGCTTAGTTCAGGGAAAGAAAAGGGCCAACTCACCACAATCACCCGGTCCGGCTTTAGGCCGACCCAAAGGGACACTAGGCGTAAAGCCGACCCATGGTCGGCCGGCCTCAAGAATAATCAAAGAGAGTCATGACCGACCGGTCATACCCGATGACCTTGAGCTAGGTTAACTTTAATAGGAGTTTAATATTTTTGGGCTTTGATTAAAAGGTTATTGGGCCGTGATTAATAGAGCCTTAACCACGGGCCCAAAACTGACATTATATATAGAGATCAACAGTAAGAGGTAGGTAACTTGAATTGAATAGCATTTAATACTGTGAACTTAAGACCGAACAGCCATAATTCTAACTTGAGCGTCGGAACATCTTTAGCAGGTACCCGACCGACTTGTTTGGAGAAGGGGACTAGGAACTGACGGACGGTAGAGGAGCGGACGCCCAGAAGGACTGAGAAGTAAATGTGTAGGTAAGTGTGACCGGATCCACTACCGAAACAATAATAATAATTATAAATATTATTATGAATCAATGACACTTTAATAATGTTCAAATTTTATAAAAAAATATTATCTAAGTATTATTATCATTTATTAAATTAATCGTGAATTCACAATTTTTTTTTAATTTTGTTTTCCTGACGAATAGGCATAGGATTCGTCATAGGATTATTCTTTTTAAGAATAGTGATGAAAATGAGTTGGAGTGGGTAAGTAGTTATCCGTTTACTTCTCCCATCTAAAGAATATGTCCCATTTAAAAGAATTTGTTATTTATTGAATATTCAATTATAACATATTTGCGAGTTGTTTTATGTTTATATATATATATATATATATATATATATATATATATATATATATATATATATATATATATATATATATAAAATATTATTATACTAAAATTATTTTGAAAAAATAATTTAAAAAAAAATGGATTATGTTTAAATTTCATCCTTAACATGGATTAAAATTACGAACTAAAATTTATTTGAGGAAATATATTGAAAGTCTAATATTAATTAAAAATAATACTAATTTATAAAATATGAAAAAATATATTAAAAGTTTAACATTAATTAAAAATAATACTAATTTATAAAGTAAATTTTATTTTATAAAATGATTGAATTAGTATTAATAGAATGTTATATTATTTATATGTAAATAGAAAAATAATTTTTTTATTTCAAACGTAAAAGACGTTGGATGAATAAGTCATATTCCATCGTTAAATGAGGCAGGTTGGAATCTGATCCACATAAAAAAAATACAATTTTTTCAAACCCAACCCGGATTCACCCGTGAGTTGTGATCCATTTTGACAGCTTTAAAAGATATTCACAACTTTAATAATATATTTTCTATTTGTTTATAAACATGATATGATATTTTTAAGTTCTATTTTATATTAATTTCATTTAAAGACACATCATATTTTTATATTTTTTAAGAAAGAAATATGTAACAAGAGTTTTCACTCTTTTAAATATTTTAAATTTATCTTATTTTTAGTTAATAAGAAACATATATTAAAGATTTGAGACTATCTATATTACAAATTTTAGAAAACTTTAGTTTTTTTTTATTATTATTTCACCTACAATAGTGATTTTCAACAACACAAAAATGTACATCAAGTTCATGCATTATTAATGGTGGTCCATCATGACAAAGGAGATATCACTATCAAAGCTAAAAAAAAGATTTAACACAAATTGACTTTAATTAAATGCAACTCAATAACAAGACAACGTACACTTTAATTTCTAATTTATATGTTGTTTAAAAATGAATATAAAAAAATTGTAAGTTAAAGTGAAGTTTGACTATGATGGAAACAAAGATGTTATAGTGAGAAAAGTTTCAACATTTATTGGTCAATACGAGTCTTTTACTATGATGGATGATGGATGGTGAGACTATAGGTAATTCATTTGGAAGAGTATAAGTTTTTTTAAATAGGCTATAGGTTCTTGAACAAAGAATTTTTAAGTCTCGTATCAACTTGAAGTTGCTAGATAGCATGCTAAAGGTATGGGATCCCAAGACTACCATCACAAAATCCTTGTGATATGAAGAAACTTGCATGGGATGAGTTTTTATGAATTTTGAGAGTGCATGAGGTACACTTTAAAGATCAAGAGTAGAAGAAAACATCAACATCATGTGACAAAGATCTTGAAGCAAAGTCAACCTAAACACAAACCCAACCCAAAAAAAGGAAATAAAGTTGAGAAAGCTCTATAGGAGGAAGACAATAATTTTGAAGTTGAGTATGACAACTCCATCGATGAGAAAATATTAAGACTATAAAGAAAGTTTAAGTAGATTCTTAAGATCAAGAGAATAGAAAATCTTGCTATTAAAAAAAGGAAGATCATCACAAGATCGTCTCACTATGGACGTAGACAAATAGGATAGTTAAGAACAAGTTTTCCAAAGTTGAAGAAGAAAAGTCTAAAGAATACATAAGATTACTTATATTGAAACTCTGACTTTATGTCAAATGCAAAGAAGGCAAACATATGTCTCATGGCAGATATAGAAAACGAGTTACAATCTAATCTTAACTTTTCTTCTTTTGAAACCTTGTTAGACTCATAATTCTTTGTTAAATAAAGATCTACTAAATAGCTGCAAGAAGAAGTATAATCAGTATTTCAAATTAAAACAAACATTCAAAGTCATGTTTTAAGAAAATAAATAGATCAAGTTGGATTTAAATGTATCTAATGAGAAAATGTCATGTCTTGAAGATTTTGATGCCCTCAAATATTGGAAGACTAATAAGAAAAAATTTCCTATATTATTTATAATGACTCGAGATGTGTTTAGTATTCCTATTACTACAATGACATCAGAGTCAGCTTTTAGCAAATGTGAATGTGTACTTTTGAAATATAAAAGCTCAATTTTTCTTGAGCATGTGCAAATGTTGATTTGTACTCAAAATTGGTTACATGGATTTTCTGAAAATCCTAGTGGTAAGTGTATATGTTATTATTTTTAAAATTACTTTATATTAAATTATTAATTCTAAACCAGTTGTTTGATTGTATTTCAATTGCTTGTGATAGATGAAATTGTTGTGAATATTTTTTGTCATGAGGGAATTGATGAGTCTAAACTTTTAGATGATGTTGAAAGTCTTCAACATTGAATACACAATGTTCATATGTTGTGGACACTGGAAGTGATCACAGGTAGACTCGATGACACCATAGCTTTAATTTATTTTCTAATTATTAAATTTTTTATTTATTGTTTATAATTTTATGTGTTGTTGTTGATGATGGTGATGATGCCGGATGATTATGGTTTTTTATTTTATTTTGTAGGTATTAACATTCAAAATAATGAAGAGGTTGTAGTTAAGCTTTGTGCTTTTAACCAATTGGGTTTTGGATTAAATAGGATTTTGAATTTGAGTGATTTTGTATTTAAAATATGAAGGAGAGGACAATTTGCCAGTTTTATAGCCAATTTAATTGTAGAAGATATTTGAGATGGAGATAATACCAACAATAATCTAGTGAAATAGTAGAAGATAATTGAGTCTGAGGAGATTTAGGCAACACTAACCAAATAAACTTGGTGGACTGTATCAAACATTACTACTAAGAAATAGATATAGGGATTTTACTCCCTGCACCCCACAATTTCTTTGTGTACCCACTCAAATTTTCGAAATAACCATTTTATCTTTTGTAAAATTGACTTTGGAGTTACATGTTTTTTTGTAAACTTTCTTGAACAAACTTTCTGGAAGTTCCAGAAAAGTAACTAAGAGATTTCGGAATGGGATTTTTAGAATGAGATTTTCAAAATACATGAAATGCATTTTGGAATGGAATTTCCAGAATAAACTATTCAAAATGCATATAATTCCTTCTAAAATGAATTTTATGAAATAATTTTATTTGAAATATGTTTCAGTTTCGAAATTGCATTTTTTTCTTTCTGCATCTCCTCTCCTTTTTTTCCTCTACAATAGTGGTATGGTGGAATGACAGAGAAGCATTGGCAATTACATTGATGTTGTGGTGCAATGATAAAGTATATTGGAATATTTTCCTATTAATGTGGAGGTGCAGTAAGTAATTATGGAAATGCAGTTAGCAATTTTGAAAGTGCAGTTAGTAATAACGGAAGTGCAGGAAGCAATAGCCTAGTTATAGGTAAGCCATTAGAGCCCAATTGCACGGTTTTATAGGCTTTATTTTTTGGTAGTTTTGATATCTTGAATTTGTTTTCATGTTAAATTGAATTGATTCATTGAGAAATTCGATTATAGATTTATATTGTAGTTTCGTTTATGCTTCGGTTGTTATGAACAATAAGCAATTAAGGTGAAGAAGATATTGTGAAATTATAACTAGAGTTTAGTCCAGAAATAATAACCCTAATTAAGAATCTCTTCAAGGTAGATGTGAATGGTTGTAAAGGTAGCAGAAACATCATCATTCAATCATTAGTATATATGGGACAGATCATGCCCAAAATCTCTAGAAGTGGATATACATGATGATATGATAAGATGTTACCAACTTACCAATTTCTTTTGACATTCCATTTTATTTTTTATTCTATATCAAATGAATGTAAAAATATATGATCTTTTCATTATTCGTTAACATCGTTAGGAAAGAAAATCCAAAAGAAATAAAAACTCTTAACTACTCAAACATATATGATAATACAGTACATAAATAAATATTAGAATAAAAAGTTGATTGTGTTCATATGGCTCTAGGAGGTTTTTCCAGCACTGCAGAGAGATATATCTCGTCCTTTGACTTTGGAGATAGAACCCACTTGTGTTTCTTGTACCTTAATTGAAGAAACATGTACATATAGTTATCCAAATCCTGTCTGTTGCAGAAGAACCTGTCTATCCACAATAAACCTCCTGGTCTTAGAATTCTGTCCCAATCATACAGTATAAAGTCCAACAGCAAAAGATCAATCCAACCATCCAGAAAACCATGGGTGTGCACCAAGTCCATAGTGTTATCAAAGAATGGAAGCCTTTGGTTTAATGTGACATATAAAGGAACCAAACCCCTAAGAGCTATCATCTCACTGAAAGGAGCTCCAAGGTTGAGTGCAGTTGAGACAATAGTCACATTCTGCTCTCTCATTCTTGCTGCAAATGTGCCAGTGCCAATGCCATAGTCTAGTCCAATCCTAACCTCTCCTGGTTTAATTGCCAAAACTTCACTGATAAAAAAGTCTACAAGAACTGAACTATTAGCCACCCATTTCAGCTTTTCCTTCTCCATTTCAAAGCATCCAATGCATTTTGAGTAACCCCTTTTTGGGTTCTTGCTAGATAAGCACTCAAATTTTCTGCATTGGTAATTCCCCCACCTCACATTTCTTCCATCTGGTAGTCTCCACAGTGACTCATTGATAGAGTATGGCCTTTGGTATTCCTTTGAGGCTCTTGTCAAACACCTTCTTCTAGGCAAAGGATCACACCCATTAAGCATAAGCTTCTGAGCCAAATTCCAATCATCATCACAGTATGAGCCAATGTCATAGTCCATGTACTTCTCTAGCTCTTTCTTGTACAAAACACAGGCATGACCAATTGTGTTGTAAACCTTGTCTGTACCATACAGGTTCATCTTACCAACTCTATTCTCCTTTGGGGTTATGTACTTTCTGATCTCCTCAGTGATGAAAAAATTGATCAAAGGATCCTCCTTCACTGTGGAGTTCATCCTTTCAACATTTGGAACCTGAATCTGCCTCAGAGCAACATTGGCAATATGAAGAGGCCTAACTATTTCATCCTCTAAAAACTTCTTCTCCATATCTTGCACTTTTGACTCAAGCTTTCCCTGCAAAGCTTCCAACATGTCTATTACTTCTCCAATTCTCTCAGAGAGTGATTTGACATCAAAGCCATCAGAAATTTCCCCCACATTGTAGAAATGCTGGCATATGTCTTCATTGTGGAGGAAAAACCCTGTAGAGTAGAATCTAGTGAGACTCAAAATGCTTACCAATATGACCAACCCTCCCAAAATCATCTGTATCCAACCCATTATTCTGGCAAGCCTGCATTTGGGAAGACATGATCTCCCCATGATGAAAAATTGAAGGAAATGAAAAACTAATACAGGCACATCATACCATAAAAGAAACAATAGCAGATGCTCTATAGCTAAAAAAAGAACACCACAACACAAGAGATGAACAATTTCTGTTTGCAAAGCTGCATTTGGCTATTCATTTGAAAATAGAATAATAGTTACTTCCTCCCCAACATGTGATTCATGAACTTGACGTATATTGTGGAATACTCAAAGTGGTAAACGGAGTCCAGTTGTCTATAAACTATGAACTTATAGCACATGATCTATGATCCAGATAAACAGGTGCAATAAAAGTACTTCTAAACGTTCCGATCCAGTTTTGGTGGAGGGAAATCTTAGATTCGAAGAATGCTGCTAGAGAACTCAAAGCATTTACAATGGGCCAGCACAATCCATAAGAAAATTTTAAATGATAATCAAGAAATTATCATCCTTGTCTTGTAGGAACTTGTTGGTTAAGTTTGCATGTAAATAAAAAATGAATTGTTTCCGGTCAAGCACGTTGGCATGCAGCAGGGTGATGACAACTAGAAATGCAGCTTTCTTACATTAGCAAGGAATACGAAGGAACAATTTGGCTTCGACATTTTATAACAGTAATTTATTATATTTATTTGATAGAGAATAATAAAAGTTATATTTTTTCAAAAAAAAATATAATAATATAAAAAAAAATAGTGTCAATGATAAAAAGTTAGGTGGATAAAAGAATATTTAAAGAAAAATAATACATAGTTACAACAATTATTTACATATTTTATTTTAATATAATAAGAAAAAGAATACAACCTTAATATAAAAATTTTAAATTTGTTAATTTTGTGAGAACTTAATTAATGATTAATAAAATTGGATAGGTGTTTAGTTTCTAACAGTTATTCTGTGTATTTATTTAATGAAAAAAAAATATAATATTTAATTAACTTAATAAGTCGGTAAAAATGGATATATTTGTTTTTTCTAACAATATTTATAGCTAGTATCTTCTTCTTATCAGTTAGATACAATAAAATTTCTTATTTTATACAAATTTTGTAGTTTTAAGTTGTAAATTGATGCTATAAATGATCGATAAATAATTACTAAAGCCTACAAGATTTAGATAAACAACTACAAAATGCTTATTAGATTTAGTTGTGAAAATTGGTAAAATTCATCACCACTCTTACTTTAATTAATGAATTATAAAACTAATTTAATTGAGATTAAGGTATTTATTTATCCTCTTTTTATTATAGGTTATTATGTTTATCAATTGTCATCGACTCATCGCTAATAAAAAAATATTTTATAGTGGCAATTACTTTATGTAAGTTTTCTAAACTGATATTATGTTATTTTAAATTTAAATTATATTATATTTATAGTCAGTTTGAAATTGTCGGGATATATATATTTAATTTGTGTCTTTGTTTTCCTTTCTTTGATCTTGATTTTGTTTCTATTAACGAGTTCTTTTATCTTTCGATTGTCAAACGTCATACGAGTTTTTCCTTCTTCCGGTGCAAGCCTTTTTCTTTTCCCTTTCATTTACACTATCCCCAAAAAAGAGCTAATTTTCTATGTCACTACAGTAGATACGGAAATTTTTAAATGTGGGTAGTGTAGTCCTAAATTACAAAAATAGAATTGTTGATTTAAAATTTATATATTAAGTATATATTGTCATAAATTTTAATGATTTTTTAATTAAAGTCTTTGTGAGTATTGATTACTTTTTTTTATAAAATTTTAGAAAGGTAAAGTTTTCATTACTTATGACTATTTTTTTATAAATATGTTGAATGAAAATCATTTAGAGTGATGATGACTTTTATTTATAAGAAGTCATTCGGAATGGTAACAACTTTCAATTGAATCAAAGTTGTCTTGACTCGTGAGGAATTTAAATATAATGAATTTTTTTATACTTTTTTTTAAAACATAACCAAGTGTGGAATAATTTGTAAACTTAGGTTGCATTAGAAATATGAACACGTGGATTAAAAATTATAATAACGATTAAAACTTAATATTACATAATACTTATAATCATCTATATGTGACCTCAATGTCATATGGATGTCTTGATATTCTTAATTATCATTGTAGTAGTTGTTAGTGTGGTTTTTTGTCTTCACCACTCTGTTGATTTTGCGAAAAGTGAGGATGTTGAACAACTCTTTGCGAAAGGGCACTAGTGGAGGACAAAATAACAATGATCAAGTCCTACAATTATGCGCAGATGATGATGTCACGCTTGAAGTGGCAAACATGTGTGGTGATCTACACCAAAGCTTGAGGGAGATGAAAAGAATGCGTATAATAAAAGTACTTGTTGGAAGGAGTTGTCGAATGGGTTGTCAAACTCATGGAGGGAAAATCTGAATATTCATTACAAAAAAATAGAGAATTTATCGACAAACAAAATCTGTTGGAAACAACCAATTGGTAATACACGATTTCCAGTGGATTACTGACGGTCAGTAATTTCATTATCGGTAACCATTCCCAATGGATGTTGGCCTTTCATAATTATGGACACATGTTGACCTTCGATAATTACCGATGAATGTGTCAATTGGTGATTATCGATGAACACATCCGTCAGTAATTATCGACGGACAGATTCGTCGATAATTATCGAAGGAAATATCCTTCGGTAAGTCCATCGGTAAAGTCATGACAAATTCAAGTGCAATATGTATTGGTTAATAACTCCACATTCACAAAATCAAACCTACACAAGACAATAACCAAACCACAATGAGACAATCATACCTATAATAAACAATATGCAACCCCAATGATCCAATCAGACCTCCAATAAACAATATCCACCTATAGAGTATAAGTTCAATATTGATGTTTAATATTAAAAACAATATCCAATCAAACATGTTCATATATATAGACAAAGAAATTATATGTTTGTAAAACATGAGAATCATGTAAACACCATCATAGTTATAGAAGAAGTATATGTTCATAAACATAAATAACTAATAATCTAAATAGTCATCATCAGAATGGTCTTGTTCTTATTCATTATTTTGCTACTTTGAAGGAACCATCAACAAAGGTTTGATGTTGTCCTGTCATTTGAATAAATACCAAAGCAAGCTTTGATACTAATTTTCAGAGCGATGTAGCGGAATGTTTATGTGTTAACTATAAACCAAGAGGGGAAGTGAATTGCTTTCTTTTCAAAAACGTGTGCCTTTAAAAATTTTCTCACAAATTAATCTTACTTAGTAGATAATTAAATAAATTAAATAGAGTAAAGGGAGAGAGAAATTTGCACAGATAATTTTATATTGGTTCGAATCAAAAGAATCCTACCTCTAGTTGTTAATCCCTCAAAAAGATCAACGTTCCACTATCACAAAAACCAATCAATTTTACAATCACACAGAAAAACAAGTTTATGGTTTAGAAAACATCTCTCTTGGGACCACGAGAGATGATATTAACTTTCCCTAAACACCATAAGGGATAAACATCTCCTCCAAATCTTTACGAAGGCTAAAAGGCTTCACTTAGCAACAACAACACCCAATCACACATACACTGAAAGTTCTCGCTCTTGCCCTCACCAAGTTTTGAAGTTGTTTTAGAGAGCTTCACAAAATCCTTAGTTTCTTACTTCACTTTCGTTTAGAATAGAGTTGTTGTTTTAGAATGAGAGTTTAGAACTTCTATACAAAGACTTCACTCAATAATACCTTCAAAAATCCGTTGTTAGACTTTTCTCATAATAATCGATTATCCTACTTAGGTAATCGATTATGCATTAAATGAAAGTACAACGGCCAAAAAAGTGCTCAAAAATTCTAACAACTAGTTGTGATAATCAATTATTACAAGTTAAGATCGATTGTCGATAATCGATTATCCACTCCTTGTAATTATTATTCCAGGGCCAGTTTGAGTTTTTAGCAATTAACAAACTTGCTCTGTGATAATCTATTATCTCTTTAGCTCATCGATTATTCCATAGCGTTTTTTAATCTAAAGAGATTTTAAAACATAAGATACATAGAAACAAAAACTACTCTAAGTCCTATACAAAATTCTACTTATTACAAAAGCTTTCCACATACAATACAAATCTTCATACAATCTTCTTGTATGTGATTTTTTAAAACTTGATTTGGACATCACCAAAACTTCAATGCTTTATCATTTTACTAACAAATGGCTCCTAATTTGTTCAACATCTTCCGGCCTATGAGAATTTTGTATGAAGTGTTTTCCTTCTCTAAGAGGTATCATACTATTACAATATGATAGGCTTCATGTGCACCAAAGCTTGTCAATAGATTAACGAACCTTTGGTGTGCACTTGCTCCACCACAAATATGAGTAAAGGTTCTCGGTAAGTTTAGATCACATTAGTCGAGATGTATAACTTTTTGAAATTGTGCCTTAATAATAAGGATCTTATGCACATGTTAGTTTGCAATTATTTCGCTGTTGACCAATGGATGGTCTTAATCTAGGTCGTGGATGCAAATGTATTTGAATAATGGAGACTAGATGAATAAACCATGACTTCCTCCATGAATGACAATTAGTCGTAATAAGTGCTACATATGGTATGATGCTCACCCAGAAAAGGGAGTACTAATTCACACAATTTTAATTATTCAAAAAAAAAAGAGGACATAAAAAACTAAAATAAACCATTTTTATATTTCTATAGGATGTTGAATGGTTATGCCATTATAAATGATATACAACCGCACCAATCAATCCCTTCTCAAACCCGAAAAGTGACAAATAATGATTTAATTGAAAATTATGCAGCACCTTAGAGCACATATGGCATCAGATAGCTTTCTCCAGCCATCTTGGCAATCTTAGTGAAGACTTCATCCCTATTCTGGTGAGGAAAACAGAATACAACAAGTGGAGCAAAAACATGAAACATCCACTATTGATCAACACCTGAAAGAAAGAAAAAAAAAAACGTTAGTATTTTGATGACTCGAGAACAGACTCTGTAGAGAAGGGACGTACCAAAATGCCAAATAGGGTATATATCAGGTTCATTGAAGGAATAGAATTCACACCAGAAGCAGTGAGAACAAATGTGAGAGAAGCATGGATGTTAATGGTGATCTACAAGCCACATTTCCCCCAAAATAAGATAAGAGGAAGAGAAAAACACAAGTAGCAGTTGTTTTGTAATTAGCAGATAATTCTAGAATTGATTACCAAAGCTAGTATGTTTTCCCTTATTAAGAAAGACGATATCAAGACAAAGCCAACCGCACCCAGTGCGCGTACCTGCACACATTATCAAGATTTTTATCATAAGAAAAGTGTAAAAGAACCAGCTAAAACAATAACTTCAAATAGGGGTAAGATGTATGAGGCTAAAGGTATCAAATATTACAATTGTGCACACGAAAATTGACAGATTCCAACTGGCTCCCAACCTGACAAGATATAAAAGCAAAGCAAAACAGTTACAGCATGGTTTAGCTTATTTCAACCAAAGAAAGGGGTTAACAATTTATCTTTGTCTTCCTTGTAAGAAAACATTCAGTCTTGTGATGAGCCTTGAATATTTGTTTATTATTTAAATGTATTTATAAAAGATAAAGATTTATCATGTACAATGAGAGAGATGGTAGCTTGAAAAGAGGTGAAAAAGGTGAGGAGCTATATTGTATTCATAGGGGTATGATATTATACAATATATACATAAGATACTAAAAAGTTATGATAATATTTTCATCCCTATCCAAAGAAAAAAAACATACATATGATGTCACCATACCAGACACCCGATTTCTCATACAGAGGCAGCCAAATATTGTGCTTTGAAAGTTGATATATTTGGTATAGGTAAAGCTAATTCAACTTAAATTAAAAAATTAACTATCATGAAATTCTCACAGTTTAGAAAAGCATAAAATCTATGCACGATTTACCTCCACAACGTACCCATTGTGAAACCCACTACACCATGCTTAAGCTGCACAAAAGAATTATTCAGAAATCAAGTCATTTTTATTCAGTTTCACTACAGTTTGCATCCAAAAGATAAACCACCATGAAATATTTGTGAAAAAGAAAAATGAACGGAGGCAAATCTTTGTTGTCCAAAACTGTAAAAAGATTAAATTTCTCAATGACAGTGCCTGCAGTTCAAACAACGGACCATGGTATAGGTTTTTAATTCATAAGTAAATAAGTTGGCATGTTGTTAAGTGGAAGTTCTAGTAAACAATTTACCACTACCATCCATCCCTAGAGGGAGAAAATATAACACAGGTGAGATGTTCAGCTCTGAATACACTTTATGTTGGTTTGGTAGTACATACGCAAGTTAACATTAAGGTTACAAGAATGCATATTTGATAATAAATACACCCTACAACTAATTTTTAAACAATTTTTCTCCTCCTAAAATATAAATATAATAACTTCTAATAAAATGACCCATTTTGCACACAACTAAAACCCTTCCATTCCTTTGCAAACAAACACTAAGCAACAGCAATGAAAACACAAAGGCAGAGTCCACAGTCCTATTGCCTAGTTCAGTATGTTCATTAAATTAAAAACAAGCTCACCAGATAAGTTAGAGCTTTTACTGGACCAGACAAGACAAGCAAAAGTATAGTGGTTGCCACCTACAACAAAAATAAAATGCAACATTAAAAATGTAATAATTCAATGAGAATAACAATTCAAGAGTACTTCAAAATTAAGTTTCATCTACATACCAAGATATACACGGTCTGTTTAGAACATTATATGACATAGAAAGAATAATGTAATCTCCGATTGGATGTCAGTAGAAAAAATAGTTTATACAAATTATAAATAAAACTCTTCAAGAATTATCTACAGGGGAGCAACTAGCAGGTCTTACCAGAGTTTTCCTTCCAGCATCAGCACCCCATCTCATTGACGATATCACTATTGGCAATGAGAAGAAACAACTAAAGTAGTTCTGCAATCAGAAACAAAAATGAAACAGTGAATGAAAAAAAAAATGAACATCCAAAACATGAATTGAAACTTTTCCACCAGCATAAAGATACTGTAAGAGTTTCTCTTAACATTAACCAAATTTCAACCCTCACTCCAGAAAAATATATAAAAGACCCATTGCTCGATTTTCTTTGGCAGACCTCAATACAAACAAATATTCAATTTTTATCAAAACCAACCAATCACCAACCAAAAGAACAGAGACCCGTTACTCTCTTTTCTCAAAAAAATTTCACAAACAAACAAAGGCTCATTTGTTATCCACATTAACATACCTCAATGGCAAGAGAATTGCTCAGGAAATAGACGAGACCAGTAAGTGCAGCAAACATGGAACATTCAACCAATTGCAGCGTTTTTTGATACACAGCTCCATTTGGTGATAAGTCGTGAAGTTCCGGGGAAACCCCCTTGTTCTTTTCTTCTTCTTCATGGTGTTCAGTTCTACAAACTGAAACTCCAGCATTTGAAACCCTGAGAAGATTGGAAGAGAGAGAAAGTGGGGATTTGAGTGAGAGAAGAGAAGGGGAAAAGGGCTGGAGAGAGAAGCGAAGTGGCTTGGTTTTGGGATCAGAGAAGATGAAGCGCGAAAGTGGATGAGTGTTTTTGAGGGAAATCATGGAGGATAATTAGGTCGTGTTTGGTTGTGTGGAGAATGGTTTAAAATGAAATGGCCATTGCTGTTTGGAGTTTCCTCAGAAAATAAAAATAAGTTACTAAAAAGAAAATATGAAAGGAGTTACATTGAATTTTTTTTTTCAAATATGTTTTTTTTTTCTAAAAATTACTCATATAAACTTTTTGCCAATTAATTTATTCAAAGAAAATTCTCTCATGATTTTTTTTAGTTATATTTTTTATTTAGTTTTATTTTTTAAATAGATAAATTTTTTATCTAATATAAATTTAAAAATAACTTATAAATTACCTAATATTAAAAAACATTTTTTTAAGACTTAGGAATTTACATTCAATGATTATTAATTATTAATTTAAAATTTTGAGTTTTATTAGAGATACTATATGTTGGAGTAAATTTCTAAGAGTTTTACGATTTTGATTAAATGTTTAATTTAACAAAGCATAAAATGGGAAGAGATTGACATAAAGATACTCTCTAAAAATTGAAATCATACAAATGTTCTGTCTCAAAAGATAAATGAGTATGGAACAATCATTTCTACTTTGTTTGATAAGTGTTGATAAGGAGTAGAAGATAAATGCAAATAAACTTTAAAATAATGTAAATAAAAAATATTTTTGAAGCTTAACTTTATTATAGATATAATATCTTCACCTTTTGTCACTAAATAGATTCGTACTAAGTACAAGTTTTATTCAAAGATCTCTTGAAAATCAAGCAAAAATTGGTTTTTTTATCACCTATCTTGACAAAAGAATATTTCACTTCTAGTCAAGTTACTTGTCCATTATAACGTGTTGTTACCATGATTTATAGTATTGTTTATGCAACCTAAAGAGGTAAATAGTATAAGCTATTAAGGATGTTACGTGAAGAAGAGGAGCAAAATGTTATGAAGCACATTTAATGTTTATCAACTATCAAGCTAAACAAATGATAGAGGAAAAAAAAGATATTCAAAAACAAGTTCAAAGTTACTCATACCGTTAAAGCAATGACTACTTTATTCAAGTGCTTATTTAAAGACATTCTACAAAGGAGTATGTACTAAGACAAGTCATTATTTGCAAGTGTTGAAATTCTATCCATTTCTTTTATACCCTAAAGCATTATAAGAACACAGTTTGTGTTCAACCTTTACAAATAGTAGCTTAATTTTGTAAATGTTGAAATAGATATCCCTCTCTATTATTCTTTATTAGCTAGGAGTGACCATGACCTGAAAGAATACTCAGGATTTCTAGCAAATAACGGTTAAGGTTTAAAAAATACTTGGCAATGTTACCTAGAACTGGTTACAATTAGAAATGATACTCATATGTGCTTAGCTAAAGTGAATATAATATGAAAAAAAATACTTATCTGTACTTTGCAACGATAATTTGACAAGTTAAACTTGACTAATTGGTCAAAAACTTATTGTCAATACCCAATTTCGTCCGGGTTGTTAACTACAAATGCCTAGAGTTAAAAAAGAAATTTCATATTAATTAATTAATTAATTAATTTATTTATTTACTTGTTTTTATTTTAAAAAAAAAATAGAGAAAGAAAAAAGGAAATATTTTTGTTTATATTTTATTTTCCCTTTTATCTTATTTTATTTTATTTCGTTTATTTTTTCTTCCTTCAAATACTTTTATTTGTTATTTTATTGTTTTTATTTTTATTTGTCCCTTATTTTATTTCACTTTATTTATTTTTATCTATTATTTCTCACCCTTTCTTTTCTTTTATTACTTATTTTTTCCTTTTCTTATATTTTGTACTCAAAACTGTTGTAACAAAAAAAAAAACCAAAAGAAAAAAAACAAACAACAAACCAAAAAAAGAAAAAAAGGAAAGAGAAAAGATTTAATAGTCAACTGTGTTTCTTCTTTGGAAATTTTTTGGATTGGCGGTCTTTTCTTTCACCTCTTTCCTTCCTACGACGCTTTCTTTCCTGCAACACACAACGGCGTGTACCTCTACACGCAATCAATTTCCCTTTTCTGGATAGGAACCCCTGGGCACCATGGTTTCTACCACTGACTATACACCAAAGAGGAATAGCGTTTGAGAAAGGTGGTGGCTTTCGCAGATTCAGAATGGATCCTCTCGGGTGGGGTAACAAGAGAAGGCTGACTTCCAGAGGGGACAGAGGTCATTCAATACTGAACTCCTTAAATCACTATCGGGAGACTCAGGGAGTTTTGGGGGGGAGCGTCAATTCACTCAGAGAAAAAAAAAAACTTCTCAGCGTCTTCCACTAAAAGCACACAATATCAGAAGAAGCAAAAAAAACGAAAGGAGGGGATCTTCAGCCCGAAAAAAGGAGAAGAATACACGTCGTTAGAGGGATTGATCCATTTACTTGCAGAGAGATAACGAAGCCAGCGAAAAGAAAGAGATCATCACCGGAAGTACGAAGCCGACCAAGGCAATCGGAGCTCCAAGAGGTAAGTGCACCTTGCCCACACCTTGCTGCACAATCATCATGTAAACTAGTTGTAATGTATGTTACTTGTTACTGCTCTGTTTTGAATATGATGTTATGGGTTGGATTTTTCCTTTATCTGGCATCATCCTACACATGAATACATTTCATCTTTAATCAAACCCTCTTGATCTACACCTTGACTCCTCTTCGCCCAAAATCATTGACTTGCCTCAACGTGAGATTCTATCGCCAATATCTCCATCTACGTCCTTATTGAGAGATCTTGCTCATAGCTCCCCTGCTCCACGTAAGCAAACAAGGAACCAGCCGGCCCCATTCACGGTCTATTCTCCCCTACCACCACCACGTCTTCATACACCATCCCCAAACCGACCCAACCCTTTCCATCGCATCATCCACACGCACAATACCAAGATACACAGTGAAACCTTCTTGCCGCTAATTCATTTTCCACAAGCCCAACCACCGTACAGAAACCCAAGCCCCTTCTGGTACACGCTACAACGCATCAACACACATAACCATTTTCATTTTCACAACCTTCACAAATGCATCAGAGCTTTCCCACACATTCCCTCTAAACCCCTAAACCCAAAACTCAACCCCGATTCTGAGCCAGATGAAGAGGGAAACGTGCAGCAAGAAAGAGGAAAGCTTCCCTCTCACGCGCTAGTCAGAATAGAGAGAGGAGAGGAGCTCGACACCGTGGCTGGCGAAGATCCTGAGTGCAGCGCGGCGGTGCATGCGGCTTCCTCCGACACGACGCGCGGCGGCTGACTAAGGCTGGTACGGTGGAAGTTAGTTCAGCAGAGGCGACAACGCTCTCGAGCAGGGAGGCAAACCCTTCTCTGTTTGTTTCGTTCAAAGGAGGGGAGGCTAGGTCTTGGTCGTTCAATGCAAAAGTGGGGGCAATATAATAGAACCCTAATTTCTGAACCAAGGGGCGTTGAGTTAAATTCCTGGGCCAGGTTCTGCTAAAAAAATTTTCCTTCTTGGTTCACACACCCCTAAATCTCATTGCTGTCCCCCATCGTCATGGGCTTGGATTATACACTCCTAGTTTTTCACATTTGCGTTTCTATTTTTTTTTATTTTTTTTAAGCCTGTTTGTTTGAATTTTATCCTATGTTTTGTTTTTTACCTAAGTTTTTACTGTGACCTTGTAGGATAATCTCATTCCCTTTACCTCGTGTTTTATTTTTATTGGGTTTTTGTTTGTTGTAATCTAACATTCACTGCACACGGTCACTTTCCTAATAAAAAGATCCAATAAAAATCATAAACATATAATAGGCACAAAAGAAGAAGATAAAATTATAAAGTTAAAAAAATCGTTTCAGGATTTATGACAGCATCGTTGTTTGCAAGTGAACACATAGAAATTTCGACTTATTAGCTTTATATTTATATAAATTGCAAAATTATAAAAATAACAGCTTTAGTGTTTCTTAGTTATTTAATAACTACAACATAATTTTAATTTGTTTCTATTTTAGTCTTTTCTTTAAAACGTAAGTAGCATTTTCACCTCATATTTTATAATTGTATTTTAAATACTTATGTAGATAACATTGTAAAATAATATCATTGTTTCAAGTAAATATCAATTTTATTTTATATTAAATCTTTATGTAACTATTACTACTATTTTTATAATCTATTTTAAACACTTATGTAAAGACTATTTTCATATTGCAAAAATTAAAAAAAAAAAAGGGGATAAAAAGTAAAAATTATAAAGTAAAAAAATAATTAGAAAAATATTTTTAAAAGGTTAAGGCACAAGTGCGACCATTCTGTCTGCCTTGTGCTAAAAAACTTTTCTTCCTCTTTTAAAAAAAAAAAATCACAAATGGTTTTAAAAAAAGTTTAAGCACAAGTGCGACCATTCTGTGTGCCTTGTGCTAAAAACATTTTTATTTCTCTTTAAAAAAATCACAAATTGTTTTAAAAGGTTTAAGCGCGAGTGCGACCATTCTGTCTGCCTTGTGCTAAAAACCTTTTTATTTCTCTTTAAAAAAATCATAAATTGTTTTAAAGGGTTTAAGCACAAGTGTGACCATTCTGTCGGCCTTGTGTTGAAAACCTTTCTCTTCCTTATACAAAAACCTTCAAACACAAAACATCATTTTCCAAATAACAATCAATTCTCCTAGAACTACGTAACCCTGATTTCTCACTTTGAGAATACGTAGGAGCGAGGTCAATCCTTGTCGGGCACAAAAAAATAAAAATATTTTGTTTTCTTTAGAGTTTATCTTTTTAAGGGAAATTAAACATTTTGCAAACCACATCTTTATTCGTGTATTTAATTAAAGGTACTGCCTTAGGGTAGGCGTTGTGGGGGTGCTGATACCTTCCCCACACGTAACCGACTCCCGAACCTAGAATCCGGTTCTTGTAAATTGTGCCTTATCATTTTTATGGTTTTTCCGTAGTTTTCCAAAATAAACTATGGTGGCGACTCCGAATCTCTAAACTCTCTTTCAAACTCGTTTCTTTTTGGATCGTCTTCCCGTCGCGATTCCGGTTGCGACAGATGGCGACTCCACTGGGGAGACTTATGAGAGTCAAGCCATTTAATTAACTATGCGATTTCGATGTGGTTTGTTTGGTGTTTGTCTTCCCTTTTTTTTTTGTCTTGTTTGATTTTTGAAATAATTGCATGCAAATAATCGTTGGATATTGAACCCTAGGGTAGAAAAATATGTTTATATCTGCCTGGGAAAATTTTCTGACTGTTTTGCAGGTGGGGGTTTGGGGGTATGCATTTATTTTCTCCCTTCACACACACACACTTTATATACATATCATGAGTGGGGCCCTATACCCGGGTCCGAGTGTAGTTTAGAATTAGAGGGGTTGTGTAGCGGTGCCACTTGGCCCATACTGCCTGTTTGGTTATCGTGAGAACCCCAGCTAGAGTTTGTTCTCTTCATCTGTGTCCTCACACCTAGTTGATTACTCGACTGTTGTGGAGATGCTATGACGGGGGCCATGGCTCTAGTGACCATTGACCTTTAGGTTCAGGAAGCCACCCTTGTGAGGTTGCATATACTCGACTTTCAATCTGAAGCGTTGAACCCTTTGTTTTTAGGGCACAAAGGGAGACATATGTATTCCTATAACCCCCACGCTGTTTTGTTTTCTTTTCAAACCAAAATAATAGTAATATTGTCATTTACATCTTCATACTATGCATGCATTTTTGTTAGTCATATTATTCTTTATTTCATTATATTGCCATGCATTACGTTCATACATCATTTGATAACATGCTGGTTTTAGGGGAAATCACAGGTTTTCACTTGATCAGATACAAGATGGAAGTTGGCGCGAGGTCTAGTGCTACACAACAGACTGACTCTGCCGTTCTAAGGATAAAGCCTCGTTTGAGAACTCATGGTGGAAACTTAACAGGGTTGATAAATTTGGGGAAAAGACTCAAAACCATGAAGAGAGAGACTTTAAAAAAAAAGTATGGGAATCTTTTGAGTCTAATGGAAATGGAAGTGCAGCTGCCTGCCATTACAGCTCTAGCTCAGTATTATGATCCTCAACTGAGATGTTTCACCTTCCAGGACTTCCAGCTGGTGCCAACTGTAGAAGAATTTGAGCATATCCTGGGCCTGCCCCTGGAGGGTACCTCACCATATCAGCACTTGGAGCATCATGCCTCTATTCCTACCATTGCTGCCATCATGAAATTGCACCCAAAAGAATTAGAGAATAGGATGGTAACAAAGAATCAAGTGCGTGGGCTGACACAAGGATACCTTGAACAATATTTGCATGATCTGAGCGATAGGGAAGAATGGGAGACCTTCATCGACGTGCTAGCCCTCTCTGTGTTTGGCATTGTCCTATTTCCCAAGCTGGAAGACTTTGTAGATTACACTGCTATTGATGTCTTCGTGGCGAAAAAGACGAGATCAGAAAATCCTGTAACAGCGGTCCTCGCAGATGTGTATGGGACTATGAGTTTTTGCCACGAGAGAAAAGGGAAAAAGATCCTTTGTTGTTTGCCGGCGCTATATGCATGGATGACTACACGCATGTTTAAGGGGGCAGTCGACATTAGGAGTTCATCTGAGGATCCGACACGACAAGGGGGCAATGAATGGGCCCAATTCCTGGCTAGTTTGAATGGAGGGAAAGTAAAGTGACGTCTCCCTTGGCTAGAGATGAAACCATATATCCAACATTGTGGCAACTTTCCTAACGTCCCTCTCATAGGTGCTAGGTATTGTATAAACTACAACCCTGTTTTGGCCCAGAGACAGTTCGGATACCCCATGAAGGGGGCGCCTTCACCAGATTATCTCACAGCCTTCTTCATCTACTATGAGGACGGACATTGTACTGAAATGTTGAGGAAGGTCAGAACTGCCTGGGAAAATGTGGTGCGAGCAGAGAAGGACTTGAGGACTGGAATGATGGATAGCAGGGTTAGTTATCACACCTGGATTCTGGAGAGGGTAAAAGAAGTCAAGTTGCCTTTCAAGCCGATCAATGATCAATCGGCTAGTGAAGGACCATCCCAAGCCCTAGAAAATGAAGAGGTGAAACAGTTAAAGGCTGAGATGGAGAAATTGAGGATGAGGAATGCTAGGTTGGAAACGGAATTACAGAGGGCGCGCAATGATTTTGTGGATATGAGGAATGATAATGAAGAAAAGTCACAAGCTTATGAAAACATTGTCAAAAGCCAGAAGGCTGAGAGGGATTATATATTCCGAGTGAAGCAGGATCTTGCGGCCGCAAGTAAAGAATTATCCATGAAGAATGTGGCTTTAGAAGAAGGCAGACAATGGAAACAACTATATGAAGAAGCCAAGAGAGATAAAAGAGAAGCCCTAAAGAAACTAAGAGAAGCGCAAGTCCAAGTACAAGAAGCAGGGCATCAAGTGAAGGAAATGGCTACATCATTTGAAGCGGAGTTGAATCACGAGCGCTGGAAGAGGGCAGAGGCTGAAGAGGAGTATCGAGCCATGTTAAAGCAGATGGAGGATTACATCGAGGAGCAGGAGGAGCGATGGAGGTCGATGGAATTTGAAGAAGGGCATCAGTCCTTGATAAAGCGAATGAAAGAGCACATCGTGGAGCAAGAAACGGTTGTAAAGCATTGGAAAGAAAGTTTCTCTCAGTTGGCTGCTTTGGCAAATGGGGCAATTGAAGACATCCCCAGAATGGTGTTGGAAGCTGAAGCGAGTACCCACTTTTATAGCCCACCAGTAGAAGTAGAGCGTTTTATTAATCACTGTAAATGGTTGATAGGCGAGATGAAATCCTTCATCACTCGGGCTAGGAATTGATGTATTTAGAGAACTTTATGTTTTGTTTCCTTTAAGAAATGTAATGAACTTGTTTTCCTTTAAGTGAAAGAGGAGGGATGTTTGTTTAGCATCTGCTTATGCTAATTTCCATCAGTGATGTCATTGTGGTTCTGTGGTTTCCCCCTATCACTAGCATGCATCGCATTTTTCTTTTTGTTTAGCATATATATATATATCATTTTCACCTAATTTGAATAAAATAAAATAATAAAGCAGTATAAAAGTGAGGGAAAACAAAACGTCCACGACATCCTTACAGGACCCGGGCCAATTCGAGAATTATGGAAGATTGGGAGGAAGCACACGAAGTTGTCAAAGCCGATATCAGCCAGCTGAAGGATCAGATGGGCCAGATCCTTGCCGCCCTAGAGTCTTTGAAGACTGCGGGAGACTCATCGTCAACGCGGATCGAGGGAAATGTCCCCCCTTTTCCCCCATTGTTTAACGCCTTAAGCCCGTCGATTCCTTTCCCGATGTACGGTTTGCCGCCAGGTTATACTCCTCCCGTGAGAGATTACTCGGAAGCGGAGCATGCGTCTTTCTCTTTTCCCACAACCGCAAACATACCGCCCATCGGTACCCAAGGTCCTGTCTCGGCTTCGGCACCTATGACAAGTTTAGCAATGAATGAGACAACCGCGGTTGAAGGAACACGAGTGACGGTAACGCCACACGTGACCGCTAAAGAGGACTCTCCAGCAGGGGCCGCGCTGCACACCACGGTGGTTGGGGGGTTTGGTAGCTTCAGTGAAGCTAAAAATAAGCTGGAAATTCTGGAAGAAAGGCTGAAGGCCATAGAAGGGGTCGAAAACTATGGATTCGGTGATGTCGCAAGATTGAGTTTGGTTCCCGGCGTAAAAATACCACACAAGTTTAAGGCGCCAGAGTTTGAGAAATACAAGGGCAATACATGCCCTAAAAGCCATTTGACCATGTACTGCAGAAAGATGGCTGCTTATGCCTATGATGAGAAATTACTCATCCACTTTTTCCAAGACAGTTTGGCTGGGGTAGCATTGAACTGGTATACTCACTTAGAGCCATCTCGCATACGTTGTTGGGTGGACCTGGCCGACGCCTTTGCGAAGCAGTATAAGTACAACATGCATGTCGCACCTGACAGGTTGCAACTACAAAATATGGCGAAGAAAGACAATGAGACTTTCAAGGAGTATGCTCAAAGATGGAGAGAGTTGGCTGCGCAGGTTGAACCGCCTTTGTACGATAAGGAGATGGTGGCTATGTTTGTAAACACACTCCAACCGCCGTTTTATGAACACATGGTCGGGAATGTGTCATCCAACTTCGCCGATATCGTCATAATAGGTGAAAGAATAGAAGTTGGGTTGAAGAATGGAAAAATTGCGTATGGCCCGTCTGCGGCAGTAAGCTCTAAAAAACCCAGCTTTAATCCAGGGAAGAAGAAAGAGGGAGATGTGCATGCAGCATTAGCAATGCCTGTATGGAGAGGTCAAGCTCCTATTCACAATTATAGACCATACCTAGGTCAACCTCCATATGCAGCTAATGCGGCATTTGCTCAGCCAATTAGGCCTCAGCAACAACAAGGACTTTATCAACCGCAACCTATCACAAATAACGCTTGGAGGACTGGGACAAGCGCGAATCCAAGCCTGAATGTGGGTCAAAGCGCCTATCCGAGGAGGACCCAAGAAAGAAATTTTGTTCACTTCACCCCTATCCCTACAACTTACACTGAATTATTACCTCACCTCGTCAAAAGGGGTCTGGTTGCTGTATGTCCGATGATGCCTATGCAACCTCCATACCCCAGAGGTTATGATGCCGATGCCAAATGTAGTTATCATGGGGGAGGCGTAGGTCACTCAACTGAGAAGTGTATGGCCTTCAAACATAAAGTGCAAGCCCTAATTGACGCCGGGTGGTTGAAGTTTCAAGAAGATAAACCTAGCATTGAGGCTAATCCATTATCCGGGCATGGGAGTGCCTCAACGAATGCCATTGAAGTTAAGAAGCATGAATTGATAAGGGATGCAAGTGAAATCAGAAGTTCCAGAAGGTTTATTTTCGAGACGGTGTTGAAGCTGGGTATTTTAAACGGGGATTACGATTTGGGAAAAACATGTGGACTTCATCCATGCGCCGGACACTCTATCGATGAGTGTGTCGAGTTCGAGAGGTTTCTACAAGACTTGCTTGATAGGAATTTGATGCAGGTATGTCACGAAGATAAGAAGGAGGAGGTGTTTGCACAAACTGATGGGGAGTATGATGTAACTCTACCAGAGCCGTTGGTGTTCCGTTTCACTCGAACCACCCCTACACCAGTAGTTCAAGAAAGATCGTCTGTCGTTATCCATACACCATCACCTTTTCCTTACCAGAGCGAGAAAGCTGTCCCTTGGAGGTATGGGACGCATGCGATTGACGAGGGACATTGCATTGAAAGTCAATCCTTCGGCCATGATCCAGCTATTGAAAATATATCGGGCATCGGCGGAATGACAAGGAGTGGTCGAATCTTCACGCCACCGAATTTGATGAAAGAAGGGACTAGCAGTAATGAAGCAACGACGGTCGCCAAAACTAAGGAGTTTTTAAAAGGAAAAGGGGTGCAGGCAGAGAAGACCCCCGACAGGGAAGACAAGAAGGAAATATCTGAGGAGGAGGCTTGCGAGTTTTTGAAATTCATACACCAAAGTGAATACAAAATGGTGGAACAGTTGAATCGCATGCCAGCCCGAATTTCCCTATTAATTGCTCATGCACTCCACCTCCCATAGAAAACTGTTGATGAAAATACTGAGCGAGGCCCATGTAGAGCAAGGTATCTCCCTGAACAAATTCGAGGGCATTGTCAGCAACATCACTGCCAATAATTACCTCACCTTTACCGATGAAGAGATACCTACTGAGGGGAGAGGGCATAACAAGGCTCTCCATGTCTCCGTTAAATGTTTGGACCACGTCATAGCACGGGTGTTAGTAGACAACGGTTCCTCCCTAAATGTCATGCCCAAAACGACATTAGAGAGGCTACCTTGCGACGGAATGCATATGAAGCCAAGTTCTATGATCGTACGAGCGTTTGACGGCAGTAAGAGAGAAGTAATGGGGGAAATAGAGCTACCGGTTCAGGTGGGCCCATGTGTTTTTCAGATAACCTTCCAAGTCATGGATATCCTCCCGGCCTATAGTTGTCTATTGGGTCGCCCGTGGATCCATTCTGCGGGGGTTGTGCCTTCCACCTTGCATCAGAAACTGAAATATGTCATGGGAGATAAGTTGATAATAGTATCTGGGGAGGAGGATCTCCTTGTGAGTGGGCCATCTTCCGCCCGTTATATTGAGGCTGCTGAGGAATCTCTCGAGACGGCTTTCCAATCATTGGAGATCGTGGGAAACGCTTATGTGGAGCCATTCCCAATAAACCCGCATTTTTCATGCGCCTCTATCATGGTGGCCAAAGTCATGCTGAAGGGAGGCTATAAGTACGGAAACGGTTTAGGCAAATACGGGCAAGGGCGGACATTCCCATTGAAGGTGGTCGAGAACAAAGGCAGGTATGGCCTGGGGTACAAGCCCAGCAAGGAGGACAAGAAAAGGCTGATTGAGGAAAAAAAAGAGCGCAGTCTGGCTCGTGTGGAGAGACAGGAACCAAGGGCAAGAAAGATTCACATTGGCAATATAAAGGAGAGCTTTCGCAGCGCTGGATGGGTGAACACTAGCCAGATAGCAGTCGTGGAAGATGAAGCTGAATCTGAATGCTCGAACTTCGTGTGGGCTTGCTCCCCAGATTTGCAACTCAACAACTGGAAGACTTTGGATTTACCCGTGATGTTTGATTCAAATGAAATGTAATATTTTAATTAATCCTATTGCTTTACCCGGAGCTTTAGGATTCATGACTTACGGGTTGACGCTTTTATTTTACTTTCAGTGTGATAATTGAATCGTGTTCGTTTTCGTTTTTACCATCATTTTGGCTTTCTCCATCGTTTTTCTGGTTTATTTATTCCTTTTTCGCAAACTTAAATAATGCAGATATGACAATGAATGTTTTGAAAATAACAATGTCGATATCCCTAACTTTGAGCACCCTGTCGATAATACGGAAGATGATTATGAAGATGGTCCGGAACCCTCTCCTGAATTAATGAGATTAGTGGAGCAAGAGTCTAAAGAAATAAAACCCCATCAGGAAGATGTTGAAACATTTAACTTGGGCGAGGAAGACGAGATAAAAGAAGTAAAGATCGGTACTACCATGAGAGAGGAAGTAAGAGAAAGGTTGCGAGTCCTATTAAAGGAATTTAAGGACGTGTTCGCTTGGTCATACAATGATATGCCCGGTTTGGATGCCGATATCGTGCAACATAAACTCCCTCTTAAGCCAGAATGCTCTCCGGTCAAACAGAAATTAAGAAGAATGAAACCGGAAATGTCCTTGAAAATCAAGGAAGAGGTGCAGAAGCAATTCGATGCAGGATTTTTGGCTGTGGCAAAATACCCACAATGGGTGGCAAACATCGTACCAGTACCCAAGAAAGATGGTAAAGTGCGGATGTGCGTTGACTATCGGGATTTGAATCGTGCAAGTCCGAAAGACAATTTCCCACTACCCCACATCGACACTCTAGTAGGTAATACAGCCAAGTTTTCGCTATTTTCATTCATGGATGGCTTCTCGGGATATAATCAGATCAAGATGGCACCTGAGGATATGGAAAAGACCACGTTTATCACGTTATGGGGAACATTTTGTTATAAGGTGATGTCTTTTGGGCTCAAGAATGCTGGGGCAACGTATCAAAGGGCGATGGTGGCACTTTTTCATGATATGATGCATAAAGAGATCGAAGTGTACGTGGATGACATGATCGCAAAGTCTGAAACGGAAGAAGAGCACATCCTCAATTTGAGGAAATTATTTGAGAGATTGAGGAAGTTTAAACTCAAATTAAATCCTGCGAAATGCACATTCGGCGTGAAATCCGGGAAATTGCTGGGTTTCATTGTTAGTCAAAGGGGGATAGAAGTGGATCCTGACAAGGTACGACCGATAGCGGAAATGCCCGCGCCTAAGACGGAGAAGGAGGTTCGAGGTTTTCTGGGTAGATTGAACTACATTGCTAGATTCATCTCCCAATTAACTGCCACTTGCGAACCGATATTCAAGTTGTTGCGTAAGAATCAGGATGCGTTTTGGAACGAGGATTGTCAGGTCGCTTTCGAAAAAATCAAACAGTACCTACAAGACCCCCCGGTGTTGCGTCCACCTGAACCAGGAAGACCACTCATTCTGTATTTGACTGTATTGGATGAGTCAATGGGTTGTGTACTGGGCCAACATGATGAAGCCGGAAAAAGAGAGCATGCCATATATTACTTGAGCAAGAAGTTCACGGACTGCGAACGACGATATTCGCCGTTAGAGCGAACTTGTTGTGCATTGGCATGGGCTACTCACCGTTTAAGACAATACATGCTGAATCACTCTACGTGGTTGATATCAAAAATGGATCCTATCAAGTATATTTTTGAAAAGCCCGCTCTCACTGGAAGGATAGCTCGGTGGCAGATGTTATTGTCAGAATATGACATTGTATATGTTACTCAGAAATCCGTCAAGGGTAGTGCTCTAGCGGAATACCTGGCTCATCAACCCATTAGTGATTATCAACCAATGCAGCCTGAATTTCCCGATGAAGATATCATGGCCCTATTTGAAGAAAGCGGAAAAGACCGAGACGAAGAAATGTGGACATTATTGTTCGATGGAGCCTCGAATGTGATGGGGCACGGAATAGGGGCAGTGCTTATCTCTCCAGGGAAGCAGTACATACCCATGATAGCGAGATTGTGTTTCAATTGCACGAATAACATCGCGGAATACGAGGCATGCGCTATGGGTATTCGAGCGGCAATCGAAGCCAAGGCAAAAATCCTAGATGTATATGGAGACTCGGCTTTGGTCATCCATCAATTGAAGGGAGAATGGGAAACTAGGGATACCAAATTAATTCCCTACCAAGCTTACATCAGGGGATTAATGGAGTATTTCGACTCCATCGCATTTAATCATATACCGCGAGAAGATAACCAATTGGCAGACGCGTTGGCTACCCTATCGTCGATGTTCGAAGTTGACCAAGACGCAGAATTACCAATGATTGAAATGAAAAGCCATGCAGAGCCAGCATATTGTCATTTCATCGAGGAGGAGGTAGATGGGAAACCTTGGTATTTCGATATCAAGCATTATCTTAAAACTCGAGAGTATCCCGTGAAGGCGTCTGAGAACGATAAAAGGTCATTAAGGAGGTTGGCTGGCAGTTTTATCTTAAACGGGGATGTTTTATACAAGAGAAATCATGACATGGTTCTCCTCAGATGCGTGGATGCAAAGGAAGCCGAGCTGATACTGAAGGAAGTGTACGAAGGTACCTTTGGCACGCACATGAACGGGCACTCAATGGCCAGGAAGATATTGAGAGCTGGTTATTTTTGGTTGACCATGGAAAATGATTGTTGCACGCACGTGAGAAAGTGCGAGAAATGTCAGATGTATGCAGATAATATCAATGTGCCACCCACGACCTTGAACGTGTTATCTGCGCCGTGGCCATTCTCGATGTGGGGAATAGATGTTATTGGAGCTATAGAGCCAAAAGCATCAAATGGACACCGTTTTATACTAGTCGCAATCGATTATTTCACCAATTGGGTTGAGGCTGCTTCTTATGCCAACGTGACTAGAAAAGTGGTAACCAGATTCATAAAAAAGGAGTTGATCTGTAGGTATGGGCTACCTAACAGGATTATCACTGATAATGCCACCAACCTGAACAACCAGATGATGGCGGAATTATGTGAGGAGTTCAAAATTCATCATCTTAATTCTTCTCCTTACCGTCCAAAGATGAATGGGGCAGTAGAGGCTGCTAATAAGAATATCAAGAAAATTGTACAAAAGATGGTGGTCACCTATAAAGATTGGCACGAAATGCTTCCTTTTGCTTTACATGGATATCGCACATCAGTACGAACATCAACTGGGGCAACACCTTTCTCGCTTGTGTATGGGATGGAAGCAGTACTTCCATTTGAGGTGGAAATCCCGTCTTTACGAGTTTTAATGGAAACCCAATTGGAGGAAGCCGAATGGGTTCAAGCTCGGTTTGACCAGCTCAATCTCATAGAAGAAAAGAGACTGACAGCGGTGTGCCACGGACAGTTATACCAAAGAAGAATGAAAAAGGCTTTTGACAAGAAGGTGCGCCCAAGGGAGTTCCATGAAGGCGAGCTGGTGTTAAAGAAGATTTTGCCTGTACAAAAGGATCACAGAGGCAAGTGGACCCCAAATTATGAAGGGCCATTTGTAGTGAAGAAGGCGTTCTCTGGTGGGGCACTAATTCTCACAAGAATGGATGGAGAGGAGTTACCTTTGCCGGTTAATTCTGATGCGGTAAAGAAGTTTTACGCATAATGATTCCGCAATAGGGGATGCTACTAAGGGATATTAATATTGTTTTTGAATTCTGTTGTATTTTGTGTTACTTCATTCAATAAATACCATACGGTTTTAGCCATTATTCAACTTTTACGCTTTTTCTTTTGATACGATTCATGTCGCACTGAGTTTTAAAGTAAAGTAAGGGAAGAGGAAAATGATAATAATTAAAGCATCACGGGTATATTCATTGAGCAAGCTCGGTCCTGGAGGATGTCGTGAAAAACAAAAAAAAAACAAAGAAAAAAAAGGAACAAAAAAAGACAAACAAAAAGAAAAGACACATGTTGAATTCGTTGTCAATAGAGTTGTCGAAGGCATAGAACTTTCGAAAAGCAAAAGCAAACAAAGTTTTGAAAATATCGGTGTCGAGTCTTTTCCTGATTCAAGGTTTCGAGGGTAACCAATGTTCTTTTCCTGATAAAGCATTTGCATTCATACTACTTGAACCAATAACCTTTTCATTTCCCCTCAAAACAAAGGATTGTCGCGTATATAATACCGGGGCAGTTTCCATCATGATGCGCGTGCCCAATGATCCGTTGATCGGGGAGATAAATAAAAATAAAAAAGAAAAAAAGAAAAAAGATGAAGGAAAAAAAGAAAGAAAAAAGAAGGAAAATGAAGTTGATGTGTCAACCACTACAGAGTTTTGTTTCAGGGTTAAGGGCGTGAGAAAGTAAGGCAAGCAAGCTTTAGAGTGACGTGTGGCCATTTTGTTTCTTTCACCCAAATAATAAAAGAAATTCATCCAATTGCACCCCTTTTGAGCCGTAAATTTTATTTGTTTTCATCACCCTCGACAAGAATCATTAGTATATCGATGTCGACCTAAAGGTACGTCAAGGGCATCCAAAATCAAGGAGAAAATTTCTAAAAAAAAAAAAAAAAAAAAAAAAAGAAGAAAGAAAAGTTTCAAAAAGGGCCACAGTAGGGGCAACTGAACAAATGGTTTAAAAGGAAAGAAAGAAATTAAAAAAAAATAAAAAGGGATGTCTGAAGTTCCAAACTCCCAGAGACAGGTGACTCGACACCTTGAAAATGATTCTTGTTAAAACAATTTAACCATCAAACACCCATTTGGGCCTTCATTATCCGTTTCTTTCAAAACCCTTAACCTTCAGCCGCGATACAAGCCAATTAAAGTCCACGCCGACTAAAGAATGTTTATCCCAATCTTTCTCACGAACTTAACTCTGGAACAAAATGATGTGGCGAATGACGCAATCGCTCAAAAAAAAAAAGAAAGATAAATACTGTAAGGTCTCCCCGTCAATCGAGAATCGACAAACTGGGGCAATCCGCCCTTTCCCAAACCTTTCCATCTCTCCAAATCATACTTAATGTGCAGGGGCAGTCTTGTGAGCATGTTAACAACACCCTCCCCAAATGAGGGACACACCAACTTTAATATTGCTCATGGATAATCAATTGGCCATCTGCCTTTCATAACCATTTTCCCACGCCTCCTCGGATTCAAGTTAGTTTGGATTGCTAAAAGCGGTAAAGGGAATTTGAACTAGTGGTTACACTCCTTTCCTTTTCATCAAAGGACTCACTGTTTCTTGACACTATTTTCAACAAATGCATTTTGAATGTACATCAGTTTGGACGACAATATTGACAACAAATTCCAAACATGGAATTTTCAAAAAAAGGGGGAAAAAGAAGAAAGAAAGAGAGAAGAAGAGAAAAAATGAAGAAAGAGAAAGTCAGGGCAAAAAGAAAAGAGCAACACAAAGGTCTCATGTGTTTACACATCCATACATCCTCATGGCATTACATCATACATCCTCAAAAGAAGCAAAGAAAATTGTTCGAAAAATCCTCATGTTTTGCTCGGTTTCTACTAACTTTTCAAAAGTGTTGAATTCAGGTTTTAGTTTTATTATCGGCCCTCTGCTTCGCAATGGTCAAATTTTAGTTTTCTTCTGCGATATTGGCCCTCTGCAAGGCAATGGTCAAATCCAGGTTTTAGTTTTGTTATCGGCCCTCTGCTTCGCAATGGTCAATTTTTTAGCTTTTCTTCTACGATATTGGCCCTCTGCAAGGCAATGGTCAAATCCAGGTTTTAGTTTTGTTATCGACCCTCTGCTTCGCAATGGTCAGATTTTGGCTTTTCTTCTACGATATTGGCCCTCTGCAAGGCAATGGTCAAATCTAGGTATTTTTAGTTTTGTTATCGGCCCTCTGCTTCGCAATGGTCAAATTTTAGTTTTTCTTCTGCGATGTTGGCCCCCTGCAAGGCAATGGTCAAATCCAGGTTTTAGTTTTGTTATCGACCCTCTGCTTCGCAATGGTCAGATTTTGGCTTTTCTTCTGCGATATGGGCCCTCTGCAAGGCAATGGTCAAATCCAGGTTTTTTTAGTTATCGGCCCTCTGCTTCGCAATGGTCAAATTTTAGTTCTTCTTCTGCGATCCTGATCCTCTCCAGGGTAATGGTCAAATCCAGGTTCTAGTGAGTCGTTTCTCTTTGGACTTTGGTCGGGCTCTTTGTTGCATTGTAACCTCCTTCCTGAATTTGGTCATGCTTGAATCGATTGTTATTCTCTCTCTGCCTCTTTGAAACCCAGACGAAATTAGTATTTCCATCTTTACTTATCTTTTACTATGATAATATAAAAACATCGTTTATCATATTATCTAGTAAAATCTAAGTAAAGAGGGGCAGCTGTCAATACCCAATTCCGTCCGGGTTGTTAACTACAAATGCCTAGAGTTAAAAAAGAAATTTCATATTAATTAATTAAATTATTTATTTATTTATTTACTTGTTTTTATTTTTTTTAAAAAAAAATAGAGAAAGAAAAAAGGAAATATTTTTGTTTATATTTTATTTTCCCTTTTATCTTATTTTATTTTATTTCATTTATTTTTTCTTCCTTCAAATACTTTTATTTGTTATTTTATTGTTTTTATTTTTATTTGTCCCTTATTTTATTTCACTTTATTTATTTTTATCTATTATTTCTCACCCTTTCTTTTCTTTTATTACTTATTTTTTCCTTTTCTTATATTTTGTACTCAAAACTGTTGTAACAAAAAAAAAACCAAAAGAAAAAAAACAAACAACAAACCAAAAAAAGAAAAAAAGGAAAGAGAAAAGATTTAATAGTCAACTGTGTTTCTTCTTTGGAAGTTTTTTGGATTGGCGGTCTTTTCTTTCACCTCTTTCCTTCCTACGACGCTTTCTTTCCTGCAACACACAACGGCGTGTACCTCTACACGCAATCAATTTCCCTTTTCTGGATAGGAACCCCTGGGCACCATGGTTTCTACCACTGACTATACACCAAAGAGGAATAGCGTTTGAGAAAGGTGGTGGCTTTCGCAGATTCAGAATGGATCCTCTCGGGTGGGGTAACAAGAGAAGGCTGACTTCCAGAGGGGACAGAGGTCATTCAATACTGAACTCCTTAAATCACTATCGGGAGACTTAGGGAGTTTTGGGGGGGGAGCGTCAATTCACTCAGAGAAAAAAAAAACTTCTCAGCGTCTTCCACTAAAAGCACACAATATCAGAAGAAGCAAAAAAAACGAAAGGAGGGGATCTTCAGCCCGAAAAAAGGAGAAGAATACACGTCGTTAGAGGGATTGGTCCATTTACTTGCAGAGAGATAACGAAGCCAGCGAAAAGAAAGAGATCATCACCGGAAGTACGAAGCCGACCAAGGCAATCGGAGCTCCAAGAGGTAAGTGCACCTTGCCCACACCTTGCTGCACAATCATCATGTAAACTAGTTGTAATGTATGTTACTTGTTACTGCTCTGTTTTGAATATGATGTTATGGGTTGGATTTTTCCTTTATCTGGCATCATCCTACACATGAATACATTTCATCTTTAATCAAACCCTCTTGATCTACACCTTGACTCCTCTTCGCCCAAAATCATTGACTTGCCTCAACGTGAGATTCTATCGCCAATATCTCCATCTACGTCCTTATTGAGAGATCTTGCTCATAGCTCCCCTGCTCCACGTAAGCAAACAAGGAACCAGCCGGCCCCATTCACGGTCTATTCTCCCCTACCACCACCACGTCTTCATACACCATCCCTAAACCGACCCAACCCTTTCCATCGCATCATCCACACGCACAATACCAAGATACACAGTGAAACCTTCTTGCCACTAATTCATTTTCCACAAGCCCAACCACCGTACAGAAACCCAAGCCCCTTCTGGTACACGCTACAACGCATCAACACACATAACCATTTTCATTTTCACACCCTTCACAAATGCATCAGAGCTTTCCCACACATTCCCTCTAAACCCCTAAACCCAAAACTCAACCCCGATTCTGAGCCAGATGAAGAGGGAAACGTGCAGCAAGAAAGAGGAAAGCTTCCCTCTCACGCGCTAGTCAGAATAGAGAGAGGAGAGGAGCTCGACACCGTGGCTGGCGAAGATCCTGAGTGCAGCGCGGCGGTGCATGCGGCTTCCTCCGACACGACGCGCGGCGGCTGACTAAGGCTGGTACGGTGGAAGTTAGTTCAGCAGAGGCGACAACGCTCTCGAGCAGGGAGGCAAACCCTTCTCTGTTTGTTTCGTTCAAAGGAGGGGAGGCTAGCTCTTGGTCGTTCAATGCAAAAGTGGGGGCAATATAATAGAACCCTAATTTCTGAACCAAGGGGCGTTGAGTTAAATTCCTGGGCCAGGTTCTGCTAAAAAAATTTTCCTTCTTGGTTCACACACCCCTAAATCTCATTGCTGTCCCCCATCGTCATGGGCTTGGATTATACACTCCTAGTTTTTCACATTTGCATTTCTATTTTTTTTATTTTTTTTTAAGCGTGTTTGTTTGAATTTTATCCTATGTTTTGTTTTTTACCTAAGTTTTTACTGTGACCTTGTAGGATAATCTCATTCCCTTTACCTCGTGTTTTATTTTTATTGGGTTTTTGTTTGTTGTAATCTAACATTCACTGCACACGGTCACTTTCCTAATAAAAAGATCCAATAAAAATCATAAACATATAATAGGCACAAAAGAAGAAGATAAAATTATAAAGTTAAAAAAATGTTTCAGGATTTATGACAGCATCGTTGTTTGCAAGTGAACACATAGAAATTTCGACTTATTAGCTTTATATTTATATAAATTGCAAAATTATAAAAATAACAGCTTTAGTGTTTCTTAGTTATTTAATAACTACAACATAATTTTAATTTGTTTCTATTTTAGTCTTTTCTTTAAAACGTAAGTAACATTTTCACCTCATATTTTATAATTGTATTTTAAATACTTATGTAGATAACATTGTAAAATAATATCATTGTTTCAAGTAAATATCAATTTTATTTTATATTAAATCTTTATGTAACTATTACTACTATTTTTATAATCTATTTTAAACACTTATGTAAAGACTATTTTCATATTGCAAACATTAAAAAAAAAAGGGATAAAAAGTAAAAATTATAAAGTAAAAAAATAATTAGAAAAATATTTTTAAAAGGTTAAGGCACAAGTGCGACCATTCTGTCTGCCTTGTGCTAAAAAACTTTTCTTCCTCTTTTAAAAAAAAAAAATCACAAATGGTTTTAAAAAAAGTTTAAGCACAAGTGCGACCATTCTGTCTGCCTTGTGCTAAAAACATTTTTATTTCTCTTTAAAAAAATCACAAATTGTTTTAAAAGGTTTAAGCGCGAGTGCGACCATTCTGTCTGCCTTGTGCTAAAAACCTTTTTATTTCTCTATAAAAAAATCATAAATTGTTTTAAAGGGTTTAAGCACAAGTGTGACCATTCTGTCGGCCTTGTGTTGAAAACCTTTCTCTTCCTTATACAAAAAACCTTCAAACACAAAACATCATTTTCCAAATAACAATCAATTCTCCTACAACTACGTAACCCTGATTTCTCACTTTGAGAATACGTAGGAGCGAGGTCAATCCTTGTCGGGCACAAAAAAATAAAAATATTTTGTTTTCTTTAGAGTTTATCTTTTTAAGGGAAATTAAACATTTTGCAAACCACATCTTTATTCGTGTATTTAATTAAAGGTACTGCCTTAGGGTAGGCGTTGTGGGGGTGCTGATACCTTCCCCACACGTAACCGACTCCCGAACCTAGAATCCGGTTCTTGTAAATTGTGCCTTATCATTTTTATGGTTTTTCCGTAGTTTTCCAAAATAAACTATGGTGGCGACTCCGAATCTCTAAACTCTCTTTCAAACTCGTTTCTTTTTGGATCGTCGTCCCGTCGCGATTCCGGTTGTGACACTTATTAAGAGAAAAAGAAATAAAACAACAATTCATTGCACGAAAGATAAAATGTTTAATCTAACAAAGTATAAAATGTGAAAAGATTGAAATAAAAGATACTCTCTAGAAATTCAAATCATACAAATGTTTCCTCTCAAAAGATAAATGAGCACCAAAGAATCGTTTCTACTTTGTTTGATAAGTGTTGATAAGGAGTAAAAGATAAATGCAAATAGACTTTAAGAAAATGTAAACATAAAAGATATTTTTGAAGCTTAACTTTGTGTTAGATATAATATCTTCACCTTTTATCATTAAGTAGATTCGTGCTAAGTACAAGTTTTATTTAAAGATCTCTTGAAAATAAAGTGAAAATTGGTTTTTTTATCACCTGTCTTGACAAAAGCATATTTGTTACTTGTCCATTATAATATTGTTACCATGATTTATAGTATTGTAGTAAAAAGTTATGCAACCTAAAGAGGTAAATAGTATAAGCTATTAAGGATGTTATGTGAAGAAGAGGAGCAAAATGTTATGAAGCACATTTAATATTTATCAACTATCAAGCTAAACAAATGATAGAGGAAAAAAAAGATATTCAAAAACAAGTTCAAAGTTACTCATACCATTAAAGCAATTACTACTTTCTTCATGTGCCTATTTAAAGACATTATTCAAAGGAGTATGCACTAAGATAAGTCATCATTTGCAAGTGTTGAAATTCTATCCATTTCTTTTAAACCCTAAAGCCTTATAAGAACACAGTTTGTGTTCAACCTTTCCAAAATAGTAGAGAAAGCTTAATCTTGTAAATGTTGAAATAGAAATCCCTCTCTATTAACTAGGAGTGACTATGACTTGAAAGAATACTCAGGATTTATAGTAAATAACGACTAAGGTTTAAAAAATATTTGACGATGTTACCTAGAACTAGTTACAATTAGAAATAATAATCATATGTGCTTAGCTAAAGTGACTATAATATGAAAAAAAAACTTATTTACACTTTGCAACGATAATTTGACAAGTTAAACACAAGTTGGTCAAAAACTTATTAAGAGAAGAAGAAATAAAACAATTCATTGCATAAGATTTATAATTTACATAATAATAAAAATTATATATAATAACAAACACTAACAAAATGAACATAAAAGAAAACAAAATAAAAGTGAAAACTATATATAATAACAAAACTTATTAACAAACTAAACATAAAACATAACAAAAATAACTTCATTATATGTAATATCTAAAAACTAAATAACTCAATATACAAAAAGTTTCTTTGGTACCTACAACTCTAAACCTTTAAATGAAAAGTTATTTAAAAATCAAGTTTAACAAAAATAGATTGACTCTCATTTTGAAAATTAGGTCAAGAAGTTGAAGAGTCAAGTCACAAGTACTACTGATATTTGATTATTTAAAAAAATAATGGACTATCATATAAACTTTTCCAAAGACTTTTTTTTATTTGATAATTAATTATCATAATTGATTATCACAATAGTTTTTCTAAAAATGATTTTCTCTATGTGATAATTGGATACTAGAAGTGATAATTGATTATTTTCATCATCTTGTATTTTGTCAAGCGTGCTATGAATGAAATTCCCGCGTGGGCATGTGACGAGGTGAAGCTGGGTAAGGAACCTCAAAGCCTCTAACTGAAGTTAACCTAGAACAATCCAAGGAAGCTTTGCAGATTCAAAGTCTGACTAGAGGTGTTGCAATAAGCCAAAAAGCGTTCTTCATATTAACCATTCATTGTTTTTGTTTCGGTATAAATTGTGGGACCGAAAGATCTGACCTGGATCACGTCGCTTTCTACCTTTCTGTCTGCTTCTTCTACTTCTGGACCGCCCGGCTGATATCTGCCTCAACCGTCCGGTGTTCTTCGAGCTCTGACCGAGAGGGGGGAGTACCTGAAAAGGCGCTCCGACGCTCAAGTTAGGCGTGAATGGAGAATTCGACCCTCTGTGAGAGAGGATTGATAAGTTCGATAGCAAAGAGTGTGCTAAGGAATTATGAGTGAAGTGTATTTGGAGTGTGAGTAAAAACGTACATTGTTTGGAGTCCTCCGGCCTTTATTTATAGGCTTTGGATTGATATAATATAAACAAAATATAAACAGAATAAAATATAATCTTACTTGACATATCTCTGTTATGATATCTTTGGATTTTATTTGTGCTTGCGATATATCTGGTTGATATATTTCTGTTTGGAATATATGTGGTTGATATATTTGGAAATCATTTATGCTGGCGTTGGGCCTTGAGCCCAATAAGAATTGGCACTGTGATGGGCTATTAGCCCTGTAAGGCCGGCCGTTCAGTTTAACCGACCGTTGGAGATATCCCCCCAAGTCCGAGGGAAAGGGAGGAGTTTGCTCCTTCATGACCGAAGGACTTAATTGTGCCTGGCGCTCGGTGTAACTTTGTCGCAAAAAACGCTGAAGAAGCTGCTAAAGTGATAGCGGATGGTCGGGCCCTGAACAGGCAGCTAGAGAAATCGAGTAGTTGGATGAAGACCGAGCGAGATGATTTGTTGAAAGAGGTAATGGACACGGCGCCGGGCGGACATTGCGTCCTGTAAGGTTTCTAGATTTGAGAAATCTAGCGGACATGGCGCCCGGTGGGACAGTGCGTCCTGAAAGGTTTCTAGATTTGAGAAATCTAGCGGACATGGCGCCCGGTGGGACATTGCGTCCTGAAAGGTTTCTAGATTTGAGAAATCTAGCGGACATGGCGCCCGGTGGGACATTGCGTCCTGAAAGGTTTCTAGATTTGAGAAATCTAGCGGACATGGCGCCCGGTGGGACATTGCGTCCTGAAAGGTTTCTAGATTTGAGAAATCTAGCGGACATGGCGCCCGGTGAGACATTGCGTCCTGAAAGGTTTCTAGATTTGAGAAATCTAGCGGACATGGCGCCCGGTGGGACATTGCGTTCTGAAAGGTTTCTAGATTTGAGAAATCTAGCGGACATGGCACCCGGTGGGACATTGCGTCCTGAAAGGTTTCTAGATTTGAGAAATCTAGCGGACATGGCGCCCGGTGGGACATTGCGTCCTGTAAGGTTTCTAGATTTGAGAAATCTAGCGGACATGGCGCCCGGTGGGACATTGCGTCCTGTAAGGTTTCTAGATTTGAGAAATCTAGCGGACATGGCGCCCGGTGGGACATTGCGTCCTGTAAGGTTTCTAGATTTGAGAAATCTAGCGGACATGGCGCCCGGTGGGACATTGTGTCCTGTAAGGTTTCTAGATTTGGTAAATCTAGCGGACATGGCGCCCGGCGGACATTGCGTCCTGTAGTGTAGAGGTAAATTGCTCATAGAATTGAACTGAAATACTTCATTGAAATCGTTGAGCGGAAGGAAATCTTTTCCTTAAACCTGCTTTTGAATCCAAACCTGCATTTGAAATTATGGAATATAAGATATGGTAACGCATATAGAGCATTGTTAGTGCAACGGCGGAGAATCAAAATCTCTCTAGTCATAATGGTCGGCGGCGTCCAGATATATAACTGTTTTAATAATCTGAAAGATATAATTGAGACCGGTCGGTTGAGATGCAACCGCTTTAGTAATCTGCAAGAGATATAATATTGGAGATATAATTGAGACCGGTCGATTGAGATGCAACCGTAAAAGATATATATTGAAGATATAATTGAGACTGGTCGGTTAAGATTGTAACTGCTTTAGTAATCTGCAAGAGATATAATATCATAAAGATATATTGAGACCGGTCGGTTGAGATTTAACAGCTTTAATAATCTGCAAGAGATATAATATCAGAGATATATTGAGACCGGTCGGTTAAGATTGTAACTGCTTTAGCAATTTTCAAGAGATATAATATCAGAAAGATATATTGAGACCGGTCGGTTAAGATGTAACCGTTTTAGAGTCATGTGTTCGGGGTGTAACACTTTTGCTTCTCCTACGTTCCACGATGATGAATTTGAACTATATGCTCCAAGCTATGATGAACAAGATTGGTGCAAGTGGCAGCAAAACCTCGAGATTTGTTGAATTCTTACCCTCAACGCCAAGAAAATATATTATTGTATAGACTTTGAAGCCATGCCCCTTTTATCCAAATATTAATAAAATTCATTCTGACGCAAAGAAATTAATTTTATAATATCCATCATAAACCAATCTTAAATGCTGGGACCCACCATATTTAGCTTTTTTCCCTTTATAAATTTAAAAGGAAGGATTCAAGAGTGAATTTACTCGTGACAGTGCAAGCAACGTATCAATTAATGAAAATTTTCCAAGCTTCTCTTTTCTTCCAGCCTGGTGGGTCCCGTGTGACCATTTGAAGTCAAGTAAAAAATTGAAGGCTCTTAAAGCCTTTTAAAATTACGTTGTGGGTTTTGAAACCCATATCTTCAACTCATACATCAAGCATAATTTCCACTGTCTCTCTCGGACCCTGCTACCATTTTTGCTTTGGAGAAGACAACGCTTTTTGGAGAGGAAAGCACTAAGACCACTTTTGAAAGTTGTGTAATCAATAGTTTCGCCTACGCAGGTTTCTCCATCTTTTATGCTGATGGTCACGAAATTTCCAAAAGAAGTAGAAAACTTGTTTAGTATTGTTTTCAAAAAAGGGGCATAAATAGAAATGTTAGCGCCAGAGGTTTGGACCGCCGTCAACCGTGCGGGTTCCCCTGATATAGGCGCCGATGACAACGACTTGAAATATTTGAAGAAGACGTGGCCATGGCTAGGATGTAGCAGATAAGCTTGCCTAGGCTTTACTTCCTTGTGACCTGCAAAATATAGAGATTGACCGTAATAATATAAATGAGCACGAGATACGCCGAGCAGGAAATAGACTGAAATATGTTGGGGCTATATCCAGTTTCATGTTGAGGCTGGACCATACGGTGTAGCAGGTGGTGAGACCGGGATGACCTGAGGGTTTCGTTTGGGCAATTTCTGGTTTTTCTTTTCTGCTGGTTTTGTGACGATGATGTAAGAGAATCCCGACGGCGATTCCGACGATGCCGAGTGTATCTCAATGCAGAGTCGAGCTAGGCGGAGACTGAGAGAGCCGCGGCAGGAGATGAGGTGCGTGCGGCGGCGCTGGTGGCGGAAACCGTGGTGGTTTTTGATCTAGATATTGGGAGGTGATAGCTTGGAATTGTTGATCTCGCGTTTGGTGTTCTCATTTTGCGTTTTGGCCGTGTGACTAGGATTCTCTAACTGGGGTTAGGGTTTCGATTGAGAAGGCTTGAGGAGGAATTGGCGCTGATGTCGTCCGACAACGATCGTGAGAGAAGGCGTCGTCGTTGGGGATTCCGATGTTGGTAATCACATTTCAATGCCAAATAAGGTTTCGGTGCACTTGAAAACATCATGATCCATGGACGGTGTCGGCGACCTTTCAGCATTGGGATGACTTTGGATCTTTGAATCCCGTAAGGAAATATGAAATCTCGCTTTCTTGATACTGGAGTATTGTAGTTTCTTGGTGACGAGAGGTGAAGGTATCCCGCCCCATGTTGGGTTTGGATCTACAAGAGTTTGATTTGTTATATTCCAAATGCCGCACCAATCTGAGAGTGCAAAGAAAGCTTTGGTTGAGAATGCCAGGAAGCATCAATGATTCTCATGGAAGGACTGTGTCATCTGACGAAAATCTTTCAGCCTCACTGTTGAGCATTACTGTACTTGAAAATTCATTAGTAGATACATGCAGCTTTCTGCCGTGAAGTCACCGTTAGCATTAAACAAGAAAGATAACACAAAAATTATCAAGTTCAGGCAGCATTTTCCGTCCTTCATTTTATACGTATATATGAATAAAGGGAAGAAGATATTGTTGTGGAATAAATCAATCTTAAATTTGAGTTATGCCGTGATAGCAAAATAGATTTAGGATGGTACACACAATAATATATATGTATGTTGAGTGCGTTTTTGGACTTTGATCCCGAATAGGTTAATCTTGAATATCGATCACCAATAAATTAATAAATCAGAATAAATCCTGAGTCTTGTTTTAATACTTATCTTGTTGATGGAAACTTTTTGTAGAGATGATGGTTCCAGTTATATAGTCCTTGATTCGAAGTAGCGATGTTGATGTCGAGCGCTTGTCTTGGTTCCTCGCGGCTTTCAATGGGATGCCCCCAGCCCCACGGTGGGCGCAAAAATGTTTCGGTATAAATTGTGGGACCGAAAGATCTTACCTGGATCACGTCGCTTTCTACCTTTCTGTCTGCTTCTTCTACTTCTGGACCGCCCGGCTGATATCTGCCTCAACCATCCAGTGTTCTTCGAGCTCTGACCGAGAGGGGGGAGTACCTGAAAAGGCGCTCCGACACTCAAGTTAGGCGTGAATGGAGAATTCGACCCTCTGTGAGAGAGGATTGATAGAGTTCGATAGCAAAGAGTGTGCTAAGGAATTATGAGTGAAGTGTATTTGGAGTGTGAGTAAAAACGTACCTTGTTTGGAGTCCTCCGGCCTTTATTTATAGGCTTTGGATTGATATAATATAAACAAAATATAAACAGAATAAAATATAATCTTACTTGACATATCTCTGTTATGATATCTTTGGATTTTATTTGTGCTTGCGATATATCTGGTTGATATATTTCTGTTTGGAATATATGTGGTTGATATATTTGGAAATTATTTATGCTGGCGTTGGGCCTCGAGCCCAATAAGAATTGGCACTGTGATGAGCTATTAGCCCTGTAAGGCCGGCCGTTCAGTTTAACCGACCGTTGAAGATATACTACCATACAGTTTTCATTCTTCTCTAATAGAGTCTGAGAGAGTTTTTTCCTATATAGATAGCATAGAGTAGAGCGTGATGGAGAGAATTGTAGAGTAATGTTTAGGAATTGTGTAGTGCATTGTAGAGGATTCAACTGGTTAGTGCAACATTAGTTCAACTTCGTTGAGTGCAAAGTAATCATCGGAGAGGCTACCGTATAATCTCTTGTACTTTAACTCTTGAATTCAATACAGTGTATGTTTTTCTTTTCCAATCTCAATGCAATTCTGCAGTTATTCTTGATACTGTCACGCTATAAATCTGCCAAATTTGGGTTAAACTGTGATTTTATGCCATGCATTCATTTCTCATGATCCATAATCTTCATTTTAAATTTGCTCAAAGCATTGCATACATATAATTTTCATTAGCATTCAACCTTGAATCTGAATTAGGTGCAGTCAAAATTGTGAGCTCTGTTTTCATGCATGATTTTTACTTTTTGCACTATTCTTTGCATCCCAATTACATATATTGCATTATTATGACATAGTAGACATGTATCATTCTTTGAAGCATTTAATCGAACATATTTGAAAACCGTTCATATGCTTTGTTTTTCAGAATTCTAAATAAACAAACACATTCCATATCATCTTCATAAGAGTTTTAATTGATCATTCTCACATTTTAATAATTCTAGTAGCATTCCAACATGCATTAGCTATCTACATATTTTAACTCGTTTTAGACTAGTACTTGTATTAGACATAGTTTGCATGCATCATTTTCATTCATTTTAATTCATTCCCCCATCTTTGCATCATTGTTATTTGGGCTGAGTTCACATAACATTCATTTGTGAGCCATCTCCTTGGATTTTTTAAACTCACGTTTTCCCTATGCTTCATTAGGGGGAATTTGGTTTTTTATTTAAATCTTAGTACGACATGGGATTTTAACACTTATTCATTGAAAGTGACATCCTTGAGACAAGAAGGTGGATAAAAACATTCATACTCTTTTTGTGTGATATAGTACTCTAAAATAATATATTTAAGTTTGCTTGGAACAAATTTTTCCCTATGTTGTTTATGAATATGATAAAAAAGAAATATAATCAAATATTTTAGAAGAAAGACAAAGAGAATGATTTATATGTAGGAAAAATAATAGAGTACTTCCATTGAATTTTTAATTGTAAAACAATAAAGGATAACCCGTTAATTAAACCTAGATTTAATGACATCTTAAGAATAAAAGAGAATGAAATGATTTTCACCTACTTTTTCTTATTATACAAATTATATATATATATATATATATATATATATATATATATATATATATATATATATATATATATATATATATATATATATAAATCTTTCCAAACAATTTTGGTAAATAAAAATAAGATACACATATTAAAACCTAATAAATGTATAATTTTAGTAAATAAGAATGATGTTAAAAATTTTATAAAATATTTCTACAATAAAAATGATAGCTAAGGCTTTTTATACTCAATTGATAAAGGTCAATCTACTAAGCTATTATCTTTAATCTATAAGTGAGCCACTAATTGTTGAGCGAATTAGACTTAGCTTCTTTTGTCTGTTGACCTGTCGGTCCGGTCAGTCAAGTTGTTTGCTTTGTGTGGTTTACTGGGTGCGCGTTTTGGGCTTGTTTTGGGCTTGTTTTGTTTGTCGGTTTTGGCCTGTTGCGCGTTTACGTTGGTTATAAATAGTAACCAACCCCGCTCCTCAATAACAACTTTTCATTCAATAATATTCAGTATTCATTCTCACGCTCCGCTCTCTCTCTCTCTTATTTTTTCTCTGGTTCTAGGGTTTTCTCGAAACGCTCCAAGAACCCAACAATTGGCGCCCACCGTGGGGCAAGGATTCAAGAATTCCCAAGGAGCAATGGCAACCAAGTTCGACGTAGAAAAGTTCAACGGCGCTAATGACTTCGGGCTGTGGAAGATCAAGATGGAGGCAATCTTGATACAGCAGGGATGTGATGAAGCGTTGAAGGGTGAGTCGAGGATGAGGGATGCCATGACTCAAGAAGAGAAGAAGAAGATGGGAGATAAGGCAAGGAGTGCAATCATCTTGTGCCTTGGTGATAAGGTATTGAGGGAGGTTGCGAAGGAGAAGACTGCCGCTGAAATCTGGGCAAAACTAGAGTCTCTGTACATGACGAGATCATTGGCTCATAGGTTGTGCCTGAAGCAGCAACTCTTTTCGTTCAAGATGTCAGAATCAAGAACGATAGAGGAGCAGATTGCAGAATTCAGCAAGATAGTTGATGATCTGGAGAATATTGAAGTGAAGTTGGAGGATGAAGATAAAGTTGTCATCTTGTTGAATGCGCTTCCAAGAACCTTCGAGCATTTCAGGGATGCGTTACTCTACGGGAAAGATCAAGTGATCACGTTAGAGGAGGTTTTGACGTCAATTCGAACCAAGGAGTTCCAAAAACTTCAAGATTCGAAGACAACCGAGGAAGGAGCGTCCGGATTGATCTCGGTGAAAGGGAAAGGGAAGAAGCAGTCTGGAAAAGAGAAGAAGCTGAATCCGGACGGTACGAAGCAGGTGCGTTGCTTCAAGTGCCAGAAGATGGGTCATTTCAAGAAGTTCTGCCCGGAGAAAGGAAAGGCCGGTCGGCCACAAGAAACCGCTGATGTGGCAGAGGCGTCTGAGGGATATGAGTCGGCTGGAGTGCTGGTGGCTTCGTCTGAAGATCCTCAAAGGAGCTGGGTCATGGATTCCGGCTGCTCCTATCACATGTGCCCGGTGAAGGAGTTTTTTGAGAATCTTGATCAGAAAGAGCATGGAAATGTACTGCTCGGAAATAACAAAGCTTGCCGAGTGCAAGGTGTGGGGTCGGTGAGGCTGAAGATGTTTGACAATCGTGAGATGGTGTTGCAGGCTGTTAGGTATGTGCCCGAACTAAAGAGAAATTTGATTTCTATTAGTGCATTTGATCTTGGAGGTTACACCACTAAAGTTGAAGATGGAGTAATGAGGGTCTGTTATGGAGATTCTGTGGTTGCCAAAGGCAGAAGGAGGAACGACTTGTACATTCTGGAGGGATCAACTGTCATTGGTCATGTCTCAGTAGCAAGTGGGACCGAGAATACCGCCCGGTTATGGCACTTGAGGATGGGACACATCAGTGAGAAGGGTCTTGAAGAATTGGAAAAGCAAGGCTTGCTTCTGGGAGACAAACTGCAGAAGCTGGATTTCTGTGACCATTGTGTCTTAGGGAAATCACACAGGATACCGTTCGGAAAAGGGAAACACTCAACCGAACGCCCCTTTGAATATGTCCATGCTGACTTATGGGGACCGGCAAGAACCTTAACTCATGGTGGAGGAGCGTATTTCTTAAGTATAATTGATGATTTCTCAAGGAGAGTGTGGATTTACGTTCTAAAAAATAAGTCTGAAACGTTTCAGAAGTTCAAAGAGTGACACACACAGATTGAGAACCAATTGGGGTGTAGGCTGAAATGCCTAAGAACCGATAATGGGCTGGAGTTCGTTTCAGAGGAGTTTAATGGTTTTTGCAAAGAGAAAGGGATCAGGAGGCACAGAACAGTCGTTGGAACTCCGCAACAGAATGGCTTGGCCGAACGGATGAATAGAACCATTCTAGAGAGGGTCCGGTGCATGTTGCTGGGATCAGGGTTGTCAAAGGCTTTCTGGGGAGAGGCTGCCAATACGGCCGTCTATCTGATTAACAGGAGTCCGTCTTCAGCTCTCAATTTTAAAACGCCAATGGAAGTGTGGAGTGGACGACCGGCTGATTACTCACACTTGAGAGTGTTTGGTTCTTTGGCGTTTGCTCATGTCAGGGGTGATAAGCTGGATTCCCGGGCGGCGAAATGTATCTTTCTTGGATACGCCGAAGGAGTTAAGGGATACAGGTTATGGAGGTTAGATTCACCTTCAAAACTAATCATTAGTAGGGATGTCATTTTTGATGAAACAAAGATGGCGATGCACCCTGAAAACTCTGGAAGTGAGAAGAAGATTTTCGTGGAGGTGGAGCATACTACTAATGGAGCTGGCACGCCCGGTGGGACTGAGGAAAACCAAATGGGTGAAGGGCAAGTTGAAAACGGTCGGACGATAGAGGAGAACCGATCGGATGAATTTCGAACAGACCTTGGTGATGATACAGATGGTATGTCTGGCGAGGGAAGTCATGGAAAAGCTGCTGGTGTTGATTTGAGAAACTATCAGCTTGTTCGTGACAGAGAAAGAAGGATCTCCAAGCCAACCAAACGGTTTGGAGAGGCGGATCTAATCTGCTACGCCCTGAATGCTGCTGAAGATCTTAACCGATCGGATGAACCGAGAAGTTATAAGGAGGCCCTTGACAGCAGCGACCGACATCTTTGGCAGGGTGCTATGGAAGAAGAGTTGGAGGCTTTGAAAAAGAATAGCACCTGGAGATTGGTGGATCTGCCGAAGGGTAAGAAGGTCATAGGTTCGAAATGGATTTTCAAGAAAAAGGAAGCTACACCGGGCGGTGATAAAGCGAGGTACAAAGCTAGGCTTGTTGCCAAAGGATTTACTCAGATTGAAGGTGTAGACTATCATGAGATCTTTGCTCCAGTGGTTAAGCATTGTTCGGTCAGAGTTCTGATGACAATAGTTGCGCATTGCAATTTGCATCTTGAACAGTTGGATGTTCGGACAGCTTTTTTGCACGGCGATTTGGAGGAAACCATCTATATGAAGCAACCGGACGGTTTCGCTGTGGATGATAGGGTGTGTCTGTTGCAGAAGTCACTTTTTGGCTTGAAGCAAAGCCCAAGGCAGTGGTACAGGAAATTTGATGACTTTCTGATAAAGCTGAACTTCAAGCGGTGCAATTATGATGACTGTGTTTACACTCTGAATCATGACGGTGAAATGTTATATCTCCTGCTTTATGTGGATGATATCCTAATTGCTAGCAGTGACATGGGCATGATCGGTGAGACGAAAGCAAGGTTGGCGGATGCTTTCGAAATGAAAGAGCTAGGGGAAGCAAGGCGGATTTTGGGCATAGACATTAAAAGGGATAGACCGGGCGGTAACCTTTTTCTGTCTCAGGAGTGTTATTTGCAGAAGGTAATTTCAAGGTACCGGATGGCTGAATCTAAAATGGCCAGCACGCCGGTCGGTCAACACTTGAAACTTACCAAGGAACAATGCCCAAAGACCGAGGAGGAAAGAAAGAAGATGGAATCTGTTCCATTTTCAAATGGGATTGGGAGCATTATGTATGGCATGGTCTGCACAAGACCGGACGTGGCGCACGGTGTTAGTGTTCTCAGTTAGTTCATGGTTAATCCTGGACCTACACACTAGGAAGCGTTGAAGTGGATGCTCAGATATATACGGGGGTCTCTCGGTACTGGATTGTCTTTCCAGAATAACTTTCAAGGTGGAGGTTATATTGAAGGTTTTGTTGATTCTGACTTTGTCGGATGCATGGACACTAGGAAATCCCGGTCGGGATATGTGTTTACGCTGTTTGGGACTGCTGTTAGCTGGAGGTCTACACTACAGTCGGTTGTGGCTTTGTCAACTACGGAAGCTGAGTACTATGCTCTTGCTGAAGGAGTAAAGGAGGCACTGTGGTTGAAAGGTTTGGTTCGGGAACTTGGTTTTGATCAAAAATCTGTATGTGTTCATTGCGACAGCCAGAGTGCTATTCATCTAGCCAATCATCAGATTTATCATTCCAGAACCAAGCATATTGACGTCAAGCTGCACTTTGTCAGAAGCATTGTTGAATCCGGTGACGTTCAAATCTGCAAAATTGCATCCGAAGAGAACCCTGCAGATATGTTGACAAAGCCGCTCGCTAAGGAGAGGTTTCTCTTGTTGTTGTCCAGGATTGGGTGTCTACAGGTCGGTCACTAATTGTTTGACCGGCCGTGTCCGTGTTTTGTTTTTTTTTTTTGTTTTTTGAAGCAAGTCTAGGTGGAGAATTGTTATTTAGACTTAGCTTCTTTTGTCTGTTGACCTGTCGGTCCGGTCGGTCCGGTCGGTCAAGTTGTTTGCTTTGTGTGGTTTACCGGGTGCGCCTTTTGGGCTTGTTTTGTTTGTCGGTTTTGGCCTGTTGCGCGTTTACGTTGGTTATAAATAGTAACCAACCCCGCTCCTCAATAACAACTTTTCATTCAATAATATTCAGTATTCATTCTCACGCTCCGCTCTCTCTCTCTCTTATTTTTTCTCTGGTTCTAGGGTTTTCTCGAAACGCTCCAAGAACCCAACAATCTTTAACCTATAAGTGAGCCTCTAATTGTTGAGCGAATTGCTAAAAGCACATTACCATTGTATTAAATCTATTAAGTTCATCCCTTACAGACTCATTGGATTCACTCGCGAAAGCAAGAATGGGAAAAGGCATTTAACAGAGAAAATTTGAAATACAAAGGAAAACATTATAAGGTGGGGGAAGGGGTTAAGGGTGAATAGTGTTTTCTAAATTTTTTGCAAAAGGTGTTTAATGAGTGTTTGGGTGCTTCCAAAAAAGGTTGGGACAACTCGAGGAAATGTGGCTAGAGGAAACTTAGAAGGGTGTTCTAGTCTTTGGTGACCTAAAAGAGTAATATGCTATAAATTTGATAATATAATAATGTTGTAATTGGTATCGCACAGCGGAATGTTTAAAAGCGTGAAATAGAACACAAAACCAAGAGGGGAGGGGTGAATTGGTTCTATTAAAAATTTTCAGTTTCTTTTAGAAATTTATTCGAAGAGTTTAAAGTTAGGAGAAACAGAGATAAAGAAAAGTACATAGAGAATTTTTATTTGTGTTATAAGAATCCCAATTTTGATCTTATTAAGGTAATTTGTGGTGATCGACATCATGACTTATCACTCACCTTATCATCTTTCTTGAACGTGGCAACAATTGAATATTAGAACGGTCTATGGTTTTCCATTAGTTGGTGTCAGAGCTTTGGCTCTTTATATTCAATGATTATATATATATATATATATATATATATATATATATATATATATATATATATATATATTTTTTTTTTTTCAAATTTTATTTGTATTTTGACTTATGGCAAATATGTATGTTAAAAGTGTTCCTTAATTCAATACTTATCACAAATTAGTTTTTGATGATTTTGTTTCAAAGATGGATAGCAAATTAAAAGACAAATTTAAGGAAAGAAAAATGAAGAAAAAAAAAACAAAGGTATAAAGATAAAGAAAAAATATTTGATGAATATTGTAAAATATATGCTCAAATTATGATGGAAGAGAGACATGTAGAATAAAGATAAAAAAAAGTTAAAGAAAATGAGTTGAGAAAGGGAAAAAAAGGATATGTGCTGAAATTATGATGGAAGAGAGAGATGTAGAAGAAGAAAGAGAAAAAAATTAAAGAAAATGAGTTGAGAAAGAAAGAAATTAGAGAAAAGGAGTTGAGAGATGGAGAGATTAAAGAAAAAGATTTGAGAGAGAAAGACATTGAAGACAAAGAGTTGAGAGAGAAAAAAGAAACTAAGACAAAGAGTTGAGAGAGAAGAAAAGGAGTAGAAGAAAAGGAGTTGAAAGAGATAGAAATTCAAGAAAAGGAATTGAGACAAAAAAATTCAAGAAAAAATATAAAAGAAAAGAAAAAAAATAAACAAAAAAAAGTGGTGAGCAAAAAGGAAGGAAAATATAATGATAAAGGTAATATTATTTATGCAGATATATTGATTTGTCCATTCAACAATGAGGAAGAAAATTTTGTGAAAAGTTGTATCAACAACCAATTATTTGGTCTCAATCAATTAATAGTGTGTGCACATACTGTAATATTGAATTGGAAAACTAATAAAAGGATGATCTTTGATCCTATATTATGTTTTTCTTGTATGACATTTATGACAAATGTATTTGAAGAAGGAGGAAATGATAACTATGATCTTGAAGGATTTTTTGAGTTTTTTTATAATTTATCTTTTAATTAAATATAGAAAATAATTATTTATATAATGAGTATTTAATACAATATTAGTGGGTATTAAATATTAGTTATTGAGGATTAATGTAGAAATAAGATATATATGAATTTTGTTAAAAAATTGAGTTTTCTACTAGAATTTTATGTAGTTCTATATTATAAAAATTTTGATTTTGATTTTTATCAGGATAAATTTATGAAAATAAACCTCATGACTTATTACTTACCTTCTCATCTTATTTGAATGTCATCTTATTTGAATGTGGCATAAAAGTATTTCCTCAAACTGAAAATCAGAATAGTTTTTCCTAGTTTCTCATTATAAACCCTAATTAAGTCTGATTAATTAAGACTAAAAATAATCTTCTTCATTAATATAGTTCTTTTAGTTTACTCATATCAACTTTTTTTAGTTAAATCTTTTTTAAATTAATTTTTAAATTAATATTTAATCTAAAATGTGTTAAATAGTTTAAACAATATTAAAACGTCAAAAAAAAAATACTGTTTAACCTAATACATTTTAAAAAATTTACTTATTACATATTACTCAATTCAATCCAATCCAATCATAGACCCAAATTTGTTTCAGAATCCTTAAGTAGCTCGGATGACTTTTAGTTGCTCATGTCTCTTGTATTCAATTACTAAAAGAATAAAAAAAAATCTACATATGTATTTTTCTAGGTTGGTATTGTCTGTGTACTATAGTTAACTACTATAAATTACTAGAAATAATTCAACAGCTATGAAACAGCTTAGAGCATTGGTGACAGTATAGGACTACGATGGGCCCATTAGAGGTGCATGTCAGACAGCCAACATGCCCATAACTTAGTAGGTTAATTGCATTTAATCATTTCTCATTCAAAAAAAAAAAAAGAGCACATAGACAAATCTTTTATCTTTTTTGGGTCTCTTTCACTTTTGTTGGATGGCTCGATGTAAGTGTATTTTATTACTAGGATCCCAAAATCATTTATACCTTAATTGATTGCAAACACAACAAAATAATTAGTGAACAAAGATCAAGGAAACATCATCATTACCCTAATATTTATAAATTACGACAAACTCAAGAGATTTACAATAGAGAATATAAGGAAGAAAAAGAAAAGGGTGAGACAATGCAGCATTGCTTAAGCAATATACTATTCTGCCTCTTTGTCTCAATGATTCAATAGGATTGTGCATGCTATGCAGCGTGCCAACCCCACAATTATGTTTTTCTATTGATGATAATTTTAACTATTTTTTTTACAACATTTTAATATTATTTACGTGTCATTATATTATCGGTTTATATTAATATTTATGATTATATTATTATTATTATTAGTTGTAGAATAATTTTGAACTAATAAACACTGTTAAAAGTTCTACATCAATTAAAGATGAGACCAAATTATAATATATAAGTAAAATATAAATCTTATTTTACAAGTCGGTTTTGTAAAATTAAATTACACTTAAAATTTACTTCTTAACATAAAGTTGAGATACATGGTTCAGAGTCTATAATTACACTTCATGTCATGCAAGAAAATTTTATGAACAGAACTTAAATTCACTCTCTTTTTTTAGTTCTTATAACAATTTAATTCCACATTTCTTTTATCACTATTAGTATAAGTAGCTGGCAACTGACAATGTGTAAGCGATTTCTGTTAATATTTATGAGACAATAATTGTGAACAATTGTTTAATGTTAGAAAATTGAAAAGTTGATGTATAATTAGATTTTTATAAATTATAGGTTTGAGAAACTATTAGGTGATTTATATGGTTCTCACTTTATTATATTACTTTTAAGATTTCCTTTTCAATCTGTATTCTAAAATAATTCTTTTAAAATTTTAACTAATTTTTATTTAAAATAGAAATATGTTTTCTAAATAATGTTTTTTGTAGTCTTATTATTTAATATATTCTAAAAAGATATAAAATTTAAATTTTAAAATTATGACTAGACAAAAAGATGCATATAATGTATACGCATTAAGATAAAAATGATAAAAGTCAAACATATTTTTCGTTTTTCATTTGTTTCTAAATATTATATTTTATCCTTAAATTAAATTATATATCTATTTTGTTCTTATATTATATGAAAGCTGAGTAAAATATATAATATCATATAAAGGTTATCAATCTTTAGCGTGAAATTTCTTTTGTTATATAAGAAACACTTATATTCCCTTTACTAATGATAATATTTTAGAGTACTTTTTCATAAAAAAAAAAAACAGTGACAAAATAAGTAGATAGTCTATTTAATAGCAAAACATAATTCTTGAAAATAGTTTAGGTATTATTCTATGTTGAGACTTTAAAATGCTCTAATTTTAATACTCTGATTAAAAAAAACTTTAAATAATAAATAATTTAAGTGACCAAAGATAATTTATTCGTTATAATCATCAATTTATATACTAATTTATAAATTAAAAATTATATGTAAGTAAAATATTTTCTAAATTGGTCTTTAAATGATTTCTAAATTTATATATAGTTAGAATTTTGGTAATTAATATTAGTGATGAATTAAAAAAACAAATTCACTAACCAAATTATTTTAGTTTTCAATAATTTTTAATTTATAAATTATTATCTGAATTGGTCACCATGATTAATTATTTCTTTATTAAAATTATCAAATAAAAAATTCAAATTCTACTTTATCATGATAAGATTGGTGATTGTTTTGAAGCAACACTTAAGGAATAGTAAAATTCGTTGATTTTCTTCATCAACGATTATTTTCTTTATGAATGGATCTTTCTCAACATCCAAATTTAAAGAATAATAATACTTTAATAATATTTTTTAATAATATTTTAATCTTATTTATTTTTTAATAATATTTTAATTTTATTTATGTGTCAATTAATTTATTAATTGTAGAATAATTTAAAATAATTAAAAATTACATGTAAATAATTTTAAAATATTATAAAAAGAATTGGCAAAATATTATTATTCAAATTTAAAATGTCTTTGTGTTAAAGAAAAAGTGAAGAATGTGTAGAAGGATGTTGCCAGACAGCCATAACAGTACCTGTTTTAGTGAGACAAAGAGAGTGGAAACTGCTTTTTCGTGTTGTCAGTTTGCTATGCCTACACAAAAGACTTTCTAAGAGATTTGGATCCAGGTATAATATAATCTAGAATTAAATTATCAATATATTTTTTAAAACATTTAAGTAGATTTTTACTTCAACTAAAGTAATAGGTCCTATAATTAATTTATGTGACTTAAAATGAATAAAAATATAAAGGCTTAATAGAACTTTTATTATTATTCATAGTTTTCTCAATTTTGTCTATTATTGTTAATATTACCAATTTATTCCATTTTTTAATTAAGACAATGTTATACATAATATTAATGGCTTATCCAACATGTCGGTTTGATCAATAAATTGATTCTCATTGATAAAATGTTATTGTTGTTCATATATCATGTTACTATTTGTTACTGGTAAAAATAACTATATTAGCTAGATTTATATAAAACATATATATTAAGGCAATATTCCTTTATGTTTTCACTTTTTTAACTTAACTTTTATTATTGGTAAAATATCTTGTTAAAAATGTTTTTTAATTTTATTATTCGCAAATTGGTAGTATAGAATTTTTTTTACAGTGTTAATCGATCAAAAAATATTTTAGAAGTACCTTTTTAACTAGTTATTGAAAAATATTAATTCTATCATCTACAGTAGTCTATGATTAAATGATGTTATAAAAAAGATAGTTAACACTCAGTGTACTATGCATTAAGTTGCTACACTTTTAAAATATATTTATAAGTTTTGAGTAGCATTCAACAACTTTTTTTTTATTATTATTATTTTCAACTCTTTCCATATATGTTTCCTATTTGCAATTAAATATGCACCTATCCAAATAAAAAAAGAAATAAGTTCTTGTCAAATACTTTTTGTAGCAATAAATATAGTGATTAAAGTGATCTCTCTGTCCATCCAACTTTTTATGGAATTGATATTACACATTTGAAGTTCAAATGGGCCATAGAAATAGATACTCCTCCCAAAAGAAAAATTATGGTGATGCAATAATAATGGTAATAAATTAACAAGTAAATGACACAATTAATTTAACAACTAGAATACCTTTTGGAGTTTATTGTTCTTTAAAAAATGGTGCCTCTTTCTTCCACTCCCCACATGCAAAGCTCTTATGATGGTGATACCAAAGGGGTAACTTGCTTTGCTCCGACCATGACACTTCCTCATAGAAACGAAACAGTTCTTATGTGGAAAACACAACATAGAGAATTGAATGAATACGGCACGCCAAACCTCTCCCATCTCTTGCCCCAATGATGGATCAACCTAGTCTCTTGCCTCAATGAACTCATGCTCCATATTGCTCACCATTCATTTCTCAATGAAATCATACCTGTTCACAATTAAGTCATCTCTAAGGAGAGAAAGAAGAATTAAAAAGGATAACGATGCTTTTATAACATTTTATAACATCATTTATATGTCATTATGTGATTGGTTCATATTAGTGTTTATGATTATTATTATTGATTGTATAGTAATTTTAGACCAATCACATAATGACATAATGTTAAAATGTTGTGAAAAAAAAAATGTTGTCAAAGTATCATTATCTAATTAAAAAATCCACATACTAAGAAAGTTCTTGAAGGAAAATAGTTATGATAAATCACATTATTGATTTTTTTTTTCTTTCCACGATTGGGTTTATCGAGAAGGAGATTTATTGGCAAGATATGAACATTAATAAGAACTGAGTCCAATCACATATGAGATTGATATTATTATCTACCTAAAACTTTAAAACAATGTGTTAATAGTCTTCACCTTTAGATAGTGTTCTACTCCCTCATTTTTATTCAATATAAAATTTGAACTCATGTTCTTACATTTACAACGTTAACCTCGATCAACTTTTAAGAAATGTAAAATTATTAAATATATCTAAATAACTTGTATGTATGTTATCAATTTAAAAGATTGAATAAAAAATGTATTTAAATTATTCTTATAATGAATAATTTATGTCTAAGTGAGTTATAATGTTGTAAATGAATTTGAGGAAAGAAAATAGAAGATGATAGAGCAGTTGTGAATGTTAATGAGAGTGAGAGAGACCTATAAGGTAGAACTGTCGGTGGGACACGTGGTTATGATCGAGGAGGAAGGGACATATATTTGTGAGAGACTATGGTTTGGGTAGAAGTGAATAGAAAAGAATAGAATAGAATAAATAGAAGGAATGATGGTAGGGAGCAAAAAAGAGAGTGGACAAATGAATATGCGTGCCACACTCATGTTACTATGAAGGGTTGCTTTCTGAAACCACTAATCCAAGGGGCCACATGCAAAGTGGGTATTGGGGGTAGGATTTATTGTCAAACCTCTATGCCAATGGCATGAAAAAGTCAAGGGAAGAAGGAAACTCCTTGGGAAAATGCTGTTGACAGTTCATATGAAAGATTGATGGGTTTCAATACCCGATGATTCCAATGCACTTTTTTTAAAAAATTTGGTTAGAGAGGGGTGTGAGGAAGAGTGTTTGAAGTGGCACTTCAAAGTGTGTACGGTGGGGAATGCAGACATAGTGTTTGATATGCTCACTCAAAGAAACAAGCATACACACATATTTATCACCATATGCAATGCATGCAAGTGTAGCAAGTGATGAAAAGAGTTTGTTCACTAGTTCACTCAATTTTGCTGTTTCAGTCTCTTCCCTACATAATAATGCCTGCAGGAGCTAGTGCTTTATTTTTATTTTTTTCTTTTCTTTTCTTGCATCACCCTTTTTCTCTTCCATCCTATCACTGTTTTTCCTGCAAAGAAAACGTAAAGGAAACGCCTCTGTGCTTCCTCTCTCTCTCTCTCTCTCACACTCTAAACATCACCTTTTATTCATTCACATTCAAATTATCTACTTTTCACTCATAGCTTCAAAGGGGAAGCTGCTTCTACAAGCCAAGTATTTGGTCCCTTCTCTTGTTTTTCTCTTTCTTTCATAGAGCTTAGCTCCTTGCCATTTTTCACTTTACTTTTGAGGCTCCATCTGAAGCCATGAAGGAGAGGAACAAAGGTGTGGAAGCTTACGCCAATGACATGGATTGCTACTACTACTCCACCTCTGAACTCCCATGTAAGAAACACCCTTCTTCTTCTTCTGTTGGTATATGTGCTTATTGTCTCAAGGACCGTTTGGTTAAGCTTGTGTGTTCTGACTGTGGAGAGCAAAGGCTTTCTTCTTGTTCTTGCTCTGATGAGATGACCTCCCACCGCAATTCGTGCACTGTTGAGGTGGGAAGCGTTGGAAGGGTATCTTTTCTCATTGAGAATGAGAAGAATGAGAAGAATGAGACTCCGGTTCTTCAGCATTTGAATCCCAACAAGGCCAAAGATAAGGAGGAGGAGGTTGTGGTGTTGAGGAGGAGCAGCAGCAGCTGTGTTGAGATCAAGAGGCATGGTGGGTTTTGGAGAATTGGGAAGTTGTTTAGGAAGAAAAAGGAGAAGGATTGTGGGAGAAGTGTTGTTGGGTTTGATGATAGGAATGAGATGTGGATGGTGGATCAAGGGGGTGTGTCTAGGTCCAGGTCACTGTGCAGCTTCAGAGGGGGAGGGCTATTTGGATCTGAGGATGGTGGGGATTCAGTGCTGTCAGGTGCCAGAAGCTCAATTTCTGCAGCAAGAAGTTCTGGGGTTAATGGGGGTTTGATGTTGGAATCTGGGAGAAGAAGTGGATACAGTGAAGCTGAGCCAAGAAGGAGTGGTTTTGATGGGGAGAGGAGGGATTTCTTGTTTGATTATGAAAGTGGCAATGATCTCAGTCTCAAGGGTGGTGGAAAGAAGATGGATGGTGATGCAGGGTTCTATGGGGCAAATAGGCGTGTGTTTTCACTAAGGGAGAGTGATTTCAAAGGCATGGATGAGTCTAGCTTTATTGACTTGAAGCTTGATTACTCAGCAGAATCCAAGCATGAGTTTTCTGCTGCAAAGATGAGCAACCTTGGTGATGCCTTCTCTTCTTTTAGAGGTGGCAATTTCATGGCACATGATGGGCGAGGTTCTTATGGGGGCTTGGTAGGGGATGGAGTTTTAACCAATGGAGGGTCATGTAGAATCACGGTTAATGACAGAGGAATCAAAAGGGGAAGGAAAACCATGAAGGGTTGGAAGTGGATTTTCAGATACCATTCAAATTGGGGAAGCTCAAGGAAAAGAGATGAACATTTCATGTTCAAAGCCTGATATAGTAAGTAGCATCATAAAAAATACATATGAAAAAAAAAGAAAAACATCTTCCTGGTAGCTTCATAAGGGTAGTCTTAGTCTGTGGTTTAAATTGTCTGTAGTTTGGTCATTAGCCATTATCTTTCATATGTACTAATGTTTTTTCAGTAAATGAGGAAACTTCATACTTCTTGAGAAGGTCGTTGCCAAATATTTCTTATTCCACACCAAACATTAAGAAGAAGCAAAGGAAAGTTCCTGCCAACATTACTAATAGTATTTAATTGTAAAAGAAAGAGCCAAAAACCAATCCTGGTTACAAAATTTTCAATGTAGAAAAGTATGCAGTAGGGTAACTAATAGATATATGATTGCACTCTCTACAACCTAAGTGGTTGCCAAATTTGACACTTGACCTGTTGCTATCACATATCCATATGATGTACATCTCCAATGCATTTATTTAACCAACCCTTCACCCATTACTGTGGCAACAACTTATCTTTAAAGGTAACTGATCTGCATTATTGAAAGAAAGGGCCAGGAAACTCAGATGTGGGGATTCTCTTTTGACTCCTTGTTGCAACTTTACTAATCTTTTGTGTAAACACAAACAACTATTTTTGATATTATGTTTCTCTTCAATTTTCAAAATACATTAATATTAATATATTTTAAAACATTTACATAGAACTTAGACTCAGAACACATCTTCATAATAGCCAATTGTTTTATAGTTATGGCATTGTTAGAAATTATTCATCACGAGAGGTAAATACTAATGTCCTTTTAAATCTTCAATTCACATAGCATAATTAATATATAGATATATTATGTAGTTGAAATTCTCAACAACTTTAATAAAATACACAAACTAAACTAAGATAGTAGCTAACTAAGATTGTGTGATATGAACTTAGTAATATGTACACATTTTTAAACAAGTATTTTTGTACTATTCTTGCAATTAAAACATTTGTATTTTGAAGCTTAATGTGTTTCTAGACAAATTAAAAAATAGATGAATTGAAACTAATTACCACTCGCCATATTTTAAATTTTTGTAGGATTTATTAAAAACATATTCTTAATAATTTATTAAAAAAATTAAAGAATAAATATATTTTTCATTCTTGAAGTATTACGAAAAATTAAAAATTGTCCATGCTCAAAAAAATTGACATTGTTTGGTTTTTGTGCTTTCTTATAACACACCAGTTAATATCGACTCGTTTTATTATGAGACAGATTAAGCCAAAATAAGTCCATCAACTCTACTCCACCTAAAAAAAAGTAAAATTGTAAAAGTTTGTCAATTTTCATATTCATGTTTTCCTGATAAATTGTATCATACTTAAAACAACGTCAATACATTTTTTTACTGAAAATTATCCCTCCAAATAATGAAATAATTCCACTAACAATATAACAACATGTAACTTGTTGAAATACAAACTCTTCTTTCACCAATATAAACATTTCAAATAAACTTTCTTTTTTATTTATTATCTTTCAATTATGTTTTATTATTTTGTAACAATGTACCTTTAATTCCAAGTCATCGAAGTTAGATTAATTTGCTTCATATTTTTATCTTACCTTAACTGTATAGAGATTTATTAATTTAGCATTACAAAATTACTATTATCACTTAAAATAATATAATCAATTAACTATTATAAAATTACTCAAATTATAAACAATATAGACACTGTTATTTATTTATTTTTAGACATCTTTTAAATTTTCAGCTTATTAAAAGTAACCCATCTTCACGCATATTCTAAAATTGTTTCAATTTTTAAAATCTGTTCTAACTTTACCATAAAAATTTTAAAGGTAAATTTTAATTGATGAAAATTACGCATTGATCACTTTAAAAGGATACCGATGAAAAAATTGGTTACCCGTAATCGATTCTCCAAAGAGTTAGAAAAAATGAAACTTCTTAAATTCTTTCTCAACTGGTTTTTGAACGTGAATAATAATTTGAGTTATTTTAAGTAAATAACATGATGAGGTATTCATTATTAAAGTTAATTTTAATTTTTTCTAATTTATTGAAAAAGTAAAAGTCACGGGCTTCATAAGCAAGAGAATTTCAAGTGGTATTTGCTAAACCAAACCAAGTCGTTGTCTTTATACTATCATCCATAGTTCTAAACAGAACACAGAAGATCCTTGTTTATTAATCCTTAAAAAAGTTGACTAGGAATTGAAAGACAGCATGAATCGACCAAACAGATAAATCCGACAAAACATACCTATTGGCAATTTTTTTAACGGAATCACGGTGTTAACAACTATTTTTGAAACAGGAACTATCACATATGTTTATAAAAAAGTTGTAAAAAAATATTTTTTTACAACCTTTCTATTACTAGGATATAATTCTTTTTTAATTTTATTCTAACATTTTGAATATTTTTATTTTGTCTTTTAAAAATAAATTAATGGAACATTTTCAGTTAAATTTAGGTTAAATGCATTCCTTGGTCCCTATTTTTGTTGCTTTTCTTCAATTAGGTCTCTGTTTTCTTCAAATAATCAATTTGGTCCCTAGATTTGAAAATTGAAACCAATCAAGGACATTTCGTTAATTGTGGTGAACGGAGTTAAATATGTTTTGTGCTGGCAACAGTATTTTAATGGTGCAAACATGTGGCATAGAATGTGGTTATGACGTGGTTATTAAGGATTAAAATGAAAAAAAACAAACTTGTGGGTTAAGATTAACTTAGGGTAAAATGGGAAAGTACATTAACTTTAAGTTTATAAAAACATGTGCGTTAAAGGGTGTTCGTTCTTCTTCAAAGGGTGATGAGCTCAAGCTGATAAATGGTGGTTCTTCGAAGGGTGTTGGTCCATAACATTTTACGAAATCAAGGTTGGGTCTGGTGGGGATCAAGTCTATTGTCGTTGCAGCTTCGAAGAGGATGTCAAAGGAGTACTCTTACTGTTCGTCGACTTGCAGAAGGAACGAGACCCCTATTTGCCATTGTGGACAGAGATCTGTGATGAGAACTGCGAACACTATGAAGAATCGAGGCAAGCATTTTTGGGGTTGCTCCAAGTATAAGGTATGTTGTATTCAAGCTATACGTTCCATATATGGTATCTTTTCTGAGATTAGGGCAACTTCTTGAAATGTGTTTGCAGAATGGAGGTGAAGATGGTGGTTGCAACTTCTTCAAATGGTGCCCAGATGTTGGAAGTGAGGACAATGGTCGTTATGTGAAGAGCGAAGGGAAGAAAGAAACTTTGGTCATCAGTGAAGAATTGGACAGTACTAGGAAAATCATTGTTAAGATACAGAAATCAGTCTTTTTTCTTGAAAAGTGTATGAAGGGGTTGATCTTCTTGGTTGTTTTTTTATGTGTCATAGTTATGATTTTAGTTTCAATGTTAGTGAGAATGGGATGATTCGCTGTAATGTGATATGTAAGAATGTAATCTGAATGATGTTGATGAGTGAATGAAATGAGAATGAGATGATTTTTGTAATCTGAATCTGTAATTTCTATTATGTTGTTGATCCTTAATGTTTACGTTTCAAAAGTTGATTACATACTTCTAACTCAGCACCGTTATACAGTGCTAGCACCCTAATTGTTTAAGGTGAGGGAGACAGAACATTATCATTAATCCACACACTCTCAGATCATTGTGTTTATTGTTTCAGCTACATATTACACATCAAAATTCCTCACTTGTCTCAAATCCTAACTATAAAATCACTTATGTTGTTCCACTATTTTCATTATTTACAACTATTTACAAATACTGCCAAACTACTAGTTATTCATCAAGTGATGGGTGGTTAAAAAATGGAGAGCTACAGAACTGCTATGGTTCTTCTTTTCTGCATTATTGCTATGTTAGTTTTTGGTCACTGTTGTGTGGCTGAGAATGTGGTAGAAGATGTTGCTGCAATTCCACCCGCACCAATGGAAAGTGCAGGAGTGCATCTTTGTGCGCAAGCTGTTTTCTTAGTCTTTGCTTTTGTGGTTGCTAGGTTCACCTGAGAAGAATAATATGATGTTCAGTTCCCGTACTTGGATTTTTCTGGAGAGAATTTTCTGCTAACTTGAATGGTGCAAGTCATATTTTCCCTGCAAGTCATATTTTCCCTGCTAGACTGCAAGTCACATTTTAGTGACTGTTATTCTACCAAAAGTGTTACTTTATGCAACAGCCAATATCTGTGATTGTGTCAATAGATTAAAGATGGCAGATATATAACCAAATCCAGAAATCCAACAATATATTAAAGGTGGCAGAAAGCCAGCAAAATCAGAGGTTCATCCTCTATCACAGCAGCAACTACTAAATTGCAGAATACCAAAATAAGAGGTTCATCCTCTATTACAATAAATTATTACTGAATACATAAAGTGCAGAATACCAAAATCAGAGGTTCATCCTCTATCACAGCAGCAACTACTAAAGTGTTGATTACAAAAATAAGGTGGTTCATTCGTCTATTATAGAAAAAAGACATTGCAATTCTATGTTTGATCCTCATTTGCTGATGGTATGATTGGTTCATTGGGTGGGTCAGTTTGTTGTGTTTGGTCAGTGACAACTGATGCTTGGGTTGATTTCTTGCAAGACTTCCTATTGTGACCCATTTCTCCACAATTTCCACATCTTTTACGATAACCACCCTTCCTCATTCTTGTTTCATCTCTGACCAACTCCCATTCTTCCAACCTGCGTTTCTTCTATGGTCTGCCTGTCAATGCTCTCTTTTTTGGAGGGAATACATCGTTGTATGGTGTAACCTGCCACATGTTTTTTCCATTTAACGGGTAGACAATTGAAGAGTATGTCTCTTCATATGTGGCCTTCCTAAACCAACCAGGTATGAAGTCCTCTGCATCTAAGTTGAGAAACTTCACAGCAGCCAACGCATGACAACATGGAATTCCTGAGACAGCCCATTTCCTGCAATTGCATTCATGTTTGTCTAGATCAACCACAAGCTTGTCCCCAACTTGAGAGGCATGACAAACTTCAAATAACTTCTCTGCTGACCAACTGCAAAAGAACAACCACTTTTCAGTGATGGCAGAACTTAAATAAGTGATGTTACATGATGCTCATATTGAACCATACCTTGGAATCCAGAACTTAGTTAACTGGGACTCCTTATTTAGTCTACTCTTGATTTTAGGACAAATGACCCCACTCAATGTCTGACATTTTGCTCTGTTACTTGCCCATCTTTTCATGATGTAAATCCGGATGTCCTCCATCATGCTTATTATTGGCTTGGACCTTGTATGCAGCATAACACTGTTGAATGCCTCTGACATGTTGTTGACTAATGTATCACATTTACTTGTGGTTGTAAACCATGATCTGGACCAGTGTCTACATGGTAACATGTTAGGAAAAATATTTATCAGTTCATGCACTATTAAAAGTATGGCAAGAATTGAAACAGAACCAAATTAATTATCAGTTTATGAAAAACAAACCTGGGAGGTATTTTGATCAAATATTTAAAAGCTTCAATGTTCAACTCTTTGATATTTGTCATTTCCTTTTCCCATGTTTGGGGAGTGGTTGCTGTAGCTGCCTTCCACATCAACCTCTTCAGTTGTTTCCCTGGGAATTGTTTTCTAGAAATTAGCGTATAGGTGTCTAACGCAAAATATGTGATCAACTCTTGGAAGAACTTCTTGAAAAGCTTGCAATAGACCCTGTTATATCAATAACAAAGTAAAAAGATGTGTATCACAAAATAATTTAATATGCATGAATGTACTTGAATTTAATAGAGGTCTTAATTTTATTACCTTTTGTTGATCTGACATGAATGTAAATGATGCACATATTGTCGTCCCACCAAGATCTTCAACCAGAAGTTCTATAAACCATTTCCAAGTTGCCTTGTTCTCCACTTCCACAATGGCATATGCAATAGATAGCATTTGGTCGTTTGCGTCCCTTCCAACAGCAGTCAACATTTCCCCACCATATTTACCTTTCAAAAATGCACCATCTAGCCCTATAATAGGTCTGCAAGACACAAAACTGTCCTTGCATGCTTTTAGACAAACATAAAACCTCCTAAATATAGGTCCTTACAGGGTTTAATTTGGTTCAACTTTAACCTGAACTGTGGATCCAGGATTACGAGTCAGGATCTCATTTGCATAATCAAAGATCCTTTTATATTGCTCTTTGAAAGACCCATCAACATGGTCTGAAGCAATGGCTTTAACCCTATAAGCCATGGATTGAGATACACCTACATTCCACTTTCTATTTACCTTCTGAACAATGTCCACTCCCTTCACTCTGGGATTTTCTCTAACAGTTTTCTCCAATCTCTTACTCAGCCATTTTGAATTGAGTAATTTCACCTTGTGTTCTCTACTACAAGTGTGGTTGTCAACAATAGTCCTTAATTGCCATGTTTTTATTGAATCCATATAACCACAATATGCCAACCAGGGACACTTTCCTTTAGATCCCATGCATTTAGCCCTAACCCTTTTCTTATCATTTTTTACGTATCTAATATTTCTACCATTTTGAATTGCATAGGTTTTTAGGGCATCCAACAAATCTTCCATATAGTCAGCATTAACATCACCATTGCCATCCTCACCACTAGAACTACAAGTACGGACAGTACCATTATCTCCTTCACACTGAGTTTCAATATGATCTTCAACAATACCATCACCCTGACATATATCTTCTTCAACAGGTACAGTATTTTCACCATGAACTTGCTGTTCACACTCAACAGCACCATCTTCTTGTTGCTCACACTGAGTAACACCATCACCTTGCTGTTCACACTCACCAGCACCATCAACTTCTTGCCTACACTCACCAGCACCATCAACTTCTTGTTCACACTCACCAACACCATCAACTTCCTGCTCATACTCAGCATCACCATCACCTTAATGTTCACACTCACCAGCACCATCACTTTGTTGTTCACACACACCAGTACCATCACCTGGCTGCTCAAACTCAGCATCACCTTCTTCAGCTCTTTGACCACTACCTTCCTTTTCACACTCACCTTCAACTTCTCCTTCACCTATATCATGACAAGCATTTTCTAACAAGTATACGATCTCAGGTTCGGAGACTAGGTGAACAACAAATAGATGCACTTGACCGTTGAGCCTAGCTAAATTTGTCATATGCATGGCTCCTGTATCATTAGTCAAAAGCTCTAACCTATTCTCTAATACAGAACCACCCCCTACACAATACCATAACTCCTTAAAGCCTTCATATCCAAGTCCTTTTACCACATCCACAATAATGAAATAACTCCAAATGTCTGGGTCAAAAGAGAAAGTTGTACTTTCTCCCTCGTACTTAAGTGACCCATTCTTCATAAACTTCCCTCCATGGTGAAAAACAACATCAAATTTATCGTCTATTTTCAACACAATAACAATATTTAACCTATAAAATAAGATCCTATAAGTTACTTCAAATAATAAAACATTTTATCCTATATAAATATCCTATATAACTAAACCAGATAACGGGTATGACTTATATGCACAAAATATTCAACAAAACATGCAACGACACTTGACTTAAACAAAATAAAAACCACTTTCACATGGTGGACCACATTGCAAGACCACTTTAACACCATATGCATAAAAAAATAGTGCGATAGAACTACAAATATGGGGGACCACAGCACTGAATCAGACATGGGGGGACCAATATCGAAAGTTACAATACAATTTTACATGCCACATTATCCAAAAATAACGATAACCTAACCTCAACACGTGCTTGAAGCTTCAAGTGCAACCAAATTCTCCACACCTTTCCACGACAAAACCACCGATTGCTGATGATTATCTCCCAAAACGTGTCTTTTTGTCAGCCAAATGTCTTATTTAAGCACCACTCACCGCTGTTCCCCAATTCCCGACTACCACGAACCCTATTTCCCCAATTTCGCACACCACAATTTCCCCAAACCTAGACTCTTTTACTCACCTCAGATTTCAATTCACTTTCTCTAATTTACCCTTACTGAAACACATTACTTAGTGAGCACGTGATTTTACAATTAACAATTTCCCAATTCGTACATGTCTTTAAAATTTTAACATTAAAAATTTTAATTAATAACCACGTCATAACCACATTCTATGCCACCTGTCTGCACCATTAAAATACTGTTGCCAGCACAGAACATATTTAACTCTGTTCACCACAGTTAACGGAATGTCCTTGATTGATTTCAATTTTCAAATCTAGAGACCAAATTAATTATTTAAAGAAAACAGGGACCTAATTGAAGAAAAGCAACAAAAATAGAAACCAACGAATGTATTTAACCTTAAATTTATTATCTTTAACCATGTTATTAGTTATTTGTATCATGCATGCCTTTTATCACTAATCCAGTAGTGTGATAGAATACACAATATTTGTTGGTAAAATTAAATGAAATTATCTGAGAAAAAGAATCATTAAATTAAATCACTTATTATTTTTTTTTGAAAGCATGGTCTAATCTCTTCAAACTTGACATCTCAGCAGTCTACACCAATCCCAAAATCCTCCCTTTGCATCCTTTTAGGCAGAAACTTCCGAATAGCCAAAGCCAACAAGATTGACCAAAATGGACCCTTTCACGCCCACTTCCCAGCAGGATAATTTATTGTCCAGTGGGTCCCACATCTTCAAAATCCCATATACCAAAAGAAAAAATAAAAAGTATTTTTCTTCAGCAACTTGGTCAATTGAACACGTTTACTAAATTTGTTCATTGACCATATCAAAATAAAATTTCATCTCATACATCATACATATAAATAAGTAGATCTGTACATCCTTCAATATCCTCATTGAATAAGCTGTTCTTGGAAGGAAGAAAGAACAGAGAATAATTGAGAAGAGAATGTATGTGACTAGGCCTTTATCTCTGTTTAAGAAGTCTTCAGATGCTCTGTCATTGCCTCCACCAGAAGGTCCCAATTCTGGCATTTTGGTGATCCAAGATCAAGAGATTGAGCCAACCTCTTGTTTTGGGTTAGGAGAATTTCATGAGCTGAAGGAGTTGCCTTTCCCTCAAAATTTAAACCTTGAGTTGTTCTATAGATCAGGTATTTCACTCAATAGAACCACTCATTACCACCATGTTGCCTTCATCCCAGTTCTCAACCAGCCACTCTCTTCCAACAAATACTATGTCATAAATCTAAATGGGAAGAAAAGAGGGTAAGCCTAAGCCTTGATGAGGGTGATTCTATTCTAATGCAAATTTGAGGATTAATCTTCTTGATATGTTTTATGTTAAGGATTATACTGATGTAATGATTTGCATTTGGCTGTGCAGGGAAGCGTATATTAACTCAAAGGAGGAGGATTTGGACACATTCTGTTTCTACAATGCTGTAACTGATGTACCTCTGCATCCAATAGATGCGAGTGACACATACCAGGAGTTTGAGATATATCCTAGAAGAAGTAAAGTTACTTTCAGGAGTGGTTTTTCAGCTAAATCTGTTGCCCCAGATGGATACCCTCCAAGATTTTTGAGCAGAAGGTGGAAAGTGAGTGCTTCAAGTGGTTCAAGTGATTCAAGTCTAAGCGAAGCATCAGGGGTGAATGAGGCCCTCCGTGCCAGCAAGCCAGAATTCAAATTCTCCTTAGCAAAAAGGAGTTCAGACAGCGTTGTTGTGGGAAAATGGTACTGCCCCTTCATGTTTATCAAGGAAGGAACTCACAGAACATTGAAGGAAGAAATGAGAAAGTCAATGTTTTATGAAATGACACTGGAGCAGAAATGGGAGAAAATATATTCATGCAAGAAGGAGAATGAAAAGGAAAAGACTGTAGTTGTGGATGCTGTGGTTCAAAAGGAAGTGGTTGTAATTGGTGGCTGGGAAGCTGTGATGGATGAAATGGATATTGCTGAAGGTTTTTTGTGGTTCCATAGTTTGAACAATGTGGGAGAAAAGAGAAGTGTGGGATTGAACAGTGCAGTGGTTGAGAGAATGAAGTGGGAGCAGGAAAGAGCAGGGTGGAATGGAGGAAAAGAGAAGGAAATTAGAGTGAAGAAAGTGGAAGAATTTAAGGGGACTAAGAGGTGGAAGGAATTTGGTTGTTATGTATTGGTAGAGACTTTTGTACTAAAAGCATTGGATGGAACCACATTACTCACCTATGCTTTCAAACACCATGATGAACTTAGGAGTAAATGGGAATGAAAACTTTTGTTATTGGTTTAATTTCAAACAGCTTGCCAAACTCACCCATATCTGTGTATACTGTCAATTTTTGTGAGATTTTGTTCATTCATTGTAATAATTTCGATATTGCTTACAGATTGTAAGGATAAACCATAATATTTTCTCCATCATCTATTGAATCATGTGCTTCCTGGAGATATCAACATTGTTTGGAACTTTTATTTGGTAGACAAAGTGTGCACAATCACAATATTGGATTGGATTCTCTATGTATAATGGTAGATACACGAACTCTTCTATAAGTGGAAGGGAAAGCAAATATGAATCACCGCTCATTAATGTCTAATTATTTTTTATATATATTATAAAATAAAATTACTGTTGCATTTAAATCCATTTATCTCTAATAATATTGTATATATAATTAAGATAGCATTACTTTTAATATAATAGTGAAAGTATATTTAAACTTTAATAATACAATATATAATTTATAACGTATTTATTATTTTGTTAAAATGATATCGAACATTCGATTGTCATCTTAAAAATTAATACCTTATTTTTATATTATAACAAAAAAATATATTAAATGTGTAAAGTAATAAATATAATATTAGTAGATAAGTTTAGAAAATGTAAAAAAAAAATGAGAAACTCTTAATTATTGTAAACTTATGAAATTATATATTCAGATTTTCCATAATTTGTTTTATAGGTTTTGACAATCTTATCATTATCTTTTTCTTGCAGAGAAATACTTGAAACTTAGAATTTATATTGACATATCGAAGAAAAGAAAAGAGTTCGATTCTCTCTCTACAATAATTTGTTACGACGTGGAAAAAGGTTTCATTGAGTTTTACTATGCATAAGTTACGACGAAACATATTTTATCATTTTTTGTTAATAAATTATTGTTTTTTATTAACTGTTTTTCACACTTATGAGGTTATAAAGAACCTAAGTGTAAACCCAAAGACTTAAGTGTTTTTTTGAAATTTGTCCATATAATTATTGATTTATACATTTGATTTTATTAATATCCTGTCGCTCTTAATTAATAAACTTTTTTGTTTCTCCTTTATAAGATTATTTTCTAATGGTCTCATTTTGTTTCCTTTGCTATATAACAAAATTTTGAAAAATAATTTAAGCTTATTTTTATTTCTGCATATTAATTATTTAAAAATAATCTTAAAAAAGTATTACTATTACATATACATTTATTATTATTAATTATATAATCAATTTATAAATAAGTTTGAAGATATTAAACCAATTTGTTTAAACTTAAGTATTGATAAAAAATAATTAACTTTTAAAATAACCATTTCTTTATTTAAGTACGTAGAATTTGTTTAAATGGAAAATTGCTTACTTTTAAATTGAGCAAATTAGATAAATACACAAAAAGCAAAAATCTGTTTATTTTATGAGAAGAGCACATGCTATATAAAATATGCACTAATAAACTCATTCATAATATTTGATATATAAGATGAATTACATAATATTATTTTTGCATATGTTATATTTTAAACATAAACTATAAACTATATCAGAATACCAATGTTGTTGGTGTGTTCCATATTCATATTTGATTACGTGTTTCGTAACAAATAACTTGGCAGCTCAGAATTTCTGTGTGCAATGTGTCATCTTTGTAGCATACAAGGTTAGAATGTCACCTATTCCAGTATAATCTAAATCCAAATGCAGAAACCGAACAGAATATCTCTCCAGCTTGCAACAGATAAACATTATCATTTCACTTTTCCTGATAACACTTAGAATCTAGAAATTTAGCATATTTATTCATAAGAAGCAAAGATTGAGTTTGTAACTAAGATTGAATTATAAGGAAATACATCAGAAATATCAGAGAGAGGAAAATGTATGTTACAAGACCATTTTCTATGTACAAGAGGAACCCTGAGGTTCTTTCAGATCCTCCATTGGGACCAAATTCAGGTTATCTTGTAATATGGGATGAACCCACATCTTACAGTTGTTTCGGATTATGTGAAGACCCAGAAATCAAGAATCTTCCTTTTCCTCAGGACAAGAACTTAATCATCACAGACACATACACCAGCCATGCAGCTCAACAAAATAACCCTCCCAACCAAACCATCACATACTGGGACAAGGTCTTGTTCATCCCAGTATTGAATCAGCCACTGTCTTCAAACCGCTACTACGCCATAAGAAGGGACGGTAATTATCAAGGGTATGGATCAAATTTTTCTATATCAGTACCTTGATATGGTTTTTAACTTTTAGATTACATAATATGTCAAATTGGAAAAGTTCATCTTCCAATCGAAGTATCTAGCTTCCAATAACTTCAATATTATATATCTATTTTTTATCCAATTTTGTGTGACATTTATTCTTTTCCGCTTTTGGAAGTATTATGTACATATGAACTTATGATGTAATTCTTGTTGTTTTTTCTTAAACATTCATTTGACTGTGTCTGAACCAAAATATTTGCCATGTTGTAATCATTTCTTGTTTTAAAGAGATTTGAGAAAACAGAAGCAGTATTTCTTTATATGTAATCTCTACGTGAATTTATTTCAGCGAAGCAAGCACAAGTTCAAAGGAAGGAGAAAAAGCTTCTTGTTTCTGTTTCCGCTTTGTCAAAGATGTTCAACCAAGACCTTTGGTTCCCTCTGATGATTATCAGAAGGTTGAAATAACCAATAAGCATAACGGTTTTCATGCAAAGTCTGTTGCCCCAGATGGAATTCCTCCTGACTTCTTGAGGAGTAATGGTTGGCGTGTAAAGGCTAGCACTCCCCGCAATTACCATTTGGATGAAGCTTTAGGCTCCAATGACTGTTTACGCTCCAAGCTTCCAGATTTCAACTTTCCATTGTGTAATGATAGGTCTGAATCAGTGGTAGTTGGAAAGTGGTACTGCCCTTTTATGTTTTTGAAGGAAAGAATGAGACTAAAGGAGCAGATGGAAAGGTCATTGTTCTATGAGGTCACACTAGAGCAAAGATGGGAAAAAATATTTTCAAAGGAAGTTGCAAACAGTGAAGATAGTGTGCTTGTTGAAGTTGTGATTCAGACAGAAGTTGTGAAGGTTGCAGGAAGGGATGCTGTTTGGGATGAAAGTGGGGTGGTTGAGAAGGTGCTGTGGTTTAAGAGTGTTGATGAAGTTGGAAGAGAGATGAGTGTTGGACTGAGTTTGGAAGTGGTGGAGAGAATGAAATGGGAGCAGAAAAGAGTTGGGTGGAAAGCAAGTACTGGAAGGCAAGAGAGTGTGATGAGAGTAGAGGAGTTTAGAGGAATGAACAAGTGGGAGAAATTTGGTTGTTATATGCTGGTAGAGAGTTTTGTTTTTAAGAGAATGGATGGAAGTTTGGTTCTGACTTATGATTTCAGGCATCCACATCAAATTATGTGCAAATGGGAATGAGAGTTATTACAATCTAGTTACTATGTGATTGTTTTGGAATGCAAAGCTAGAACAAGGGAAAATAGTTCACCTTCCCATATATGCTTTGAAGATAGGATTTATTTGCCTTATATGTATGCTTTGTAAATATTTTGTGTGTAATTTTACTTTTAAAAGCAAGTTTGGCCTTTTCAGTTAGGACATATAGCAGATAATGTAAGCTTTATGTAGAATGTATAATCTTCCATTAGCTTATAATTATGAATGAGTGAATGTTATAATCTTCATATTGGCATGGTCACTTTTCTCTTGGATCTTGATATATCTGGCCCAACATGATGCATATAAGATTTTGTTCTCATGGGCTATCTGATTTGCTTTCCCTTAGTCAACATTAAATAACATTACAACTGAAATATGCAGAAAAGAAAAACAAGAACTAACCAAACATTAAATAACACAAATATGCAGAAAAGAAACCAATCACTCCCATTTGCACCTAATTTGATGTTTGTGTCTGAATTCGTAAGATAACACCAATCTGCTATCCATTGCCTTTAATATAAAACTTTCTACCAGCACGTAGCAACCAAATTTCACCCACTTGTTAATTGTTCCTTCAAACTTCTCCACTCTTTCCACTCTCACTTGCCTTTCATTCCCTGCAATCCACCCAACTCTTTCTTGCTCCCATTTCATACCATTAACAATTTCCAAACTCAGTCCAACACTTCTTTCAGAGGTTCCATCGCCAAAACTCCTAAACCACACCACTTTCTCATTGTCAACACCATGCTCATCCCAAACAGCTTCCTTTCCTGCAACCTTGGCAACTTCTGTTTGAACAACAACATCTATAAACACAGCATGGTTCGCACCACTGTGTTCATTGTTTTCCTTGGAAAATATCTTTTCCCATCTTTGCTCGAGTGTCAACTCATAGAACACTGACTTCTTCATCTGCTCCTTCAGTCTTATTCCTTCCTTCACAAACATAAAAGGGCAGTACCACTTTCCAACAACCACTGATTCAGACCTATCATTGGATAGTGGGAAGTTAACATCAGGAAGCTTGGCACGCAAGGAATCATTGGCGCCTAAAGCTTCACGTAAATGGTAATTGCTGGGAGTCCTACCATAAGCTGTCCACCCTTTATTCCTCAACAAACCAGCAGAAATTCCGTCTGAGGCAACAGACTTTGCCTGGAAACCGTAACTCTTTTTGATGATTTCAACCTGCTGATAAACATCAGAGGGATCCAAAGGTCTTGATTTAACATCGCCGACAAAACTGCAACATAAACAGGTTCCCATGTCCTCTTCCTTTGAACTTGTGCTAGCTTCACTGAATTCAATTCAAGAATCAAAATGATGTTTGAAACCACACTCGTCAAGATTGTGTGAATGCAATAACTTTTGTTTCCAATCAAATTCATTGAGATAACATTATTATGATTAATCACTTCCATGCCCATAACTCCTGTTTTATCTTTGAAAAACATTTTGAAGAATTCGAAAAAGAAAGTATATATAATTACCTTTTGTTTAAACTCGTACATAACGTGGAACTATTAGAACAATTACAAATTTCAAGTTTAAGAGATGAATATTATCCAAAATGCTACTTGTATACTTTAAATTGGTCTTATTTCCAACACACTTCCTTCACACCGAATTATACTTAGACATTAATGGATGGTCCGATAGCGAGTGAAACAATATGCCTAACAAACAACAAATATCGGTAGAATAAACTCTAATCATAGCTTAACTCAATCCTACAGAACCGACTTGTAAGGTGAGGTTTTGTACACATTTATATACTTTAAATTACTTTAAATTAACCTTATCTCTAGTCGATGTGAGACTTTTAACACTTACTAAAATGTGAAAACATGCTTCTTTGTCTAAGTTTCTCACAATAAGTTGAACTAGACAGACTACATAACACTAATGTGTGTTTAATACTTAAAAGTTTATCGATTGGATTCTAAAATTTATGGAGGTCATTTTTCATTCTGCAGAAAGTGGTTGGAAACACTTATCCTGAAACCAGTTACGTTGTTAAAATTGTGTTCTAAAAAGCGTTCTTTGAACTTTAACTGAAATAAAGAAAGTGATAATAATTCATACCCTTGATGCTTCCCCCTCTTTTTTATCACATAGTAGCGGTTTGATGACAGTGGTTGATTCAAGACTGGAACAAACAAGGCTTCTTCATCATCACTTCCATAGTTGATGGTTAAATTTTTGTCCTGAGGAAAGGGAAGATCCCAGATAGTAGGGTCCTTGCACAAACCAAAACATGAGTATGTCTGAGCTTCTTCATCAAAGATTACAAGATAACCTGAATTTGGTCCTGCAGGAGGCTCTGAAAGAGCACCAGGGTTCCTTTTGTACATGGAAAGGGGTCTTGTCACATACATTTTCTTCTCACTCTCCAATCTTTTTCAGCAGCTTAACAACGCATACATACCAATAGTTCATTGTTTTGGTTTCATATATACGTCTGTACCAAAATCAATTCATTGACTTACTCAAAAAGTCTGTGGATATTCTCTATACGAAAGGTATTTTCATATAGAATATTTTCATGCATGACAAATAAATATTTAATTATCTCGTGGAAAGTCTTACCTCGACTAAATATAAGATTAATATCGACTAAAGATAAAGTTAATTAATATTTATAAATAAATATAAATTTTATCTTATAAGTCGATTTTACGCTAGTGTAATTTCTGATCCATTAATATAAAAAGCATTGGCTTCTGATCCATTAATATAAAAAGCATTGGCTTCTTATCACGGTAATGTAAAAAAATAGTTTGAAATTTGAATGGACTATTATCAATTCATTGATTAGATAAAAGCGTGTGGATGAGCTTTCAGGAATGGGTCAACTATATAGTATGTTCATTGGTATGTTCCTATAGAATATCTTTTATATGCACAATATCCAAATATTGAATGTATCGGAAGCTAATATAAAACTGTTAATTGAATAACTAAATGTAAAACACAATAAATTATAAGAAAAGGTTAAAGTATTTTCTTAGATGATTTAAAAAGTCTTCAGAAAGGAGCATTTTGGCGTTTGATATATTAAAAGAAAAAGAATACGAAAAGAACTTAACGCATAAAGTATTTGACAAACTATATGTAAAATGTTGGAAAATGAAGAGTAAAAGTAATGGATTAATTTAATTTGAGTTAAAAATGAGTCACTTCAATCTAATTTTTTTAATCAGAAATTTTCTAATCTTATTTAATTAATCCATCACGGATTAATATGTTTGATAAATTAATTCACCGATATTATGTTCTCTTAATTTATTTTATATGTTTATTAATATACTATAAAGTTTAAATAAAAGTCACAATATTTTTTTGTACAAGAAATATTTTCAAAATCTCAACACTATAAAACAAAAACAAAAATATAATCGATAATTAGTTGGATCAAATTTATGATGGAATGTGAAAAATGTAAAAACAAAATAAGTGATATCTATGGAATGAGTTGTCCCAAATTTTAATATTTTTAGTCTCCCATTGTTAAGTGTAGCCATATTTAATGCCAAATACAACTCTAACAATTTAAACATTTAGAAAAGAAATATTAATTTTTATTCACATTGTGAATAATGGAAAAATAAAAGAAAAGACAATAGTAGTTACCATATCCAATTCAATATTTTTTTTTCCATATAATTCAATTTGTAAATCTTTAATCAATCGGCCACAATCAAATTCAAAACGTGAGCACAACAACACATATGTAATATGTTGTAAGACTCGTTATGCTTCTGTTTTCAAATTGGGAACATTTAGTTTCATGAGTTACACAATTATTGAGACTCTGAATTGTTTTCTCTTCTTAGATACATATCAAAAGTAAGAAATAGTACAATTGAACTCAAAATAACTTTAATTCATTATGATAAATAACAGTGTCAATTGTACAACACTGAGATCAATGTATTTGTCATACATATTGCATCCTAACTAAATTGGATCATAATAAAAATGAAAACACTGTTGGTAGACGTCATGGATTTGTCATCCACATTGTAACTACAATAATGTTCATGAGACAAATAACACTAACCACTCATATCAACACCTTAATCCTTTTTTTCAATCTCTTCACTAATTTCTCCAAATCACTTATAATCTTTCATTCACCTTCTTCTCTCTTCGTGAAAGACTAAGGCTTTGTTCACTTAGTGGATTTGAGGGAGAGTAATTGAGTGGATTTGAAAGTAATTTTTATTGTTGTTTATTTGAGTGAATTTGGAGGTAAACGAGTATGGATTTGAAAGTAAATTTTTTTTAGTCTGCCATATAAATTAAATCTTATACTAATTCTCACAAACTTTACTTCCAAATCCACTCTCGTTTACCTCCAAATTCACTCAAATAAACAACAACAAAAATTACCTTCAAATCCACTCAATTACTCCCCCTTAAAGCCACTCAAGTGAACAAGGCCTAAGCCTTTCCTTCAGACTTTACACTCTTATCTCTTTCCATTCTCCCATCATCAGTATGCCATCTGAAGTAATTGCAACCACCATCTGCACTACCATTCCATGACAGCAAAAACACTAATTACATCCAATAATGGTCTGTTTTAAAAAACAATAACGAAAACACCACACCTTGTACTTAGGGCAACCCTAAAATTGCTTGCCTCTGTTCTTAGTTGTTCTCGCAGTTCTTAAAACACATTTCTCTTCACAAAGGCAAAACGGTGATACACCAACATTAGTAGATCCTTGACCACCACCACATACCACATTAGGGTTTTTCTTCCACCACCCACTGCATGACAAAGATCAACAAGAATGGGTCATCTTCAACCTATCTTAGCTCAACAACAATGAACACCCCTCTCGAAGAAGAAGTAGAACAAAGTTATCCCCTTTTATTAAGAATTCAATCAGGGATTTATAAAAAATTGAAGTTCTCCCAATTTTTTCCCAACTTTTTAATTTTAAAACAACCAAAATCCACATCATGCCCAACATATGTAAGCCACGTCAATTAAAAACATAGTACACCATGCCACGTCAACCATACATTAACGTCAATGATAGGGGTGTAATTGTTGCAATTTTCACAAAACAAGGACCTAATTGAGACGTCAAAAAAGAAAATGACCAATTTGAGATTCCTACAAAAGATAGGGACTTGGCGAATGATTAAACCTTGTGATTATTAACATTGAGTATGTCTGTTCTCTATACTTCTTTAATTCGGGTTGTACCTTTTCTCTTGCAAGAGGGTAGAAAGGTGGATCTATTCATCTTTAAGAGGCGGTGGAAGAGATAAGTCCCTTCATCCTTGAGGGCCGGTAGAAGGGACTGTGTATTCGATTGTTACCCTTTCCTCTTTTGAGGGGTAGAAAGGGATGAATGTCTCACCTGTAGGGTTCTGACTCATGTTGAGGTAAACAACTTGGAACAGGGGAGACAAATCCGAAGCTACGATGGATGACCATTGAAATTGTCTTGTTTTGGTTAACAGGAATGTGCGGTGAAGTATGAAAGTTGACATAAGTTTATAGTGGTGGTTGGTATAGGCACGGGTTGCCTTTTCTCGATAGGTGATGTAGATCCAATGGGTTGGTACTTATTCTGGTTAAGGAAATTGATGATGGGTTTTTGTATCGGTTGTTATAATCTTATCGTGCATTGGTGATTGTTGGATGTGATAAAGGCTTAAGAATTATGATATACATGTTATATCAGTGATTTAATATTTATTGTGTTAGCTCTTCCTTGTCTTTTCTTTGTGGTTGTTTTTTTCACCTGCGATGATCGTATCACTCGTGTTTAGGAATGACAGAAAAATCCGTACCCGCGGATAAAATTCGCTATGGATATTTAGTACCCGCGGGTAGCGGGTATTTTAATATCCGCTTGTTAATGGGTCGGGTTCGGATATCACCTTATCCGTACCCGCAGATACCCGCTACCCGTTTGAGAGGTAAAATTACACTTTTATCCTGTTAAAGTTTTTTTACTTTTGAATACTCTCTGCCTCTGCCGTCATTCTTCAAACCCTAACCTCTGAAATCCTGAATGCTGAGCTTACCTTTCTCTTCTCACCAAATCCACATACCTTAACTTTCTTTCTGTGTCGCTGGTTTTTTTGTGCAAAGATGAACTAGATCCAGCTGCTAGTTTTCTTTCTCACCAAATACATCAGGGTTTTGGGAGAAGACGATAACCCTTCTTCCTCAATTGGCCGTGGCTGGAAATCAACCTTCTTAACCACAGACAAAGCCATCGCACAACAAAGGTTGCTTTTTTGGTTTTCTTTCTCACCAAATACATCAGGGTTTTGGGAGAAGATGATAACCCTTCTTTCCCAATTGGCCGTGGTTGGAAATCAACCTTCTTAACCATAGACAAAGCCATCGCAACACAAAGGTTGCTTTTTGTTTTTTTTCTTCTGAGTAAATTCAAGACGTATACTGAAGTTTGGTTTGCTGTTCAAGCACTTAGGGTTAATGTAATATAAAAAATGGATTATGATAAAAGCACTTGGATCCTTTCTTAATATTTATGATTTTCGGGTTTAGCAGGAATATGCTTTATCATTATTTATTTGGGGCTTCCTAATTATTCCTGGTAATGCCCAAGTTTCGATTTTTCCTTCTGAGTTCATGCTTATTTGTGTAAAGAACGTGTTGCTTGTCCTTGGGGATGTTGAGAAGGATTTTGGATTTGGGGTTAGTTACCCTTTATTGTTGATGTGTTCTTTTCCCTATGAATGAAAATGGGTGTTTTTATTTTTACATTGGTGTGGGGTGGAGGCCTGCTTTTGTTTGATTGTGCAAAACCTTTTTCTGCTTTCTCAAGGTGTAGTACCTAAGTAGAAATCATTGATAATTTTGCATGAAGGTCGAAGTGGTTTTCAGCAATGGGAAAATTTTGTTGAAGTCTTTAGCTATCTTTTGATTCAATATTTTATTTGAAGATGTTATATTGTTATTGATTATGTTTTGGAAAAAATTGTTTCTGAAAACCTGAAGTAACGAGTGTTTTTTATTTTGTGGGTATTTTATATTTGTTGTTTAAGACTTTCTAATTTAAAAATGCTTGAGAAATCCTTAGCTTTAGGGTTATACCTTTGGTTTCTATGAATTGGAGTTTGCTATGGTATATTTGATTAGGATTTTAACTTGTACGAAGGGGAAAAGTCAAAATTCTGATGCACCTTTCATGCTTTTAGATAGTTTTTATTTTAAGTTTATTAATCATTTTATACTCAAATCATGTCGTAATTGAAGAGCTTCTACAGGTGTCTTATTCCGATGCAACTTTTTTTCTTTTATAGTGTGTTTATATACATAATTGTGTGTTTATATACATAGTCTCATTATATATATATATATATATATATATATATATATATATATATATATATATATATATATATATATATATATTTGTAATTTTTTTTGCAATTTAATTTGAATTTTTTCATTTAAAAACTTATAAAATAATTATTTTTGCAATTTAATTTTAATTTTTTCATTTAAAAACTTATAAAATAACTTTTTTTTTTAAATATTCGCGGGTTGAAAACGGGTATCCAACGGGTACTTGCGGGTTAAAAAAATCCGTGGATTTTTTTAAAGCGGGTAGCGGGGCGGGTAGCGGGTACAATTTTACCCAGCGGGTCGGGTAGCGGGTAGACACTGTCCGTGCCCGACCCGACCCGTAGCCATCCCTACTCGTGTTGTTGTAGGGAGCAGATGATGATGTTACAAATAGTCTCATGGATGCTTAAAGCGGCAAGGATACTGAGAGATTGAGAATTTTATTTCTTTGGGTTATTTTTTTAGCACGGATGACTTTTATTTAATTGTTGAGCGGTCTAATATTTTATTATAGTTGTAAACAATTGTTTTGAGTTTTATTTAAAGACGTCTAAAGGATTTAAATTATTGTTTTGAGTTGTTTAATTTATTTTTATTTGCACGTTAAAAATGGTTAGTTAGTAATGCCCAAAATTGGGATGTTACAATGACTCTTTCAACCGTGGGTACAAAAAAGAGGTTCTTTTCGGCATAGATATGTGAAGAGAATGAGTTCGAGTGATAATGACTTTTTTGGTCGTGGATACAGGAAGAAGATGAGCTCGAGTGATGATGATTCTTTTTGGATCGTGAAAGTGTGAAAATAATGTTTTCTTCAGTTGTGGATGCAGGAAAATAATGAATTCGAGTGATGATAATCTTTCGGTCATGGATGAGGGAAATAGATTCTCATTAATTGTGGATGCAAAAAAAGAATAGGTCTGAAATTGGATGACAGGACGGCTCGAACTGATTGGTTCTTGTGAATATGATATGGTAGGTTACGAAAAATATACTATTATGATAATAATACGTAACAATGTTTATGTTATTGGTGTGTTATCGATGTGTTTCACATTAAAATTTAAAAATATACCACCAACCCGCTTACCTAATTTTATTTTATTAAAATTTAATTTTAATTTTATAAAAAAATATTTTTATTTTTTTTGCTTGAAAAAATTATTTAAGTTCCATATTTTCAAAATTAATTAAACATCCATGTTGGGAGTGAAATTTGTTTAGATTTGAATTATAGAAAATTTGTAATTTTTTTTATTTAAAAAAATTGTAATTAAGTGGGCCAGTGAGCCAACCGTTTACCGAGCCGAGTTCAAATTTTTCTGACTTGCTAATAAATAAACCGGGTTGGGTTGGTTCACTAAATGACCAACCCGCGGTAGACCAGACCGGATCGAGCCGTGTTACCCGTTTTGACAGCTCCATCACTCAATTGTCATTCTAATTAACAAATTTTTTAACAAAAATTTTAAATTTTTAAAGATTTAATAAATCATACTTTTTTTTAAAGATTTAAATTAAAGTTTTCAAGTTTATTAAGAACTCTTAATTAAGTCTTATTATTATTATTAATACTATCATAACTTTTTTTTTATCATTATTATTATTTGTTCTCGTTATGATATATAGGTTGATAACTTACATTTACGGTATCAGTTTCTGATCTAATTTGGTATTTACCATATCTCATTTTTATGAAAGCTAAATCTCATAAAAGTAGTGAAAAAGTGCTTATCAATACATTATTATTAAACTATTAAAGTAGTTTATTGATTGAAATTTAATACTTTATATTATTTTAATTATTAAAAAATATATGCTTAATATTTAATATACGAAACATTTAAATCATAAAATGAAATTAAATTCCTTTGTTTAAACTAACAGTTTAGCTATATATAAAATGAAAGATTAACATATACACAAAGCAACAACTAAAAAAATTTAATTTATGCCACTGCCGTGTATATAAATTTAATATTTTATATTATTTTCACTTATTAAAACAATATATAGACAAAAATAATTGTTAATATATAAAACATTTAATTCATGATTTTTCACCTTAAATTAAGAGCTAACTATTGATGAAATGGAGGAATAGAGATCCACAAGACAGCAACTAACAAAATTTCATTTCTGCCACTGCTCAATAGTCTTCTTTACTAATCCTTCTTCAGCAGAGCGGGAAAAAGCAGCCGAGTGAAGTGGCAAGCAGCGCAAACCACTACGTCGCCGTTTCATCGTGCTTTAGGGTTTTCCGTTAATGGATCAAGATCAGCAATGGCTACTCAATTGTTTGTCTGCCACACTCGACCCCAACCCTGAGGTTCGATGTTTCGCCGAAGCATCCCTCGATCAGGCCTCTCGCCAGCCAGGTTTTGTTCATCATTTTAATTTTCATCTTCTGCAACCTAATTGAATGCGGATTTTGCTCTGTGGTTTGAAAACCTTATGGAGTGTCTAGGTTGGACTGTTTTTGTTTTCTTTTCTTTTCGAAGACAAGAGCCATTGTGGTGGGTTGTTTGTTAGATGTTATGCTTGCTGTTTATGTGGTGTGGTGGTAGCCTGGGAGTGAGTGTTTTTCAGTTGAGAACTTGAGGGGGTAATGGGTTTGGGAAATTGAGTTTGTTTGACAATGCTGTTTTTTTTTTTTTTTTTTTTTTTTGGTGTGTGACTAAAAGGATGAGAGGAGGAGTGGTTTATGGTATTTAGAGGGTGGAGGCACCTGCATAAGCATGTGACAAGGAAATGATGATATTCACTGGGGTGGTAGCTTGTTGAGCGTGAACTTATGACAATGATGTTATGCCTCAATCTTGTATTGGCTTGAAAGTTGTCATTCGTAAATGGAAGTTGTATTTTCATACTTAAACGGGACTTGTATGCTTCATTGATTTTAGTGAAACATGTTTTTTGTTTGGCTTTATCTACTCTTGTAATATGTATATATTTCTTTAGCTTGGCCATGGAGATGAAGAACATAAATTGGGGTGCTCATTCACTACTGTTTTTATTTGACAAAAGTTCTCAATACCGCTCAATCATGATTTTTCTATGTTAATTTCGAATGTTAAATTGCCCTGAAGGTTTTGGCAGTGCATTATCAAAAGTTACTGCAAACAAGGAGCTCGCGGTGGGACTGCGTCAGATATCCTATTTCATAATGATCATATGTTCTGCATTTTTATTCAGAGCTAAAATATTTCCTTCTATCGTTCATTATTTTTCTTAAAGAAATTAGTATTTTCTTAAATGCCCCCTTTTCCTTTAGGATAAACACGTTTTATGCTTTCTTATCTATTCCTTTTTCCCTTCACATTTGAAAAACTTTACTAGGATTACAACTCCAATATTTGTACCAGTAAATTATTTATTTTCCTTCTTCCGTTTATTGGGAACTTGTATAACTTAACCTTGTTGTACTTAGCTGCTGTCCTTATTAAGCAATTAGTTAAAAAGCATTGGCAGGAGGGTGATGACACTTTTGAACCTCCTGTTATCTCTACTGATGAAAAGGTAAATATGCATTTATTTCTATTGAGTATTATTGGTAAGTGGATTTCTAAAAGGTATTTTTGAAAAATATTCTGAGCTTGTTTTAGTTGAGATTTAAATATATAGAAACTGATGACATCTTTGAACCCAATATGTGAAGAAGAAGCAGAAGGAGAGGCTGTTATGCCATGTGGAAGTGTGAGTGAGGTCCAGAAGGAGGTGTGCAAAGTTGGAGGTGGTTATAAGTTACAGACTAGAAAGCTTAGATTGGGCTTGAGCAGGATATAGCATTTCATAGCTATTCTGCATTTTCCTTTCTATTTTCTACAATCCATACTTTCTATGTTATTGTTTATAGAAAAGTATAACTCGATCATTTTTTATTGTTTTAATAAAAATTAATTATTGTACACCAGTGCCAGAAGGCTTCTCACTCTGTAATGGTTATGCAATCTTACCCTTGATGTTGCAAATAGGCTTTTGCAGATTCAAACACACGACTAAATTGGTCAAGGCACAATTCACCATTGTGCTAGGACTAGCCCATAGTAGTCAGTTGCATGTGGTGATGGGGGTAGCAGAGCAGAGCTTCCTGCTCGTAAGACTCATAGAGCCTTCCTGTCCCAGTAGTTGTGGCACCATTCAGGGGTTAGGTTGTATTAGAACAACAGAGTAGAAGAAGGAACTGCTTTCATTATATTGAGAGAGGACAAAGACTTACATTTCTATGGTAAGACTCAACTATTTATAACAACACAAGGATAAAAAATACACTTGCAGTTATAACAACTGTAACTAGCTTACAGTTGTACCCATGGTTATCATTTAGAGTCTACTTCATATGAAAAAAATATTTAGTACTCATAAATAGCAATACCAATTCAATAGTTCAACACTTTGATTAAGCAAACTAGTAAAACAACAACTTCACTATTCTACAATAGCTAAGTTTAATGGTGCATAACTACTATATAACTTCAAACTACTCCAATAAATAAGTTCATACAATTACAAAACAAAAGTTGTTAAAGTAATAAAAATTAGAGGTCGTTGGAGGAAATGCCTTAAGTTTTGTAGTGGTATTAATTTTTAAGGTGTCAAATATTTTTTTGGAAAGGAAATCATTGTGTTGATAAGTTGGCGAGTTTAGGCCTGTCTTCTAGAGAAGTGTTTAGATGGTATACAGTTATGTCAGCTTTTATAAGTTTGGACTTTTATCATAAGGTTTCTTTTTCCTATGTATAGGGCTTCTTAACTTGTGTATAGCTTTATAGGTGGCCTGTTTTTTTGTTCATGGGTTTTGGTAGGGTCCCCCATGAGTTCTTTATATCTTTCTTTTTGTTTTCAATGATATTTTCATGTGATGGCATATGATAGATGTCCCTGAGGGTGTCAACTTAACATAAATGCCAAGGATCATAGTGATGCCTCACATGAGTTTTCATAAAAAAAAGTGATGACAATTAAATAACTAAAAAAGTTTCTATCATTATCTTTATCACCATCCCACTTCTAGACATTTTAAAATTTTAGGACCTAAACATGTTATAGATACAAACACAAAATTTTGTACAAACACAATTTTAGAAGTAAAATGGACAGAAACCAAGTCCAACTTGTGGCATTGGAAACGAAAGAATAGAACCAAACCATGTCAAACTTGAAGTATTGAAAAGTGGTATCGGAGCTTGATTCGTCTTAGTGATTGACTCATACGATTATGACATATAGTAGGTGGAGAATTCTAAGTTTGTGGATTTCTTTTATTGAAAGTCTTTTGTTTCAAGAAAGTGTGTCCAAATGTGGTGAATGGTGATACAAAGAAAGGTCACCATTGAGTTACTCTTAAAAAGATGAATTGCTCATTGTTGTTTATTTATAGAAAATATATTTTTAAATAATAATGTAGAAGATTAAGATAATTGGACAAATTTTAAAAATATGAAAAGCAACAAAAAACCAATTTTTATTGTTTTTTGTCTCATAAGTTAGAAAGACTAGTATGAATAAGCTCTAAAAACTATCATAAAAGTTGAAAATAAGCCTTATTTTATTATTCTCAATCATGAGTAGCCTTTTGTAGTTCCATGCCAATCTTAGTTATTTATTCATTTATTTTTTATTTTATTTTCTGTAAAAGGCCATTTAATTGAACTGACTACTTAGTAATTTTTTTTTATGGTAACTAATGTATGCTGCATTGACAGGAAATCATTCGAAGAATGCTTCTATTGGCATTGGATGATCCTCATAGAAAAATTTGCACGGCCATTGGTATGGCTGTTGCATCCATTGCAGTGCATGACTGGCCAGAGTTATGGCCAGATTTGTTACCATTTCTTCTAAATTTGATCAATAACCAAGCCAACTTAAATGGAGGTAAGCATTTTTGTTTGAGTTGATTTTTGGGATTTTGTATGTGTAAATGATTTGGAAAAAGCCTTGGCTGTACCAAGCTCTCCATTTTTGTTTAGTAGAGACCAAACATTTATGGTATGAGCAGTTTATATCCCTGAATTGTAAATGGTTTGCTTGATGATTTTCTTTCATGCTGGCTACTATTTGATTCATTTACTTTCTCTATTAGGTTTTCTGGAAATAGTTTTATGATCAATAATTGTACAATATTTGGGTTACAATGTTTATGGAATTTCAATATGTTAATTAGATTTATTATTTGTCTTTTAATAATTTTATTCTAGTGCATGGCGCTATGAGATGCTTGACTCTTCTCTCTGCGGACTTGGATGATAAAATGGTTCCAACATTAATACCCGCTCTCTTCCCCAGTTTGCTGACAATTGTATCATCTCCCCAGGTTGTATTTTGTATATCTTTCTGAACTAAGTTGGCTATGCAAAAAGTCTGGAAAGGAGTTACTCATTATCTCAAAAGTTGACGTTATATCTTTATCCTACATTATCTCCATTATTGCGTTGTCTTAACTTTCAACGTCAAAAAGTAAGAGAGCATATTATTGGAATTAAGAAGTCCTTTTTACCTATATTTTGCATATTAGTTGTCAATTTTCGTTTGTAAAAAGATTTTTCCATTATGTCAGTGGATGTTTTTGAAGTAAAATTGAAATACTTTCCTTTTGTTAATTTTTTGATAACTCATTTAAATACTTTTCTAAATCTTTAAATTCTTCAATTTAAAAAATGAAGAAAATAAAGGAAAATTACCTCTTTTTTTTGGCTTCTATGGTGAACTGAGTCTCTTTTGTCTCACCAAAAACATATTTCTTACTTTCTTGTTGCCATTCAGAATTATGACACATACATTCGATCAAAGGCCCTTTCTATAATCTATTCTTGTACATCTATGCTGGGGACAATGAGTGGTGTCTACAAGGTATTTTGTCACTTAAGTGACTGAACTGTTTGAGTGGATTGTTGGGTTAGTGTATTTTTCTTTTAAACTATTAACAGATCAAGGTATTCTGTTTAGGCAGAAACAAGTTCTCTGATAGCTCCTTTGATTAAACCATGGATGGGCCAATTCTCTTCTATTCTAGAAATTCCAGTTCAATCTGAAAATCCCGATGATTGGAGTATCAAAATGGAGGTTAATCTATCTATATGTGTTTATATATAGTTATATTCATGTGTCTTGTGTGTATGTATAGTATACAAGCACACATACATGCATATCTTTCCTATGTAGTAACTTGATGTTGGATTTTTCTTTGTCAAGGTTTTGAAGTGCTTGAATCAGTTCATTCAAAATTTTTCAAGTCTCTTTAAAAGTGAATTTGAGGGTATGTTTTTCCTTAAGTTGAGCTTCTAGGCATTTGTTTTTAGTTCTTTGACTTATTTGTTTACGAGAGGTTTTTCCCTGTAGTTATACTAGGACCTCTGTGGAATACATTTGTCTCTTCTTTGAGAGTTTATGAGAAAGCTGCTATTGAAGGAACTGAAGATTCATATGATGGAAGATATGATTCTGATGGTTCAGAGAAAAGCCTTGATTCATTTGTTATCCAGGTGATGATAGCAGCCAGCAGTTTCTCATGTTGATTATTTTATATTGCATAAAATGACAATATTCTGCTCAATGTATTTTTATGTCAAAGTTAACTGCCTGACTTTTGATGGTCTCTTTAGCTTGTTATTTGGCAAGGAGGATACCTATATTAAACTGGTCACCTGAATCCAAGGGGGATACAGCAGTCACTGCAATGAAAATAAGCCTTTTTTTCATTAATTAGTATTGTGGCTTCATCAATTTATTCATGAAAAGGAACCTCTTTTGTTGTATTTATACCTTTTATGAGTGTTTTATAGCTGTTTTTGCTGAATGTATGGAAAATGTTGAAAGTTATAATTATAGACTTCTAAGTAATCAACTGGCTGTGGTTTGCATTGTTAGTCAGTTACAACCATCATTATGGTTGTATTCTGTTAGAGTAGTTTATTGCAGCTGTCACTGTCAGGTTGTGATAACTGATCCAGTCAACTGGATGACCTTCTGTAATCTCTATATACCTCCGAATTATAAAATTTCTTTTCTGTTAGTTTGTTTTCAATAGGCATGGTGTTTTTTTTTTTTTCATTTCCATGATACTTTATAATAACTTTTGAATTATCATTTTTCATCTATTTTTTTTTTTATTTGCAGCTCTTTGAACTCATGTTGACTATTGTGGGTAATACAAGACTGAGAAAGGTTTGGTTCAGAGTATTCTTGCTATACTTTTTTGCTGATTCTGTTCTATTGTACCATTGCTTTGATCTGTGGTTTTCACTTCTATAGGTGGTTGGGGCTAATATAAGAGAATTGGTGAACTATACTATTGCTTTTCTTCAGATGACAGAACAGCAGGTATAACATTTTTTACTCTTCTCGATTCTCTTGTTCATATTTTCCTTCATTTTGCTTAGTAGCATCTGACTGGCTTTCTGCAGATTCGGTTTCTAATTTCTTGTGCTATTTTAAATGCTGTGCTTTTCATTTGAATAGAAAAACTGTAGCTTCCTTGAGATGAGTGCAGATGGATCTTTCCAGTACCGATTATTTTAATTTTGTTATTTCAGCATAAAATGAATGCCAATCTCTTACTGCTTCATATATCACTTTACAGCATGTGCATGTTTATGTTAGATAGAGAGGAAGCAAATGGTGTATTGGAGTCTTCTCATGGATTCCATCCCTCATAAGGGATGGTAATGGGCTAGACAAGTGCAGTTTGACTATACTCGCCCTCGGCAGATGTTATATGCTATCAATTGTTTTTTTACTGTGGTTTGGTTTAGAAGATGTATTTGGCTGTATTTTGTAATAGTGCAAATAGGACAATATGTAGCAATGCCTTGGATGTTCTATCTGTCTCTTTTTTTTTATATATATCTTCCTGCAATTGATTTCTTTCACTATTTTTTACTAAAGTATGGTGCATTCTATTTTTAGGTTCATACATGGACTGTGGATGCTAACCAGTTCATTGCTGATGAAGATGATGCCACTTATAGCTGCCGCAACTCTGGTCAGTATCTCCCTTGAAGAAACTAGAACTAAGCTGAAAGAGAAGGATTTACATACTCTGAAAATGATTTTGCATTACTATTGTTGAAGTGCTAGGACAGGAATTTATATAGACCAAGTAACTTGCACAGCAGCTATGCAGAGTAGGCTGCAGCTCAGTATAACTAACTAGCAGAATAGCTTGCACAGCAAGCTGTGCTGACTAGACGACACTTCATCTAACTAACTTACAGTGCAGAGTGTTGATGACTACTGTTAGTTACAATATATACTAAAGAGATTGTAACTGGGAACCTTATAGTTCACTCCTTGTGATTTTATTTCCTAGTTTAACTATGTGGCTGCTAATTTATTTTACATTAGCTTGACAGTTTCCTAGTGTTGGAAGACCAACATTGACTAAAGATAAGACAATTTCATAATACATAAGTGGGATACAAACCTCATGTTATAAGTCGGTTTTGTCAGATTGAGTTGGACTTAAAGTCCACTTTTTAACATGGTATCAAAACAATGAATTAAAAATTTATCCTAACGAGATTTATTGTTTGTTGGACATTGTTCTACCTGCTATCGGACCACCCATTAATGTCTAGTCTCAAGCATATGATGTATATACTTCAGCATGAGGGGGTGTGTTGGAAAATCCACATTCACTAAAGATAAGGCAATTTCATAGTACATAAGGGGATGCGAACCTCACTTTACAAGTTGGTTTTATAGAATTGAGATAGGTTTAAAGTCCATTTTTAAGATCTATGTTGAATTACTTTCCTTCATCTTGATTATTTTGGTCTTTGTTATGATAATGATTTTGACTCTTGTCGTTATAATTAAACTTTTAAATTTTGATGCATTTTATTATTCAAGGACACTAACAATCCTATTCCCTCTCTTGCTATTGTATGATTTTCTCAAATAGGTATTTCTCAAACATCAAATGAATATACAAGGTTGGAAAACCAATTTAGAAATCATAATGACAACACTTAATGTAATCAGATGCCTATGATTCAACGACATAATCAGATTCTTATTATTCAAGGATATAGTCAGATTCTTATTATTCAAGGATATAATCAGATCCTTATTATACAAGCATATATTCAGATCGCTATATTTCAGGGATAGAATCAAATCCTTATTATTCAGAGATATAATCAAAACCTTATTATTCAGATATATAATTTGATCCCTATGGGGATATTTTTGCTATATACTTTAACTATAATATGCCAAATATGAAATAATAAAATATGATTGTTGACACTCCCCTCAAAGTTGGTGGATATGCATATCCCATTCATGGTTTGGAAACAATCCTTTCAAAGTTTTTGCTATTCAGTCCCTTTGTTGATAGGACGAATGGGTGGAAGGTTGAGTTAATTCATTAGATGCAATAGTCTTAAGATTGAATTGGGGAAGGTGGCGGAGTTTTGGTTTGAGAATTTTGATGTGAGGTGGAGGACATGTTTAAGGGTGTTGCCTCAGAGATGGTTGTTTGTGTAGGTGGAGGAAAAGATCGGTTTTCTGTTTGTTTGAATGAAGACGAAGATTCATGCGTTACCATATCCAGATGAGGTGTCTTAAGTGGAGCATCAAATGTTGATGAAGGATTATTGTCTTTTCTTCCTTAAGAAAGCAAACACCATATCATCTGATGTTGTTGAGGGGTGGTGTCCCTGGTACGTTTTATCCCATGAGATGGAATGGTCCACTTTTTCTTAGGAGTTGGCTCAAAGGTTTTTCTATAGTAGGAACATCAGACTTAGTGTATCTAGCAGCATCTTTTGAATTGCCACTGGCAAATGGTTCTGATGAAGGTGAAGAAACTACAAGACTCCTTTTTCCTGTGGTTTGCTTCCCTTCTATTTTAAGCATTCGCCAACATGCAATTTTTCTTCCATCAAAGGCAAACATTCATAAGCTCTTATGTGTGGAGGCTCAAGATTGGCTAGACAGTATTGTCTGAGATTGTTTTGTTGAGTAGTGCAACAACAACCTTGTCTAGAGATATCCCCATATGCATCATCTTCAAATTGGTCAAGGTGAACACGGGTTGCTTCACTATAGATTCAACCTTTTTTATTACCTCGTTTCTAGTAGACTTCTTTATCCTTTAGAATTTTTTATACATAGCTTGATTCCACAACATACGATTGATCGGGGCAGTGTATGGAGCAGTGATGAGCTCATCTTCCAGCTTCTTTAGAATCCTTATCATATTGAGAAATAAAAGATGAGGCAATTAAAGGGATACTTGCCATCAAATGATATATAACATATCTCCCATATTCTATAATGTGATCTTTCAAACCATGTTTTGGTAGCAGTTCCTTGTTGCACACAGATTTTGGCCCAAGGACAGCACCAATTCTTTTGCCAAACAGAGGTAAGACGGGGACCAGCGTGACTGAATCGACTTGTTCTAATACCAACTTAATAAAGATACACTGGAATATTAAAATGAAATTTAGAGAGTGATTTCCTCTCTATTAGGATTTCATATTTATAATAACTTTGTATACACATACAATGTATGAGAGTGAAAATAAGGGAATTCGAAGAGATACACATAGGAACTACTTTTAGCACAAAGCCCATAAGCACCTTACAAAAAATCCCATTGAAGACTATTTATCTATGAAGCACATATACGGACATGGGTACGGACACAATACAGACATAAAGATTAGTCTAAACTGAAAAATATAACACAGATAGACATATTTTTTTTTTTTTTTTTTTTTTTAATTTAAATATGATTACTATGAATAGTATTATTTTTAAGATTTAATTTTTCTTCAATAAAAGTTTATTTTATCTTTTTATAATATTTATTTTTAGTAAGACTTTAATTTATCATTTAAAAAATAGACCATAAAAAATATAATTTTATATTTGTAATTCAAAATTAAAATAAAATAAAAATATATGATTCAAATAAGAACATAATATAGTAATAATTATATAATTAATCAAATCTAAATTTAAATTAAAAAACATAAATTACATGAAAGAAATATTATAAAAGTTTTAAATTTAAATGAAAAAAAATAATTCAAATAAAAATACACAATTCAATAAAATGTAGTCAGAATTTAAAAATTGTATAAAATAAAAAATAAAAAATTATTAATATAATATAGATTTTTACATAGTAAAATGTACTTAAATAAAATAAGTAAAAAGTTATTTAAATGTTCAGAAAGTTACGTTTTCACTTTTTCTTATTTCTCAAATTCTCCATAATGTTCTTTCTCTCAAGAGTACCTTTGCTTTTCTTCTTAAGAACAACTTTTCACTTTTCTTTGCTTGAATTTTTTTCTGTCTTCCTTTTGCTTCCTTCTTTCTTTGCTTTTGTTCTTTCTTTGAAATGTAACTGCAACACAACAACTTCTCTCACTTTGCCAACATTAACACTTTGTTCTACTGCAGATTTCTTCCTTTTCTCTTCTTTTTTGTTTCTTATCTATCATTTGTCCTAAAACATAGCTTAAAACAAGATATGCAAAACATGGGAAGATATTGTTCTTGGATTTCTTTTTTTTTGTACTTTTTAAAAATTGTTTATGGTAGGATATTTGCATAATTTCGTCTTAGATATGTGCAAAGGAATTTTCTTCAGCTTGGGTCGTGTTATCTTCGGCATGTCAAGAATTGGGCTGTATTTGACCTAAAACAGTGTATCCACTTTTGCTATGTGTCCATATTGTCGACACTTAGGAAGTTCGGCAATGCCATTTCCGAGACGTGTTGGAGCTTCATAGCTATTTATTCAAACAAATAGCTTCTGAAATTGCCACTTGGTCACATTTTTTCATCCAAGAAAAAAAATGAAGAGATGGCGTGTTCATTTAGAACCTTGGCTTTTCTCCAAAGTTTTCTTACCAATTATGGGTAAATTGTCTTTGGCTCCATAAAGAAACCGCAAATGCCACACTTTTCCAAGCCCTTGTTAAAACCCAAACCACACCCATCCAGCTTGGCAAAATCAATTTGATGTTCAACCAACTGTGATCATTTGATGCGAGAGCTTGAGTAGAGGCAACATTGTAGGTAGGAATGGCCATGGTAAAAGTTTTTGGAGGTAAAAGAGTTTTGGTTCTCTTTGAGTTAAAGTGTAGGGTTTTTGTCAAGATGGTGGGTGGGTTTTGATGGGAATATATAGAGTTGAAAAAGATGGTAACAATACAACTCAACGTATAGAACAATTGAAAAAAAAAATATGATGCATGCTTATTGTATGATCTAATGCATAATATTTTATAGTCGTCTAATGTACACGAATAATATGTTATCTAATGTGTATGAACATATATCATCTAATGCTTTGCACATTATTGATTAATCACTCTTCCACAAAAGTCATGCCCAATAAGGCTCTCACATGATTAAATCTTTTCTAGAAGGGGTTTTGTGAATATATCAATTAACTTATTGCTTGTAGGGACAAATTTTAAAACCACAATATGATAAGGTATGTAATGTGTATGATAGGCGGAAACATATTAAAAAAATAGTTGTTAGTCAGGTTGTTAGGATAAGTGAGTTTGTCTATATATAGTTGGGGGGTCCTGATATGCGGGGGACTTTTGGGATCATTGACATCCTATGTGAAGGGGAAACCCTTGAAGGAGAGAGTGTTCTCCTATTGGTTCGACGTGCTAGATACGAAGAGAAAAGTTTGGCCAGCAAGCAAGGAAGAGCTAGGGTAGAGATGAAGACAAGTTTGTCTATTACCAAAGAAATCCTACAGGACCTTTGTTATTACCAAAGAAATCAAGAATCCTTCTTGGGACGATCTTTCTAAAGCTCTTCGTAGGAGTTGGGGGCAGAGTACGGAACACCATTTTTGAAAAGTGTAGGGGTAGAGAATGAAGTGCCATTGTTTAAAAATGTGCAACAGTTAAACAACAAGAAAGGGTGGAAGGTTACATTCAAGAATGAGGTGGAGAACAACAGTTGGGTTGAATTTTGTTATGCTATTGATGTGCCGCCTAGTAATAATACACAACATGATGGTTTACCGGACTTTGATATTCTTTATATCCATAAATATATTGGCATTCTTGAGAATGGTGGGTTTGATTTCTTGGTGCCAACTGCTTGCGGGAAAGCAATGAAAGTTTTATTTGAGAGTTTGGTAGCAGTAACATGGACTGGGTGTGGGGAAAAATTCATCCTAGAATTCAAGATAAATCCAACACCAGAAGATCAGTTGAGGGAATATTTCTGGACAAAGCTACAGGCCCTAGGCAAACAGAACAATATTATCACCAACACCCCCTTTGTGGACAGGGCTGAGTATTTGTCTATGTGTTTGGAGAGCAAGGACATAGATAAGAGTGTGGTGTTATCAGGTAGGAGTTGTTAGGTTGTTAGGATGCCTATGTTGAACTAGTGGCCGGGATCCAATCACACGCATAGGGATTCTTATGGTTTGTTGATGGCAGATAATAAATGTGGTGATAATAATAGATGGGGATGGAATAATGATATGAAAATATCTGATTTTTTCATTGTTGATTTGGGGTTTTTGGTGGATGAAACTGATTTTTAACACCTCAATTCATTTGATCAAGGAATTTAGCAACAATTAAGGACCAATTGCTAGACTTCAACCTTAAGGACAAGGTTGTTTTTGCAACGACAAGTAATGGTAGGATATGTAATGTGTATGATAATGGGAAACATATTAAAAGGGTAGTTGTTAGTGGGGTTGTTAGGATAAGTGAGTTTGTCTATATATAATTAGGGGTTCGGGGTATGTGGGGGACTTTTGAATGTTTTGGAGAATTGTTGACAGGATCATTGACATCCTGTGTGAAGGAGAAACTCTTGGAAGAGACAGTGCTCTCCTATTTTGTGTTTTTCTTAGTCTATTCAATAAAGAATATTACTCTTCTTTCTCTTTTCAATTCTTGGTTCCTAACACAAAACTATTCTGAAAGTGATCCCATATGAAATGGTGTTTAATCTCAATGTGTTTAGCGCTATAATGCAATATTGTTTTTTTTTTTAGAAAGACCAATAGCAGCACTGTTATCATATAAAGGTAATGAATGACAAGATAAATCATGATAACAATTAAGGATCCCTTTAAAGAGATGATGACAACAATGAAGGTTGTCGTCTAGGATTTTGAATTATTGACAGCAATGATAGTTGACATCTAGGATGTTTGGATGCACATTCAAAGGCAGCTCTTAAGAATTTAACACTCTCATACCATCTCAAAATTAGGGTAGAATAGATGATTTTATTGCTAAGAGTACATTGCATATATATATATGAGATTGGAAAACTAATCTAGGAAATACAATGGCAACACTTAATCCTTATTATCCAGTGCTATAGTCCGATCCCTGTTATTCAGGGATATTTATACATTTTAATTATGCGCTTATGGATTAAAAAAATATGATTGCTAAGAAATTTCATGGATTCAAATGAGTTTGTTTCATTATATATATTTTCATAATCTTCATAAAAAAAATACTTTCTTTTAGGTGTGCTTTTACTGGAAGAGGTTGTGAATTCTTTTGACGATGAAGGAATTTGCGCTATCATAGACAGTACAAAGCAATGGTTCAACGACTCTCAAATCAGAAAAGCAGCTGGCAATGCAAGTTGGTGGAGGGTAAATACATAATGGCTATTCTTTTTGGATCTAGAAACTAGCTTATGTTTGGTAAATTTTATTTGCCGGCTGACAAGCGTTTTCTAAAATAATGCTGATTCTGAATCCTGTTTATTTTGTTGCCATGCAACTCTTTCCTATTATGTATCTTACTTAGAAAGTAAAATGCCCCATAACCTGCACTCAAATTTCTAGATCATTCAACTAGGAAGAAATTATCAATCTCATTGGGAATTGTTCACTTTTGCGGCTAATCTCTTTTGGGACAATTTATTTTATACATTTTAGTAACCTTAGACACTATTATCCGCTTACAGAAGATATTTAACCATTACTGCTACATTTACGAATTTATAATTAATAATTGTATACAATCATTCATTTATTTCAGCAACTTGTGAGGCAATGTTAACCACCACAGGACGTTTTAATAATCTTGTGCACATTGCTTACTAACCATGTGTGAGACATATTAGCCATTAGTGCACCGATTGCAGATTGATAATTGTATATAGACATCTTAGTTTCCTCTTTGAACCACTGGTAACACATAGTTAACAACATTAGACGTTTCAATAAACTCATGACACTGTTAACAACTTGTTAGACATATATAACCATTACTATTACCAGTAAAAATTGCTATTTGTATGCTATTACAGATTGTAAGAATGGTTTTTTTTTTTTTTTTTTTTTTTTTTTGACAAATATCACCTTCAATTTTAACTTTGTTTCCTTCTTCACTTCTATAGTTTCTGAAAATATACCTATTTTCTAGCAATAATTATATCTTCCCACAAGCCACTTTTGGCTCAATCTAGGTATTGTTTCATTGAGCCACTCTTGTCTCAATTCAAGTGTTTTTTAAACAAGCCACTCTTCGTCAAGGCAAGTATTCTCTGAACAAGAAGCTAATCTTGGCTTAAGAGAAATATAATGTCTTTGTGATCAAAAGATCATGATTTCTGCACAGGATAGTTGGTGGACAATGCATCTTTAGCTTGAATTCCTAGAGATATTTGAATGAAGTTTGTATTTGGCATGTAACTTTTTGACAACAAATGGTGAAGACATTACTTGGATCACAAACTTAAGCTTTAGGAATATTTTGAGTTAATGTGAACTTAAAGTCTTGATTGTCCTCATCTAATTATCATCAATCACTTATCAAACTAGTGGAAAGATCTTCATGGTGTTTTTTGTCTATCAGATGAAGCACTTGTGCTTAGAATCTGTACAGGGCCTATTAGACGTAGCTTCTTCATGTTTTAAGCTTTGTTGTATTTAAGCACTTTATCAAAATTATTGGGTGTTGGACTTTTGCTCTAACATTATTTTATACATGTTAATTTTTGGCAGATAAGAGAAGCTACTCTGTTTGCCCTATCATCTCTTTCAGAACAACTATTTGAGACAGAGGTTTGAGATTCCTATTTCAGTTGTGAATTCTGATATGTAGAATTAGATTTAAGTTTTCATTTCCATCCTCAATTACTTGTGTTTTTATTTTGAACTTGGGAAGACTGTAATGTATCTTGTTATTGGTACAGGAAACCAGGGTTTATTCAAGTCACTTGAAGGACCTGCTTGAGCAGATTTTTGCAGTAGACTCTCTAATAGGTTGATTTCAACTCTTTCCTTGCCCTCGTTTAAGCTTCCATTCTGATTCAATGAATGCAGCTGTGTCCATGATAATGTTTTTATAATCTTATTTTTTCACTTTTATTCCAGGTCCTCTTGAATGCCCATTTTTATATGCTCGCATTTTTACTTCAGTTGCTAAATTTTCTTCTTTGGTAAATGGTCCTGTCCAAACTTTTAAGATTTCATTTCTCAAGATCTCTTTCTGTCATGACTTGTAATTGATCTTTAATATTTTACAGATAAGCGGTGGCTTAGTAGAGCACTATCTCTATTTAGCAATGAAGGCAGTTACAATTGATGTGTAAGAAAACTTGTCTCAGTTTGTAATCTTACTGTAATATACTCTTCTAACTTTGAATATAACAGGCCCCCACCTGTAAAAGTAGGTGCCTGTAGAGCACTTTCTAACCTCCTTCCTGAAGCAACGAATGAAGTTATCCAATCGCAGTTGTTGGGTTTATTTTCATCCCTCATTGATCTTCTTAATCATGTACCCACATTATAAAAGCTTTTGTTATTTATCTTTGCTATTGTTGCATGTATTAATTACCAAAATATGATTTCCAGGCATCAGAGGAAACCTTGCACCTGGTACTTGATACATTGCTTGCTGCAGTGAAAGCAGGTTAGGTCGTATACTCCTCAGATATTGACACAGGCACACTCACGCGTGTGTATACGATTTAAAAATATCTCAGCAAGCTATTGTTAAATTTAGGTGTAATATTAAATGCATTTCTGGATACTAGCTTGATTATATATTTATACTTATATTCGGAAAATATGTTGTACTCTTGTTTTTACCTGAAAGCTATTATATTGCTTGTGCAGAATGTGTTATAATTTATAAATCATTGGGCTGAGAAGTTTTTCAAAATGTTTTTACTAAAATCTATCCCTTGTTTTCATTTCAAATATATTTATTCCCTTATCATTACTTATTATAGGTCGTGAATCATCAACAGTAGTTGAAAACATGATTTCTCCTGTAATCCTCAATGTGTGGGCATCGCATGTTTCGGATCCTTTTATCAGTATTGATGCACTTGAAATTCTTGAGGTAATGATTTTATTTGTTAATATTATTATCTCCAGAGTTACTTGGTTGTTTTCCTTGGCATCTTAGATTAGTCATGACTGATGTTGTCAAACCTTACCCTGAGGTAGGACGGTAAAACATGAGATTCTAATGTGGAATGTTCCATCGAACCAATCACAATCTTAGATTGGGGTCTGTAGTGGTCAACCCCAAAATTGCTAAAAAGGGATAGCATAGCAGAACTCAGGATAGCCATTATTGTATTATTTTTTTACAATTATTTATTTATTATATTATATGTTATGCTTTATTCAACATTATTATTATAATAGTAATAATAATAATAATTATTAGTATCATGGACAAAAACCAAAATCATGTTATAGTTTAAGGACCAAAAACATAGTTATTCCTAATAATAATAATTATTATTTAAGAGCATTTTTTTTTTTTTTTTTCACTTAAGCTATTTTTAAGAAAAATATGTTTAATAAATTAGATGTTTAGGACATCACTTGAAATTTAGTAGAAAACATTTTTCCCTTTCAACTTCATAGATTCTTATTCTTATGTAAAAACTGTTGTTTTGTTGTATCCAAACTAGAGAACTTTTCAATAAATTACCATAATTGAATAAATTATACATAATATTGATTGTTGAATTAATCTAATTTTTTTAGTTCTTCGACACACACCCTTAGTTATATTTAGTTTACATTTTATATTTTAAATATTATATTAACATATTATGTTTGATTAGTTTATTATTACTTAAGGTTAACTTCCATTTAAAATCCATTTTTTAATACGGTAGCACATGCTATCAGGCTGTAAGGTTAACATATTATGTTGCATTTTTAAAATTGAGGGACTTGATTGAATCTTTTATTAATAGAGAGACCAAATCGAGGAAAAGAAATAAATAATAGGACCAAATGGGTATTTAAGCCAACATAATTTGGAAAGATCATTTTAGTCTCTCAAATTTAGTCTTTAGGAACTACAACCAAAATTTTCCCAATTGGTTTTAGTGTTTAGGAATGGGGAAGAAGAGTTATCTTTAGTTCTCTCCTATTTTGCAACTGTATTTTATTTTTGTTGATCTCTCCGTTTGAGTTTGTTCTTTAATCTGAGTCTTCCACCTTGATTCCCAGTTCCAAGATTGGTAACATTTCTCTTATTACTCTTGGTTGTGATGAACTAGGGTGAAATTGTAAAAGTAACAAAATTTGTCGTACAACATGAATGGGGTGGTATGTGATCTTATTTTAGACTTTATGTTGGAAACCTGTAAGCGGAGCAATTGCCCTTAAATAGAATACATAGACATAATAACTGAAAATCTTAATTTATGATGGATATAAGTCCGGATCAATGATCTTGTACAATAAATATAAAATATATTGTCAGCCTATTAATCCTCCTACTTATATAATTAAAACTGTCCAAGGAAATATTAACTGCAGCATAAATCAAAGGATTCTGACACCTTCATTTCATTTTGATGGCCTGAACAATTGGAAATGCTGTAATTTGCAGTAGTAAACACACGTATGAAGTTAATTGTGTGCTGGTTGTTATGTGACATGTACTGAGAGCTTTGTTGGGTGTGCATGTGTATATATGCTCGAAATACACACATATGTTAGTACTTTAACTTATGTGCTATTCTCTAAGATGTTATTTTGAAGCTATCATTTATCGAGCTCTATATATAGATTCCTTGGTTCATAACTGCTGCAGAGTTTGGAAAGAATTATTATAATGCTTGGTTATAAATAATTTCTTTTGTTCATCTGATTATATTTTTTCCTCTCTCCAGACGATCAAAAGCATTCCTGGATGCATACATCCATTGGTTGCCAGAATTTTGCCGTATGTTGGACCAATTTTGAATAAAGTATGAGTATTGAAAGTTAACCAAGTGTCAGTGGTTAGTGATTTTAGAATAATACCTGTTACTTACACACCTATGTTCTTGTAGCCCCAAGAGCAAACTGAAGGCTTGGTATCTGGATCACTAGATCTGGTAACAATGTTACTAAAGGCAAGTATACGTAGAATCATGTCACCCTTGACCTTTGAGCACTTTATCTTTTGAATTTCTCATCTCATTTCGTTGTAGCTATATGCAGAATGCCCCTGCTGATGTAGTGAAAGCAATATATGATGTCTCTTTTAATGCTGTTGTCAAAATAATCCTACAAAGTGATGACCATAGTGAAATTCAGGTATATTTCAGATACACACATCCTATTTTATTATTTATATTTTAAACTATTTCTGATTGGAGCATAGAATTAAATATATGTATTCACTTGATATGAGCAGAATGCTACAGAGTGTCTATCTGCATTTATATCTGGGGGAAGGCAAGAAATTCTTGCGTGGGGATCTGATTCTGGATCAACTATGAGAAATTTACTTGATATAGCTTCAAGGTAGTTGGCTGTTATTTCACATTTCTGAGTACATTCGCTACCATCAAGCTTCTTTCAACAACTGTTCAAACAATTTCAATTTATTTTGTTATTTCTTTAAGTTTTAGCTTTTAGACATTCCTCTAGGATATGGAAAAGGAGAAAACCAGCATGGGAAATGGATAACTTCTAACAGTCACTGCTGATTCTATATTTTCTGCAAAATCAACCTGTTTATACATAGAATTATACAAAACCTTAAGTTTATTGTATTGTTACATACTATTATTTAGTTTATTATTTTTCTGTTATTAAAAGTTGTAGATGGAAAAGGCTTATGTCCATCTTTTTGTCGTACAGATCAGGAATTCAGCCCATGTCTCTTTTTCTTTTATTTCAACATGATATTGGAGTTATGTTAGAATTTATCCTTCCGAATGTTGTTGTTTGTTGGGCTTACTGGATCACCTGCTATTGGACTGCTATTAGCCACCTATAAAATGTCGAGTTCCATGATGAGGGGTGTGTGTTGGAGGTTTCACATTGACTAAAGTTAAGACAAATTTATGTATATAAATGTGTGCAAACATGATCCTATAAGCTGGTATTATAAGATTGAGTTAAGCTTAAAAGTTATTTAGAATGATTGTGTATACCATTTATGTGGCTAACAACGTGTTAGGTTCTTAGATAGAGGAAACCAGGAAAAACCACTGCAGACACCTAAACTCACTGAATAGATCTTGTATTATTGATCCCAGGCAACAAGTACAGCATATGAATGCTTCCGAGGGACAATGTTCCCTTCACACAGGATGCCAATGATCTTGCCAACAACTCTCCAAAATATCCAAAAACGTCCCTGCATACAAAGACCCCCAACTATACATAGGAAGTCTCGCTCAACCTAACAACTACTTTTTAATATGTTTCCTCCTAACATACACATTACATATCCTATCACAAGGAGTGGAAGAGTCAACTACAATAACCATTGTTGAAATGTAATGTTCTTTATTATTATTATTATTATTATTTATGTATGGCAACCCAAGTATTGGGTTTTAGGGTTTCCTGACATTTTTGTATTTTGCACTACTATACTCTATAAATACAATAGTAAATTGTAACAATGCATTTAAGGAAATATACATTGTTTTACAAAACTATGAGTTCTTTAAACCAACAACTTTTTGTCCAAGTGGAAGAGGAACTAATGCACACGTGCTATTACCTTCAAGAGTTTGGATTTAATTAATCATGACTTGCGTCTTACATGGTTTGTTGTTCGTTTAATTCATTATCTGTTAGGATATATGATGCCCAGGAAACTAACATTATCTCTTAGACGAAGCATGATCATGTTCGTCAGTTTGATGTTTCTAGCAGCACTTAATCTAAATCATAAGGTGTTGGTCTTTTTCTCTAACATCTTGGTATTGAAGTGGCACAATTAGGTGTTATCATTTCACAAAGAAAATAGTCTTGATATTTTTGAGGTGATAGGCATGGAATATTACAAGCCTATTGATAGTTCTATGGATTCAAATCAAAAGTTAATGAGGTCAATCTGGACTTTTCTCAGACCTAGAGAGATATAGAAGGTTGGTTGAAACCTGATTTTATTCAGTAGGAGTTGGAAGTCAATGTATTCAAAACATCAACATTGATCATTGGAATGTTGTTGCTCACATTCTTTGATCTGTAAAAGGGAACCCAGGACAGGGACTTGTACAATAACAAGGGAAGTACTCAAGTCTTAAGGTATTGGGGTGTATATTGGGTTGGTTCTCCCATTAATAAGAGATCTACCACATGATACTATGGATTCCGTGGAGGGAACCTTATATCTTGTAAAAGAAATAAAGTGTTGTTGCTTAGTCTTGTGGTGAAGCTGAATATTGATCTATAGCCCTAGCTAGATGTTAACTTTTGTTGATTATACAATTCCTTCAAGAGTTGAAATTTTGTGAAAATACTAGATGAAATTGTATTGTGACAATTATATAGATTGATTGTCATTTTGTTAGAGAGAAGTTGTTGCCCAAGGATCTTATTGGTTAGATCTAATGAACAACTTGCCAACATTCTAACTAAATCTCTACGAGGGCCTAGGATTCAATTTATATGTTCCAAATATGGTGCATAAAATCTATATGTCTATGATCATGCTTGAGAGGGAGGGGAATGTTGAAATGTATTGTTATTTTATTATTTTTCTTGTGCGTCCCCAACTAGAGGATTGAGAAAATTAACTTAGCTATTTCAGTAGTTTCTCAATGCATCAGACTATAGGTGTAGACAAGGTCCTCAAAATAAAACCATCATATCTTTAAGAACACTTTATACCTTTTTCAAGCTTATTATCTTTTAGCTTCTTCTAATCATTGGAAAATCTCCAATTTAGTCATGCTTGCATTATCAACAAGACCTTAGACAATTTTAAATTGTATCATATATAGATGATTTATGAGCTTATTTTCAACTAGAATGCTCAAGAAATACTTATGCAATTTATAACATCATCAAAACTCTGCTCAAATGATTTATCAACTGATCTAGGAAATTTCCATAGACTAAACTTTCTAATTAGACTCATCTAGCTATATCATCTAGTGCATTTTGGCTACCTAGAACACTTATCATCTGACATGGCTTTAAAACGCTGGTTTTAGTGCATAATTTCATTTAAAGCTCATTTGATCCCATTTGGACGAATCCTAGATAAAAGAATGGATTTAAAGACAATTATTCTTTGAGAAAGCTAAGATTAAGCATTGTATGAGTGCGTAAAAACAAACTCATCACCTATTCTTTGTATCCTATTAGTAAATCAATAAAAGTCCAACAATGTAGGTTGAATACACTGTTTTTAGTCCTCTCGTCTGTGCAAGTGATCATATTTCTTAAATGAGCTACATATAACAAAAATGTGCTATATCTCAATAGATAGGACGTACAAATCTTAGGTAATTCTCACCTCATAATTTTTATGGTAACGAGTTAGGTTCCAAGTCTAAACTTATATATTCTCTTTAATACATACATCTTGTTCATTGGAACTTTCAAAACCTCCTTTACAGTAACAGTTTCAAACATTTTATTCTTGTTTTATTTTAGGTTTCCTGCTTATGTCATGTGGGTGTATCTTTTAATCTCTGTTTCCAATTTGTTGTCTGATTTCATTTATTTTGAACAGATTACTAAACCCGGACTTGGAAAGCTCTGGGTCTCTCTTTGTTGGGAGTTACATTCTTCAACTTATTTTGCATTTGCCATCACATATGGCGGTACATATACGAGACTTGGTTGCTGCACTTGTCAAACGTATGCAATCTGCTCAAAACGCTGTCCTACAAAGCTCATTGCTAATTGTTTTTGCTAGACTGGTAATTTAGCCAAATTTTCAGATTGAGTTTAAATGATTCTATTCTCAGTTTTTGGTTGTGAATGGTTAACAGTCAAATCTCTCTTTTTTGTAAATAGTCTTTGGAGGTCCAAAACAGTTATTGAATGATTCTAATGTCTGCTTTCCCTCTGTCCACATCAATAATTTACAAAATATTATTCAGGTACACATGAGCGTTCCTAATGTTGGAGATTTCATTGATTTGATGATCTCAATTCCTGCGGATGGACATGACAATTCATTTGCTTATGTGATTTCAGAATGGACCAAGCTGCAGGGTGAGCATCCTTCTACTATTTTGTTGGTTAAGATATTTTGCTATGTGATTTATTTGGTATTTTCCACGTTTTCAAATTATGAGTTTGTTGCAATGTAGTTTGTCCATAGAACTGAAAGATGTGTGTAACTGCTCTTTGGTATGGAGTCATCCTCATGCATGAAAAGTTGAAAGATTTTGATAGGGATTTAAATGTATATGAAAGGAGGAAAAGAAATTAAATAAGAGGTTGTAGACTGTTAGGCGGTTAGGAGGCTTAGGAGGTCTGTTGGGTGGTTAGTTGTTGGTTATCAGGAAGGGTTAGCTTTATAAGGGGCCAGGTGTGTCTTGTGACAGACATGCTTTTGCTTTATTGTATAGACAGGACCATTGCATCCTGTGTGAAGTGAGAGTGTTCCCTTGATAGTGTTTGGGCTGTGTACACTGTATTCTTTGTTCTCAAGAATAATATACAGATTCCTTCCAGTATTGCTGGTGCGTGTGAGAGTGTTTTGCGTGAGAGTTTGATTTCTTGCTTCAAGAAATCTATCAGATTTTTTACTAAGTACTAAAATTTTGTAATATCTAACTAATATAGTAACTCCTTCTCCCTTCAGTGCGTGTGAATACTTTTTTGCAAAACTCATGTTTATGTTACTTTTACCTCTGAAGCATGAGAATGATCAATAAGGTAGTCTTAGATATGCATAAACAGGATCAATTTTCTTCAATGTGATATATGATTGCAGGCGACATACAGGGAGCATATCAAATAAAAGTAACTACAAGTGCCTTGGCCTTGTTGCTAACCAGCAGGCACAATGAATTGGGCAAAATACATGTCCAAGGCCATCTAATTAAGGTATTACTATTATATGATCTATTTTTGTTCACTTTTTTCTTCACCCGGGGTTCGGAGTACTTTTACTGATTTCCCAAGCTTATTTCCTCGTGAAGTCTGGTGAGGGAGTGACCACAAGATCAAAAGCTAAATCAGCTCCCAATCAATGGGTAATATTACCACTTCCCACCAAGGTAATTCCTTTCGTTATACATAGTTGTTCATAGTTGTTTGAACATGTTATGATCAAATTTTATTTATTAACTGGAGAGAATACTGAACCAAAGTTTTATTGATCAATATCTAAACAAAAATTATGATCATGCTACAACATATCTATGAATAGTTCAGAGGATCATTATTGACATATTTCAATGTCAGTCATAAATGTCTAATTGTTATAACTGTTCAATAGTTATAACTGACGATTAAGAGTGCAAGCAAACTAACAAAGAAACTATACAATAGAAATATCTCTAACACCGTCTGCAAGATAAAGGTGGGTGACAGACAGCTGGTGGCTCAGCCAACTTAAGTTTTAGTCCTAAGAAATAAAAATCTGGTAGGATGTATGTTAAATGCACTACTAAAAGCTGTTGGTAGGATATTAAATTACTAAAAGTTGTTAGAAGATTCTAGATATCTCTTGTAATTATTACTTTAGGATTTGACTTCTCTCTATATAGAAGTGGATGTACTGTACTGTTTTCAATCAATTGAATAAAAATCTTCTTTCTAGTTGGTATCAGAGTTCCAATCTTCGGAGCTTTGCTTTTGCATTTCTTCTCTACCGTCTTAGTTACGGTTCCTTTTAGGGTTGCCTGAAGTGCACCAATTTCCTTTAAATATTGGGATTGCTTGAAGTGCACTCAAGTTGAGGTTCTTTCCATTCTTGCACCGCATGTGCTATCCTCAGAACTGGCTTTAGACCTTCATTGAACCTTCTCTAGAGCTATAACTAGACTTTTGTCGAACCTTGCTGGAACCATCGCCAGGCTGGAGTTTTTATAGGAGTCGTCGTCGAGCTTTTTGTTGGAGCTTCTGCCACTATGCACTGCTGCCACATTGGAGCATGGTAGCTCCACTAAGCAATGTTAGGCTTCTAACTTCGAAGATAAAATTCAAATGTTGAAATTGAACGTTTTGAAATCTCATGGAGTCTGATAAGACTTTCAAGGTGATGTTAGGAAAAAGGTCAAAAATTAGAAGTTATGAAACATTTAACTGTGGTTGGACATCTCATTGGTGGCCAGAGGAAGTTACAGAGTATAATAGGGGTTAGGGTTTTAAGGGGGGAAACGGTCCCTTGTTTTGGGTTATCGAGTAGTTTATTTAGAAATAGGTGTTAAACTGTGTAGAAGGGAATTTCTTCCCTTGAAAGTTGTTAGAGATATTATATTTAGTTTATATTTATCTTTTATCTTTAGTTAGTTTGTTTATATTTCTTATTTGTATTTTGGACTTAGTCCATATTTCTTCTATTATAAATAGAGGACCCTATGTGTATATTAAACACAAGGGAGTTTTCACTATATTCAATTTGGTATCAGAGTCAGGTTTTCTGATCCTTTTCTACTCTGTCTTTGTTGTCGTGGGTGGCTGCCACCACCGGCGGCTCCCTAAAAGTCTCTTTTTCAACCTGTGTCTTTGTACTTTAATGGGCGATCCCTGGTTTCTGTCTCGCCGGTGCCGCCGTCTGCCATCGTCCGCTGCCGTCCACCGACCACCATCGCCGGCCACCGTCACTGTCCGCCGACCGCCGTCTCCTGTCCGTCGACCATTCATAGCTGGATCAACCGTCCCTTTTGCTGTATACTTTAGTTCTGGAAAAATAAAAGTGTCTCTGTTCAGTTTGTATCTCTGTTCCTTAGCCCTTTCCATGATGTGTGTTTAACTTTATATGGTCATTTATTTACAAGTCTCCAAGGATAGTTGTGGTTAACACCAACGAATTTCAATACCAAAGTCATGGGTTGAAACAATTTCACCAGCCCTTTATTAGATCTATTTTTGGGTGCTTTGATGAATAAAGGATTCCATTATGATCTTCCACTTTCATGATCTGTCATCGGCCCGTCTTCATTTCTGTCGTTCACCATGAGGGGGAGTATGTTTCCAGCCATTGCAGGCCCCACCAGTCAGAGATGGCAATCCCTGCAGTTTTGTCGTCCTCCTTTGTCAAAGTCATCCTACTTGAAATTTCATGGTGCTAGTTGAAGTTTCGCAGTTATCCTCCAATCCATAAGCTAGTTGTTCGTCAACATGTGATTGCACATCTGTTTGCCGCACACTCTTGAATGATTTCCTTTAATGTGTATTTGTGCAATAAAACTAAACATAGTGCATAAATTGTAAAGTGAAAATGATTTGGAGAATGAAATGATTGATGATGATATGGAATGGATATGTTGGAGAATGATTTCAACTAATACACTCCTATGCAAATGCACTAAACCACTCTTCTTCATTAACTTGCTCTTGTCAACTTACTAAGTTACTTAAACCCAATCCCTTGGTGAGAAAGTCTAGATTCACTTGTTAAATCCCAATCCCTTGGCAACCTAACAAGTTCATCCGCATTAAGAAAAGAAGTTTAAGACAACCAAAGGTCCTAGCTCTATCCCTAGACATTATTTCCTTTAGGTGTTTAGTCCATTTCAAGGTTCACACAACATTTCCCAATATTTAGCAAACCCTAACATCATGCTATGGTTGATCAAGTCATAACAAGCTTTAAGCAAAGAAATAAACACTAGCAAGTAATGAAAGAAGCATATTTTCATTTAAACCAAGTGCATTTACAAGTGGGTTGTAAAGTTTACATCATTCCCCAACCAAAAAGAACTTAGCTCTCCATAGTCATGGAGAGCTTGAGCTTACAATGGAAGAAAATAGAGTGGATGGAGACCCAAGGAGGAAGAAAGGAGGGCTCCCATAGTCCAAAACCAGCTCCTAGAGGTCCAAAAGTGTGTTTTTGAGCTTCAGCCACCAAGAAGATGGCACCCTCGAAGAATGTGTGCCTTTTATAGGTCTAGGGTGCCATGTCAGCAAAAATCGCGCCTAGCCCCCTTTTTTGGGGCGCCCGGGCGCCATCTTTTAAGCTCCAACAGCGAATCAAAGCGCGCCCAGCTCTGGGGTCTCCCAGGCGCCAGAATTATGGAAAAACTACGAGCTGAAGGGCGCTCAACACCCTTCTGGGGCGCCCAGGCGTGAGGAATTGCCAAAAACAGCCCCCTTTAGAGGCGTCTGGGCGTGGACAATTGGCTGAAAACAACGAGTTGAGTGGCGCTGAGCCCCCCTCTGGGGCGCCCAGGCACCACTTGTGCAGGGAAACATCTTCAAAACTTCATCTTTTAAGCTCTTCCTTGGTTCTCCACTCTTGATAGCTTGAATGTCCTTCTAAAGCACAAAAGTTCCTACAAAATTTGAGGAATTAGTGATGAAACTAGATGTATGTGTAACCTACTGAAGTTATTCACAAAGTTAGATTCGAGAGAGGATTAAGCGTGTTTCAAGCTTCAAGAGAGTTGATTTGGTAAGAAAATTGCACCATAGATAATGGTAAGAATTATTGTTATCACCTACCAGGTCAGAAACACCAAAAGAGTCACGGAGAGTATATTTAGTAGAAATTTTGGTGAATGAACATGAAAGAGCAATTGAGGAAACGAGGGGGGAATCTAGAACCAACTTTCAAAGGCTCAGCGATATGATGGAGGATGTTTTGTGCAGACTTAAGAACATAAAAAAGCAGAGATTTTGTAAACAGGGATAGAGTTGGAAGAAGAGAAGAGATTGATGAAGAATGGGAGGAAGACAAAAAGGAGTACCAGTAGGGGTGGATGAAAAGAGTGGAACTTCCTTCGTTTGAAGGAGGGGATCCAATTGGGTGGATATCTAAGGCTGATAAATTCTTTGAAGTACAAAAGGTCTTAACTAGCTAGAGATTCAAGTTGGCTTAAATCAATATGAAGTACGAGCCAGTAATTGGTTTAGATTTTGGAGAAAAAAAACAAAAAATCCTTCATGGGAGGAATTGACGGAAGCTTTAATAAGAAGGTTTGGAGGAATGGATAGATGCTTGGTGTTTGAAAAATTGGTTGCCGTCATACATAAAGGAGAAGTGGAGGAATACATACAGGTATTTGAGATGATAGTTGGACAAGCAACAAACTTGACGGAAGAACAATTGATGGGGTACTTATTTGCGGGCTTGCATGTTAATATTAGAAGTTAGTTTCGACCACACAATCCCAAGGATCTATTGAGAGCCATGGAGATCGCTAGAGATGTGGAAGGAGTTTCAAGAGATGTAAGCAAGGTTATCAAACTCGCGAGTTAACTCATTAACTCAGACGCATTCCCAGTCTTGGCTTTTGAGTTAACTTGGAAGCATACTTGGTTTTTGAGTAAACTCGATAAAATTGTAACTGAACTCGGTGGGATCGTTTTGAATCGTGATTTTGCAAGTTTGAAATAGGGAGAAACAAAGAAAGAGGAAATCCTTGAGTTTAGGGCGTCGTTGTGTTTCGTTCACTGCCGTTCGTGGTTGCGCTTCTTTGGCTTGCCATTCACCTGACTCATGGTCACGCTCCGTTCGCCTGGTTCGCGCTCATTATTGTGTTCGCCGTCATTCTTGCTCTCATCTCCTTTGAGCTCTGCGTGTGGTGAGTGAAACTTTTTTGTTTTAACATTACAATCCCTAAATGGCATTGTTCGTGCTTTTATTAAAGAAATGAAATCATTATGGTTTTATTAAAGAAATGAAATCCACTCACTATTTGTGCGTTTCTATATGCAATGCTTATGTTTTATATTTTAGCATGTAAATATTTAATACTAAAGTAAAGCTGAGTCCTCTCCTGTCACTTGTTATTTCGGACCATTGGGCCTCCCCTCTACTGCTGAACTTTTGAGCCAACATTAAGTTCAACAATTTGTTTTTTTATGTGAAGTGTAAACTATAGTCATTTAAAATTATGATAAAAGAATAATAATATTAAAAAAAAATATTTAAAAATATATAATAATGCAAACTAATAATTATAATACTATAAAAAATAAAAACATTATTTATAACATTAAAAATATTAAATTATTATGTTATTTATAAATATTTTAAATTATTTTTATATGAAGTAAACTCTTATGAGTTTACGTATCAAAGTCATTTTCAAGGAAGTTGAGGAGTGGTTTCTTGGGTAGAAACATTGAAGGGGACTTTGACTGAACTGGGAAGCTCCAGCCACATTAGCACGGTTAGGATGGAAGGAGGGGTAATAACCTTGGAGTCTAAGGTGGGCAATTCGAATTCAGGGGAAAATCGAATAAAGGGATTGCGAAACTTACCCTACCCTGAATATAGCAAGCGAAGGGAAGAGGGTAGGTGTTTTCAATGTAGAGGACCATACAGTCTTGGTCATAAAGGCCTTGAAAAGAATCTTCGGGTGTTAATTTTGGAAGAGAATGACGAGGAAGAGGAACTTGAAGAATGGGAAGAGAAGGATCAAAATCAGATGGAATTATCCGGGTTTTTATTTTCTTTTCTGCGGGAGGATTAACTCAAACAAATACTATGAAGTTACAAGGATTGTTGCAAGAAAGAAGAGTATTGATTTTGATTGATAGTGGTGTCAGTCACAACTTTATTTCAGATCAGTTAGTGGCTGAATTGGATTTGGCAGTGAATAAATCTTTTCCTTATAAAGTTAGCTTGGGAGATGGACATCATAAGCCTATTAGTGGGATTTGTAAAGATTTAACTCTACAGTTGGAAGGATTAGAGGTGCAGGAAGGTTTTTACCTGTTTGAATTAGGAGGAGTGGATCTTATTTTGGGGATTACTTGGTTACCTACACTTGGAGAAGTCAGAATTAATTGGAGGGATTTAACAATGCGTTTCATTCAAGGAGAGAAAGAAGCTCTAGTAAAGGGGATCTTTCCTTAACCAAGACGGTTGTCACATCGGCAACCTTATTGAAAGAAACAGAGATTGAAGTGGTGACATTGGTTTGGGAGATGGGTAGTGTCGAATTGGAGGAAGGATCTGAGAGGCAATACCAGTTAACAGCAGCACAAAATACAGAGTTGGAAGAGATTTTGGGGTCTTTTGAAGGCATATTCTGTACACCACAGTGGTTACCACCCAATAGGTATTTGAATCATCATATTCCTATCAAGGCTTAGACCCAGTAAAAGTCCATACTCTAGTCTAGTGATTTTGGTTAAGAAGAAAGATGGTAGTTAGCGTTTCTGAATTAATTATTGATCCTTAAACAAGGCTACAATTTCAGATAAATTTCTTATTCTAGTGATAAAAGAGTTGTTAGCTGAATTATATGGAGCTAATATTAATAATAATAATATTATTATTAAAGATAATAATATTAATAAAAAACATCGTTAATATAATATTATCAATACTAATAGTAAATAATTTTTTTAATCTATCACATCATACACAAATTTTTACAAACTTTCATCTCAAATCCACTCAAATCACACCATCTTTCTCTTAATCCAAATAATACCACAATTCTCTCTCCAACCCATCAAATCCATCCACTCACTCTTAAGTCCTCTCCCAAAGTTGGGGTTTTGTTCACAAGAGCACCACTTGTTGCATATATCATACTCCAAACCATAATGGGTTATCCCTCAAAAGTATTGGATAAAGTACTGTTTACTAATTTCATGATGGGGTCAACTTGCAAACAATCTTTTAAACCTCTCCCAAAACGCACAAAGTCTACTGCCACAAATTTATGTTCTTATGGAAGAAGTGGCTTTTTGAAGCTGAAAAATATTTCTCCAATAACAACCTCTTCAGGCTCTCCTAATTAAGTTATGGAACCGCATCGAAAATAGTACAACAATCCTTTGCTCTCACGTAGAGAAAATGAAAATGCTTGGAGCTTTATGCGTTTTTCAGGCATACCTTGAGTTATGTACACTATATTGAACTCCCTCAAGTGCTTCTGCCTAGATTACTCAAGTTTAGTGAATTATCCCAAAGTTTATTCAATAACCTCATTTCCCATAACGCCGGCTGGGTATTGCATTTTATTAGGAAAAAATAAAGGAATGTTTTCATATTACGTTTCTTTCTCTTGTATCAAAATTATTTTTTAAAGCTCGAAGTGTGGTTTCTACGATGAATTGCAACAATGTTACTTCGTTACATCCTCATTAAAATTTGCGGTTATCTCTAAAATAAGACTATGGGTAAGTTGAATGTTTTGATATTGTATCATAAGCAGCTGAGTATGTTTTCTCTTTTTTGAATATCTTGCAGATAGTGGCTTTGTTGGCGGATGCATTGACTGAAATACAAGAACAAGTTTTGGACGCTGATGATGCGGTATTTAATGCATATTGTTGTGTACGCCAATTGTATACTATTTAGTAAAGAGTTGCTACCTAATATATAAACTGTGTTCAGGATAGTGACTGGGAAGAAGTTGAAGCAGATGGCATCGAAAATGATAGAGATTTTCTTTATTCGGTGTCTTCACCTTTGGGAAAAGCCACTGATGAACATCTTCAAGCAATGGCTAAAGTATTTAATGAGGTTTCGTTGAGTTACAGTTGTTCTCACCTATCTTAATTTCTGTACCATGCAATTATATCATAGTTTAATACTGAAATTTAATTTATTGTTTTATTTTGCTAAACTTGTTTCAAAATTAAAAGGATCGAGATGATCAGTATGACGATAACCTTTTTAGTGTTGCTGATCCCCTCAATCAGGTCTGTGATCTGGAGTCTGTTTTCTTTATTCAATGTGATGCTCTAATTTGCATGTGTTTGTTAACAACTTAAAATTATGGTTGCAACTGACAGATAAATCTGGCAAATTACCTTGTTGATTTCTTTGTTAGCTTTTCGCAATCTGACCGACAGCTCTTAGAGCACATTTGCGAGGTTACCACAGTAATATTTTTCATTTAGTTCACATTGTAGTATAGACGATTGTTGCTTAACTTCTGCAATTTACCTTGGTTTGCACTGCAGAGTTTGACTCAATCTCAACGAAATGCCATTCAAATGATACTGAAGAGATGAAAATTTAGTGTGTAATCATTGAGTGCTGTCTCAAGGATGGGTTGATAATACTACGAAGAATCCAACAAAGATATGGTCGGGAACCAATATTTTTCCAATATTCAGGTTGGGGTGGTCTGCAATTTTGAATGGCGTTTTCCCTCTGCTGGACTGTAGTGCTCGCCCGTTTATGTCTATTGATTTTTTTATTGGATTTGTTATTATATGTATTGATGTTTTGTTTTTAGTTGGTTTCTGCCCATCTATAATTGACCAAATATTGTTTGTATACCAATTATATTGATTATTCAAGAAAAGGAAGAAATCTCAGTTGGTAGCACAATGGTGCATAAAAATTTCAATTCTATTGGTTCTGCTTGTCACTGTTCCCGGTAGAAAACTGTTTATATTTCATGTAGGAAAACTGTTGCATTCTAGAGTTAAGCATTGGTTGCAGTAATGATTTCTTTCCCTCCCTTCTTTGTAATAACCCCTTTCTTTTCTGGAGAAAACAATACTCAAAAGCATACGGTTGTTGTTCCTTCGAGTTTGAGTGAATTTTCTCAAACGGGTATATTTGTCCTCTTCCCTATAAAGAGAAACACTGCTCCATTAAAAATGAACTGATCAATCGTAACCACAAATTATTAAATATTATCATATCTAAAGTTTAAATGCTATCATAATGGATCACTTTACTTAGAATTGTTATTAATGGTACTGTCATTTAATAAGTCTTATGTTATGTTTTGGTTGAGAAGTTATTTAAATCCTAGGTTGTAAAATGCCTGTTTGAGATAAAACGCGAGTTTAGACTTCTAGAAGCGCTTTACACTAGCATGTTTAGGCAGTTTTGGGCCTTTGTTAAATGAATCACTCGAAGTCCAAAAACTATGAAGCAGTGATAATTCGGGCTGACGGGTGTGTTGGTATTGAGGGTGAACTGATCAGGCCCTACGGGTTATGACTGAAGGCGAAGTGTCTCTGCACGGAATACTGCTGATATGACTGAAGGTGAAGGGAGACATAATCATTGAAGGTGTCAAAATTTCTATAATCATCTAATTTTAATAAAAGTTAATTAAGTATAATTGAAACTATACAACTTTTAACAAATACCAAGGTATAATTATAGAAATAAAAGTGTTTTAATTAGTCAATAATATGCCTTAATCAAATCTATCAAACTTTCATGTAATAATAGACATCTACACAAGTACATCTCCTTTCACCAATACAACATCATTTAATGCATATCACAAAATTTACGAACATGCATGAAGTGTACCACATTATTTATATTCAAATAAGATTATGTACATTGGTTTATATCTCCATGATCCATGAAAAAAAAACATGAAAACTCAAGGTTGCCACAGTAATTTTTATAAGTACACATACCTAATTTTCTAACCCAACAAAACATTTTTAAATCAAATATACTCGTTAATTTTAAAAATGACACGAAAATACATTAAAAAATTATTAAATATGTTTTTAGTTTCTAAACATGAAAAATTGAAATTCACTCCTATATCAAATTTTAATTTTTTTTTACGTGTTAAACAATTCTTTTTAATAAGACAACAAAATATATATATATATATATATATATATATATATATATATATATATATATATATATATATATATATATTGAAATCACAAGAAAAAACTAGAGTGGGAGAATAGTCTTTTTTGTAAAATAACATCTAATGGTTTATAAAAAATATAATTTTTATGAGATGTTTAGACACTAGTTTTTGCAGAATGCATAAATGAAAAACGTTTCAAAAAGCAAAGAAATAAAATACAGATTTTATACTAGTTTACTTACCCTGAGCTATGTCTAGTTATCCATTAAGAACTATCAAGTTGTTCCACTAATCTTTTACAAAGATTACACAAGTTTTACTTCTCTAGGTTTACAAATACTATCAACACTTCAAGTTCACCCTATCAGCACGACTAGTTCGAGTTTAACCACTTCTACTTTACAAGTATTTTAACCATTATTGATTTCAACCTTAGACAACAAGTCTGGACTATTTAACTCAATTGAGTTAAACACCATGAGTTTTAATTCTCTTAAGAATTTGCAACACAAACAATGTTATGTGCAAAGGTACAAATTGATAACTCTTAAAGAGATGATATAAACAATATCAGAAATTTTGTGATTTGCTAAGGTTTTTCTCTTCTAGAAAAATTATTCTTCTTGTTTTAGTGATCTGCATAAATCTCAAGAATAAGGTATAAAAGCATCAAAACACTTTATTGTACATGCATTTAATATTTTTGAATGAATGTTGATAAATGTTAGGCCGTAATGCTTGTTCAAAATATTTTATCATTTGTCATATCATTAATAAATACATCATTTGGTAAAACATACATATATTTGATTATCAGATGGTGTAAAACATTAAATGCTTTATCAACGGCTATTTGAGTGTAGTGTTTAGTGATCATGCATTATATTGTGTAAATCATAAGACACTTTGTTTGCATTAACACTATATTGAATAAAACTTTCTTTTAACTTTAGTATTATAAAAGAGATAAACTTTCTTGCTCATAAAACACTAGCTTATTACTCGTATCGTCTATTAGGCGAATTAAAAAGAGACTTTTTTTCTTAGATGTTGTTCATAAACTAAGTTCATGAATAGTTTTGTCTAGAAAACGTTATTCATAAGCTTGATTTTGTCTAAAACATATGTTACAAAATATTTTTCGTTATTTTTTTAAAACAACTTTTCATACATAACAATATTTCATTTAATGCTTTTATTAAACTTTAAAACCCTGAATTGCTTAGATAATTTATTATATAAAAAATCTTGTCATATCATATTTATAATCTATACTTAATTACTCAGAAAGAGTTATAGAGTGAAATCACTAAAAAATGAGTTACAAATAAAAAATAAGTTATATGATTCAATTACTTGAAAATAAATTATATGATACACTCACTCAAATTACAACTAAAAATAGGTTACATAACACAACTTAACAACAACATTCATATGGATTCCAGTTTGATAGACTTGTGTACTTGTCATATTTAATGTAGTTGATGTATAGCTGGAAAATATCTCTACTATAATATAAATCATAAAAGAATCAACAAAAGGAAATAATTATTCAGATTTTTTAAAAGTCTATGCAATAATATCTTAGCGTAAAGAAATCTTAACTCATACTAACTTTTGTAATTACGTTCTCTATTTTTTTTTCTAATTAAGTTGAGTGTCTAAACATTATTAATATATTAACATTGGTTCTTAGTCATAAATCATCAACATCGATTTTTTTTTCTTCATTGGTATTACAAAAACTTCATTTATAGAATTAACTACTTTGCTAGAGATAAATACATGCATTATATATATAATAAGAATAAATTTAGTTTCTTTTTTTAAATATGTTTGTAGTGTTAATTTTATTATACAACTATTTCTCTTTTTGTATTTTTATGCATGCACATGTTACGAGTCACATAGGGGTGCATTTTGGACCGCATACATGGATTCATTTTCTTCCACTAGTGTTTCTGCTAAACCAAATTATTCCTTTCTTAATTGAATGAATGATTGACTTGAAATGGAATGAAATTAGGAAATAGAATGGGAAAAAAGTTTTCTATTTTATTATTTGAATATTTATAAAAATAAAAAATATATTTAAATGCCTTTAAGAAAAAGTGATAATATATATTTTATTAAGATCATGTTAATAATTTTTTTAATAACTTTTTGAAATAAAACATGTGTCATTATTTTATTAATTTACTTGAATTTATTTTTAAAAATATATTTAAAACAGACCAATTACAAGTCACCGTATATACATTTACAAGCATCTTATAAAAATGTTGTAAAAACAAAATTGTTAATTTTTTTTTTTTCATTTTGTTATCATTAAACCACTTCCTCTATAATATAATCTAATGGGGTTTTATTTCGTCTAGTTTCAACAATAACATTTTTCAATAGTTTCAAAATATAATTTAACTTTTGTTATGTATAAATAATTTTATTTCTCAAGCATAACAATCCTGAAATAAAATAGGAGTTAATAAAAAAGAACCTGTCATTCAACTTGTTGCCTAATTTGGGCAGTGTCAACAAACTCACCTTATCGCTACGCGTAAGCATAATCTTTTCTCATTGAAATAATTAATATTCAATTCATTGATAAAACAACCTTTTGAATCTAATACGTTAAATATTTCAAAATATATTTATTAAATTAATTGATGGTTGACAAAACGCTTAACCTTTTTACCAGAGAATATATATTTTTTAAATGATGATGATAGGATTAAAATACCAAAATTAATTTTATTTTTCGAGATAACAAAAACAAAATCCTCTTAATATGATTAGAAAATTCAATTATTTAATTAGTATTTAGATTAATATTTAATTAATTAGGTAAAGAAATTAATTTTAAGTATAATCTTGAATTAAAATTTTTTAAAATATATTTTAATAAAAAAACCATAAAAAGTATTCCTAACAATTGAAATTGTTGAAAAAGTTAATAAGCTTTGTAGAAGGAATCCAACGAATCCAAAACTATGGTTGTTAAGACAGAAGGATGAGCTTATTAGCTTGACCGTCGATCAATCCTGACAATTTTGGCCACTCAATATGTATAATGTCCTCTTTCATTGCATTAATTAGAGTCTCTGTCGACTATACACTGACGTATTACAAAGTAACATTGGATATTTTTTTTAAAATATTACGAAACAATTCCCATTATTTAATGTGGTTAGACAAAATTTACATATAACAATAAATGTGTAATAAATGAATAATCACACTTTCAAAACCTTATCTTATTTGAACACTTTATTAAGTTTTTGTATAAATGGACCTAGATTATGACTCAACTTTTTTTACTACGAATACACTTTCAAATCTTATCTTATTCACAACACTTAAGTTTTTGTATAAATGGATTCAGATTACGACTAAATGTTATGCTTAATTATCTAATTATTTTCCTAATGCTACTTATAGGTATTCAAAACCGTTGTTGGCCGATATCTGGATTTAGAAAAATTTTCTTGACAATAAGGATAAGGATAATTGTTATAGCCTGACTTTTGAGTTAACTTCATTTCATATTGTACAAGTATGTTGGGCAATTGTGTAAGGACCACGAGAGCAGTTTAGTTGTCAAAATCAGCGTAGTCAAGTATTTGGTGAATCATGTCTTAAGCTTTATGTTCAATGGGTTCTAAAGGAAAAATGGATGTTGAGCGTAATATGTAATATCCTTTCTTAAAATATCATTTAATTTTTTTTTAAATTTTGATTTACTAAAGGACATCTGATATCATCACTCACTAATAAGTGAATTCAAAATCTTTATAATAAATAGACTTTATTTCAAAAACCAAAACTAAAAAGTCTTTAAAATACCACTTAAAAATATCATTGTTTCATTATACATTTTAAAGTCATAAGTTTTCTAGTGCGACTCTTAACTCTAAACAACTCCAGCACCATCTGTAATAACGATTCTCGTGTAACAACACGAGTTATATGATCATCTCATAAACACAAACAAGGGTAAGCTAACCACAATCATGAATAATATACAAAAACTATATCACTTACCCACATCATTGAATCCAATATTTTAATCCATGAAGTCAAAATACACACTCATGAAAATCATCAAGTCGTATTACCCCACCTAATACCCATAACAATACATGTTTTCCCTACGTAACCTACCATAACTTTCCCTATTCATCAAGACTTTGTGATCAGAGTCACCCTGTTGCTGCATACCAAAACATTACAATCACGATCTATTTCCCTACGTCCCCAAAGAATCACCATTTGATTTATCTAGATCTAACCATTATATAATTTGTCGTGACCTACGATCTCCTCACCTGCTAACCATTAAGTAAGAGATTTTATTAAAACTAAAAGATAGAGATAAAGTGAAAGAAGATAAAAAGAAGAAGTAGAAAACGGTCTGCACATTACTTCTCTAAATTTAAAAATCGAAAAACAGAGATAGGGAGAGAGAAGAAAGACGTTTTTGGGAGAGAAAAGGAAGAGTTGCAACAAAACCTTAGTGTAAGGGAAGGTTTGTGGTGTTTTTGGAGAATAGATAAAACCCTAGTATTGGTCGAGGTATGGGTAAACTTACCTTTGTTTGTTTTTTATTGTATATTATATGTTCTTGATTATCTTGATTGATAATCATGTGTACATGATTTTGATTATGATTATTTGCGGTTATTGTTGGGTAGGGGTTGTGTATGCAAGAGAATAGGTTTTATGCAATGCTTAGGTTGTGTTCTCCAAATGAAAGTATGTACAATTTTGTTGCATTATCCTATGATAATAGGCCTTGATGCTAAGGGAGGACGAATATATGTTATTTGGGGTTTTTATCATACAAATATATGTTCTAAAGAGCGGTATGATGATCATATGAAATATGTTGAGTTTGTTTGGATTATAATATGCATAATGATTAGTTTTAGATGAGTCAAGTGATGTAATATATGCATTAGGGTCTGTTCATAAGGGTCGTTGTTTAAGGTTGATATATATATATATATATATATATATATATATATATATATATATATTCACTGTGTTTATATCTTATTATTATGATTGTTTTATCGATAACTTATTCCATAGGTGTTTGTGTTTATGTGTTGTGAATGAAATTATCGGCAATGATCGTATAATGTGTTATACGTGAGCAGATGATGTTGCAGATGGTGCTGAAGCATAATAGATTCGAGAGATGGCGGTAAACAAACATGGATTTTTTATTGAAAGTTATTTTTCTTAAAATTGAAGACAAATGTAATTGGAGTTATTTTATTTCATTCATTATTTCTATTATTTTAAATTATGTAATTGGACAAGTCTTTGGACATTGATCATCCTTAATCGCAAGGAAAGGCAATATATGTACAAAGAAGACTTGGATCAAAGATCCTATCATACTTTAATAATCCTAATTGAACAAAGATTCATCAAGAGTTCCTACACCATACATGCAACCCATTATCCCTATACATACACCTCAAAAAGCAAATGACTCTAAAAGAAGAATAAAAACAACTTATTTTGTTCGAAAAAATAATCAAATAGTAAGGTGTCTTCACCAGGAAATCTACAATATGCTTTGATCTTCAAACATATCAATAGAAGGTTAAAATATCCGGATAAAAGATAGAAATAAGAGAAAGTTATTTCTTTTAAAAAGATAATAAAATGATAAAATACTAATTTTTTTAAGGTTTAATAGGTTCGTAGGTCCCTATTTCTGCGGGTTTGTTCCAATTGGGTCCTCTTATTTTGAAAATAGTCAATTGAGTCCCTATTTTGATAAAATTGAGTCAATACAGCCATTGCCGTTAAATATCAGTGGATGTCGTTAACTCTGTGGCAAGGTGGCATGCTGACCTAACATTAAATAAACATGTGGCACACTGATACATTACGTGGATTTATTTTTATTTGATTAAACTTGTGTCAAACCAGACCTCATTGTCGATGGCTCTCTTCTTCGGTGCAACTGTCTCTTCATCTCCCTCTGGGTTGTTTGAGGAAAAGGGGGATGAGGCCAAGTTTGTTTTTTTTGCTATAGTGTCTAAGGTTATATCTAAATCGAAGGGTTTCTTTGAATTGGGTCTCTGTGTGATGATTGTTGGTCCTTTGGTTTTTCTGATTGCAGGTGGTCGTGCGATGAAGGATGATGCGATTCTGAGTTCTGACGCCATGTTGCTGGAAAGGTGGTCGTGGTGGCGGCACAACATGGTGGTGCTTTGTGGTGTGACGCCAATTTGGGCTGATGAGAGGGTGATGATGCGCGAAGATGGCGGCCTGAAAAACTCGCGCGGAAGAAGAAAGGTTGCGTGATGATTATGAAGAACTGGGTTTGATTATGGGTTCCTCTGGATTTGCAGATCTGGCGGAGAAGAATGGCGATCCTGGGCAGCTTTGCGACGACGGCTTGGCAAGCGATTTGTGATGATGGAGGCGCATGGATGTTAGGTGATGGTGGCTACCGGTGGTGGCGGCGTGGTCGCTTACGGCGTGGTCACTGATGGCGGTTAGGGTTTGGTAATTTAGGGTTTCTGTTGAAAATGATGATGACATGTCAAGTCAGCATGCCACCTGTTTAAAAAATTAACGCCGTGTCCATTGCATTTAACGGAAATGATATTATTGAACCAAATTTATAAAATTGGGGATCCAATTGAATACTGTAATAATCCTAATTAAACCTTTTTTTAATAATAAAACAATCCAGAATCTATTATAAAAAGTTTTATCTCACTTAAAATTTTCTAAGATCTTATCAAATATATATTCAATGTCAAAATGATATTTAGTTTCTTTATTTAAGTAACAAATAGTAAAAAGTAAATTATAATTATATAAATATTAAATAAGAATATCAAATAATAGTTCAATAAAAGTCAAACCATTAAAAAAATAATAAATATTAAATGTGTGTCCTAAAAATAAGTTACAAATTTAATTATCAAAGAAAGTTTAATACACTTTTTTTTTAATTTTCTTAAAAAATTAAATATGGTTTTAACAATTTAAAACGGATTAGAGTACATATATGAATATTAAAAGTAGTATAGAACAAATAAATTTAACAAAATTAAATATTATTTATATACATACTAATTTCCATATTAACATTAGTCAAATTCAAAGAATACTAATAAAAACGTATTCTTTTGCCATCACTACTTTTAACTAAAAATTTATATCTTTTAAAAGAGATTAGCCGATGAAACTACCAAAATTAGTTTTACTTCTCCTCTTAATACCATTACAAAGTTCAATCATTTATAAACAGTGTCGAAAATTTGGACCAATTTCAGTAGAATCTAGCACTCAATTTTTCTGAATATATTATAGTAAATAACAATAAAAAGCATTCCTATGGTTGAAAAAGCAGCAAAATAAGACTAAAATATTGACTCTATAAGCAATCCAACAAATCCAAAACTATGGTTGTTAGAATGACCATTATTAGCTTAACCGTCGATGCGACAAGACAATATTGGCCGCTCAATATGTATTATGTCCTATAATATACGTTCACACATAACATTATTCTTTCACTATGATAACTTTTGAAAACATCATATGAGTCACATGTTTAAGTCAGTCTCGGTTGAATTATTAATAAAATACTCAATAATCAAATAATAATATTTTTATGATGATAATAAATTATAATTTTTTATTCTAACAATGTTTAATATATTTAATTTAAAAAAAATTGTATACTCAACTCTTCTCAATATACAAACATGACATGGGTGTCCTGATATTTTTATAATAAATAATAAAATAGAAATAATAGATTGTAGGTTTTTCCAAAGTGAAATTTTAATGCGTGGTGGTAACCACTGAATCTCTGCAAAGAGGGCAAGTGGTAGTAGTGTTAGTGTTGAAAGCAACCCATGTGTAGAAGCAGCCTCTGTGAAAGGCATGCTCGCACCGCAGAGTTACAATATCTTCTTCTTCTCTTTCTCCCATTTTGCAGAGACACACGGCGCAATCTTCCTCCTCCCTCGATACGTGACGGCACGTGATGGAGTTATCTCTGAAGAGGGTGCACGACAAGGGATGGTAGAAGTGGAAGAAAATAGAATGTAATGTCCATTTGAGAAGGGTGTGAGGAAGAAGTAAGAGGTTCGTGAGCATTATGAAAGAATGGGAACTAGAAATGAAGTTGATTGCTAAGGCTAGTCTGATTAGAGGGCTCATGGTTCAAGTTCTGGTTGGATTGGATCTGATGAAATGATGGAATAGTTGGATGAATTTATCACTAACCAGACAAGGAAAAGTTTGGTCAGAATTGCTACTGTTGATTGTGACTTATTGGTGTGGGAAAAAGACTTCCTCCTAATTAGGAGCTTTTATGAGAAAAATATAACCGATTTTGATGCTAAAAATATCTAAACAAATTCTTTCTAAAATAAATAGTAATTGTATTCATATAATTTCTATTACAATATTATGCAATTAATGAAAAAACATTATTTTTTTTAATAATGGTACATATTCGATCCAATCACTAGTACAAAAATGCTCTTTAACGTCACACGGTAGACGTTGGTTAAGGATTAGCACGACGTAGATTGATGACCGATGACCTTCCGGGGAATTTTCCCAGAAAGTGTGCGAGTGAGGACAAAGCACACTGGAAAGTCTCGTGGTGATATGTGGGGGCAGTCAATAGTCCCTGTGGCGTTACACGCCACATTGACGGGGCCCCGACGCCTATATGGTGGAAATTAATGCTTCTCACCAATCTGTCAGACATACATACGTCGGACTCATTGTAACTGACACCTATATGTCTGCTAGGCAGGTGAATAGTCACTATTTTCAGCCCTATAGACGTCGGATCCCGCAACATAGACGTCTATAATCCTACCAGGTATGTGAAAATTCATTCGTTTCCGTCCACGAGATGTCTCTTCCCGCTAAGCCGACGTCTATATGCAACCAAAATATTAATTTTTAAATCGAATGAACGTCAGATTAGTCAGGCGTCCGACTATTTGCTATTTTAGACGTCGGCTCTGTATACAACAGACGTCCAATTTCTTTTTAAATAACATTGCGAACCAGCGGTTTGCGAACCAATACTTTGATCATCTTTGCCTTTTTCTCTCTGCTGCTCTGCATTTCCAGGTAAGTTTCCTCTCCTTTTAACTATTTAAAGTTGTGTTTACTCCGATTAAAGTAATCTTTGATGTATTATCTCTCATTTGAACCGATTAAAATGAGTTTTCCTTGTGTTTTGGTGTGGGTTTTTTGTTGTGTCTTTGTGTACATTAGTGCACCTTCTCCCTTTGCTAGTTTCCTCGTAAGGAAAACTTGCGTTTTTTTTATTTCTCACGACATTTCAATCCAAGGATGAACTTGGGTTGTTGCCTATGTCCATTCCGACTGTCAACAAAAAAGTATATGGTGAGAATACTCCTTATTCTCACCGTATTCTTTTTCATTGGCGGTCTATGAAAAAGTATACGGTGTTCTCATCCATGAGAAATTCAAAAGACGCAACTTTTTCTTACGAAGAAACTAGCAAAGGAAGGAGGTGCTACTACGCTACCCCAAGACAAAGACATGACAAAAGTCGCACCAAAACACAACGATAACTTCATAGACGTCATGTTAATGTACAAACTGACGTCTATGATGTCCCAAAGACGTCGGTTAATGCAATGTTTGACGGTTTTATAAACGTCCCAAGTTTTACGGTTAGCGCAATGTTTGATGTCTTTGTAGACGTTGAGCATTGAACTTAACCGATGTCTATATCGACGTCAAACCTGCAAAAAACCAACGTTCCATTAACGTCACCCATATAGACGTCGATTCTGTTGGTGACGTTAAAAACCCAAAATAACTGACGTCTAAAGTCCTTTCTGCACTAGTGAACAAATATGTTAAATAACGTAATAAAATATATTAAGTTTTAATGATATAAAATTGTTGAATTGGTGTAAGTATTCATTTATTAACAATATATATGGAAAAATCTCAATAGGTTAATTACGTCATGATATTTCTTAATATCTTATATTTACATAATATATGATACATCAAGTAAGGTGTCACACTATTGTGATTATCCTACTAATTATCGTATATACGATAAGTTGTTATTTGATCGTTAATATTTATTTTTATCATATGAATCATAGAGGCCAGAAACCCTATACATAAAAATGATATTTCACCAGGAAGTATATACTCTTTCATACTCATTCTCTTTTACTCAAAAGATTCAAAGTTTCTTACTGACTTAAGTGCCAAAGAATCTTTTGCAAGTGGATCTCCCCTTATCTTCAAGGCCCCAAGAACATATGTCAGAATTCCTCAATCCACTCAGATCTTGCCACTTGTTTATAAAGATTCACACTCTAAATTCCTATTCAAATATTTGGTGCCCACTATGGGGTCGCGGTAAAACTTTGCCTAGGCTTCACTCTTTCATAATAATCACCTGAAGTTCAAGCGTGTGACAATCATCCAGAATCAAATGCAGACGTTAATCCAGCAGAACAAGCAACAACAATAGACACTACAATGAGGAGCTCACAACCCTTTACATTAACCATCAGGCGATCTCCAAGCGCTAATCTAGAAGTTGATCGACCTAAAGAACATCAAGAAATGAGTCATCAACAAGCAAGGAGTCTCACTTGCGAAAGCATCATGGTAAGAGCCAAACTCTAGCACATATGGGAAGTCGTTAGGAGGATGGCCCACATAACTCTTGGGCAGAGTATAGCCCATCCCTTTGGCGAAACTCCCAAGAGAGTTGTAGTCTATCTAACAGACATCTCTCAAGAAATGTTATAAATAGACGAAAGCTTGAAGAAAAGATAAGAAGAAAAATATAGAAAACTTGTGAATGCTCAAATAAGCTTATTGTACTCATATATCGTCTAAAGCTAAATTTTCTAAGAGAGAATAACCTTAGCAAAATCTTAGATTTCATTGTATTCTTTCTATCCTCTCTTTTAGACTTATCAATATGTATTTACTCATAACACTGATTGTGTTCCACATTATGAAGATAATTGAATTATCTAAACGAGTTATCTAGGGTTGAACCAAAAGTGGTTAGAATACTTGTGTATTAGGAGTGGTAAGAATACTCGTCGTAAACCTAGAGAGGTAAAACTCGTATAATCTTCTTGAAGATTAGTGAACCCCTTAAGAGTTCTTAAGAGAGAACTAGACGTAGCTTAGGTGTAGACAACCAGTATAAAATATGTGTTTTATTGCTTTGCTTCTTCAAACATTTTCTTAAAGCTATTTCTAAACAACATCATCTGAACGTATCTTTTGTCTATCAATCATTTGAAAAACTATAAGACGTCATTTGCAAAAAGTTTTAAAAATATTATTCACCCCCTCTAGTGTTTTCAATTTTTGTTTGTTATAACCATGTACAACAAATCATATAATCATACAAACACAACATATCAATAAATAGCATAATTTAAATAAATAACACATTTTATGCAAGACACATGACCACCAACCTATAACAAGGAGCTCTAACCATCTATGCTACACTCCAATTTTTAAACATATGGTTTCTTATAATAGTAAACATAATTATCATCTAACCCATCCTTCCATAACTTTATTTTTTTATGCTTACATAGGTATTATTTAGCTAATTAAAAAGTCCTATGCGACAAATAGCTACCTCTAACTCACCAACTTTGCACACCACTAGCTTGTTGAACACCAGCTTCTTGAAGCCGATTACTGAACCAAAAGAAAGGGCCAACCTACTTTGGAATGCGCTAGACCTACCCTATAATGGACCACATATGTGATGTTATGAAGATGTGTTTGGCTATTACCACGGCTAGCCTCTTTTCTTTAGACTAGCTTTTGAAGTAAGGTTAAAACTTTGAACTGCTTGGCACCTCTTTAATCGGGAAAAATTTAAGTACTTCAAGGTAGGTTATTGCATTAATTTACTACACCCCTTTGATTCTTAATGTTATAATGTGCTAAATCTGCCAACACCTATTCCTTTTCAGCATTTAGGCTTAAGACTTCTATCACACAATCAATTGAGAAAAGCAAACAACTGCTTAAGAAAATTGTACCAAGATGGACCAAGAATGTGTTGTTGTGAGGATTTGTTTGGCTGTTGTCACCACTTGAGCCAAAATTTGTTGTTGTCCCAACTTTGGAATAACCATGAAAAGAACATCTTTTTGTTGTTCCAACAGAGTGACAAGGCCAATAATTTATAAGAAAAGCATACAACCACATGTGTCACAATTCAACCACTATAGTTCCTAATGTAGAAAAGTTTTAGCCTTGACTTGCGACTTTCATTGTTTCAAACACAAAACCTCACGTTTGGAGCTTTTAGGAGCTTTGCACCCCTTTAGACAATGGAATTGACCAACCTCTTGAATCCACCCAACAACACACTTTTGAAATTATATTTTTGTGGAAATGCAACTTTTACATAGCCACAAAGATTTCAAGTGATGTTTATCAACAAAGCCTGACATGTTATGATACAGAGCTCGACCTGTTATGATAATAGCCCGATCTATTATGAAATACAACTCGACCAATTATAACATAGAGCTCGACCAACCTTGTTATTGTGGTACAGCTCGACACATTTTGCAACCCAAATTCTAATGCTTATTTTGATTATATTTCACAAATTTTACAACCTATCATGAAGAACAAGGGCCCGACGATGGGAGTGAAAGAAAATGCAGTGGGTACCCTTTATAACAAGATCCCTCAACATGAACAACTCATCCCAACAGCCTGATGTCATGGCAAGGTCACGTCACGACAGCATGAAGGCAGGGCGATGACAACATCACTGGATTTGTTATGTTGGCTGGAGCTTTCAAGTTGGAAATTGGAAAGGAGAGCGCAAATTGAAATTGTGCGAGGGAAATCCCAAATGTAAACCTGATTTCATTGAATGAGCTATTAATGGATATATCAGCCAATAAAGTAAGTCGATAATTTCACATACAACCTTACCGAGGAATATATTCGTCTATAAATTAAGTGAATACATCCGTTAATAAATCTTTTCATAAACACAACTTACTGACGAACACTTCCGTTGATAAATCAAACAAAAGTAGCTGTCGATAAATCCGTCAGTAACTAATATTTATCAACAGATCCCATGTCGTCGATAAAACTTCGTTGGCAGTTTGTGTTTTTCTTGTAGTGTATTGATATGAACTTCACAATTTTTAACTACAATGTGTAGGGTTATCTAATTAGTAATATTTCTACCAGGTCTAATAGTCTACCATCTCACATCACTTAGGAAAGGTCAAAGTCAATTTAAATATTTGTTCTTCCTTCTATCCTTCGAGATGTCTTTTAAAAACAACTATGATGAAAGACATGTTTAAAAGAGAACAATATCTTGGATGAAGTGTTATTAACCCTAATGATGTCCCATAATGAGTGTTACAGTTTTGACCTTAAAAAGAGTCTCAAAATGTGAAATAAGTACTTAAAAGGCTTTAAATTTTGACTTCTAAAGTACCTGAGATTATTGAGTGTGATAGAAGCAACAAACGTTACTTGTTATTTTTGTTTTTTAAATGAGTTTGGTTTATTTTATATTTTTTTCTATTTATTTTTTAATAATATTTTATATGATGAAAGATGATCGGTATATTATGGAGTGTAGTGAGATATGACCCTGTATAATAATTTCTAAAAAAAAAAAGGAGAAAAAGAAATCACCAGACAAACTAGTTCCAAATATTACGAAATTAAAAAGAAAAATTTCAGATTTAGGTTGCAAGTTTAGGCTTACACTTAGAGAAAACAAATCTAATCGTTTCTGCTGTGTCGCATACAGGCCTTTAATTAAACCATAATTGACCATTTTCACTTATGACTCAACGAAGCCACCATCTGTCGCCCTCATTAGTGTTTACAGAGCAAAATTCAAACCACAGAACTTCAGCTCCAACCTCATTGAGGGTTCTTCTTGGCCTAATCGATTCTCTGCAAAGAGGGCAAGATGCGTTTTTGAGAGCAGCCCATGCATCCAAGCAATTTCTGTGAAAGAAATGTTCACACCTAAGAACCCTAATCTCTTCACCATCTCCAATTTTGCACAGACAAACAGCACAATCAGCATCTTCCTCTGTGCCAGGGTTGTGTGCATAGCGGCATATGCTCTGCTCTTCTCCAATCATTGCCATTTGAGAATCATGGAGCTTAAAGAATGGGTAAAAGAGAAGGAAATCAAACACCCATTTGATATGAGAGTAGAATTGAGCCCAGTATTTCTCCAACATCGTCAAAGGTTTTGGTAGCCAAAATTGGGAATCTCTTTTCGTCACTCAGGTTTTGCTGAGAAAACGATTAAACCTTTTGGATATTTATAAACTTTTTAACATTGTGTACGGACGTGGATATATATATATATATATATATATATATATATATATATATATGTATGTATGTATTTATATATATGTATGTATTTATATATTTATTGTGTCATAGTTTTCACTTTAAAGTTATTTGAAAGCTATTGAAAATTGTAAAACGTTGAAAATTATCCCTGCTAAATTTAATGAAGATGTAACTAGATATGTTAAACAATATCCAACTATATAACACGAACAATTATTAAATAGTAAGAAAATTATTCTTAAAATGTAAATTTATGATAACTGAAAAAAAATTAAAATATTGATAATCTTATAGTGATTATAATTATGTTTGATTTTAAATAAAATATTATAAATTTATCTCTATTTATCACATCACATTTACAAATACAATTTGTAATATTAAATAAAGTTTATTTATTTATTTTCATTCATGTATATATTTGGTAAATGATTCTCCCGGCGAACAATGACAAGCATACGACGACAACAAACACCGACCACGTTTTATTTGTGAGATATCACGAAACACAAAAAGCGTGTATTTAAATTAAGTTGTGACATTTAGATATATGTAAATTGGGATTGAATTTGATTCTTTGCAAACGTACTTATTTGATCCCTATTAGAAAGAACTGTGAACTGCACCAAATGTTCATATGTTCCTTTCAAATGGGTGAAAAGAGAAAAGTGACCAATAGGAATATAAAAATTCCCTATATCTACCGTTTTATTGGAGAAAAGTTTAGAAAATCTTAAATGGATTATAGATATGATTACTGTATAAGTGGAATAATCTTTATTTTTATTAAATCAGTTTTATAAAATTAATTTAGACTTAAATGTTATTATTTTAATATAGTTTCAAAGTAGGATCATTAATAGTCTATTTAAAACAAAATAGATTTATTATGTTATTTGTTATTCAATTTTTCTCAATTTTTATGTTTGATGAATGTGAGAGACAAATCTCATCTTATTTAATCTTATTTTATTATTCTAAATTTACTGTCTTAATAGAAATAAAGAAAACCAAGTTATAGTTTTTGAGACTCAATTACATAAAATTAGTTTGTCACTTTAACTACGAAAAAATAATAAAAAATTTTAAGATAATAAAAAGTAATAAGACAATAAATTTATTTTTTAATTAGGATAACTCTTTTCTAGATTTTTTTTTCATTCAATAAAAAATCTAGTGATGAGTTTACTCTTTGTAGTATTTTAGCCTTTATTTTAGATAGGATAACCATAGTTCTCTAGTAAATATATGAGGGTTTTATCGAAAATTTAGTGCATAGCCTCTGATATGGATGAAAGGTATCTAATGGTCGAATCTTCAATGCAAAGTGACAATAGCCTAAGCTTGTTAATAGGAGTAGAGAGAAAGGATATTTATAAAGATTTTCTGACACTCAAATCAATGAGAGTAAATAAATAATATGATAATAATGATAATAATAAAAAAATAGTATTTAAGTAATGAAGAGTGAATGTGTTTTCATTTTTTACTTTTTTGAGGTATAAGTGCTGACATAACCTAGTCATGGCCAAGCACAATCAAAACGAGTTAGAGTCACCTGTTGAATGTGGACCCAAACTCTTTTCATCATGGGTCATCAATGAGTTTTATTTCTTTAGACCTTGTTTTTTGGACCTAGTAGTATAGGGTTTTCCTTTGGGTCTTGTATAATGGGTTAAGTAGTCTATGTTAAGACAATATTGTCTAGAACGTAAACCATCTAGCAACTTAAGTTTTGAAGTTTAATAAACGACATTAAACGAAATATCGTTTTGAAAAAAATATTATTTTAAAAGAAAAACCTCTAAGAGAAATATATTTTGGAACATCTTTTTTAGATGTGAATGAACTTACAATAACATTTTCTATATTATATTATCTGATAGACAAAGTTTTATAAACACCGTCTAATGAAAGGAAGCGTCTTTCATAAAGAATCATCTAATAAGCAAAGAATTACTAAATATCACTTTCAAACACATATCATCTAAATGGACAACATTTTACAATCAATGTCTCACGAAAGGAAGCATCTAACTCAATGCTCATAAACATAATGAAGCTTAAAATATGTTTTATTCAAATAATGTTAATCAAGCAAGCGTCTTACGAAATGTATTTGTAGTGCCCCAAATTTCGGGGCGTCACAAGTTATTACAAAAACCATATATTTCAAATTTTTCTTATAGCGTAGAAACTTATTTCTTAAAACCTCAATATTTAAACATGCATAATTAATTCAAAACATAATAGATCTAAAAGGCTTGTTCAATTACATTATTTAAAAATAATTAAAATAACTAAGAAAACAAAATAACTCCAATTACATTGTCTCAAAAGTCTAAACATAAGAGCTTCAAAAGAAATCCCAAATCTTTCCCGTCATCTCTTGAATCTATCATGCTTTTGGAACATACACAACATCATTTGCTCACATATAATACATTATACGATCATCTGTTCCCATCTTCCATATCTCATGCTAATTGATCAATCACACACTGCATCTAATCATATATAATAATATCTCAAGATATCTTTTAATTAACAATATCTCAAGATATGTTTTAAAATATTGATGAATGCATATTTATTTCCTCATGTAGCCTATAATATTGGCTTCTTAATTGGTTTTTGTACTTTAATAGAATATTTTATTAAGATTTGTTATGATTGGGTTTATTTATCATGAGATACAAAAACATGTTAAAAATAATTTTTCAGTTGCATAAATGTTTTTTTGGATATTTTGACGTGTGTTAGTGCAACTATAGCTAAGTTTAGCTCATTGAGGTGTGAAAATAAATTGGTTAAAATTTCATGAAACCTTAAAGATAAATCCAAGAATAGCAAATAATCAAGACTACAAGAAGTCAATCTAAGCATAACATGAAAAAGTGAAGAAATTCGGCTAAGTTAAGAGAAGGGAACATGCAACAAAAATTGGATCTTGCAGTTTTCTCTATTTTTCTACCAAAAGGGCTTTGATAATTGATAAATGTTTATGATTAAAGATAATTTGGGAAAAACATATCTTAAGATATTTTATTTGATATTGTTAAATAATTACCTTATTTAATTATATCAATAAATATCAAAAGATAATATTTACCAAATCTTTTTTAATCTAGCATATATCTTCTCAAATATTTTTATATCTCCAAAACAATCAAATATATTTTGAATTTATATTGAATTATTTAGAAGATAATTGGAGGAGATTATATATTATCATAAAGAGACCTAGGGAAACACATTAGAGGAGCTGAGGAACCCTTTGGGGGGGTTCAAATTTCGTCTTCCCTCTCTTCTCTCATGTTCTCCACCCTCTTTTATTCTATTTTCATGTTATTTCATCATTCCATGGAGTGCTAAGCCTCTGTGGTTGATTGTGCTGTAATTTCTTAATTGGATTCTGAGGTTAGATGAATAAATTTGTTTGTTCTTTTGATTCTTGTTGTGATTTAATTATAACTATGTCTTTTGCTTCTTAATCAAGTAAAAGTAATGATCTTCACACTATAGCAATTTATCATGGTGTGAAATCTACATAGCATATCAATCATATGAGTCCAAGGGTTTTTAATTTTAATTGAGAATTTACTTTGATTAAAGTTAGAAGCTTTCATATGATTGAATGAGTTTTTGCCAATAATTGAGAATGTACTTTGATTAGTGATAAAAACTTTAACAATAATTAATCAAGAATGTACTTTGGTTAATTAGCTTTTTACTTGATATAAGAGGTAAAAGAATAGACATGATTAGGCATAGTAATATTTAATTGAGAATGTACTTTGGTAACAATCTCCCCCTTTTTTATGATGCTAAAAAATCCCTTGTTTAAAAGCATCTTTGTGTATCTGCAAGCTTACAAGCATACAAACAAGTTAGACCATAAGTTTGTTCTTCTCCCCTTTTTAATCAGAAACAAAAAGATCAAACATGCTCCCCCTCAAAATGTTCTCCCCCTCAATAAAACAATGTATGCACAATATAGGAGAATCAAGAAGGAATTTTATTTAATTTTGAAGAAAAATGCCATTCCATCATAAGGGAAATACATACACATCTAAAATTACCATACTTAAATAAAGCAAACAAACAAACAAATTGATCTAGAAATTTGGACTAGGTGATTTCTCAGGAGGATGAAGATTGAGATGATTTTCAATGTTGCTAAGACGGGTGTCAAAATCACCAAACTTGTCAATCACATATTTCTCATGAGTTTTCTGCCATTTAATGATTTTGTTAAAACGGGCTTCATGAGCAAGACTCATGTCCTCCAGTTGTTTGGACAAATTTACAAAGTGTTCTTCCATTGAGAGAGAGGAGGAGGAAGGCATGGTAGAAGGTCCAACTTCAGATGGAGCAACAACTCTTACTAGTTCAGTCATGTGAGCATCCATGTCTTCATCTTCATCATCCTAGTGATCATGATCCTTATGAACAAGCACACGTCCACGAGCAGTAAATCCCTTTTGCTTGAAGGTTGTTTCTCCAATTTCAGTGCCAATTAATTGGATGGATTGAGTATGTTCACCATCTACGCTCACTCCCTTATATTCAAGAATCTTGGAGATGAGAAGAGCATATTGGAGATGGTAGGAAGAGTATTTTTGAGCCTTGAGCATAGTGTCTTGGATAGGTGCAGGCGAATCAATATGAATGTTGTTTAAGATTCCATATAAAAGTAGAAGATCTTGCTCAGAACAACATGATTAGTGGCACGAGGACACAAGATCCACACAATCAAGTAGTGGATAATCCTTTCTTCTACCTTGAATCCTCCAACCAACAACTGACGACGATTGGTTTGTTGTGCGGGATTTTGCAGAAAGGATTGATAAGCAATAAGACGATTGAAGTCTGGAACGCCCAAATGAACCTTCACAGTGTCATCCCATATGGTGAGTTTGGCGACATTGGTCCATATGTCATCATCAAGGATGATTTGGACACCTTTCACTTTAGTTGTCACAATTCCATCACGGTACTTGAGATTGTGGTAGAATACTCAAATCAGGTCGGGATAAATGCAACCCTTTTGTTCAACCAGATGAGTGATACTTTGAGTGTGAAACAACGCAGGGAATTGAAAGTCATAATATCTACAGAAATCCATCCTGATAAATTTGACACCTAGAATGCGACGTTCTTGCCAAAAGTGTGCAAATTCTACTTGTTTTTCTGGATCAGAGATCCACCCTTCAATAGAAGCAAGACAAAAATTTCTAGAATGAGAGGAAGAAGCACCACCCTTTCTTCTGCGGGGTCTCCTTGAGTCAGTCATTTCAACCAAGAGGAATGAGATGAGAGGATATAAGAAGAGTGATAAGAACAAGAGTGAAATCCGGTGCAAATTTGATTTTGGCAGAGTTTGGGGGGTAATGAAATGTCTAGTAATAGATTATGATGGAGCATTTAAAGAGGAGAGGAAAAAACTAGTCGTTTATAGTTGTTACAACGGCTATATTTGGAAGTAGCAACCATGATAATCGATTATTTCGAGCAATAATCGATTATTCGCGAATCAAAATGAGTTTTCTGAGAACTCAAAATAATCGATTATTCTGCGTGATAATCGATTATTTGTAAACCTGTGACTTTTCCTGGAGGCTCAGAATAATCGATTATACCCTTGTGATAATCGATTAAATACGCTGATGATACAAAAAGTTTGAAAAAAAATCAGAAATCTTAATTCTAAGACATGTCCAAGACTCCTAACTCTCTTCTAAGTTCAAAGAATTTATCCTTAGGCAAGGCTTTTGTGAAAATGTATTCTAATTGATGCAATGTATCAATATATTCTATAGAGCAATCACCTTTTTGGATATGATCTCTTAAGAAGTGGTGCCTTATCTCTATATGCTTAGTTCTAGACTGCATTATAGGGTTCTTGGTCAGGTTTATTCCACTAGTGTTGTCACATTTCAGAGGAATGCGATCAAGGAAGATATCAAAATCCTCCAATTGTTGTTTCATCCATAAGATTTGGGCACAACAGTTACCAGCAGCAATATATTCACCTTCAGTGGTAGACAAAGATACACACGCTTGTTTCTTTGAGTGCCACGACACTAAAGAGCAACCCAGAAAATGACAAGTACCACTAGTACTTTTCCTATCTATTTTATAGCCCTCATAGTCTGCATCAGAATAACCTATCAAACTAGGTGTAGCATCTGCAAGATACCAAAGTCCAAAAGAGGTGGTTCCTTTAAGGTATTTCAAAATCCTCTTAGCAGCAGTTAAATGAGATTCCTTAGGATTTGCTTGATACCTAGCATACACACACAAACACTCTACATAATGTCTGGTCTACTAGTAGTAAGATATAACAAAGATCCTATCATGCCTCTACACATAGTTTGATTCACTTCTTCTCCAAATTCATCTTTATCTAAGTAATAAGAGGTGGCCATAAGGGTGTTTGCTTCTTTGCACTTGATCGCGTTTGACCTTTGTGGATCCATGATATTTTTGTTGCATAGATTTCCATATTGCTTGTGATGAGCTTTTGTCTAGAATCATTTCTAGAATTTCTCGATCAATAGATTTATACAAATCATTCTTCACTTTCAAGTGCTTTAAAGTAGCCTCAGCCACGTTCTTCCTTTTTGCTTCAGTAGGCGTGATTCCAAGTTTCAGAATTCCATCCTCTAAGAGCTGTCACATTTCCTTGCTTCGTAGACAGCTCTTCATCGTCATAGACCAAAAATCGTAATGGCCATTAGAATGGCTAGCTGAACAAATTGTTCAGACGAAATATTGATCTTTTGATTCTACTCTCACACTTGCAATGATTTCACGCCTCACAATGTATAAGAGCTTCACTTGTGTTTCACTCCTCACACTCTCATACACACTACACTTTTACACTCATTGTATCAGGCACCTTAGAGAGCTTTGATACCAATTGTTATTTGCAATGGTATATTTCACACTTAGACAAAGATAGCCTCCATCTTCATGCGTCAATCCTCGTATCCATCAAACACAGGAAGATTCCCTGGTATGACACCCGCAGTAGCCATATCTGCACCATCACAATAATGCACTTTCACTCTTTCTCACTCACGAAGATTTACAACCTGGCTCTCCGATACCAAAAGCTGTTTGGCTTATGATCAAAATCAAAAACAGATCAAAACCAAAAACATACACACACCTTATGCAAAGTAAAAAGGGATCAATAGAAGTTATTTTCTCATACATAAAAAACTAAAACTGCACCACATCAAAATAAAAGTCTGGGTAATAAAATAACTGTCGAAAGAACTTGTTGAGAAAATAATGTGTCTATATATATATATATATATATATATATATATATATATATATATATATATATATATATATATATATATGGCTAGAAAAATAATATATTTGTACAATACACTAAAGAAATTGGTACCACATTAATAATATTTTTGTCTTGGTATTCCAACTAACTAACTAAATAAGCCTATAAAAGAAAGAGATTCCCGCTTTCTAATTTTAGCGAGTGGGTGGATGCCTGTTCTCCATTCCATTAGCTCCTAAGCTTCTGAGCCATAGAAAATAGTCAAATTGATAAAAGAAAAATGTGTTTCCCCATAGCCCAAATATATCTGTCCTCAAAATTGGTTTGTTTCGGGAATATTTGTTTGCTCAATATGAGTGGGAGGGCGTGAAAGAACATATTTTTTGCATTGATGAGTTTGAGCCTGGGAAGAGAAACCTTACAATAGAATAGAAGAGAAGAGAATCGGAGGGTAATGGAAGGATTGGATGGTTTGATAGATAGGCTTTTGGAAGTAAGGAAGAACAGGGGGAAACGGATTCAACTGGTGGAGTCAGAAATTCGGAACCTTTGCAGCATCGCCAAAGATCTGTTTCTAAGCCAGCCAAACCTTCTGGAATTGGAGGCTCCCATAAACGTCTGTGGTGAGTTTATTCATTCATGCATTCACCTTCATGTTCTTGTTGGAGATGCTCATCTACAATAAATAAGACAAATCAAGTTTCAATCAGATCAGAAAATAGAACACTACTCGTTAATCCATTGTATTAACGTTTTAGATAGAAAATAGTGACAACCTTGTATAGTTGCCTTCATATCTCATTAGTATTACGTCTTAGTACTATGTCTTTCCGTAAACTTTCTTCTCGATAGACTCAATCAACATTGATAAAAAGTTGGTTGATTGATTGTTTCAGGGGACATACACGGGCAGTATCCAGACCTGTTGCGACTGTTCGAGTACGGTGGGTTTCCGCCGGATTCCAATTATCTATTCTTGGGAGACTACGTGGACAGAGGAAAACAGAGTGTAGAGACCATATGTCTGCTCCTGGCCTACAAGATCAAATTCCCAGAGAACTTCTTCCTTCTCCGAGGAAACCACGAGTGTGCCTCTATTAATAGAATCTACGGCTTCTACGACGAGTGCAAGCGCAGATTCAGCGTTCGCCTCTGGAAGATATTCACAGACTGCTTCAACTGTCTCCCCGTTGCCGCAGTCATCGACGACAAGATCCTCTGCATGCACGGTGGCCTCTCACCGGACATGGACAGCCTCGACCAAATCAAAGCCATAGAAAGGCCTGTCGACGTCCCCGACCAGGGTCTCTTGTGTGACCTCCTTTGGGCCGATCCTGACACCGACATACGAGGCTGGGGCGAGAACGACAGGGGCGTCTCTTACACCTTCGGCCCTGATAAGGTTGCCGAGTTCTTGAAGAAACACGATCTCGATCTCATTTGCAGGGCCCACCAAGTGGTCGAAGACGGCTACCAATTCTTCGCCGACAGACAGCTCGTCACCATCTTTTCAGCCCCCAACTATTGCGGCGAGTTCAACAACGCCGGCGCCCTCATGTGCGTCGACGAAACTTTACTCTGCTCCTTTCAGATCATCAAACCCATGGGCTTGCGAGGAAAATTCATATGACAATACAACTTCATAATCCCACGACACTTTCTGCATTCATTCATCGTTTCAAACAACCCCACAGTCCACAATTTTGATTTTTCACCCCACAAAACACTGTATATATCCCTCTATCTAGGCTTCACATCACCAATCTCTCTCTTATATATCGCGCTTTCGTTCTCTTATCCACTCAACTTTATTAGGATTAGTGCTTTTACGTGGAAGTAATCTTCTCCGAGTAATCTGTACCAGTAGTGCTAGATAGTAGCATCTTTTCATTTTCTTATTTATGGACTTCTATATATATATATATATATATATATATATATATATATATATATATATATATATCCTTTTCTGAAACTTGTATAGAAGATTTTATTCACAGTGCACTTTCCACTACTTGAGGTGCACTCTACGTCTTGTATATCATTTGCATGGTCATTAATATCTGCATGACTCCCAGTATATTAAGGTATTTTTCTTTCAAGCTTATATTCTTCGTTTGTATTTGGGGGCTTTCGGATAAATGAACGACCAAATAATACCATTGCACTGCTTTTATCTAATGTCTCACTCCCAATCCTATCTTTTCACTTGAAACCACAGCTTTATCATGTGTCTAAAATACTGTAAGTCAGTCGATGTAACTAGATTTTTTTACGAAGGTTAATTTGCTCTCGATAGTACCTAGGTCCCTTTTTTTAAAAATTATCTAAAGGACTAGGTCGTGTCTCTCGTATCCAAGATTTCGTTCAAAATATTCCTCAAAATTAGGAATGAATTGTAACTTTTAAAGATAAAGTCCTGAAAATAGCATAGAATTTCTTCATTAATATGAAGTCGTAGGGATTAAAGGTGACTCGTGTACTTAAATTTCTAGTTAAGGTGAAGTCGTTATCATGTTGGATGATTTCTTTCAAAGCTAGGTCGAGCTAGACATTAGTGACTTCTTTGAAAATAGGTTACATTAAAGTCGTCATTCGATGTGATAACTTTTTTGAAAATAATTTTAATTAAAGACGTCTCGTGTCAATTTCTTTGAAATTAATTTTCAACTAAAGTCGTTATTGGGTGTGGTGAATTTTATCAAAAACAAAGTTAAACTAAAGTCGTCATTGGATGAGACAATTTCTTTCAAAAATGACTTTAGTGTAATTGAATTTGAACTCAACTCGTGCTTACATATGACGACTTCATTATAATTATTTTTAGGATTTAGTGTTTAGTGTAATTAGTTTGCTCTTTGAATTTTTACACGACTTTATTATTTTTAACTTGTGTACTACAAAAAAGAGTTGATTTACCAACAAACAAAACCATCAATAAATACCTTGTCAAAAAAATTACAAACAAATAACAATCGTCGGTAATTACCGACGGATATTCCGACATAATTACCGACAGACACAGGTGATCGGTAATTTTCGAGGGATAGAGATCGTCGATAATCACTGTGGAATAACGGACCTCAGTAGTTAAGACGACCATTATCCGTCAGTAATGGAAGGAGAGAATGTGTAACATTACTGATGATCTCTAGCCTTTGGTAATTACCGACGACCAAATTTGCCGGTAATGTCCTCAGTGTATGGTTTGCATTACCGACGACCGTCGGTAATTACTGAAAGCTGAAGGTTGTCAGTAAGTCTGTCGATAATGTCCGATAGAGGATCAAGTGTAGTGGGTAACATTCCCTATCCACCACATAAACCTACCAAGAAAACTCAATGTACACAAATTTCTCAACCCAGACAATGCAATCATTCTTAACAATTCATACAATTCAATCATGAAGCATAATCCATATCATTAAAATTTGTAACATTAAAATTCACAATTATTGTATCATTGAAGGAGTAAATAAAACCATTAAAATAAAAGACTGCATAAATGTTTGTAAAAGTATTTCATGAAGTTCTAATAATCATTATAGTGATCTGAATCATGTTTTTCTTCTTTATGCTATTGAGGCGGTTGTTGCTGAGGAGATGACTATACTACGATGGGCTACATTGGTAAGCATTGTTGTCAGAACGATGATGGGGTCGATTAATTATGTCCATGTTGAGGCAACAATGTCATGACCAAATTTTTTAGATTCTCAAATCTCTGTAGAAATGCATCATAAGCCTGGTCACAAGCTTGTAGTTGCTATCTGAGGACGACACTCCTCTTTTCTGAAGTATTGGCTTCAGATGGTGGGTGCTTCAATATGCCTCTTCTAGCATTGTAATTGAAAGCAAGTTGTTCTGCCCCATATAGTCATCCTTTCTTCTTTCCACCAACGTCATCAACCCAACATTGTGTCCTAATGATGTCATCGCCATCAACATTTACTTGTGATGCAACATGAAGAATAAATATCACCTTTGATATGGCTTGTGAGAGTCTAATAGAGAAATGTTCCTGTTAAATAATATACACAGCGTCAATTACATAAAGTTCAAAGTTTAAAAGAAAATAAATAGTACAATAATGAATTTTTTTAAATAGTTAGCTTAGAATAGTCTTGCAAAACCTCTCATCAACATATGCATCAGTTCCTTTTCGAAGAAGAGTTTGTTCAAACACCTCATCAACGTGTGTGTATGTGTTCATATATATAAATTTCAAAGTATATAAGTTATATCATAATTAATAAAAAATTAATGAAATTTGTATCATACGAATGACATGCTCATGTACGTGGTGATTGAACCACCTGTGTGTAGTACACTATCTTTTTTTAAGCAATATTTCTTTAGGCGATAGCACATTTGTTGCGGTAGTTTGACGAATTCCAATGTGTCAGCAATGAGTTCCATATGTGTTCCCCATCAATAAGGGTGTTCTCTTGTAGTTCGTGCATCTTTGAACATTTCTAACAACTTGTGATATGCTTTGCTATAGAAATTTTCTAAATTTTAGCTTCATGCTCAACTCTTCACTGTACCTTTTTCCATTATAGTAGATAATGTTAAAATAAAGGAGATGAACTTCATCTTTAAAATGAATAAAACATAATTAAATAACAAGATTTTTTACCTTAAATCTTTGCCAGAAAGGTTCCTTAGACAGAACACTGAACATATTGTGAACTCTTTGAGAAAGCTAGAGATCTTGTAAAACTCTCTGGACGCTTGGGAAACTTGGTGTTGGCAGAGCTATTGAAGTGTTGTTGTTGTTGCATAGGAAAAAGCCTATCATCCTTTATGAAGATTCAGAGGAGGTGTTCAAAGATAGTAGTCATCCTCTGTTTGTTAGAGGAGGTGTTATGAGGTATCAATCATCCTTTGTGTGTCGGAGGAGGTGTTCATCCTTCGTGGAGTGTCGGAGGAGGTGTTCATCCCTTGTGGTGTCAGGAGAAGTGAGTCTCATTTCTTGTGCATCAAGAGATGTGTTTTCTAAACCTTAAGTTTTATCCTTGTGATTGTAAGTTTTTGTTTGTTTGTTTTAGTATTAGTTATTCTCTTGTTTTAGAGATTAACAACTGGACGTAGAGTTTGTTGATCCGAATCAGTATAAAACTACTTGTGCAAATCTCTCTTTCTCTATATTATTTATTGTTGTTGTTATTAATTGCTAAGTAAGAGAGAAGTAAAAATAATTTTAAAAGCACAAGAAACCAACTCACCCATCATCTTGGTTATTGTCCAATTCAACGCAAACCTATTCCACTGTTGTCGCTCTGTACAATTATCTCATCTTTTGGTTGTCCTAGTTTCTAGAATGTTACTTTTCTTTTTCTAATTACTAAGAGACCCCTCTCTTTGCCTATTTAAGAGAGTCTTTCCACTACTTCTAATGGGTTGAATGTTTTTTAGAGTCAAGTTTGTTAAGATAAGATCGTTTATAAGACTTAATTGTCTAAACATTCTCATATGTTTTGAAGTTTAACAAACAACAATAAACAAAATGAGCATATGACAAAGTATTATCTTTTGAGAAATAATATAGTTAAAAGATAACCATTTTATGAAAAAGCTTTCTGAAATTTAAATACTTTGAGAAAAGTTTCAATAAACACATTAATATATGAGTAGATACACTATTAAACGATTTCCTCACAAAAAGCGTCAATATGTTGTATGAGAGTCTTGCTAAATGCACTTGTATTATACTTTGCTAAACAAAGTTAGACAAGCTCTCACTACGATACATAAAAAGTTGGTTTTGGTAAACATACTAAAAGGTACAAACATTGTTCTAAAAACACATGTTGAAAGATATCTCACTAAACGTGCTCTTGAATGAAACAGGTATTTACTAAACAAGACGCTATTAGGAAAAACCTTGCATAGGCTAAACGGTACCTTGTGTTAAACAAAGTTTTCATTAAACGATGAAACTCTCATGAATTGTTAGGTATCACTACTAGAATGCTTAAACGATCAAATGTTGCTTGAGTAATGAAAAATTGAAATCCTTATAGTTTTTCCAAACATGCATTAAATGATATTAAATGTACAACATTTAAAAATAACAAAAGTGATAATAAAAATGGCATATATGCCTTTACTTTGTGCAAATTACCTATGTCAAGTATGTACCTACTTTATCATGTACAAATCAGAAGTGGACGTTAGAGACAAAGAGGACATTCACGGAATGTTCTCTCTATCAAAAGTCGCATCAAAAAGTTTGTACAACTTATTTTTGATAAAGTACTGAAAAGCATGTCTACTCTAACAAGTTGATTAACAAAGAGTTGTTACCTACAACAAGGCGAAGAAGATCTGAAGATCAAAGCAAGTATTATCTAACAAATATTTTCTTGAAGCCTGTAAATTGAATAACGGTGAAGAAAAGAGCAAGAGAATAAGCACACAAACACGAAAGAAAATATCTGAGAAGAAAAGCAAGCTCAAAAGAAAAAGAAAATGCACTCAAAAGCTTCATAGAATTATAAGCTTACTATTGTAAGAAGAGAGAAAACTCTAAGATTCTGTTAGATTAAACTGTATTGTATAGACATTCTCTCTGCGAGAGTAATCGCCTAAGGACTTGTAAGTGATCTAATTAATTGTAAATTCTAAAGAGAATTCAAACACTTAACACTTAACTCAGTGGGGTTAAACGGTAGCTAGACGAGTTTGTCTAGTTGAAACTAGGAGTGGGTGAAACTCAAATAGATAGTGTATCAGGAAGATACCAGGAGTGTATAGGGATACTAGGAGTGGTGAAGAATACTACACAAATCACGAGTGGGTGAAACTCAATTTTAGTCAAAGTAACGGAGGTTACTTGGATTGATTAGGTAATACCATAAGGGATGTGAATACTCAGTTGTAATCTTGTTGAAGATTATAGTGGAACCTTCTAAGAAGTCTTAGAGGAGAACTTAACATAACTCGGTAGAGTAAACCAGTATAAAAATAATTATATGTTTATTACTTCAATCTTACTAAGCGTTTCTCATACGAACCCTACAGTTGCTTATTATCTTAAACGTTTGTCACCAAAAGTTATTTTTATTAAGAGCTATCCTTGTCAAAAACTACAACAAATTTATATATATATATATATATATATATATATATTGAAAATACGTAGATTAATTTTATGGAGAACAACAAATTGATTTTAAAGGTTATTTTTGTTAATAATCAATAAGTTTATTTATTAAAATTTGAAAATATAATAGTTTAGAATTATTGAATTTCACATATTACAAGCATATTTTTTTCTACTATCAGGAACTATGATAGTTATTAAATATTGATAAAGTTAAAATATTAAAAAAATTCTTAAAACGAAAAAAAAAATAGTTTATAAATGAATCAAAGTTGAACCCAAGCTTTAAAAACTCGTGTGCACACTTACTTTATAAGACCTTCTCCTGTTAAAAAAATAAACACGAATGCCTGTCTATTTTGGAGAAATCTCCATGTGACCATGTCAGTCATTCACCACCTCAATCCAAACCACACAAAGAAAAAAAAACATTTTTTAAAACATGAAATATATCGAGATGAATGAAATAAAAAAAAATTAAAATATTATGGAAAGGTGTATTTGTCCTAAATAGGGAACCATAATGTGAGTGGTTGAAAGATTCAAAGTTGAAAGCGTAGATATAAAAAAGTGTAGAAGTTCATAGTTACCTCATGAAGGAAGGCGGCAAAGTAAAAGAGAGCGTTGGTGGCTTGTGAGAAACATTAATAAAAGGTGGTAATGTGTGAGGTGCAAATTAATCTCGCTTAGGCTCTCTCTCTCTCTCTCTCTCTCTGTCCTTTTCTGTGACCTTTCAAGAAGTCAAACGCACCCTCAGCGCCCCCACACCTTATATATATGCACAAAAAATCATCATCATCTTCAAAAACAACAACAACATCAACGTACCCATTTCCATTTTTCCATCGTCCTCTTCTGCTAGTCTACTGCTGGGCCACACTACACTACACACCTCTTTCTGACAGGTTCCCTTGCTCTTAATTTTATGTCATTTAATTATTCTTCATTTGCATCAAATAAACTCTAATATATATATATATATATATATATATATATATATATATATATATATATATATATATATATATGGTGTTTTTGTTACTTCTACTTGTTCATGTCACATGCTAGATTCAAATTATCTTCCGAGATCATTGTTTATATTGTTATTACCAAAAGGGGAAGTATTTCACTCACATAATGATAATAATAATAATAATAATAATTGATCTCTTAATTTTATATGTTTTTATTTTCTCTTTTCTAGTTTTTATTTTAACCTTTCCATAAGTTTACTTAATATTTTTTTAGGTTCTCAAGTTTGTTTTTATACCTAACTTTTTTAGAGTAGTAATTTTTTAAAAATTGATTTATTCTTTTCGTAATAAAACAAATTTATAAATAATTATGGTCAGAGATTTTGAGCACAAATAATCACATATAATGTAAATACTTCCCTCATCTCAATAAACAAAGTGGTAAGCTACTACTCTTATCTTATAGGTCATTTACAAAATAAAATATAATTTTCTATTTTATTATGATCGATCATACACAAATATCGCATTTGTTTTCTTCTACGTTTATTCAGCACCATTAAAAGAGTATTTTTATTTTAAAATATAAAATAAATTGAGATAAATCAAGTAGAAAGTTAAAATATTTGTATTTTATTAGGTACTAGAAAGGTGTAAAAAGATTGAAAGGTATATCTGTATAATTTTCCTTTTATTATTTATTAAGCATCTTATTACATGTTTGACAATATTTAGAGGATAGGTAAACTATAGCTAGATTATTTAGTTTTTAGACTTGTACGATTATTAAAATTATAAATTAGAAAGATGGTTTAAGTCTAATTCAATTTCATAAAACTGATTTGTAAGGTGAGTTTTGTACAAACTTATATATTATAAAGGAAAATGGTATTTTAACACCATTTTTTGATACCATTTTGACACTGCACACGTATCAAAATATGGTTGAACGATTTCAAATTAAAAAAAAAAAAAACTTTGATTTTTCTCTTTTCAAATATGTTCCTGCATCAACTTTTTTTAATTTGAAATCGTCTAACTACATGACACGTGTACAGTGTCAAAATAGTGTCAAAAAATAGTTTTAAAATATTATTTTTCTATTATAAATTGGTCTTATCTTCTATCTATCGACATGGAACTTTGAATAATATAGATGGAAATATGAAACATTAGTAATTCTTTTAACAAAATACATATATATCTGACAATATTTAGTGGACATGCGAAATGATGCAGGTGGAGGGCCCTGGAGAAACTTCGTTGTGGGGTTTTGTCTTAACATGAAGTAAGGTCAATTAGGGTTTCTCTCGATTAAAGTCATCTTCTTTATAAGCTAATAAGAATGGAGAAAGATCACAACTATTCGGTACAGACATATATATATTTATAGATCTTCTGTGGCTTTTTTATGTTTTTGGCTCCATTAAAGCTATTCATGTCAGATCTTTTCACCCTCTCTTATCATCACAATATGTTCTTTTGTTCCAATTTTCCTGAATATCCATTACTGCAGGCACCACTATCCATGCCTCCAAGCTTCAACACACTTGACTACTCTCTAGATCACCACCTTTATCCACCAAATCACCATCAACACCAGCTCATGAAGTTCCAACCTTCTGCTGATGAAAACAACAATGGATCAATGGTGGATTACATGCCTCAAACACCACCACCACCACCACCCCCACATGGTTTTTACGCTGGTTCTAGCACTGCCACAATATCCTATGATAAATTGAGTTTTGCAGACGTCATGCAGTTTGCGGATTTTGGACCTAAGTTGGCTTTGAATCAAACAAAAAGCTGCGAAGAATCTGGGTTAGATCCAGTTTACTTTCTCAAGTTTCCAGTGTTAAACGACAAGATGGAGGAAGAGCAGACTCTGATGGTGAATGAGGACCCCGATGGTGAAGCAGAAAATCACGATGAGAGGTTCAACATGGTGGATGTGGAGGAGAAGTCAAGGGTTGGTGAAGAGGGAATGATGATTAGAGAAGATGAAGAGACTCGGCTTTCTGATGACAACAATTCCGTGCAGATTCGGTTTCTTGGTCAGGAAGAGACTCAGAAGAATGCAGGAGTGCAGGAAAACAAGAACAAGAGGAAGAGACCAAGAACTGTTAAGACAAGTGAGGAAGTTGAGAGCCAGCGCATGACCCACATAGCAGTTGAAAGGAATCGTAGGAAGCAAATGAATGAGCATCTTCGTGTTCTTAGATCACTCATGCCTGGTTCATATGTTCAAAGGGTAATCAAATATTAAATTAATTCCATTGAAATCATAGTTGTAGCTAGAAGACAGCACATCATGCACTCTTGAAACTAAATTTTTTGTTCTGTAGGGTGATCAAGCTTCTATAATTGGGGGAGCTATAGAGTTTGTGAGGGAATTGGAGCAACTTCTTCAGTGTTTGGAGTCACAAAAGAGGAGGAGGGTACTGGGAGAAGCTCAAGCAAGACAAGTTGGGGAACCCTCCATTGCACAACAACAACCTCCTTTCTTTCCACCTTTGGCAATTCCGAACGAGCAGATGAAGCTGGTGGAGTTGGAGAGTGGACTTCGTGAAGAAACAGCAGAGAGCAAGTCATGTTTGGCTGATGTTGAAGTCAAGCTTCTAGGATTTGATGCCATGATCAAAATCTTATCAAGGAGGAGGCCAGGACAGTTGATCAAAACCATTGCTGCACTCGAAGATCTGCAACTAATAATCCTTCATACCAACATCACCACCATTGAACAAACAGTTCTTTATTCATTCAATGTCAAGGTAAACATGGATCCCCTTATATTATTTACTTTAAGATCTATGAATTAGTTTAAGATCCTTGTGTTAAGTTGATTCGGCTAATGGCTGTGTATGTAGGTGGCTAGTGATTCAAGGTTCACCGCAGAAGATATAGCCAGTTCGGTGCAGCAGATATTCAATTTTATCCATGCAAACACTAGCATGTGATAACAATTATATGTCGTTATTATAGATGTTGTATGCTAGTGTAGGTGCTGTGTTTGTACAAGAATAACTAGTGATTCCTATAGTTACTGACACTGATTTTACAGAGCTTTTCATCATATGTTGTTTCGATTTATTATTGTCTTTGTCGCAAGGATGACTGAACAAGATGATTTATATGCGTGGTAACATGGCTTTTCTATCATTTTCTCTCTCTCTTAAAAGTAAGACAATGTACACAGATGTTTTTTAACCTTTTATTTTCATGTTTTTCTCTAATTTCTTTAAACCAGTTTCACTCGTCACTACTTTTTTTTCCATTTCAAAAAGATACCACATAATATTTTATTTTCAAGATTTACGGGGGAAAATGATACTTTGGAGCTGTAATAAATTTTATACATATATATATATATATATAATAGAGTACATACCCATTCACTTTTCTGTCACTAAAAAACATATGTATCTTTATTTATTTTTTTCCCAAATCTTAATCTATATTATTTTTGTTCAAATAATAAATTACACTTTTATAATACACATATTTTATTTAAATCAATTATAAAAATGAATATAAATATTAGATCTTTACTTATTAAAATAAGATAATATATTAAAAGTTTTAATAGGCAATCTTATATATATGAAAAGTAAAACATAGAAAGGACGAAAAAATGAGTTAGGATGTGAAAGTGAGCCTCTCCTGTTTACTTTTTAGTGAACCACATATCTTATAATCCCATTAAACACGTTGATGGGCTAATTTACTTAACATATATTTTTCTCTCAATTTTTTTTTTAATATTTATTACAATAAAAATATTCATCTATCTGAACCAAATAATTTTTCTATCAAAAAATTATAATAAAAAATGATAAAAATTGCTGGTAATGAAGTATATCAACACATCTTCAATTTAATTCTAATTCGTTTAACATATAAATTAAGTCAAATTCAATTTAATCTGCATTAAGAAAAAATTGCATTTTTTTCTAGTCCTATAAATTGAAACTACACTGAATTAGATTGAAAGATATATTTGAACCTTTTAGTCCTTAAAAATATGTGAAATTTAGTTTTAGTCATGATAAAATATGTTTCTTTCTTTCTTTCTTTTTTTTCAAATTTCAAGTCATCCTTAGTTCCCAATATTTATTTTAATATAGATAAGTATATATCTTTTGCAGATATTGAGTTTCTTTTAATATCATATTTAATATTATATCAACACATTTAACTAATGCTATAATATAATAATAAGGGTCAAAATGATTGACTTTAAAAGTAAAAAATCGAAATTCACCTTACTCATAAAAGTAAAAAACACATTTAATTAACATACAAAATCAACGAGAAAAGGTGTCTTTTGAAAGAATTACATTATATATATCTATCTTTTATCCTCCCTGACATTACTCTTATTTTCTTTTCTCTCTTATAGTTTAACTTAACTGCATTGTTGATTTCATGGAATCACAGAAATTCATGTATGGAGAAGAGAAGTCTCTTGGATACCATTCTTAGGTGAATTAGATAACTATTATAGTATGTAGAGAGATTATGACATAAGGTTTAGGATTTGGTTGACTTGTCTAATTTGTATGAAGTGAGTGAGTTGATGATGAGCAGTAGGAAATGAAGAGTCTTGGAGACAAAATCTTCAATTTAGTGTTTCTTTATGAGATTCGGAAGTACATGACTCTGAGGAGGAAAGTCAACGTGTCCCGTAACTTCCCTTTTCTCGATCTTTTGACCTGTCAGAAGAAAGTAAGACCATGTTGGAAGTATTAGGCTGGATTCAGATGTTGCCACCCATGTAGGGTCTCCCTACTCTTCAATCTCAATCTCTGCATCTTTTCTAGCTTATCACCTTATAACACCCTTACTGTAGTAATATCATCACAGGTATTATACATAACTTATAAGCTGAGGTTGATGCCAATAATATTTTTGTACAACCTTATTCAGGAAAACAATATATTTAATCATGTTTCAACTGTTCTTTTCAATAATCTGCATATAAGTTTTTCGAACAAAAAATGTTTTTGAAAACACATAGATATTGTTGGAATTAGTACAATGATTTTGGTAAAATTTGTCGTTAGAGTAAATTAACGATAGTTTTGACTTCAACTGTCCTTGTAATTTAACCACAACTATCTTATAAAAATTTAAAAAAAAAAATTCAAATGACGATTGTGGATTGGACGTCGTTGTTTTGTTCGAATATGACCAACAGTTAAAGGTAAAAATTGTCATCGTTTGTTTACTTTTTTTTATATATATATATATAAAACCTCGTTTAAATTATGTCATGACACACCACAAAGTTTTACCCAACATATAGCCACAATTGGTAAGAGGTTTTTCATATTGTAATCATTACTGTAGGGTCACTTGGCCATATGACCAAACGGTCATTTACTGTCCCCATAAGGAGATCGATAGACAGAGACAAACATTAGAGTAATTTAAAGCTAATTATTAAACAATAACGATCATTAGTGAATAGTTAATAGAGTTAATAACAATCATTAATAAATAATTATTAGGTTTGATTATATTGTCGTTTTAAAGTTTATAAATATAGATAGGACAATTTTTCATAACCTAACTTTAGAAAAAAAAAAATCTTTTTGAGATTAATATCTGATTTGATTGTCAGAATCTTTATTGCAAGTCAACTTTCAGGTTTTTTTACCATAGTAGGCAAAAATGAGGGGAATATTACGAGAATAGGCAAAAAAAAATTTAATTACGAGAATAAGGAAATCGTGCCACCCATACATGACTTCAAATAAAGAAGTCGTGCCACCCCTGCACGACTTCACACTGTTCATTTGACTTTAAGGCATGGTAATCGATTACCAGATACTTGTAATCGATTACCAAGACATTTTTAACAAAAAAAATAAAAAACAAATGAAGTCGTATGGGGGTTTGACGACTTCTACTATTAAAGTCGTGCAACCCCCTAACGTTTTCACTTTTTATTTTTAAATTTTTTTATTAGTTAAAATCTTTTATAATTTATAAATAATGTTTTTAGATATATTTTAAATAATTAAAATTATATCTAATTAATAAATAAATTTTTTAATATTATTAAAAAAATAAATTTTATATTCTAATTATTTTTGTAATTAAATTAATTTTTTTATAAAATAATTTTAATTAAATAATTTATAACTATTATAATTATGTAATTAAAATTTTAAAAAAAATTATATTTCATTACAATTTATTTTTTTTAATTTTTTTTAACATAGAATATTTTTTTAGAAATTATAATTAATTAATAATATTTTTTTTATTATAAACTATTTAATTAATAAATATTTTAAATATAAACTATTTAAATTAATAAAAAAGAAAATATTAAAATCGTAGGGGGTATGACGACTTCTTGTATGGAAGTCGTGCAACCCCCACACACTTTCACTTTTAATTTTTTTTTATTATTTAAATTAATTTATAATATTTAAATAATGTATTTAAATGTATATATAATACTTTAAATTATGCATAATTAATAATTAAAGTTTTTAAATATTATAAAATAAATAAATTTTATGGTTTTAATTATTTTTGTAATTAAATTAAATTTTGTATTTAATTTTTTTAATTAAATAATTTATAATTGTAATTATGTAATTAAAAAATAAAAAAAATTATTGTGATTAAATAAATAGAAATGTATAAACTTATTATATTTAATTATAATAAAAAAAATTATAATAAATATTTGTTTAAGTAAATTTATTATATTAAACAAAAATAAATTTATAAAGAAATAATTTTTTTTATATTTTTAATTACATATTACAATTATAAATTATTTAATTAAAATAATTAAATAAAAAATTTAATTTAATTACAAAAATAATGAAAACCATAAAATTTATTTATTTTATAATATTTAAAAACTTTAATTATTAATTATACATAATTTAAAGTATTATATATACATTTAAATACATTATTTAAATATTATAAATTAATTTAAATAATAAAAAAATTAAAAGTGAAAGTGTGTGGGGGTTGCACGACTTCCATACAAGAAGTCGTCATACCCCCTACGATTTTAATATTTTATTTTTTATTAATTTAAATAGTTTATATTTAAAATATTTATTAATTAAATAGTTTATAATAAAAAAAATATTATTAATTAATTATAATTTATAAAAAAAAATATTCTATGTTAAAAAAATTTAAAAAATAAATTGTAATGAAATATAAATTTTTTCAAATTTTAATTACATAATTATAATTGTTATAAATTATTTAATTAAAATTATTTTATAAAAAAAATTAATTTAATTACAAAAATAATTAGAATATAAAATTTATTTTTTTAATAATATTAAAAAATTTAATTATTAATTAGATATAATTTTAATTATTTAAAATATATTTAAAAACATTATTTATAAATTATAAAAGATTTTAACTAATAAAAAAATTTAAAAATAAAAAAAAAATAAAAAGTGAAATCGTCAGGGGGTTGCACGACTTTAATAGTAGAAGTCGTCAAACCCCCATACGACTTTGTTTGTTTTTTATTTTTTTTGTTAAAAATGTCTTGGTAATCGATTACAAGTACCTGGTAATCGATTACCATGCCTTAAAAGTCAAATGAACAGTGTGAAGTCGTGCCGGGGTGGCACGACTTCTTTATTTGAAATCGTGCAGGGGTGGCACGACTTCACTTTTTGCCTATTTTCGTAATATTATAGGCAAATTTGCCTACGGAGGTTAAAAAACCCAACTTTCATGTTGGACAGTCGATAAGGAGTCATCACTCGTAGGTTGGGTATCAGACTGGAAACGCGAAGAAGAGTAAGCCGATATCGTGGAGTCGAAGGACAAAAAAGAAGACAGCTAACAAGGATCACAAGGAGCATGGCAGATCAATCAAACCCTAGGGGGTTAGTTTAGGAGATGCAGAGGCAGATGCAAGAAATGGAAAGGAGGTATGATGTGGAGATAGCGATGCTGAGAGCCGAGCACGTCACGGGGCAGGGAGAACCATGCTTCAATTTGGGAGAGTGAACATACCAAAGAGCAGACCAGGATGGGGTAGGAGGCAGATATCGCCATTGCTAGGACGGACCGATGGATCATGTTGATCACGCAAAAGGTTTGCATCCATTAATAGTGGAGGTAATGGAGACCCCAATGCCTGAAAAGAAGATACCTCCAGTGCTCGAAACATATGATGGGTCAATTTATCCAAACGATCATCTTTGGACCTTCACTAAACACCATGGCCTTTTACTCACCAAGTGACACAGTATGGTGTCAAGCATTTTCTTTGTCCTTGAAAAGAGAAGCCCTGGTGTGGTTTAATGTGTTGCCACCAAATACAGTTGATTGTTTCAACACCATACACAATTTCTTTGGGCAACAATATGCGTCTAGTAGGGTTCAAAATCTTATATACCTAGCGTTAATCAGCGAAAGGATAAATCATTAGAGGACTTTATGGATCGGTAAAGCATGACCGTTCGGTAGATGAAGGATGTGAGTCAGGAGTTTATGATGAGCAGCCTGTAGATTGCTTTAAGAGTTGGACCCTTTTCGGATAGCCTGTATGCCAGACCGCCAAAGACCATGGGTGAATTACAAGAGTGAGCGGCTGAGTTCATGCATATTGAAGAGATATGAGCATTCCATAAAGAGCAGCAAGATAAGACAACTACTTCAACTGATAAGAAGGATCGTAATGTGGGCAAGAGGCAGCTCGGCTAAGAGGAAAAGGGGGTTGGACTAAGACCTAGGGATCCTCCCAAGGGACCCAGGTTTCACCATTATACCCCTCTGAATGCTCCAGGGCCAGAATCCTAGAGGAAGCACTTAACATGGACCTTTCGTTGAGCAAGAATCTCACCCCAAAGAATGCCGATGGGAAGAAACATTGTCAGTATCATCAAAACCTAGGCACGTTACAGTGGAGTGTACCAACTTTTGAGATAAGATAGAGGAGTTGAGAGACAGACATTTAAGAAAAAATGTGAAGAGTGAAAGGATGGTAAGAGTTTCTCTTAGGAGAAGAAATTTTGATAGAGCGAGGCCACATCAATACGATATCAGAAGGATTTGTAGGCAGATGATGATCTTCTTCTCCACGCAAAAGGAATTTGAGAAGTCAAATTTCTTGAAATAAAGAAACAAGTAATTTTCCAGCATTCATAAATTTATATTATGGAAATAATTGATATTTAGCAAATGCATGCATTATTTTGTTTGGATATTATTATAGTAAATATGTATATGTGCAGTGTGTCCATATTTAAACTTGCAACGTACGTAAAGGAAGTGCAACCTTTATGTAGTCAAACACATGCAAGACAAAGTTAATATTTAGAAGAAGCTAATATATAACAACTTCCACAAATTAGTTTATAAATTTATTTATCAACTTCCTAAATGAAAATACAATAAAATAAATTTTTTATATACTAAAATTTATTTATAAAATAAAATATATTTTTTTTATAAAAATTAACTTACAACGAAATTTTGTTCACCTTAATTTCTCCAAAATTACGTTTCTGAATTATATCCAATTTAGTTTTAACTTACAAAAGAAGTGTATTCACTTTTTCTTCTCATTGTTGTTACAACTTTCTCTCCTTTTCCCTAAATTCTCCATTCCTTTAATCTTTGTGTATTCCTCGTCAAGCAACATAACTAAAGTTTGATAAGAAGAAAATGTTCAGGGATAAAAGTTGAAAACGGCCACCTTTTTCTTCGTGAAACACCATTGAAATAAAACAAAATTACAATGTGTAAATTGAAGCAAATATCATCATCTAATTATCCGATTGAAATTTGTCATATACTCTATATTCTATATACTAAATGAACCTCTCTACAAGTGAAGTAACTGTATTGCACTATCTTGTGATCTTGTCAGCCATGAAACAAGGTTCATCTGAGTCACTTATTCCCATTTCATTGTCTTCAGTCTTTGACCTGCTCCTCCTCAAGCTGCATGCTGGACATTTATAGCGCTTTAGGGTGTCAGCCTTTGCAGGGTTAATCATAACGCACCTCCCATGGTACCACCACTCACATATATCACAACCGATCCAAAGTTCATCTCCAGTGTATTTTCCACCACAGCTTCCACAAAATATTTTAATAGGCTCACCTTTCATCATGGCTCCCTGTGATTTTGTTTGTCAAAACACAACAAAACCTTTCATCACATTCATATGCTTATTTTCATTATCATTATGGAACTTTAGCATTACAAAACCAATACCTAAACAGCCAAAAGAAACAACAATCACTAGAAAAAAAGAATGGAAATCACTAACATCGATGCTTACATCAGATTTGCTTCCGCTATCCATTGTCAGCTTCTCCTTAATTGGTTTATTGCCAGTAGCAACTTGAAAAACAGTGGAAAGAGCATTGATCAAACCAAATAGGCGTTTTCTGCCATAAAAAGTCCAGGTTAACATCAATAAACCATATGACAAATTACAGGAGACAGTAAGCAAAAATGTTACAATAAAGAAATCCAATACAAATCTTATATGTCGACTTCTTTTCCAATTGGCAATTGTAGAATGTTCTAGTTTAAGGAAAAACCTATAGTTGCCAATCCAAGATGCTAAAGCTAAAATCTCTCTAGGATATAACACACACAAATCTCACTAGGATATGTCCAACAAACACAAATTTCACTAGGATAAGCTCTAACCCATGGCTCTGATACCATTTTATGAAGTGAACTTTAAGCTTAACTCGACTCCACAAAACTGACTTATAAGTTGAGATTGACACCCACTTATATACTTTAAATTGGCCCTATCTAGTCGATATAGGACTTCCAACACACCACCCTCATGCTGAGATATATACATGTCGTACATGGGACTAGACATTAATAGGTGGTCCGATAGCAGGTGATATGTCCAACAAACACAAATCTTGATGGGATAGGCTTTAACCCATGGCTTTAATACTATGTTAAATATAGTAAAAACTATGTATGAGATTAATCTTCCTTGTGTTAAATATACACATAGAGTACTCTATTTATAATATATGAAATATAGGCTAAGTCTAAACTACAAATAAGGAATAATAACAAACTAAATAAAGATAAAAGATAAAGTTAAGATAAAGATAATATATCTAACAATATTAAAGCCAAAGTCACAAGTTTGATTACTAATGGAGAAATTATTTAGGAAACGATTTTGTAAATTATATCAATTATACTGTAGTGTAGTCTAGATCAGTTAAGTTACAATTGAAAAGTTCAATTCCTAGTAAGACACTTGCTGAAGAGGAGATTGTTAGAAGGAACATAATCTAATTGTGACACTTGGATTACTATACCTTTAGGTAAAAGAGTTGTGTCATGACTATCAATTATAGATTTTTGCCTAGTAGTGAGTACTTGATCCAACAATCGGTATAAGAGCAAAGGTCATGTGTTCAATTTCCAATAGGACAATTGTTTAGAGGGAGATTATTACACAAGTTATAATCCACGAGTTTGATTCCTATATGCACAATTGCTAAAAGGGAGATTGCTGCAAGGTGCATCCATAGTTCCATGGCATAGGCTAGGTGGGTTGTAAGTTTTAACCTAGTCATAAACACTCCATCCAATAATCCCATAATCCCATAATCCCAACCGTGATATAATAGTACAGTAGTTTGCAAAGCAGCTACAGTATCCCAAATAACATTGCCAAGCACCCAGTATATCAAAGATAGAAGAGTTAACATATCTAATTTTTGTGGCACACTTACGAATGCTCGATAATCAAAAGTATTCAGGATTCAAGAAATGCATAACTAATAACTGCAGCCATAGTTATTGTTACTAAGCAAAAATAATATACAAAAACTTAGTTGAAACACAAGAAATTTTCACTTAACTGAGTACAAGTAACAGCCTAGATACTGAAAACAGGGTCAGCCATATTCACAACCCTTCAATAAGATAAGACGCATAAAATAGCAAAGATCCTGACATGCCACAGAAAATGGAAAGCATGACAAAAGATGGATTGGCAAAACACCCAAATAGCATCTAGTCAGTATAATAGGGATGCTGCATTTGATTTAAGGTTTTTTATGCAATCTAAATGCCCACTTTGCCTATACATCTTTTCTAGAGACCATCAAGCATAATCCTTGTTAAGAATTACAGCAAAATAAGGAACTCCCATATAATAGTAACCCAAAACAAAACCAAATTAGTCTACGGCTGAAAGCAATCTCCATGGTCTGAAACATATACAATTTCTTGATTCTTTAACATAATGTTTTAGATGAGGGGTCCGGCATAAACTCCAGTTATAACCAAAACTTCTACATTAAACAAGGTGCAAATGGACGTCTTTGATAAAAATACACAGCCACAGTGAACTGGGATTATTACATATGCATCTCTTCAATGTTAGATCATACCTTTCGTTGTGGTTAAGCCGAGTTCCAAGGTAAAAGGCCACTGCAAGCAGCCATGAATCACTATGCACAGCAACCAGAGAAAGCCAGTCCTTGCGGCTCAGGTCGTCCCTGGCAAAATTGATTCCAAGAGCTGGCTCAGGGAGCTCCGGTGGAACTTCCTCCGATGGCAGAGCTACCTCCCAGGCCCCGTTTGGATGTCCATAGAGGCACAAGTTATCCTTACCTTAAGGAAACACAATGAAAACTTCAAAGTTAATGGAAGGACGCACCATATTATTCAATAATTACAAAACCACATATATTAACAATCTCAATCTAACTGAAATTAAAACCAGAAAAATGAACATGGATGTTACCCTCTGCTACCAGACCCAAATGCCACACAGCAAACTCGGTACTATTACTTGACTTTCTTACGCTAACTAAACAGCACAAGAACCATGCAAAAGCTCACCTTTTCCCCATTGCTATCAAACCATTTAGTTTCTTTCTCAATCTGTGGCATAAAAACTCTACCTTGTTCACTCCAACAAGCATGCAGAACAATTCGCACACCCCACAGTTTGTTTTTTCATCAAATTCGCAAAACATAACGAAATACCAACAAAAAAACAAATACAATATCCAATTTTCTTTTTTGAGGTAATAGAAACCAGAGTACAAAATTAAAGCCGAAAGGATCAGAAAATACCCTTTACCTGGATCACAGAGTCCGTAAAATTCATCAACGTCTAAGAAAAGAAAAAAGGCAAGGGTGAAAAAAAGAAAAGAGAGAACGAAAATAAAGAAAAAGAAAAAGAAAAAGAAAGCGGCATTGGAAAGAGAAGAGTAGTACCGCGAGTGAGTGCGCGAATAATAGCGTTTCTTCGGGCTCTAAAATCCTTGAAGATCTCTTCAACTGTTCGGGGCTTGGAAGCCATGCAGCTGGAGGGTAGGGATCAAAAGAGCGTAAGAGAATGACAAGAAAAATACAGAGCAGAAGAATGTGTATTAATCTCTTATAATTGAGATATGATTTAACTTAATTTTATATTATATTTGTTACTAATATTAAAAATAAATTAAAATTCAATGTAATTCATTTTATTCATATTATTAATTTGAAATTTATGTACTTTCTTCACGATAGATATATGTTAAAATACTATGTTATATTCTAGCAATATTTTATCTTTATACAGGATAATCATACTTTGACACTTAGAATGTGATAAATTTTTTATACCGTCAAGTATCATATTTTAGATAGTCTATGTATTTTAAAAAATAAAATGATTAAATGACATGAATTTATTATAAAATTTAAAACAAGTTATAGATTCAAAGACGGTTATTGTGTTAAAAGTTAGTCTAAGTTTTAATAACATAGGGTTTCAAATTATCTTTATCCTTTCAAATATCATCCAATATTTAAGGACTTCAATTCGACTTACCGATTTAATTTCAATTTAAATATAATAACAAGATTATAATGTAAGAAAATAGTTGCAATAAAACATTTTAAATCTTAAAAAAATCAATTACACCTAATAAATTGTGCCAAAGATGGTTTGACAAGCAACTAGTATATGATATTAACAGGAAATAAATTAGAGTAATTTAAATAAGAGGGTGTTATAAGTAAATTCCGGAATTCAAAATTAGTTTCAAATAATGTGCGTTGAAATAATAACATAGATTTGTCACTTTAAAATTAGATTGAAGTAATATATGTCAAATTTTTGGATAATTTTAGTTATCCAGGCTTCCAGAGTAATGGTGTGGATTACATTAAGATATGTACGACATACTTAGGTACAAATATTGAGTCCTTTAGAATTTTTTCACTGGAGATAGATTATTGGGAAAATAAATATTACACTGATAAAATAATATGAAACAAAATACTTGTTATCTATTTAATTTGATAATTCTTTTAAGTTTCAAATTTTTTGTTTTAAATAGTTCAATTAGATTTTTTTTTCTATTATATTATGTTAATTTTGTATACGTTGATAATATTTTTAATTTTTTTTTCAATTAATTTTTTTTATCACGTATTATATTATGGTCGTATCTTGTCATGTGACAATGTTAGAGACAAATGTCGGTGTCAATCTCTCGTGTTAGTGTTAATACTACGTAATACTATTTTGTATTTAATTGAGTTTCAAAAATTTTTTAGAATGGAGCGATGTTGTTGATGAGTATATATTTATGTTCTCATTTAGTCTTTAATATTAAATTTTTAATTGATTTTCATACTTTAATATAATATTTTAATTAGATTTTCTATAATTAAGTTTATTTAACATGAGATATAAAAATGTTTATGATAAAAATGTTTTTTAGTTGCATAAATGTTATTTTGGATATTTTGATGTGTGCTAATACAACTATACCTAAGTTGATATTGAGGGATGGAAATAAATAGGGTAAAATGTGATTCCTTAAAGATAAATTCAATAATAACAAATAATCAATATCACAAGAATTCAATATAGAAAAAGTGAAAAAATTTGAATAAAACAAGAAGAAGGAACCATCAACAAAAATCGACCTTGTGGTGTTCTTTATTTTTTTTACCAAAAGAGTTTTCATAATTAAAAATAATTTCAGAAAAATATATTTTAAAATATTTTATTTGATATTATTAAATAATTATTTTATTTAATTAAATCAATAAATATCAAAAGATAATATTTATTCAAAATTTTTTAATCTAACAAATGAAGCTCTCCTCATGTCTATTGGCTCATCACAAAAAACATATACCCTACACATTCACAAAAAGTATGACACAAAAATGATAGTGTAATTTTAACATAATAATATGTGAATTATTTAATAAAATACATTTCATGAAAAAGAAACTTCGAATTTAATTAAAAAATACTCCAACTATACCTATAATAAAGTATTCATAGAAATTAAAAAATATATATTGTAACTAAAAGAACCAAACCACGCAATAATTAAACAAAATTAATTAATTCAAGCAAATTCTAAATCAAACTATCTTCATGCTCCACCACCTGACGAAGTTGGAATTGGAGACAGCTACTGAATAGTCGCAATAGCCCCAGAGAGAGAGAGAAATGGGGAACAAAGAAAAAGCTAAGGAACGAAGAGAAAAGCGATTGCAAGAGATACGCTTTCAGATGACCGTTCCCTATTCTGATAATCAAAGGTTAATTTTTTCCTTTTCTTTTTCCATGCTTTTCATCTCTTTTTTTGTTTTCGATTTTGAAGCCCACAAATTTAGTAGCAACGCCAACTGACTTATCTTTCAGGAAATCTCTACTCTAATGTGGTTTATGTAATTTACTCTGCTCTTTATTGTTTGGTGGTATAACTAGTCAATCCCACTAAATGGGGGCTGAATATGCACTAATTAGTGTATTTCAACGATTAATGAAATCGGTGTTAGAAAATATGTTGATAGTGTTCCTGGGCAATAGTTACGAATACAAAAGTTGATTTTTTTTTCTTCAATGTTTTGGTGCATGCCATGTCTAGATGACCTTTGAACTGACCCCTTCATCCATATCTTCATTTTTCATGCACCTTCAGGCCAGTGAGGAGAAAAACTGGTGTTGAGCTTCAAGTGGAGGTCCAAATGTTAGATAAATGAACATAGTCAGAGAGTATTGCCACTTGGCTAGTATTTAACCCTCAGCATGTGTTTTTTCCCGACAAATTGTTGTTTCAGCATTTAAACTTCCATAGTTTGTGGAATTACAGATATTCTTCTGATCTCCATAGCTTGTTCTAATTGTTATTGATTTGAGGTTTCATAGGTGGTGGTCCAAGGAAACCGTTGCAGTTGTAACTGGTGGAAATAGAGGAATTGGGTTTGAGATTTGTAGACAACTTGCTCTTCATGGATTGACTGTTATACTGACCTCAAGAGACTCTAGTGCTGGTGTTGAATCGATTAAATCTTTGGAAGAAGGTGGTCTTTGTGTGGTTTATCATCAACTTGACGTAGTGGATCATTCATCCATCAACCAATTTGTGGAGTGGTTGCGGGAAAATTATGGTGGTTTAGATATTCTGGTCAGTTTCTAGCATGTGCTTTCAATATAATAGGTCTGATTTTAACTAAATTAGCATGTTTTGTTGGGATCTATCCAGCTGTTGCACCCCTTTTGATTTTTTTGATCGACAAATGATAATTATTAATTTTTGTTAGTGGAGAGAGTTGAACACAAAACCTCTTCTACCCTCTCTCCCAAATGTTAGGGGGAGTAGAATTCATAACCTCTCTTACCCTCCTTTCCAACTTTTACTACTAGACCTATCTTATAGTTCCATTACATCTCTTTTGATGATAACTTCATGCACTTCTCTTTACTGTTATATTATCAAATTGTTTTTGTGTCAGATTTTGTTTGTTGTGGATCTAAATATGCAAAACATGGAACTAAACATAATAAGATGGTTAAAGTTTTACACGCGGAATGTGGTTTAACTCATTCTTATTTATGCTTCTAAACAATATGATTGACCTGTAGGTAAACAACGCTGGTGTTAATTTTAATCTTGGGTCTGATAACTCAGTTGAAAATGCTCATAAGGTTATTGAAACAAATTATTACGGCATCAAGAACATGATTGAAGCTACTCTTCCATTGATGAAGCCATCCCTTGTCGGTGCTCGCATTGTAAATGTAAGCTCACGTCTTGGTCGACTAAATGGAAGACGGAATGTAAGTAAAGCTCTTTATTTATACTGTTTGCTAAAAAGGATTTATTGATCTTAGATTCTTTCCCTTTCTAGTACTCTCATGTCTTCTTCTTTGGGTTAAAAACTTCCCATGATTTTCACTCATAAATGTTCATGTTCTGAAATAAAAAATGCAGAATATTTTCCTTCGGGAATACTAACAAGATTGCTTGCTGACATAAATTGCTTAGTTGTTGTTTAAGTTGTTGGTTACAGTAGGTGAAGTGTGAATTGCATATCTTGGATAAAAATTCCTGTGGTCATCATTCCGTAATAAAATGAAAAATACTTTGAATTGCTGGAATCCCTGTTGCAATCTGCAGTGATGTATTTGTAAACAACTTATTTAAACACACAGTTTGTGGTAAAGTATTTCTCTTTTTATCTCTGAAGTTGTATTGGACCAATACGCCCTGTATGACTTCTGCTAGATATAAATTTGATAACTTTTTGTTTGTGACAGAGAATCAGTAATGTAGCCTTAAGGGAGGAACTGAGTGATGTGGAATCCCTAACAGATGAGCTCATTGACAGGACTGTATCTACTTTTCTACAACAAGTTGAGGATGGAACATGGACTACAAGTGGGTGGCCTCAAGTGTATACTGATTACTCAGTGTCCAAACTTGCTGTTAATGCCTATACAAGGCTTATGGCAAGGAAGCTTTCTGAGAGACCAGAAGGTCAAAAGATTTATATTAACTGCTACTGCCCAGGTTGGGTGAAAACAGCTCTTACAGGTTATGCAGGGAATAACACTGTTGAGGAAGGAGCTGATACTGGAGTGTGGCTTGCCCTTCTTTCTGTCCAAACATTCATGGGAAAGTTTTGTGCTGAGAGACGGGAAATTAACTTTTAAACTGTTGCTTCTTGGGATTACAAGAATTTAAGCCCCTACTACACTGACTTTTGGAAATTTTCAAAGGAATAGAAACATGGAATTTTCTGTTGGCATTAGCTTGCTAGCGGGTGAGTTACTCCTTACGAGTCTAACCACTTTAATTTAAAAACAAAATTAACAGATACGAATTTCGATACATTGGCCTCAGTTAGAAAGCGTTTAATATTTTTAAACTACAGAGCTCACTGTTCAGTTTGTGCATCATAACGTATAACTTTAGTTGATAAGCTTTGTTTGGGGGGTTGTTAAATTTTTAGTTTTAGTATGCAGAATATAGAGTATAGGATGGCAGCCAGCCAGTAGGGGTGGTAATTATCTGCAATTAAAATTTCCGGAAGATTTTTATATAGTCATGATTATTTTTTACTTCTATTTTATAATTTTAAATAAAACTATTTTAAAAACAACTGTTTAAATATAAAAGTTTGATAAACAAATGTTTTTAGAATATAATTCAAAAGAAATTACACAATAAAATATTAATATAAATGATCTTTTAATTTGTCAATTAAATAATCAAAATTAAAGAATAAGAGAATAATAATTAATGATAGTCAAAGAAAAAAAAGAAAAAGAAGTAAATAATCAAAATTAAAGAATAAGAGAATAATAATTAATGGTGGTCAAAAAAAAAAGAAAAAGAAAAATAATAAAATAATAAAATAATCTTTCTTAATGAATGATAAATCACTTTATAATGTTTTTGAAATATTAATTTAATATGCTAATAATTTGAATCAATCTTATGGCAATAATGGTAAGCAATAAATTGATATAATTTGCTGTGTTAGTTACTTCATAAAGTAAAAAATAAGATCTTTTTTAAAATTGGCAAATTTTATGACAATTATTATAATATTTGTCTTCAATATTATTTGATTTATTTTTCTTGTAATCAAGACCATTTTTTTCTCTATTTTGCTAATTGTCAATTAATTCGTCAATAAGGCAAGATCAAAATAATATTACAATGTGTGTATATAAATACGCACTCTATCATAGAAAAAAAAACGCGTAGAGAAATATTAAAGATTAAAGGAGAAAATATAGAAAAAAAAAAAGGTTCTGAGACATAAGAGTTCTGGCAACGGCAACCACCAAGGAAACACTAGGAAATTCTAGAAGCTAAAAATGTACCTCATCTCTATATCATTCTTTTCTCTTTTTTTACAATTTTCACTACACCAAAATAACTTTTTTTAATTATAGAAAGAAAATTGATATTGACTATATCTCTCGCATCACCTGATGTTTTTATTATTACTAATAAAAAATTTACAACATATTTAAAACCAAAATTTCACTTTTCAAAAAATGTCAAACAATCCTTAATAACTTGTAAACAAACTCATAAACCTTTTTTAGATAAAGAACTACGTGATCCCTAATTGTTCATTAACGGATATACATAGGACCAAGGTCAATCTTTGTCGGGTTCATAAAACAAAATATATTTTTTTGTTTCCTAATAATTTATTTTATTTTTATTTTTGGGAAAATTAATTATTTTGGAAAACCACATTAATTTTATACATTTAATTAAAGGTACTGGGGCAGACGCGGTAGGGTACTAACACCTTCCTTACGTGTAACCAATTCCTGGACTTAAAAATCTCTTTTTCGTAGACCATGCTTTTATTTTAGGGTTTTTCCATAGTTTTTTATAATAAATTATGGTGGCGACTCCCAAAATCTTTTTTTAAACCCGTTTGTTTTTCGGTTCGCCATCCCGTCGCGATCCTGGTTGCGATAGCTTGGCGACGTTCCTTTTCCCAATATTCCATAACTTTGGCGTTTGCTCGAGTCTTATAAGGATGCCATGGAAGTCTCGCCGTTGTTTTTTCTTTAACTTTAAACTTTTTTTATTAATTTGGACTAGACGAAAAACGAATTATGTGAAAATGCAGAGATGATGCATGCTAAAAAAAATGTGGAAATCACAGTTCCTTGATATTGTTGTAAGAGAAATTAACAAAGTCTGATACCATCGCAAACAAATCAAACTTTATTTAAACTGAAAAAAAGACTACGAGTTATGAAAATATCAGTTCCTAGCTCGAGCGATGAAAGTCTTCATCTCACCCACGAGTTGTTTACAATAACTAATAAAAAGAGTGACTTCTTTAGGTGGGTTACAAAAATGTGTCATTACTTCAGCCTCAGATACCATCTTGGGGATATCTTTGATAGCTCCATTGGCAAGGGCGGCTAGTTGGGAGAAATTCCCCCTCCACTGTCTCACGGCATGCTCTTGATTCTGAATATGACTCTCCTTATTCAGAATGTTGAGTTGACGAAGGAGAGTCATATTCAGAATCAAGAGCAGGCCGTGAGACACTAAAGGGGGAATTTCTCCCAACTAGCCGCCCTTGCCAATGGAGCTATCAAAGATATCCCCTAGATGGTATCCGAGGCTGAAGTAATGACACATTTTTGTAACCCACCTGAAGAAGTCACTCTTTTTATTAGTTATTGTAAACAACTAGTGGGTGAGATGAAGACTTTCATCGCTCGAGCTAGGAACTGATATTTTCATAACTCGTAGTCATCTTTTTTCAGTTTAAATAAAGTTTGGTTTGTTTGCGATGGTATCAGGCTGTGTTAATTTCTCTTACAACGATATCAAGGAACTATGATTTCCACCTTTTTTTAGCATGCATCATCTCTGCATTTTCACATAATTCGTTTTTTGTCTAATCCAAATTAATAAAAAAACAATGGTGAGACTTCCACGACATCCTTATAAGACTCGAGCAAACGCCAAAGCTATGGAAGATTGGGAAGAGGAATGTCGCCAGTGAAGTCGCCAAGCTGTCGCAACCGGAATTGCGACGAGACGGCGAACCGAAAAACAAACGGGTTTAAAAAAAGATTTTGGGAGTCGCCACCATAATTTATTATGGAAAAATATGGAAAAATTAATTTATTATGGAAAAACCCTAAAATAAAAGCATGGTCTACGAAAAAGAAATATTTTTAAGTTCGAGAATCGGTTACACGTAAGGAAGGTGTTAGCACCCTACTGCGCCTACCCGGCAGTACCTTTAATTAAATGTATAAAATTAGTGTGGTTTTCCAAAATAATTAATTTTTCCCAAAAATAAAAATAAAATTAAAATAAAATAAATTATTAGGATTTTTTTGTTTTATGAACCCTACAAGGATTGACCTTGGTCCTACGTATATCCGTTGATGGACAATCAGGGATCACGTAGTTCTTTATCTAAATAAAAGTTTGTGAGTTTGTTTACAAATTATTAAGGATTGTTTGACATTTTTCGAAAAGTGAAAATTGACCTTTTGGTTTTAAATATTTTGTAAATTTTTTATTTTTAAGAAAGATTGGAAAAAAGGAAAGAAAACTGTCATATATCGACGCGTACCTTTGATTTTGATTTTATGATTTAATTATAAAAAAAGTGATAACAAATGTATATTTTATTCTTGTAATTATTGATTTATTATTTATTTTTTTAAAAAATAATAGTAATAATAAAAACATCACGTGATGCGAGAGATATAGTCAATACCAAAAGAAACGAAAGAAAACATTCTTTCTATGATTTCTTTTTTGTAGAAAAACATTATTTTGGTGTAGTGAAAATTGTACCTTTTTTAAAAAAGCATCCAAGTACAATAAAAAAAATAAAAGAATAATATAATATAGAGATAACGTACCTTTTTAGCTTCTAAAATTCCCAATGCTTCCTTATGTCTCAGAACTTTTTTTTTTTTTATATTTTCTCCTTCAATCTTTAATATCTCTATGCTTTTTTTTTCTATTTTTTCTCTTCTTTTTTCTATCACAGAGTGGTATTTATTTATTTTTTTTTTTTTCTTTACGCACCATTAATTATTATCTTTTTATTATTTAATTTTTGATTATTTATTTTCCCATACGGGTGTTGACATAACCCAAAGACTTTGCACAATAGAACCTACTTATTTTCATATATACTACAGCATGGATTAAAACAACCAATACTGATTCTTAGCCTAGACTAGTTCCAATATGGTCACAAATATACAAAGCATAGATTCAAGCTTAACACCCTGAATTACATTTCCAACATCATGAATTAAAGCCTAACAGCTTATCTTCAATTATAAGAAAAACATAAACAACCAAGATAACCTTAAATTCGCATATTCATAAACTGCACATTTTAGTTCTTATAACTTGAATCTAACGAACCAATAGCATCACTGCAGAAGACCTATTACCATGTATTAACATTCAAAATATCTATTAACCATATCGTAACTACAACCATCACTGCACCATCGAAACATAGCTACTGCTAAATCACCAAAGTTCTGCATAAACAATGCATTTACAACTCACTAAACCAGAGAAAATAATCAATTCCACCCTCAATCATTACATTATTCCCAATCAAGATCCTAGTGATGATTATGATGATCTTGGTAGCTTGAAAGCTTTTAGGAACAAAGAGGAAAGATTCACCTATAGAAGAATCTCTAATGGTCAAGTCAACAAAAGAGCTTTAGAATCTATGAGTATATGAGCCAAAATGAGAATGTGTTTATACTCCATAAGATTTTTTTTTGGATTCTATGAAATTTGTTATAGAATAAAAGATAATAAAAATTTACCATATATAATAATAGTAATATATTATTTAACCGGATTAATCATATATTCTATTAATATATGATATAGAAAAGAATAATAATAATAATAATAGTAATAATAATAATAATAATATAATCAAACTAATGAGATTTATATTCTGTTAATATATGATAATTATTTGTTAATATTATTTAATCACTTTAAGCTGATAACACGTGTTGCAAAATGTGGAATTTTCTATATTGTGTATGTTGGAATGTTTTCTATCTATATACAATTTAAACTTCCTGTATTTTTTGGGGGTACAAAAAGAAAGTAGAATTTAGATTCTTTGTTGAATTTTTTCTGTTGTACCTTCAAAATACATTGATGGAGACCAATTTTGATGTTTTAAAATATATTAAAAAGATTTTTAAAGTACCAACAGTGTATTTTGAATGCTTTGCACTCAAGTAGAATATGGACTCAAGTATGGAAGTGTGAAGAAAATTGTCATAATTGATTCCATCACATGTTGGATGCAAAGGGTCCAATTGATTCATTCTAAATTCAGAACTTACTTTAACCTGCAAATTTGGTAAACCATATTTTTACTATAAAGTACTTGGTAGCCCGCTCTAAAATCCAAAGGCATTATAGGGATCAGGATTTGAAAGCTTAAAAGTTCAAAACATTGTGATACTATCGAGTTGGCTTGCTCTGGAACCAACGATTGAAATGTGTTTTTCACTCTTTTTAAGAATGATAGTACTCCCTTAAGCTTACGAAGTTAGATAGAATCGGCTTAACCACACCAGTTTTGGTGCAGTTGGTTTTACCATAACTAGTTGGCTTTCTTCCTAAATGAACTACCCAGTTGACCTCTTTTTAATTTGATTGATTTGGATAGAAGATCCAAAATCCAAAAATGAATGTTAAAGCAGAAAAACTCTCCTAAACAACATCTAAAATATAGACGCTAAACAAGAAAGCTAAACCAAATATGTATTCCACCTATTTGAGTGCTGAAATCAAATTTGAACCAGATTACCAAAACCAGTATCCTACACCTAAAGCTGAACATGAAACCAATCTAAACACCAAAACTAACCTAACCAGTACAAGTTTATGCCATAACCAAATCTTACATTATTTACTGGAAAAATTATCGTAGAAGGTAAAAACCATTTCGCAGTGTCTCATAAAACCACTCATGATACTATTCTGCCGTACCATGCTTCCTACTTTATTGAACAATTCTTCTATACACATTCACAATCCTCATTGCAGCAAGGTTTAAAATAGAAATTAGGCATTTGCACATAGCTTATTATTACAAGAAGGTAAGTACCTAATAGACAGTTCTAACTATCGTCCCCCTTTACAAATAGCTGAGTGCTACCGAAACTCAGTTAAATTAGACAAGAAAATAGATTGAACTACAATGCACACTCATAACATTCACCACTTTGTTGATTTACATTTTCCAGATATTGCACTCCCTTGAAAGTAAGGCTTGAAGGTTCTTATAACCTCTTCGTAGGTTGGTCTCTTGTAGTCGACTGCCTGCAATCAGTAATCAGTAATTAGTTTTTCCAATAAATAAAAATTATACCTATTTCAAATTTCACTTTTCCTAACTAACTTGCTCAATAACTTCTTCAGGGTCTGCCCATTTCCACTCTGCAAATTCAGGTTCTGCTTCCCCATTGGACAAGTTGATCTCACTATCATCTTTTGTTAATCTCATAAGAAACCTATCAAATGTTCATAACCAATGTCAAAAAAAGCCTAGTTTTGATAGGATATACACATTGAAACACTCAACTGAAGAACTAATAGTACTGGTTTTGCTAACAGTACGATCATACAACTGGTGATTATTACAATTCTCATTCTCACCGCTGAGAAGTAAGTTTGGAACACGATCCATTTGTTAGTTATGCATATTTTAACCATACTTGGCATGCCAAGCAAGAAGGATATCCATCTTAAAGTAGGGAAAAACCTTTTGGGAAGAGTGGATTATTATTCATATTTACATTAAAAGGACACTAAACTTGAAACTCCAGATCAAAGATGCACAAAACATAAACACCACATTTGACTACAAAAAGGATTCCAATGTAATATCCATATATACTAATACTGCAGGTCTCTCTCACTCGCACTCAGGATTTTCACTTTTGCCTTTTCAGTTTTCACTATGTTGATTGTTGAAGTTTGTTCTCTTTTCCAGTTGCTTACATCTTCTTCAGCTAAAAGGAAAAGAAAACATTGAGTTTTAAACTTCCACATATTGAATTCAGATTTTACATTATATAACTGCGTTTTTCATTTTATTTTACAAAGTCAAGTAGACCAACATCCATCCGTCCATCTTGCTTTCTATACTTCCAAGCTAATATTTTAGCACCTTGCATAATGTTTCATGTGTTCATAAACTCTATTCCAAATGTCTTAACCAGTGTTATGGACCAAACTGACTTAATTCCAGTGGTAAATTTTCAGTATAGAGATATGCCAACAAAGTTTTAGACAGGTAATTTTTTCTGAAGTTAGCACTGAACTAATCACATGAAATAAGTAAAATAAAATACACACCACTTTTGTGCCTGTCCATGCCATTCACCTCCCCAAAGGCGATTGACTTTAGCCTTCACAGCAGGAGGGAAGTCATATGTCAACCATTTCTGAACCTGCAATGCACAAGCTAGGTTAAATGTATGAAAAGATTAAATCCACCCAGTTATCAAATGATGGGTGTTTAAATTGAATTGTTTAATGCTTACAAACATTGCATTTGTTTGTTGTATTACAGAATGGTAAAACTGCATTAAACTCGATTAATTGAATGTTGTAAGATATCACTGATCTATACACAAAGCTTAGGTTATATATAAGGAAAAGAATTGCTGCTTTTGCAGAAAAAGCTAAATCCAAATGAGAAAAGGTTTTGCCCACACCTCAGCAATGATTTCAGCAGATACTATGCCAGTTTCTTCTCGAAGTTCCCTAATGGCAGCAGATTTGGGCTCCTCACCTTCTTCAATTCCCCCCTAAGAACCACAGAAACAGTCAATTATGTCTGAAAATGTTAATACCATAAAGAGATAGAAAATAATTTATTTATTACAAGCAGTAGAAAGGTCCTTTCTTAATAATCCTGCAAAGGTTAAAAAAAACTCAACAAAGAATCCACTCATACATTGACTTTGAATTCTGGTTCAAGGTGACAAAACCATCTATACATTATAACTGTAAAATTATTAGAGCAATTAATTTTTTAACCTTATTGGACTGGGTTTATACAGTAGAACATGGCATAATTATTAGTATTAATCAGAAAATAGAATTAATAAGATAAAGGACATCATATCAAACTAATATAAAAAATTCAGAAAACTATTAAGAGTCGCCCTTTTCTTTTACTCTACTTTATCCTCCAAAATTATATAATTTCAGTAACAGTATAAATTCTTTCTGGCAGCAAGATTGTTCAGTATGCTGTATAGCCAAGATAAACCTAGATACATAAAGGAGATTTTTGTATATCGAAAAATGAATGGTGAGTGGTAATAACAATGCATTTAAGTACTTTTTTTATGTAAGCAATATGGCAGCACATATAGAAAGATTCCTTACGGTAAAGAGATATGCGAATGTGACACAACAGTGTCATTGACATTGTAAACATTACTATGTTGTCAACATCAACAGGAGAGAGACAGGGATGTTAATGAAAAGCACTAGCAAGCTCTCACCACTAAGGCAACAGTAATGATTGCTTGCAAAAGTACTCATCTACTAAAATGCCAGCATGACCAGACTAGTATATATGTGAAAAATAAAAACTACACGATACTATACAAAATAAACAAGGTTCTGCACTATACAATGCCTTCACATCAAAGATCTTTTTTCAAGTTATACAAATCACTTGAATTCATGTTAAGGAAAAAAAAATGTTAGGCAAAGGTGTATATATAATAGTTCATAACCTAAGCTCACCTGAGGCATTTGCCATGCTCCTGGGACATTTAACCTAGAAGCCACAAAAATCTGAAAAACAAAATTAAAACATGAATTCCCTTGTTCACACAAACAACCATCACTTAACAAAATTGCTGCACGCTATGTAGGAAAAGAAACAAAATATTTTACTTTCGAAACATGTTCGTCTCCAACTCAGTGAACAAGCTAAAATCATACACAAACCCTGAACAAACACAAAAAGGTACAATAAAAACCCACAAAAACATCAAATCCAAGCTATCAGTTCGCTAGCTCATTTTTAAAATGCTCATCATCCAAGGAAAGGGTTTGAATGAAAACAGAACAGAGCAAAGGATCTAAGTTCATCCAAGGAAGAACTCCATATTTTCAAATCTGGAAAACAATCTGCTTAAAAAATTTAAAGATAAAAACAGAGCAACCAGGGAGTGTTTCTCTAACATATTGATCCAACTTAAGTCCTACTTTATGGTGGGTGAATTCAAAAACATCAGAAAGAAAAAACATTTTGAAGAAAAAGCAAAAGTTTAACTCCATGTTCCAGCTTTTAACCGCTAATATAAATCTACAAAAAAAAAAACAAAAAAAAAAAGGAAACCCACATGAGCATAACACAAATTTAAGATCAGAAACACACCACTGTGTCCCATAATTTAAAAACAAGATTTTCTTCTTTTTCTGTAAAATAGTTTTCTACATAACCAAAGGTCATGACACTAATCTCTAGAGACCGTAGAGGTCACCTAAACAAGAGACTTTAACAAGCAAAACAAACACACGGAATGCATTAATATTCCGTAAAAAAAAAGACAAAAAAAATGAAGAAAACAACAGGGTTAGAAACCTGGTCATCGGAGTTGATGAGACAGACACCAACGTTGGGACGGTAACCTTGTGGAAGACCCTCCATGGCTTGGTGTTGGAAGGAAGAGAAGAGTAACTAACCTTTTGTATTTTATTTAGTTTTGTTTGTGAGAGTGAGGAGAGAGAAAAGTGAGAGTGGTGTGCGTTGAGAAAATGGGAATGAAAAGAATAATGATAAGAAGTGAGAGAGTGGTATGAGAGAAGGGGAAAGTGGAGTTTGAGATTCTCACCAAATCCCCCATTTTATTATTCTCTTCTCTATGCTCTTCCCAATTATACCATCTTTGCCCAATCCACCTTTCTTCCTCTTCCACTTCTTCCAACCAACCAACCAATACTTCTTCATTATTCATCTCAAAACCACACATTTTTTCTTTTGAAAAATGATATTTTAACACCAATATTTTACACCATTTTGACACTGCACACGTATTAGTTGGATGATTTCAAATTAAAAAAACTGAGACAAAGCATATTTGGAAGGAAAAAACCAAAGTTTTTTTTTTAATTTGAAATTGTCCAACCACATTTTGACACGTGTGCAGTGTGAAAATTGTGTAAAAAAATTGGTGTTAAAATATTATTTTCCTTCTTCTTTCATCATCATTTCCTCAATTCATTTTTCTACCATTTTTTCTCTACAAGAGTACTATAATACACGTTTACATTCATTTGACATATCTAACAAAGATAAAATAGTTTTTAAAAAATAAGTTTTTATATTTTCTTAAAAGAAAAAAAATAAAAAAATAAAGAAAGATAGTATAAAATGAATGTAAAAAGATTATGAGACAAAATATATTTTTCTCTCTCTTGTTTTAAAATATAATGATATAAATTAATTTTCATATTTTAAAACATATTAAAAAATTAATATATATTAATAGAATAAAAGAATGATATCAAAACTTTAATGAAAAATATATTTTATTTAGTAAAACCATATAATTATACATTGTCATAAAATCTAAATTAGGATAGAAAAGGAATTTATATTTTTGAAAGTAACATTTTCTCCAACTAAGTTGAAGAAAAATATTGTTGAAATGTAATCTAATAGAATTACTATATGAATGTAAAACCTAATATGAGGTATTAAAAATTATGTGTGATAACGAAACTTAAAAAAAAATACATTAAAATGTTACATTTGACTCTACCAGAGTTGAAAATAAAAATATAATTTATTAAAATATAGTTTTGAAGTTAAATGGAGTTTAAAATGAATTTTACTTTATATAAGTAAATAAATAAATAAATATATATATATATATATATATATATATATATATATATATATGAACAAAAGAATGAAACATATTAGCACGATGTTTAATACAAGATAAGATTATTTATTTATTTACTTATATTTATGAAATAGCTTAAAAAACGATTTCATAGGATATTTTTAATGAAAAAAAAGTTGCAACTTTAAAGGGTGAGCTCAGGGGGGATAAAATAAGGTTGGGTGCAGGTTATGGAAAGTGAGAAGTGAAAAGAGGGCGCAGGATAGCAAAAGTGCGCCGATGGTGACGCAGTCAATGAGAAGAACACGCGGAGAGAGCACTAACGAACAAAAGCAGTGGGACCACCACCGAAGGCGTTGACTTTAAGTGGATCAGATTATGGGAATGGATCGAAGCATCATTTCTTATTTTTTTTATCTTTTTTTTCCAACGCAGTACGATAAAGCAATAAAGGTTTATTAAGTAAGGTCCAAAGAGGGAATATCAACAAAGTTCACTTCATCTGTCGCGCGTAGCATGCACCTCATCATGTTACAAATTTTACACAAAATTACTCCCACAATGCCATTTTACTTCTTCCAAATCCCACATTGTTTTTAAAATTAACAAAATCTTTAGGTTTAATATCTATTTTAATTTTTATATTCTTTATTTTTGTTTAAAATGGTCCTTAAGTTTTTTCACGTTTAAAGTAATTTTTTTTTTGTAAAATTTGATTAATTTAGTTATTTTTGCTTACGGCGTCTCACTAATAGCATAGAGTCCATGTAAAAAAAAAACAAAATGAAATGACACGTAGTAGAGCTTATAGTGACAGACTCATATCATCATTTCACCATGTTATCACCATCTTCTCTAAATCAAAAATCCAAATTTTTGTAAGTTTTTGTAATTTAATAAAAGGGATTTGGGGGTTTGGTTCCTTGCATATGGTTTCACGTCATCAATAGAGGTTGAACGAGTTCAATGGTGATGCGATTTGGGATTTTCCAGGTTTCCATGGAGGATGCGCGATTTCGCGAATTGGGTTTTTGCGATTTGCGTTGATGATGATGCACAAGGAAGATGATGAAGGCTACACTACCTACTGCGATGGTGGATTTTTCTTTCGATTTGGGGATTTAACGTGATCTACGTGAGTTAGGGCTCTGATTTGAAAAGGTTCGTCATGTTGAACGAACTAGGATTGATGTTTAATGGAGACTTGGGAATTCTAGGTTTCCTACCTGTTCAATGGTTTTGTGATTTTTGGAGTTTCACTTTGCAATTTCTCATAAAGGTGGAGTTCTTTGGTTCGCGATGGAGAATATCAAGATGATGAGATGTTGACGGTGGTTGTCACAGTGGTTGTCGATGAGAGAGATGTAGGTGTGGTGGTGCATAGCGATTTGGACTCATGGTTTGGGTCTGATTCGCCGTATTTGAGGGTTTCTTTTGTGGTGGCTTGCATGTTTGCTAACAATGAAGCCACTGTGAGCTCTATTGTGTAATAGCTTGTTTCATTTTTCTTATACGTGAATTGTACGTCATTAGCGAAAAAGACTAAATTCAACAAATTTTACAAAAGAAAATGACCACTTTGAAAGTTGAAAAAACACAGAGACCACTTTGAACAAAAATGACGAATATAAGGAGCAAAATAGGTATTAATTAAGCCAAATGTTTATTTAAAACCTATATCATTAATTAATCTATTTTTTAAGATTACGAATTAAATATTTTTTTAGTTTTTGAACTTTTATGCAAACTTAGAATTTGTCTTTTTCTTAAAGTTATTTTATATATTTTAATGTTCAAAGTTTAAAAATAAATGGAATTTGTCTTTCTAGTTTTGAGTTGTTTATATTATTTCACACGTTTCTATTTTAATTTCAGTTGCAAACGTGTTTGATAGATAAATAAAATTAAAGTAGTTAGGTTAAAAGGATTATATCCATTCATTTTTTAAATTTGGAGACCAGAATACATTAAAGTTTCGGACCATGACAAATTTCAATTTTGTCTCGAAGTTCAAGGACTAAAATTATATTTATCCCATATAACTAAAACATACTCACTACTATTAGAGAGCACAAGTAAGTTTTTTTGTTCTGGACAATTGTTATTATTACAACAGTATAGTTGTTCCTTTGTTTCTGTATATAACAGACATATGTATACTTATAATGATATACACAGATCATTCAGTGCATACAATTTTCATTTTGTTCCCTTCCTCTATTATTTTCTCTGTCATTCGGTGCACGTTTCTCTTCTCTATTCCATCAGAATTGGTATCCAAAGCAAGGTTCGAGACTTGAGAGCTTCAAAAATCATCAAGGCTTGGTGGAGGCTTGGCGGAAGGGTGGTTGAAGCGTGAAGAAGTTCAAGATTGTGTTTCTTGGTAAAAGATTAAGGGTGTAAAGGATGGCTAACAATGACATCTCATCAGCAAATATACCAATTCTCACTAAGAAAAATTAAAGTTGATGGAGTACACATATGACAGTATTATTCAAATACCAAGACGTGAATGAGGTGGTTGAAGAGGTATCAAGAACTTCCTACGGATGCAGTAGATGATTGAAAGGTTGAGGAGAGAAAGAAGGACAATAAAGCATTGTTTATTATCCACTAATGCGTAGATGAGGCTTGGATTATTCTTGTTAGATGTCATACTAGAGGAGAGAAAATCAAGAAGGTCAAGTTGCAAACGTTGAGGAGGCAGTATGAGTTGATGCAGATGTTTGAGGGTGATAGAGTAAGAGAGTATTTTGATAAAGTGTTTACCATCACTAATCAAATGAAGGGATGTGGAGAAGTCATCACGGATCTAATGGTCATTGAAAAGATCACGAGGTCTTTGCCTCAAAAAGTTGATTACATAGTTGTGGCTATAGAAGAGTCAAGAGAGCTGGAAAATATGAAGATAGAAGAATTGCAAAGCTCCTTGGAAGCACACGAGATGAGGCTGTTTGACAGAAATCTTGTCAAGATTGATGAACAAGCCTTGAAGGTTCATCATGACAAAAGTGATGCAAAGAAAAAATAGAAGAAATGGAAAGGAAAGAAGGGGAATTGAAAGCCTGGTAGACCAAAAGATGATCAAGATGATGAATTGGATGCAGTGGAGGATAAAGGCAGATTGGAGAAATACAAGAAGAAGAAAGATAAGAAGAACATAGAGTGTTATAACTGCCACAAGTTTGGACACTACTCATATGAGTGTTTTTCCAACAAAGGAAAGAAGAAGAAGCACCAGAACAAGGAGGCTTATCTAGCTCAAGAAGACTCCAACTCAGAGCCTTTAACCTTAATGGTAACCACCACTGCTGAAGGCTCAAATTCTTTGATTAATTCTTGGTATGTAGATTCCGAATGCTCGAACCACATGACTTACAATAGGGAGTGGCTGATAAAATTTGATGAAGCAAAGAAAAGCAAAGTAAAATTTGTAGATGACAACACCTTGAAAGTAGAGGTTATTGGAGATGTTGTTATCAGAAGGAAAAATTGATCACATACCAGAATTACAAATGTGATGTTTGTTCCAGACATGAAGTGTAATATTCTTAGTGTTGGAAAATTGGTGGAGAAAGGCTTAACAGGTGTGATAGGAAATCGTGACAAGATGGAATTGTATGATGGCAATAAAGACTTGGTCTTGAGGTGCAAGATTTCAAATAATAGGACATTCCAAATCAACATGAAGGCTGTAGAAAATTTGGAGTGCATGTCTACTGTGAAGAAGGATGAAAGTTGGATTTGGCATCTAAGATTTGGCCATTTGAATTTCAAAGATTTGAAGCATCTCAGTGAGTAGAAAATGGTATCTGGAATGCCAAGTATCACAATTCCATGAAGTGTTTGTGAATTGTGCTTGGCTGGAAAGAAAACAAGAAAGTCATTCGAGTCACAGATTAGAATGAGAGCTATCGATTGCTTGGAGGTGGTGTATTCTGACATTTGCAGACCATTTGAGGTACCTTCTTTGGTTGGAAATAGATACTTCATAACGTTTGTGGATGAATTCAGTAGGATGCTATGGATATATGTGATCAAGATGAAGAGTGATAAACTTGATGCTTTCATAAAATTCAAGGCCTATGCTGAAAGAGAGAGTGGAAAGAAACTGAAGATTCTTCGAACTGATGATGGAAGAGAATATACCTCTGGTGTTTTTAAAAGACATTGCCAAACATGTGGAATTGTGCATGAAGTCACAGCATCCTACACACCACAAAGTAATGGATTGGCAGAAAGGAGAAATCGAACCATTGTGAATATGGACAAATGTCTCTTAAAGGAGAAGAGCCTGCCACGTAAATTTTGGGGAGAGGCTATATCTACATTTGTCCACATTCTTAATAGGTTTCTAACCAAGAGATTAGAAGGCAAAGTCCCTCTAGAAGTATGGACTGGAGTGAAGCCAATTGTTGGCTATTTTAAGGTGTTTGGTTCACTGGCTTACAACCATATAACAAACCAGAAATGCATCAAACTTCAGGATACGAGTGAAGCTATGATATTTGTTGGATATCATGTTATTGGTGCCTACAAGTTGTATGATCCAATCAAGGAGAAGATGGTGTTAAGCAGGGATGTAATGGTGCTTGAGAAAGAAAACCGGAACTGGAATGAGATGCAATCCAGTTTGAGAAAAGCAAAGGTGAATGGTATCATTGAAAATTCTACTCCTGCAGAGCTACAAGAAGAAGATGCAGAAATCAATGACTCATCTCAACACACTGTGATGTAGAGACAACAAGGGCATAGGGTGATTCCTCAGAAGATCTACAAAGATTTAAGAAGATATTATCGTATTCAAAAAAATTCGGCAAATATTATATTTTGATATTTACCGATGTAATTAAATAAGATGATTATTTAAAAATATCAAATAAAATACCCAAAAATATAGTTTTCCTAAATATCTTTTGTATAAAAATTTATCAATTATCAAAAATCTATTTTTAGAAAAAGATAGAGAAAGTTGCAAGGTCCAATTTTTGTTACTCATTCCTCTTTCTAGTTTAGCCATATTGAGTGAGCTAAATTTCATCAATTTTTCATGTTTTTCTTGTCTTCTTCATGCAATGCTTAACTTGACTTTTTGTGATTTTAATAATTTTTTATTCTTGACTTTACTTTTAAAATGCCATAGAGTTTTAACCAATTTATTTTTGCATGTCTATGAGCTTAACTTAGCTGTGTACTAAAACACCACAAAATATGCAAAAAATATATATATAATTATAAAGTTATTTTTAACATATTTTTGTATCTCGTACTCAATCAACTAAATTATAACAAATTCTAATTAAAACAAACTTTTAAAAAAACAAAAACCAATTAATTATCCAAAATTAAATATTAAATTGGAAATATCGTTATCTTTGAATTGATGATGACTTAGCATAATAATGAATTGTCTATTTTCTTTTTCAGTACTGATACATATTATCTTCCATCTTTTAAAGACTAAATTCACTAGTCTTATTTCACAAAGATTTTATATGGTGTAGGTATAAGTGTCCAAGTTGTAGTGCATAGTTGTCAAAGGCTCAAAGTTTGTCATGGCTTGCACAAAGTCAGTTTACGGGTTTATATTAAAGTTGCATCCCCTAACAATGATGTTTTTCTTACACCCGAATCACGAGGTGTGAGAGAAAAAAAAAATAACAAGTGTGATTGGTGACGTAATAACGTAAGAGAAAAGAGATATGACCAAGCTATACTTACTCGTAGAACGTTTCTTCAGTCATGGGGTAATTTATCAGGTTTAGGTTGAGCAAAATAGATTAGTTATACAAAACGAAAAGGTTCCTTCTGCTTTAATATGTATAGTTCAAATTTTAATGTACATCACTATGCTTCAACTATGTGGTTGAATTATTATAATCTGAGTTTCTCCAATTGTCAACCCACAAAACATTAAAGTACTATCAGACATTGATACAATGAGAAGGAGACAAGAATATGACCATATTTAACAATGACAAGACACAACTCAACTACGACAAAACAGAAAATTATTCTTAAATTGAAATATTGCAGATTTGTGCAATTCAAGTAGGAGCTATTAATTTTGTTTTCACATTCCTATGCACGATCTTCAAACAAGTAAAATGAAATAGTAAACATGCAAGCCAAATCTGTATATTTTTAATGATGCAACTAAATTTATGCTGCTTTAACTTGAAAAGGTTTCACTGGTTATCAAAGCTGGTTACATGAGGTTTACAAGTAAAAGGAGTAAAATGTTATAGCTATAATGCTTCAGGGTTAAAAATCACACAAGGACAGAAAAGGGAAAGGAAGTTACAAATCATCAATATGAAATCCTTCTGAAAATGATTTGCGCCCCAGACTGAGGCTGCAAAGTAATAAAAAGTACAGGAGCATGAACATAGTTTGGAGATAGCACAAAACTGTAACTTTGAATGATCAAAGAAAGAGCAATCTTTGCCTCAACCATTGCCAAATTTTGCCCAACACAAGTTCGAGGGCCTAATCCAAAAGGAATGAATGCAGCTAAATGTTTCCGAGGCTCGCTAAATCTTGTTGGATTGAAGTTATGGCAATCTTCACCCCAGATTTCTCTGTCATGATGAACTGCAGTCAATGCCAAGTAGAGTTGAGTCTTAGCAGGAACATTAATGCTTCCAAGCATCACATCTTTAGAGGCTTGCCTCATTAGCATCACTGCTGGAGGATAGAGCCGAAGTGTTTCGTTAATTATCATGCTAACCTGTTGGGAAATGTCAACCAACTATAATCAATGAAAATGGACCAGAATTTTGCACTTAAATATTAATTATTCTGTGATCTAAATTGTTTGGTTCATTCTATCTCCCACAATATACTACACTATTTTACAGGTCTTAACCATATTCCTGATTCATTGTTGTTGAAGATTCTACATCGATTAGAGATAAGACAAATTACATAATTTAAGTGCAAATCTCACCGAGTTGATTTTATAAGGTTGAGTTGACTTAAAATATACTTTTTAAGATGGTATCAAAGTCATCCAGAACTTATCTTGACAAAATCTTTTGTTTGTTAAACCTATAACATTACCCATTAGCGAAATTTTTTGTTTATTAAACCTATTGCATTACCCTCTATCAGACTACCATTAGCATCTAGTTTTATACTCGAAATATAAATGTCTTAATGTGAGTAAGATGTGTTAAAAATCTCACATCAACTAAAGATAAGTCGAATTTGTAGTTTATAAGTTAGAGAAAATTCCATTTTACAAACCGATTTTGTAAGGTTGAATTAGACTTAAAGTCTAGTTAAGAAGTTAAATCATAAATTTTCATTTATGTTTCTTTTTGTTTGTATCTCCATGTCCAAACTTTTCTGCATCTCTGGTTCAATTTATAATGGTTACAGCATCTAGATTGAATCTTGATAGTAGACCAGTTGACTAACAGGCAGACATCTATCTATGATCTAACCAGTATTCAACAGAGTAAATGTATTGTAATATTCATTTCAACAATAAACAAATGCATTGTACTGATTCACTTGACGGCAAATCAAACAATAGATCAACTTACAATCTTAAGGTCGCTTAAGTTGTCCGCAACAGGAAGTTGATTGTGTCCAATAACACGAAGAACTTCTTCACGTGCCTTACTTTGCCATTCCTGATGTTTTGCTAATAGAAGAAGTGTCCAAGTTAACAAGTTAGCTGTAGTTTCCTTTCCAGCAAAGTAGATGGTTTTACATTCATCTATAATTTCTTCCACCCCTAACTTTTCTTCTCCACCAACCTCATTCTTGTAGGAACACATCAAAGAAATTAGTACATTTCTTGCATTTTCTCCCGTGTTGCTCTTGGTCTCAATAAGCTTCAGAATTGATTCACGTGTTTCTTTTTCTAGTCTCCACCTCTCCCTGTTCTTCCTAGTTGGCAAATACCTATTGTTTTGTTTTTCAAACACTAAAACTCAATTATTATGTCTGAAGAGGGAAAAATACCTGGTATGACATGAACTTCATTTGGAGAAAATACCAGTTGTGGAACAAAAATTTCATATTCACATGCAATTTACTTCTCATCTTAAATTAAGCTAAAGCAAGTTTTTAAATGGAAAAACCTACCTGTTATTTCACTACTGGTACAGTTCAACAAATTAAGTTGTGATGGTTATTTTCTTATTAGCAAGGCTTGTGCTAAGGAAATATAGGTCTGCTAGCAAGTTTGTAGTTTGATACGGTAAATTTCTTGCACCCACCTGGCATGCATACTCCATCACTGTAAAATAACTTCCCTGTTGTAATTTAGAGTAACTATCTGGCTGTGAGAATGTAACTTGAAACAATAATCTAGTTTTTTAGGATATAGAGAATAAATTGTCATGAATGATCATAGATTCACAGCACGATAGAGAGAAGAAGGTTTAAAGGAGGAGAAGAGAGAGACAAGATAAGCCAGAGAAAAAGAAAATATTATTGATTGATTCACGAAGTACAGAAAAGGAGAGAGATATATAAAGCGAAGGATAACTACAAAAGCGGGTCATGCAACCCAACCGAATGGTTATAAAAAGGTGTACCAGTGTACCGGACGGTAGCTACATAAAGATACCGAGCGGTAACCATTAAATATTATCAGCCCCCCTCAAGCTGGGCGTAAATGTTTTGGAGACCCAGCTTGGAACGAAGAAGTTGAAAAATAGGAGGAGGTAACGGTTTGGTTAATATGTCGGCAATTTGCATAGTTGTGGAGATGGGGAGAAGCTTGATCAGCCCAGCTGCAACCTTTTCACGTACAATGTGGCAGTCAATGTCAATGTGCTTTGTACGTTCATGAAAAACTTGGTTAGAAGCAATTTGTATGGCAGATTGGTTGTCACAGTAGATGAGGGCAAGAGTCGTGTAAGTAACGTGGAGATCATGAAGCAGATATGTAAGCCATTGCATTTCACACACAGTGCTGGCGAGCGAACGGTATTCAGCCTCAGAAGAACTACGGGAGACCGTCGGTTGTTTCTTGGAACGCCATGAAATGAGAGAGTTTCCAAGATAGATAGTGAACCCAGTGACCGAACTGCGAGTATTAGGGCAGGTGGCCCAATCAGAGTCACAAAAAGCTTTCAGTTGAATAGTAGAGTTGCATGGAAAATGAATACCAGTACCAGGGGTACCTTTGAGATATCTTAGGATACGAGTAGTGGCTTGTTGATGAGCAGTCGTAGGGGCAGACATAAATTGACTAAGGTGATTGACGGCAAAGGTAATGTCCGGACGGGTGGTGGTAAGGTATATTAGTTTCCCAATAAGACGTCGATAAGAGGCAGCAACATCACCATTCAAAGACGGATCGATATTAGTGGCAGAATGTTTGTGAACCATGGGAGTAGGGACAGGAGAGCTGTCAAGCATGCCAATTTCAGCAAGAAGATCGAGGACATACTTTCGTTGGCTAAGGTGGATGCCTTTGGAGTTGCGGGTGACTTCAAGGCCGAGGAAGTAAGTTAGATCACCAAGATTCTTTATGCGAAAAGTTGTTGGTGGTTTTTGCATTTCGATGATCTTGGTTTGGAAAACCATGTTTTTTGAAGCAGGTGTTTTCTTGATGACCAACCCGATTGCAGTAGGTGCAAGTAATAGTGGTAGAACCGTTCGGTTGACAGGGGAAATTAGAAGAGGAAATAGTTTTCATACTAGCAGTAACATGATCAGTCATGATATGACATTCTTGTTGGATAACAAGAGAAAAATTTTTCGAAATTGGAGGAAGAGGGTCAAGAAGAAGAATATGAGATTGTATATTGGTATACTGGGAATTCAAACCTCGGAGAAGTTGCATTGCACGATCTTCGTGTTTCCGTTGAGAAAGAATCGAAGAAACAGTGCAGGAACATTTGGATTTGCATATACAGACAGGATCTGGACGGAAACTATCAAGTTCATCCCAAATGATTCTGAGTTTGGTAAAGAATTCGGTGACAGAAAATTCGCCTTGGGACAAGGTGGTGGCTTCCATTTGTAATGTGGAGATCCTTGCAAGGTCACCTTGGGCAAAACGGATCTTCAGGTCGTTCCATATGTCGATAGCATTGTCCATCCAAATGATGCTTTCACGGATGGAGGGAGATACAGAGTGTAACAGCCAGGAAACCACCATACTATTGCAGCGGAACCAAGCGTGAAACGTAGCATCAGTCTGTGCAGGTTGAGGCGCGGATCCAAGAACGAATTCCACCTTGTTCTTGGCAGAAAGAGCCGTAACGAAGGATCTGTTCCATGAATGATAGTTTGTATTGTTGAGTACGGGTGAGACAAGGGATATGGCGGGGTTTTCATTGGGGTGAAGATAAAGGTATGAATGTGTAGAATCGTGGGTTAGGGTATTGGCTTCAGGGGTAGCGATTCTAGGAGAGGAAAGAAACAAGAACAAGATTGCAGAAAACAGAGAAATCAGAGAGTAGCAGATATAACTTCTGATACCATCATAGATTCACAGCACGGTAGAGAGAAGAAGGTTTAAAGGAGGAGAAGAGAGAGACAAGATAAGCCAGAGAAAAAGAAAATATTATTGATTGATTCACGAAGTACAGAAAAGGAGAGAGTTATATAAAGGGAAGGATAACTACAAAAACGGGTCATGCAACCCAACCGAGTGGTTATAAAAAGGTGTACCAGTGTACCGGACGGTAGCTACATAAAGATACCGAGCGGTAACAAGTGTACCAGTGTACCGGACGGTAGCTACATAAAGATACCGAGCGGTAACCATTATGATATTTTAGCTTAAAAATCATATCAACTATGATTTCTTATCTATATCTATATATATATAAATTTAAGAGTTGGGAAAGTAACCTGAATCCAGGGATATAGACACTTCTAATAGCCTGTGAAAAAAGGTCCATTTGTTGCTCCTGTAAGTTGAAAATATGCTTTCCCTCTTCATAACTGCTTCCAAAAGCAGTTCTTGATATAACATCAGCAGAAAGATCATGAAGCTCTCTGTGCACTTCTATCTCAAATTCATCTTTTCCTCCTCTTTGGTCTTCCCATTTCTCCACCATCTTTGTCACACTTGCCACAATATCTGGCACCCATCCCTGCAACAGATTCATGAATTACTCTTTAATTAATATATATATATATATATATATATATATATATATAATTTTTAAAATACATTAGTAACTATAATTTTTTTCCAATTACACTAACATTTCAATTTTTTTATTTATTTCATTCCTTCATTTTAAAAAATACTTTCACTCATCTTTACATATATACGCATACCTTAAGTTTTCAAAATATTTTACTTGCACCCTTATACTACTATTTTACTCTTAATATAAAACTTGAAAATGAGAAAGGACTAATATTGTTGTTACTTACTCTTTCATTTATGATCATTTCAATTTGACTATTATTTTTTCACATTTTGAATTTGGTTTTACTATTTTTAGAAAATAGTCTATATAACTCGTGACACAAACTATGTTGCAGTGACTTATCACAGTAAATTTTTACAAAAAGAAATTATATTAACTCATTTAAAAAAAATGGACCGAATGACAAAAAACCAAAGTTGCAAAAAATTAAAAATAATATCGTAATAATATATTTCTAAATTAAAAATTTAATTATATGTCTTGTAATTTCAAATATTATAATTTAAAATATAATTTTTTTTATTTTTAAATTATAATTATGTAATTCAAACTTCATTTCTAGATTATAAGATCCAGAAATGTCCAAAACATTGATAATTTAAATTTCTTTAGACGTCTAAAGTGCCCCCAAAAGAATAAGTTACCTTAACCAGCTCCAAGTTAAAGGCCAGGTTTATAATCCTTCTGTGCAAAGCCCATTGTTCACCCTCCAGGCCTACAAGGCCCTGTCCAAACAGCAACTTCGACTGAGGATTGTACGGAACTTTCCCATACTCACCGCGCGTATTCGTCAGCACCTCCTTAATCATGTCCGGTTCAGTTATCGCCAACCGGGGTGTTGAACCGAACCAGTACAGGAAAGTTTTCCCGTGCGCGCGAGACCACCTTTCGTAAAATGGAACCACGCGCCTCAAGATGTTATCATGCTCGAACGCAGGGGTCGTCTCTGACTTCGCTTCCGCGTACAGCCGTCGGATCTCCGACGAGTTCCCCACGAACGGACAGTAGCCAGGGCCTCCTATCCCCTGCTTCTTGAAGTGACGCTCCGTTCGCCGGGGAACCCACAAATTTGCGTAGAGAAATTTCACCGCTAAGAAAACGAGGAGAACTACAGCACCGAGTAAAAGACTCATGTTGATCTAATCTGCTAGTGAAAGACAAAATTGAAGAATGAAAAGAGGTTAAAAAAAGAGAGTGAATAAGAGGAGAAGAGCGTTGACTTTTGATGGTGAGACTTGAGACTAAGAGGAAAAAAAAAAGGCTATTAGCACAGACATTGTTATAGTTATTCATTAAATATTATCAGTTTCTTCTAAGCAAATCTATTGAGATCTTCTTTAAAAATATCTATAATTTTTTTTAGTAATATCCACAATAACTTAGGAATATTTTTTCATAAATTTAAATAAAATCATTTTAATATATTTCTTCAAAATATAAACTTAAATAAATAATTGATTTAAAAATATAACTTAAATAAACTCTTAAGCAATATTTTAACTTAATAAATATATTGTGATGAATTTTCGTAAAATCAACTTCTGATAAAAAATAATGAGGCACAACTTTATGTTGACCGACAAATTACTAAAATATTTTCGTAAACTTCCTCTAACAAAATTCCCATTTAGTTAAAGATAGTTTAATAACATGCAAATTCAAAGTGAAAAGATATATAAGGATTTCCTTCAATAATTTCATAAGAGGACTCTAAAGACTCTTTTAAGTTTCTTTCAACAAATATTTCTTATTCTTTAAATTGAGATCTTCGAAGATTTGGATGTAACTTTAAATTGAAAAGAGATGTTCTTTCAACTCAGAGAGTTATGCATGTAGAAGATATTACAACGTCCAAGTTAGTTGAGTACGTTAAATAATAATTAATAGTATAATAATGAAAGTAAACAGTTTACCTCGATGGTTGTACTATTTATAAGGTAATTATGACATGTATGGACTCTCACTTATATGGGCTTGGATGGACCCAATGGCCTGTTTATCTCATGAGTCACTTGTTTGATTTAGATTCTACTAAGTTATAGAGTAATACACCATTAGGTTTGGTAGTCTGAAAGATAGTCGGACGAGCCGACTTATGGTCGAGTAGTTCACCATTAACTCTGGTAAGCGACACATAGTCCTACTAAACAACACATAACTCTTGGTAGGCGGCATGTAGTTCTGATAGACAACATATGGCTCTTGGTAAGTAACATATAGTCCTGGTAGACAACACATAACTTTTAATAGGCTACACGTAATCCTAGTAAACAACACATAGCTTAGGTAGACACCATGTAGTCTTCGTAAACAACACAACTCTTGGTAGGCACACATAGTACTAGTAGACAACACATAGCTCTCAGTAGGCACCACGTAGTCTTGGTAGACAACATATAACTCTTGTTAGGCGCCACGTAGCTCTTGGTAAGCGATACTTGGCTCTGATAAGCGACACCTAGTAGGTGGCACATAAGGTGTGTTACGCCCTAATTTATCTTAGGACGAGATTGATGTTGAAAAGGTCGAAGGGTAATTGGTCGTGTACAATACATCAACCCTTTAGTCTTCTTATGACTTGAAAGCATGAGAAGAACTTCAATAAAGTAGTGATAGTTGGCCTTCAAATGCCTTATGAAACATGATATCGACAATAGGTGCTCAATAGCCATCTTAGATAGTTTTACAAAGAAAATTTATATCTTTGGTTGTAGCCTTATTAGTATAGTAGCACCCAAGCCTTGAGGAGCATAGTAACCAAGAGGTTTGAATAATGGGATGTAAAGTCTTAACTAGATGTGAGTAGTGAATAGTTGTCATGCTGCATAGGAAACGAAGTAAGATGACATAAAGTTGTCTTTGTTCAACAATCATCTCTTTCTCTTGCCTTTTTTAACTTGTATTTTAGACCAACGTGTATGTAATTGAGCATGACCCTGCTTTTGTATAATTCCTGCCAGAAAAATTATAGGTTACTTTTACTAATTCGCGGCCAAAAGGTAGGAAACATCCAAGTTTAAGAGTTGCTCAACTGAGGTCAACAAGGTAGGTAACACACAAGGGTTTTTCAACCGAGGCCTACAAGGTAGGGAGCATAAGAGGATTGTTAATATGAATTGTTAAATTGAGGCCAACATGGTAGCCGACACACATTAATTGTTCAATAAGACCACTTAAGTAGGTAGTAAGTATCAACACCTAATTTCGTTTGGACAAGTCAACAATTAAAAGAATAAAAATATAATAAATAATATAAACAAAATAATAGTAAAATACGTTTTCAATTAATAAGAATAAAAAAAAAGGACAAAAGAATAATATAATAAATAAAATAAAATAAACTTTTTTTTAAAAAATATAATAAATTTAATATAACAAATTTTCTTCAAAATTTCATACTTTGATTTAGTCCAAAAGAGAAAATATGATAACAAATAATAATAAAATAAAACGAGTCAAATTTGTTTTTAATCAAATTGCAAGTCTCACTTTTCTTAGTGAAACGCCCCAAATTGTCAGAGTGATGCAATAGAATGGTAGCGAGTTAACAATAAACCAAGAAATGGGGTAAATTGGTTTCTTTTCGAAGATGTGTGTTTTTTATAATTTTCTCTCAATTTTATCTTACTTAAAAAATAATTTAAACAAATAAAATAGAGTAAGGGAAGAGAGAAATTTACATAGATAATTTTATACTAGTTTGAATCACAATAATCATACGTCTAATTGCTAATCCCTCAAAGAGATCAACGTTCCACCATCACAAAACTAATAAATTTTACAATCACACATAAAAACAAGTTTAAGGTTTAGAAAACACATATCTCGAAATCACAAGAGATTACTCACTTCCGTTAAACACCACATGGAATGAACACCTCCTCCGAATGTTTCACGAAGGATGATTGACTTCACTTAGCAATAATAACAACACTTAATCACACTACAGTGAAAGTTCTTGCTTTTTCCAGCATCAAGTTTCCAAGTCGTTTAACAGAGTTACAAAAACCCTAGTTTCACGCTTCACTTTTGTTCAAAGTCGTGCAATTATGTGTTAGAATGAGAATCTGAAACATCTTTATAAAGACTTTAGGACATCTCCAAAAATTCATTGTCAGACATCTCCAAAAATTCATTGTCAAAAATTCATTTTAGCACAATGGTAAAAAATGTGCTAAAAAACTCCAACGGCTAGTTGTGATAATGGATTATTATAAGTCATATACAATTAACCATAATCGATTATCAGTCCTTGGTAATCGATTATTCCAAAGACCATCTGAGTTTTTAGCAAATAAACAAACTGGCTCTGCGATAATAGATTATCTAATTAGCTAATCGATTATTGCAAAGAGTTTTTAATCCAAAGACATTTTAAAACATAAGATACATGGAAATAAAAAGTAGGTTTAATACCTATTTTGGTCCCTCCTTTGGGAGGGTTCAAAGTAGTCATTCCTTTTTTCAAAAGTTCACTTAAGTCCTATCTTTTGCAAAAACTGTTCAAAGTGGTCCTTTTTGCTAACGGCGTTAAGTTCAGTAACGACAGACATGCCAGGTGTCTAATGTCTGATTATGTGACATTGTTATTTGTTTTAATAAATATATATAATTGTGACGTGTAAATTATATTAATTAGGGTAAATAAAGAAAGGAATTAGGGATAATTAGGGTCAGAAGATTGGGGTAATTGGGGTCAACTTAGGGTTCGTGGATTGCGATTGAGATTGGGATTGAAATTGGGGTCAGATGATTGGGGTAATTGGGGTCAGCTTAGGGTTCCTGCTTCGTGGATTTCAGATGGTCAAATAACTTCGTTTCTTATGGCCATAATCACAGTTGCAACTGGGGTTATCCCTTAATTAAATGATGTGATGGAAAAATTTTGCAATTTGAAGGATGATTTTCAGTTTTCTGCATAACCCAGTTCTTGAAAGTGAAAATCTTGACATAGGGTTGGATTAAAACCCTGAAAGGAATGTTGAAAGTGCAAGCAACTCAGAGGGGTTTGCTATAGGAGTAGTGAAAACTAATGAGTTTTACTTTTCTGAAAGTGGTGTGCTGGTTTTTGGTTATTGAACTAAGGAATTAAGAATTTGTATCAGAATTATGGACAAGCAAGCAATGGAAACCGTAGCCGTTTGATGGAAGAGAGAACACCCTCCACAGCTGAAGAATTCCAAAGAGTTTCAGAGGAAAAAGCCAGGGAGACGAAGGAAGGAGTAGCAACTCAGATGATGATAGTGCATGAACCTTGACGACACAACCTCCTACAGAGCTGATGGACGAAGACGATGGTATGAACCCTAAACAATGTTCTGTTCAATTTCTAATTTTCCCAATTACATTCGAAATTTTTACCCCAAAGAATGTTCTGATCAATTTCTAATTTAACTTAACCCTAATTTGAATTTCTAATTTCACCCTAATTCCCATGTCTAATTTAACCCTAATTCTAATTTCTAATTTAAACCTATTTCCAATATTCCACGTCACATTTTCTTTTATTCTTTAAACCTGTAGCAAAACATAACAATGACACGTAGTCACATATTAGCCACCTGGCAGCTATGCCGTTAAGAAAGTTAACGCCGTTAGCAAAAAGGACCACTTTGAACAATTTTTGCAAAAGATAGGACTTAAGTGAACTTTTGAAAAAAAGAGGGACCACTTTGAACAAACCCTCCCAAAGGAGGGACCAAAATAGGTATTAAACCTAAAAAGTACTATAAGTCCTATACAAAATTCTACGTATTACAAAAGTTTTTCACAAACAATACAAGTCTTCATAAGGAACTTCTTACAATGTGAGTACTTGAGACTTGATTTGGACATCATCAAAACATCAATGCTTCATCATCTTGCTAACAATTCGGGGTGTCATGGGTTATTACAAAAACAATTTATTTCAAAATTTTCTTATAGCACGAAAACGTGTTAAAAAAAAACTCTTTATCCAACATGCATGATTAATTCAAAACATAATTGTGCCAAAAGTCTTGTCCAATTACATTATTAAAAAAATAATGAAAATAATGAAGGAAATAAAATAACTTCAATTATATAGTCTCAGAAATCCAAAATCAAAATTACTTTAAAAGAAAATCCTAAGTTTGTCTCCCATCATCTCTCGCATCTATCATGCCTATGGAACATATGTAATATCATATGCTCACGTATAACACATTATACGATCATCGTCCATAATTTCATTCTCAAACACACAAACACAAACACATATAGGGTAAGCTAACATTAAAACAATCATAATAATATTATATAAACACACTAATTATATTAACCATAAAATACATAACAGTAATAACAATAAAATTCCTAATCCTTTAACATAGACAATTCAAACATGTTGGATTACTCAATCCTCGATCCTCAATGCTTGATCCTCGATCCCCGATCCCCGATCCTAACTCTTAATGTCATCACTAACATCTCACACATAGCCCCTCAACTCATTAACACCTATGTTAACTATCTTACTATCACCATCATAGTAACACCACTATCAATCATATCCCAACCAAGAACATCTTCAATACCATGATTATCATCATAGATACACCATCATTATGACTATTCTTATCATAAATAACTCCATGAGCATCACCCATCCATGAACCTCATCATGAAAAGACTCAATCACACTCATGTACCCTACCTCTCCTACTTGTAGCCTCCTTTGCAGGCCCACTTATAACTTCCCCTACGAGCTTGGTCGAGTTCTCCCTCCTTTGGCTTTGGACCTATACCCCTTTCACATAAGGCGAAACATTTATGCCCCCACTAAAAATGATTCAACACTCGAACACCATTCTCTTTTCTACAACTATTTGTCAAAAAGAACATCATTATCACTCCCTTTTCAACAACCAATGTCAAAGAAAATACTCCCTTTCCAACAACCAATGCCAAAAAGAGTTGCTAAACACATATAGTCTTAGGACTTACTAGATAGAACAAATAGACTAATCTTCCATGTGTCATGCTCATTGATCAACTAGACACACCCCTTTGTGTATTCCATCATCCATTCATGCTCTATCACCACTCCAAAAGTCAAACCGAACCTTAAACACATCAATATTTTCATTCATTGTGCAACTTCGCGTTCTGCACTTCATATATTTAAATTTGTAATTATGTTGTTATAAAAAATATTTAGTTAACATTGATAATTTTTATGAAATTAGATATAATAATATAAAAAATAGTTATAATAAATTATAATTTTATAAAAAAATAATTTATCTTTTGTTTAAATTATTTTTATATTCAAATAAATATATACAATGTGTGAGTATTATGCATAACTAAAAAAAAAATACTACACTAATTTTCTCACATATTCTTCTTGTGCATGAATGAGAAGTTCTTCCATCCTTTGAAAAACTCAATATTACACAATAAAATTTTGTAAGTATGTTCCATGCATTAATGGTGTAAGTGATACTCAAACAATTGTGCTATTGTGCTCTATAATTTAAGAAAAGTACTTTTTATATACAATACATCACATAATATCTTATTATTACAATTTCTTAAGAAGTTGATGAGTACATGACACTTTTATTTCACCTCCATCACTAATTTATCCGTGAATATTATATCTTTTAAAATAAATAACTTTCAAAAACATTTTTAATAATTGTTTTCCTGTTCTTTCAGTTTCACAACAGCTAAAGAATACACAGACACTTCATTCATTCTCTTGCAGTTCCCTTTTAGTTTCTGAATTTCTTTCTCACCAGTCAGGTCCGACGCTGGACACGACGGCTTCAACAACACCGCAATGGTAATTTCTTACACTTCCTGTCTTTGATCTTTTTGTTCCTAAAGTCACCGATTACGGCGTGTGTTCAGTGTATTTGTGGCAAGCAAATCGCAACTGTTGTGGTCTCTCAAGGCACTTTCCTTAACAGAAAAATGAGGTGAGTCGCGTTATTTTTTGCATTTTAACCTTTTGAAGGCTTATGTGAGCGAAGTTGAGGCATGTGTCCTTGTTGCAGGTATTGCAATTTTCTACCTTGGAAAATGTGTTACCGGTTAAAGCATAAGTTCGCAGAGAAGAAGTTTGTTCAACGGGTCGGAAGCTGTTCCAAATTGCGGAAAAAAGTAGGAATAATCCTATACGTAGCTTTTCATAAAAGTTTGATGTGATTTTAATATTAGGCTGAAATAAAAAAAAATAAAAAATAATTTCGAAATAGTTTCTAGGGGTAGGGATTAAACCTATATCGGCTGAAGATTCAAGGACCTATTCGAAATGTTGTTTATGCAAGTTCAAGTTGATGGTATCTAATTGATTGGCATTGAGGTGCCTCAAGAAATGTTGTTTCTTACGCTGATTTTATAGTTTATCACTTTGAATGTCCGACTAGATGTGCTGATAATTTGTTTATAAATGTCTATAGTTGCCATATTAATGTAGCAATGATTTAAATTAATTATACTTACAGGTAATTGCTGTCATGGATTACAACCTTTCTGACCTAATTGGTAATGGAAGTGATGAAATGAAATCTGAAATGAGTCCCAAAGATGCATTAGATGATGTGGACATCTCTTTGATATGTAAGAGGTTTCCATCAATTACCTTGGGTAGCGCTGCTCGAGTGGATTTGTTTGATGGGACTACATCATGTTCTGAAACAATGAACTCTTTCACAACAGAAAATATTGAAAATTGTTTTTCTAATTCTTCAGAGGCAAGGTGGGTTCAAAGTGCTCTTTCTGAAGAATGGCCTTCTTTATATGTCAAGCATTCTAGTGTATCATCTTCCACATCAGGAAAAGATAATTCTTTTCCTTCTTTGCTGCCTGATTTAATGTCTTCAATACAAGAAAAAAATTCAGATCAAATCACCAGGGAAGATTGTCAAATGAAAGTGGGAATGGAGTCACAGCCAAATCCTACACTAAGAGAGTTATTTCTTGATAAGTCTATAAATTGCATACCTGGGTTGAGTAAGAGGCACTACAGGAAGCTGGAGGACTGTGGGTTTCACACTGTGAGTTCCAGAAAAACTGTTGATTTTGCAAATTTCTTTGATTTTCTGTTTTGAAAGGATGGCTTGGATTCACATTAATGCCTCTCTTTATGTGTAGTTACGAAAATTGCTGCTCCATTTTCCACGATCTTATGCTAATATGCAGAATGGACATGCTAAAATTGATGATGGAGAATATTTGATTTTCGTTGGAAAAGTCTTATCTTCAAGGTGAATCCACTTCATATGAAAATTTGTATCCATTTCTCTTGGCATAAGGTTTTCTTGGTGCTTGATTTGTCACTTGAATTAAATATTGTGGCTGATGTATGCTTGCACATTTGTCATTATCCAATTGTTAATGGCTTTGTAGATCCTTTAATGTGATTGGTTGAAAGGTGGGAAACGGAGGACGACTTTGAGATGATTTTTTATTTGATATAAAGTACTTTTTATTTCATGTGTTGAAAGTCTCACATAGACTAGTGATAAAGCCAGTTTAGAGTATATAAGTAGGTGCAAATGTTATCTTATAATCTACTTTTATAGGGTTGGGTTAGGCTTAAAGTCCACATTTTAATACCATGTGTCCCATCTTCTCACATTCCACCTGCTTAAACAATGATTGTAGTTAGCATAATGTCATAGGACTAAAACTTTCTGTAGTAACTGTAGGTAACTTGATCCTAAAAGTCTTGATTTTGATTTGATGCTATTAAAACATATCATGTCATGTGTTAGGGGCTGGAAAGTGTATGAGAGGAGAAGGTATAGGAGGGAGAGAGAAGAGGACCGAGCGGGAGAAGACGGATACCAAGCTGACCGAACGATGAAAGAAAGGGGGCGAGCTGAAGAGGAGGACTGAACGGTCCAAGCAGGAGAAGACGGGCTACGAGCTGACCGAACGGTGGGTAGCGGCAAGGAAGTTTCCTAGATGGCGCAGTGGGAAACTAATTGGAGTAATAGGAGGGATATCTTGGGAGGAGATTCAGATGGGGTTAATTAGAGTAATCACGACCATATCTTAGGATATTATCTGGTATAAGTTAAATATAATAAATAAGACTAAATATATTCGTATCAGATACCTATAGTAAATAGGATTATTTTATATTATTCAGTATATCTTGGGAGGGAATTAATTAGTATAAATAAAGGGGGAGCCTAGGGTTAAAGACATGCTTTTGAATTTGAGTTTTGTAAGAGAGGTTATGCTCTCAGGTAACTGACGGAGATCCTGCTCCCAGTTATTGTTTGCTTTCTTTGATTTAGTATTTTCCATTCAATAAAGAGGTTTATTCAGTTAATTCCATTGTTCATTATCTGTGAGTGTGTGTGAGGAAGTATTCCATCTACGTGTCATACTCGGTCACGTAACATCATGCCTATCTAAAATGGTTACTTATCACATATATACCTGCATATGGCTAGGGAACCATTAAATCAACTCTTCTTGCTTTATTCCTTAGTAGGCTTAAGCATCTTTATATAGTGATTTAGTTAAATTGGTTTCTTAATCATACTTTGCAACTATGAAATGTTTAACTTTTAAACCGTTATTTTCATTTCTTTTGACATAATGGAACCTTTCAGGAGCCTAAACCCAACACCTTAGTTCATGACATGGTATGGGGTCAACCTCCTTGACCAAGTGATCAAAATTTTATTCTTTGTTCTCCTTCTAATGACAAAATTATGAATTTCGAGATGTTGTGAAAAAAATGGTTAGCATATTGTCTATTCTTCAAGCCTAAATAGCATTTGTCTGAGGGGGAGTGTAAAGGATGGCAAAAGCTGTTAATGTGCCTTCACCTAGGCGCTTAAGTTTTTGGGGTAGTAAGCCATTGAGGCTCATGACACCACTGAGTCTTGCATGTATTCACATGCCTGTTATTATGTGTAAATTACATTTAGAAACTGGTGGTGATTTATAATGTTTTAAGTTGATAAATTTTAGTCTTTCCTTTGCAGGGGTGTCAAAGCTAATTATTCATTGTCATTTCTTGAGGTGGTTGTGGGCTGTGAAATTGCTGAAAGTGAATGTGGTTTTGAGCATGTGACCACTGATGCTATTGGTGTGCAAGAGAGGACAATTTATTTACATCTAAAGAAATTTTTTCGTGGTTCACGTTTTACCTTCAAAGCTTTTCTTCAAAGGCTTGCAGAAAAGTATCAAGAGGGAGACATAGTATGTGTTAGTGGCAAGGTGAGTTTGGTTCTCCCCCTCTTACCCAACTAGTTTCCTTATTGTATTGCAAGTTTTTAATGTGTGGAGGAATTGTAGTTTCCTCAACTTCTTACAGATATCATAAATATGGGTGTTGAAGAAGGTGATATAATGCATGGACTATGTGAAATAATCTATATTGCGTTCTTTACGTGGGAGTGTGTTTGAAGTTGTTTATCCATACACAATCTTAATATTAGATTTCATCTTAAAACAAATTGTCATTATTTATTTACCCTTAGCACCCTCCTCATTGGTGCCTGTCAAAGTATTTGTCTTGATAATGTTTAGGTGGAAGGGTTTTGGGCAGAGGGACTAAAGCATTCTTTTTTCAAATTAAAGGAGTCGGAAAGATCAATTTTAATTTTGAAGGACCAGCACAAACTTATCCCAAAATTGAGGAATAGAAACATATTTCAGCCTTTTTTTTTAAATTGAAAATTTATTATGATAATAATAATAATAATAATTATTATTATTGTTATTATGACTATTATTATTATTATTATTATTAATGCTGGGTCCTTGTAAGGATCCATGGGCTTTGGAAAATTGGGGATGGGGGGAGAATGATCTTGAGGTGGGGAATAGTGATACTGCTAGGGTTATGGGAACATTGGGAATGTTGATATGGGAGCTTGGAGGAATCCTTGGCCCTGCCCTCCATGGTGACATGCCTAGGTCATGCTCAAATACCTTGGTCAATTTAGTAAGGGTGTAAGTAACGATGAAAGAAGAGATCATTTTTAGACATAAATTAATGTGATATTAAAGGGCATGTTGCATTGTGATGAAAGACAAAGCATCAAGTGCTATTTATACTAGGAATTAGATTAAGCTCTAGATTCTGAGCCATGGTCAAATACAAGAATAAATAATTCATTGAAGAAAAAATGAAATTCTCTAGAATAAGGTAAGGTTCTAATAAGATAAGATCCCTAAAAATAATTAATGCTAAGTATTAGTAATTATAGTATATTATGCATCATTCTCATACTCTAAGATGTTCAATATGTCTGTGTGTAGATATATATTTTAACCTGTCTTATTTTTTTAAATATGTCTTATATTTAATTTAATTTAATATGATTGAGTACACTTTACTTTTTTCTAACTTATTCACATTTTTGCACGGAGATAAAACCTTATTCCTTCACATGTACAATATATATATATATATATATATATATATATATATATATATATATATATATTAATATTCTGTTTTATTTATTTTGGAATTGTTTTTTTAATATCCTTCACATGCACATTATTATTGCTTTTTCAAAATAGGTCAGGACTATGCGTGCTAAAGATCACTATGAGATGAGAGAATATAATATTGATGTGCTTGAAGATGTAAAAGATTTGTCCTTTTTCGCTAAAGAGAGGCCATATCCTATCTATCCTTCAAAAGGGGGTTTGAACCCAATTTTTCTTAGGGACACTATTGCAAGGTTTGTGGCTTCCAAATTCTTTTATGCAGAATCTTATTTGTAATTTCTTTTTTATAAAAACAATATTTCTTCTTTAGGAATGATAATTACTCATGAGAAGGATGTCAGAGTGGTCACTTTTTTTTTTTTTTAAATAAAATTGAGTTAGGTTGACACCCCATTGTTCAACAATCATTTCCCATTACATGAAACAATTTTTTTGAAAGGAAAAAAAAAGTAAACAAAAATATGTGGGGTCAAACCAAACTCATGTTTAAGAAAATACAAAGCAAACTCCCTTAAAACTTAAGCAAAAGAAAAAAAAGGGAGTTGAAATCTATTATGAAAAAAATTCTAGCATAATCCCCAAATTTGCAAGCTTATCTGCACACAAATTTCATTCAAGAAAAATGTGGATTACTTTGAACTCTATAGCATCACAACTCTTCATGCATGTTTGCCAAATGACCATGGAACAATTTGAGGAGATGAAAGGACTTGGCAAACCAAAGTAGAAATATATTCTGACCACACCCGGCTATAACTATTAGCCCAAGATGTTCAATAGCCAAAATAATCCTCATAATCTGAGAATATAAAGCATTTTGACTACCCAAATAAGAAGAAATTTTTTCAATATATTTCCCTGACTACCTCTGAAAATTATGCAAGCAACATGACCTGGATAACCTTTAGCAGCTTCATCCGTATTATTTTTGATCCATCGGACAACATGCATATTCAAGTAATTTGAAGAGTCTTAGTTGCTTTCCTAGGCCTAGTTTGAATATTAAAGAATTTCAATATAGAAAAATTAATCATATCGTTCCACATAGTTACCAAATAGCCTAACATATACCTTTATAGGTTTTTATGGCCAACTCCAAATCTATACTTTCTTGAAATCCAAAATACTTTCTCATCCTCCACAACATCCCTATAGTATAAGTAACAACAACCAAACATACATATTTCACTAAAGTACTACCATCAGCTTACTTAAGATTAATATGAAAGAAGTTTTTTATTTCAATTAATTTATTTGAAACAATGCATTATATATAGACAACTCTAAACGTATATTAATTACATAAAAATCTCTAGAATTTTCTAACAACTTCTAACAGCTCTTAGTAGTACACTTAATATCCTACTAGCAACAATGCCCTGGTGAATGGATATACTTAAGAAAGATACAAAAGAATATTGGAATGAATTTGAAAGAGTGTCTTCCCCTCTCCTAGGATTACATATTTATAATTACTTGGGATACACCACATACAATGTATTAGAGGGAAAATAAGGGATTTCCAAGAGATGGACCTCAGAACTAGTTTTAGCACAAAACACATAGCACCTTACAATAAATCCTATTGAAGACTATTTATTCTAACACTTCGTCTCAAGCTAGATCATAAAAATTGTATGTACTGAGCCTGGAACAAATAAATTCAATCCGAGAACCTCAATATTTCAACTTATATCCAAATTTGTCACTACCTCAATCGACTGAAAATCAGTGTCCAACACTTCCATACAATCTGATTCTGATTCAACAGCAGAAGTTTCTCCTACTGCATTCAATACATTTGTTTCATCTTCTTCTGTGTCAGAGTCTCCTCCTGCACCCTTTCTTTAATACTCATCCCATGCAAACCAGGTGGAAACCTGATATTTTTCAGAACAGAGTTCATCCATCCTTGTTATCTCATTCTGAACCTACCAGTTTTAAACAAGCTCTTAAAGGTAAAAATTGGATGACTGCAATGCAATAAGAATGAGGTTTCAATGAACCAAAAATTGGATGACTGCATTACACTAATTTGTTACTCTTTTATCTTCTCCAGAGCTTTACAAGCCTTGCCTGTCAATGTAGATCCAATTCCTAAAGGTATCACAGAGCAATTTGGATTACCAAGTCTTCATGATGTAAGGAATTCTAACTTCAAATTCTTTATTCTATTTATGAAATTATTTTCCTACCTGCCATATAAGTATTGTCAACTACGTTGACAGTATAGACCTTTTATTTTAGTTTTTGTTTAAAAATCATGTTAGCTATCACTATGTACTTTGACATCTTAGTTATGCTGATAACTTAAGGGTATCTATCATTTGCCATCACATGATAATTTATTACACAATGAAAATCGAAGAAACAAAAAGTATGGGGGTCTACACCAAACCCATATAAAACAGATGAAACAACTTCCCAAAAGCATATACAAATCTGTCTGCAATAAACATTTTTTCTACTTCTTGCTGATGAATTGAAAGTGTTGTGGTGTTAGAGGAATTTGAAATTTAGTGAGTATTTGACTTAGAAATAATTAGAGAACGAGGGTTGAAAAATTAAGGAAAGACGTACATGTACTCTTGAAAATCAACTTGCATTGGCCAGTTTTGTGCTCTATAAAACCTAAACCTGAAACCCCGAATCTTTTATATATTTGTCTTTTTTTCTTTCAGTATTTTTCTGATTCTGAAGTGTTCTACATATTTTGGGCTGCAAATTTGATTTTTGGAGTATAATTGCTCTAATAAAGGAAACGGGGTGGCTTGGACTCGGACTCGGCGGTTGTGTGTGTTAGAGATATTATATTTAGTTTATATTGTGTTTATGTTAATCAGGGAAACATAGTCCCTATATGTTTATTAGGGAAACGTTGTTCTTATTTTATTTTATTTTATTTTTACATATTCATTTGTATTTGGGCTTAGCCCATATTTATTCTATTAAAAATAGAGAACCCTATGTGTGTATTTAACAAAAGGGATATTTCTCCTCATCTCTTTCACTATTTCACATGGTATCAGAGCAAGGTTCTCTGATTCTTTAGCCATTGTCTTCGCTGTCTGCCGGCGGCCGGCTGCCATGGTCGCCGGCAGCCCCTACTAAAAGTCTTTCAACCTATGTCATTCTGCTTCAGCCAAGAAAGGCCACCGCCGCCGGCACCATCTCCGGCCGTTCGCCGCCGCCGGCCACCGTCTCCGGCCACTGTCGCCGGCCACCGTCTCCGCCACGTCTCCGGCCACCGCCTCCGGCCGTCGTCTCCGGCCACCGTCTCCGGCTGTCGTCTCCGCTCAACGCGCCTCCACGCGCCGTCTTTCTCCGACAGATCTCGAACGCGTACTGTTCACGTGCCGCTGTTCCGGTGTCGGAATCACACCGCACCACTGCCGATCTTCTCGCCAGAGCTTCCTCTCTCCGGTATGACCCTCCAAAACAGCCATTGCTGCCATCGTCATTGTCTTCAGCATCTTCGTCTTCTCGCCGCACACTTTCTTATTGCGGAATCTTCCTTTCGTATCTGCGTTCTGGTGTATTCCTCCACGAATGGGTTCTAATTCCCTTTTCTCGTGCTGCACCGATTGGACCTTCTTGCCATCCGTTGCTTGTGCCGCCACTGCAATCAGTCACTGCTGTCACAATCTGTTGCCCGTCCTACCTCTACTGCTTCCGCTATCTTATCTTTTCTGAAAGGTCTTCAAGAACAGTTAGTGGTTAACACCAAGAAATTTCAACACTAAAATTATGACCAACCCTTTGTTTTTTGGGTGCTTTGATGAATAAGAGCTCATTATGATCTTCCACTTTCACGGTCTGTCATCGGCGCGCCGTCATTTCCGCCGTTCGTAGTGAGGGGGAGTATGAACCAAGTTAGGCAGACTCCACTAGTCAATGATGACAGTCCTTGCAGTTTTGTTGCTTTTAGCCACTACAGAACCCATCAGTGAGTGATGACATTCCCTGTAGTTTTGTTGCTTTTAGCCACTACAGAACCCATCAGTGAGTGATGGCATTCCCTGTAGTTTTGTTGCTTTTAGCCACTACAGAACCCATCAGTGAGTGATGGCATTCCCTGTAGTTTTGTTGCTTTTAGCCACTACAGAACCCATCAGTGAGTGACGGCATTCCCTGTAGTTTTGTCGCTTTTAGCCACTACAGGCCCCGTCAGTCAGTGATGACAATCCCTGTAGTTTTGATGCAAGCCTCATCCTTATTTGATGGTGCTATTTTGTCAAAGTCACTCCACTTGAAGTTTCATGGTGCTATTTGAAGTTTCGCAGTTGTCCACCACTGTCCATAAATTGCTGTTAGTTGTTCGTCGACATGTGATTACGCATCTGTTTGTCGCACACTCTTGAAGACATATCATATATTTCAAATTGAGTTTATTTATTCCAAGTTTGGTCCATACAATCTGTATGCTCCAGCTTGAGGGGGAGTGTTAGAGATATTATATTTAGTTTATATTGTGTTTATGTTAATTAGGGAAACATAGTCCCTATATGTTTATTAGAGAAACATTGTTCTTATTTTATTTTATTTTATTTTTACATATTCATTTGTATTTGGGCTTAGTCCATATTTATTCTATTATAAATAGAGAACCCTATGTGTGTATTTAACACAAGGGATATTTCTCCTCATCTCTTTCACTATTTCACAATGTGCATTTATTATGTCATAATTTAGTTGTAATTATGATGTTTGAAAATCAAACGCTCTTTCATTCCTATTTTTCTGAAACTTTATCCCAGCTGTTCCTCATTTTTTACTGAAAGTAACATTTTTAAATGATAACCATGTAGGCATATTTTGGAATCCACAAACCGAAGGACGTAAGTGAAGCTGATTTGGCTCGCAAGAGACTCATATTTGATGCGTTTTTTTACCTGCAGGTGAGGTCATTGTTTTATTTCAGATTTTATTTTGATAACTCAAATTTTTCCGCTCTGAGAAATACTAGCAATGCATTCTCTAAGACTCTTAAACATTATTATCGGTGAACTTTTTATTAGAAGTTACAAAATTTTATGTGCTCTTTTGAACTGGTAGAAGAATTTGTCCAGATTCATTATATCTTTTTTATAGCGATGAATATGCAGATTCATGGATCCTATTTAAGAGCAACAAATCTGAATGAATCAATTCAGATAAATTCAGAATTAGGTGCATTTATCTTTCTATTCACCTAATTTTTAGAAGATATGCTTTTTAGTTTATTTCCATATATTTAGCAGATTTAATATTTTAATTACGTATCTTCAATTTTTCTGGATAATTGAGAAGAATAAAAATATTCTCTAATTCTACATGGTATTAGAGCTATGGCTTTGATCTCTTTCAATCATGTAATATGGCAATGACTAGTGCTTTCGTAAACTCATCCAGAAAGTTAGGAGGTTCTAAGGAATGTTCAGGGAGGATCTTCCACATAGGCGGTTGTGGTTTCCAAAGGTGGTCATGCTTTCCAATTCACTGCTGAGTAGATTCAAGAGTCTCCATCCCGTTCCAAAGAAACAACTAGAGCACTTGTACATTCCAAAGAAACAACTTGAGCACCTTTTACCACTCTTTCCACCGAAAACAACTCAACCATTGGATTATGGATTCAGGAGCAACTAACACACAACAAATTATTCAAAACTGTTTACCTCCCTATAGTCCTCCTGCAGAGAATAAAAGAAATCACAATTGTTGATGGATCTCTGCTATAGCCGGAAGTGGATCTATCCACCTCTAACCTTTAATAACTCTTCAATTCATGTTGGTCAAAGATCGCACATTGGCTTAAGATGTAGTCCAAATTATAGTATATAATTATTGGAGATATAAATTTAAACATTCAGTTATTCAACTATATGTTAGTTGTTTTTTTGTTTTTTCTGTTTTCCATCATAATTAGTGTGTAATTGCCGTAACCTCTCTAGAGCTTATATATGCATAGCTGTGTTCTTTTTGATTCAGTGAAATAGTAATCAGTTATCTCTCCTCTTTTTTCTTGGGTCAAAATTTGGATAAGGTATCATAACCATTCAAAGCCTATCCTAGACAAGTTCTTTGGGGTAATTATGTCTTGAGAAAGAGAATAAGGAAACAATCTAATTTTCTATTACATTCTCCTTACCTCTATTTGTAACAATCTAATTTTCTAAATAAGGGAAATAAGGAAACAATATACTGAAAAATAATCTAGAAGGTCCTACAAATATTTTCTCTAATCCGGAATATTCTATAGATATTTTCTCTAATTAAGAAGATTCTATAGATATTTCCTCTAATTACAACATTTCCGCTCAAGTTGGTATATGAATATCAATCATTATTAACTTGCCTACAAGATCTTGAAATCTATCTAGAGGGAGTCCTTTTGTAAAAATACTTAAAGAGTTGCAATTGAGATGTCACTCAAATGACACTTATATGTGACAGGTTGTTCTTCATATTAGTTTCAATCTTGTCTTTAATGAAATAACCAAACACATTAGGGTTGACTGTCATTTAATTTGATAAAAGATTGTATTTGGAGACATCAAGATTGAGTTTGTTAACTCAAGTGAGTATGTAATAAATATTTTCACTAAATCTTTATTGAAACCTAGAATTGATTATATTTGTAAAAAGCTTTATACATATGATTTATATGCACCAGTTTGAGAGGGAATGTTAGATATTGTTAAGATATTGTTAGATTTTGCTAGTTACAATATTATTTGTATTTAAGCTTCATATTTTCCTGGATGATTCTTCATTATAAATACATACCGTATGTGTATGTTGTGAAGTAATTGTTTGACCATATCGCAAGTGGTTCATTGCATGCTATCATGTTTTCTTGTAATACTTTATCCTTCTTTTTAAATGCTTCAATCATTCTCTAACTACATCTCTGCTATTGGTTATTAGTTAGGACGCTTATTCCAAATGCTGGAAAGTCTTGGTACACAAATAGAAAAGGATGGATTGCTTGATAAGTATAAAAGACCAGAAAATAATGCTTTGGGCACTGAGGAATGGTCTTCTCTCACCAAGAGGGTTATTGAGGTCCTTCCATATACTCTTACAACCAGTCAACAACATGCTGTTTCAGAAATTATTTGGGATCTAAAAAGACCAGTTCCAATGAATCGGCTTCTTCAGGTGTGGATTTGTGTCCTGTTGTTGTGGCTTTAGTGCCTCCTCTAATTTTTGTAGATATAGATGTGGTCTCCACATTGTAGTCTTTCTTAGTGGGTTTTGGTTTTGTGTCCCCAGTTTTGTATTTCTTTTAATTGTATTAAGAATGGTGCATATGATTGGTCAAGTTCTGGTGCTAACCAAATTAGGATCGCAACCTGTATAGTGATGGAATAACATTCTTTTATTTTTTATTTATAAAAATAATTCACACAGTACAGTGTTCCCCTAACTTTTTTTTAATGGAAGTGCTAAGGTATCACTATGGTGTTTGCCATCGGAACTATGTTGGCACCACAAACAACATCAATACATCAATAGAATGTAACACCTCAAAATAGCATAAAAGAAAGAAGAAAATAAAAGTAGCTGGGGGACCAAACCTGACCTAATCTCTAACCCTATAAAAGGGTAAATCAAATCTATCCTTGAAAATTTTGGGACAAATAAAGTTAGGAACATTATCCCATCAAACATAATATTTAGATCTAGTGCCAAATTCAGCAAATTTACCAGCACATTGGTTATCCTCTTTAAACACATGCAGAAAAATGAATACACATGGTATGTTGAAGTATAATGTTTATTTTATTATTAATATTTATGTTAGGGGTTTTGTTAAGGGCTTCCCGCCCTTTTATTTCTTAGAACTACTATGTTCTATATAAACAGTAGTAAGTTGTATCAGTTGAACAATCATAAAAATAAAGTCTTTTCATTTTCTCTCAACTTCAAGTGTATTACTATTTACAAAACAATTCAGACATATATTAGTATAAACTGTGACTTCCATAACCAGAATCACACCCATCACCTCAGCATATAAACTTTTATGAACACCAAGATATGAAGAGTGTTATAAACTGTGGCTTCCACCATTTTTTACTTCCATCTGAATCTGCTGTTGTATCATTTCCTGGTCTCTTAATGTTAGTTTCCCTTGATGAGTTGTTCTATCTATTTTTTTTCTCTTATGAGAGCTCCTTTCCCATATCCCTAACAATTTTTGAGGAAGAAGAGGAGAAGGAGTGAAAAAAGATCAATTTCCTGACTTCAACCTTGCAGACAAGTTAGTAGGTAGGCGGTTTTTGTCTTTTAAGGAGGTGTGTGTACTAGATCTGGTTGTTGAGTGTTTTATTTCTGAATAGGGACTGTCCTATGTAGAAGGGAATGCTTTCCCTTGGAGGTTGTTGATTGTTTTCGATATTTTCCATTCAATAAACTGTTGCCTCAAAGTGAGGATTCATTTCTTTGTTTGGGATTGTTTATTTTGAGATAGAATCTAGGTTTCTTGTCACTAAGAAACCTAACATAACTTGAAGTTGAAAAGTGGACAAATTTGGAAAATTGTTGCTCTTCCATTTGATGACATTGCATCAAATGATGAATGGGTAAATGAAGAGGCAGATGATGTTGTTGAGATTGAGCAAGTTGAAGGTGAAAATGATGGTGAAAATGTTCACGTAGATGGAGCAACAACAGATCTAGCTCTAGGTACTCTTGATCTTGATAACATAACTTTTGGCACCAATGAAGATGCCCAACTTTCATTAGGGAAAGAGTTGGATGAAGATGATGACGAAGATGATGATTCCATTAGAGGATTAGACATAGACACTTGACATTTGAATTTATGTTTTACAATATTTGTATGAACTTATTTATTTGAAGTTATATAATTTTTGTGAAATTATTTGAATTAGGATGTTATTCATATAATTTTATTTTCATGTACAGTAAACTCGTACTCGTTACGAGTTTACAAGTCGATTATCAAGTTTGATAACCTTGATTAATATGCTATTCATCGGTATTATTTTTTTAATGACAAAAACTCAATCTCACGAGTCTACAGTAGCTCTCGAGTTCGGTAACATTGCTCATAGGAGAAGAAAATTAAATGAATTGTTAAGATAAAATGAATATGGATCAAATTTCTCTTGTAAGTTAAAATCAACTTGCGCTTCTCAACTTTTACAACTTTCCTCAAGTCAACCTGTACATAATTTCACTGTAACATAATGGACAAGATTGATTTATTTTACATGGTTCATTTTACTTTCTTCTGTTGAGAAGTTTATTTAAAGGGTCTTTTGTTTATGGGAAAATCAGATTATAATATTAAATGAAATGACACGGAAGCTTGCTGTAAGCTCTTTATATGAACTTCATTCTTCATATCTTAAACCAGTTTACACAATAGAATGTGTACTCTAATTATTAATTGCTCATGTTCTTGTAAATTTTGCTTGATTTGTGGTTTGCTCTTTCCAAAGTTCTTTTTTACTAAAGGACTTATATTCTGTCAAAAGTGAGGTACTGTGTGTTGACGTGCTGTGGTGAAAAGACAAACAAGATGTCATGTTATAATCTGATCTTATGTTGTAACTTTTAGGGTGATGTTGGATGTGGAAAAACTGTTGTAGCTTTTCTTGCATGCATGGAAGTTATTGGCTCTGGCTATCAGGTTCGTGTGCCTATTATATTTTGATTCCTTTTTGTTTCTTTATTACCTTGATTTCTCATTAAATTCTTGGATGTTTAGCTTATGGTAATTGTCTTTAGTACCTATCATTAGGTTTTTTTATTACACTGTTTTAACATTTAATTTATATTTTAAAAATTATGAACGCCTATCCCATTGGGAATTGTTCGCCCAACATCTATTCAAACAGTTAATCACTTTTAAAACACAATTAATTATTAGACACTTAAATAATCTTAGATATTATTGACCATTCGTGATATATGTTTAACCACTATAGGCAAGTACAAATTGATAGTTGTATATCATTTACGCTGTCTACCACAACAAAAATGGTGTCTTTTCCCTTTGATTTTGGTAGACCTCCAATAAATTCCATGGAGATGTCTGATCAAACATGTCTTGGTATTAGTAGTGGTTGCAATACAAAGGGCCAAAGTCTTAGTTTTATTTCTCTGACAAACTTCACACTGCATAACAAAAGCTTTTGTGTCCTTTCTTATGCCCTTTCAATATAAAATGTTAAAAAGTGAACTTTAAGCTTAATTCAACCCTACAAAACCGACTTTATATATTATAAATTGGTCTTATCTTTAGTCAACTTAGAACTTCCAACACCTCTCCTCACACTGAAGTATATACATCTCGAGCGTAAGACTAGACATTAATGGGTGATCCGATAACGGTCCGATAGCAGGTGAAACAATATGTCCAACAAACAACAATATAGTTAGGATAGGCTCTAACCATAGCTCTGATATCATGTTAAAAGGCGGATTTCAAACCTAACTCAACTCCACAAAACCAGTTTGTAAGGTGAGGTTTGCACTTACTTATATATTATAAATTGACCTTATCTTTAGTCGATGTGGGACTTCCAACATAAAACATCAACGACTCTTTTAAGAGTATGAAAATAACCACTATGGCCTCCCATAGGTGTTTCATGCAGCTCTTTAATAATTATACAAATTGTGGAAGTATTGCTAGGCAACACCAATATTCCTTGGTAGTACAGTCTCCCTTTTTTGATCTCGTAAAGAGGGTGGACATTAGGGTCTACCAGTAAGTCTGTCATGATACTACTTAATTTGTTACTTTTCTCACCTCGTCTTCCCAATCTTCCCATTCTTGGGGCTGCAAAATAGAGATGCTATTAAAATAAGAAAATCTGGAATAATGCATCAGCCAATGTGTTCCCTCCAAAGCCACCATTACTGCTTGCATTCTTTCAACATTAGAGACTTCTTGCAAACAGAAATATCTGTCCAATCTATTAGTCCAGCCAAACACATCTTCTCCTGCAAAGATTGGAATGCCGAGTTTACGCCACCTTAAACCTCCCGGCATCTACCAATTTTGCTCATTTTCTCCTGACTTATGGGCTGAAAACACGTTCGAATTTGATCCAGTCGTTGCAGTGCATGTCACCACACCCGACAACCCATTGATCAAATTCTCCATCCTCTCTGCAAACGTTCATTTTGCTCCTTTTCCAATCTTTTTCCATCATGCACAAATTTTTGAAACAAGTGTTCCAAAGCTTTTATTCTTGAATCCATTATGGTGTTAACCATAAGCCTCCTACACTGCTACCACAGGACCAAGAAGGGAGATCTGAATACTATTTGATAGGGCACCCAGTAGCTACAGAAAGATCCAAGACAGATTTTTGAATGATTTTATTATGAATACAGCTGTTCTGCCAATGTGGCAGGAACCCAAGATGTCTCAGAACACAGGTCTTTTCAGAGGACCCTAACTCTCCCAATCCCTTTTCCTCCTAAAACTCCAAAAACTAGAAAACACAGCCTAAAGACATACTATATATAATAGTCTGTTTTACAAGGTTACAACTGTAAGAGGTTATAACTGCCTCCTTTATTTATTTCTCCTAGTATAGACTTTACCACTGAACCTTTTAGATGGGTATGTAATAGTATATGTTGATGACATTGTTCTTACAAGCAGTGACCACCATGACATTTCACAAATGAAACAACACCTTTGTCACCACTTTCAGACCAAAGATCTTGATAAACTTAGATATTTCTTAGGGATTGAGGTAATACAATCTAACAATGGAATTGTTTTTATCAAAGGAAGTATGCATTGGATATTTTGGAGAAATTGGGTTAATGAGTTCAATGTTTGTTTATACACCCAAAGATCCCAATGCCAAACTCTTAGTTAGGGGAAGTCTCTCTCAAATCTTGAGAAATATAAAAGATTAGTTGGAAAATTTAATTATCTTATAGTTACTCTCTCTGACATTTCTTTTACAAATGGATATTCACATTAAAATACACGTCTGATTAGTTTATTCAAAGGTACAAAAGCAAGGTTGATCACCAAGGGATATCTTGAAGCGTATGGAATAGACTACCAAGATGCCTTTGCACCATTTGCTAAAATGAGTATTGTTACCCACTTTGATTGGAAACTTCTACAAATTTTTGTTAAAAATACCTTTCTCCATGGAGACCTATAGGAAGAAATCTACATGAATATTCCACCAGGGTTTCAAAGAGAGAAAAAAATAAAGTGTGCACATTATGGAAGGCTTTTTATGGACTGAAACATTCCCCTAGATCTTGGTTTGGAAGATTTACAAAAGGCTTCAGCCATTTGTGAGCTTGTTTGACTAAGCAATTTCCTAGAGAGTTATAATTTGGAGATGTCACTCAAATGACACTTATATGTAACAATTAGGCTATTTTTCATATTAGTTCTAATCTTGTCATTCATGAGAGGACCAAACACATTGAGATTGACTGTCATTTCATTGTGAGAAGATAGTATTTGGAGACATCAAGATTGAGTTCGTTAACTCAAGTAATTGGTTAAGAAATATTTTCACTAAATCTTTATATGGAGACTGAGAATTGATTATATTTCTAACAAACTTGGTACATATGATTTTTATGCACCATCTTGAGGGTGAGTGTTAGATATATTAGATTATTAGATATCTTATCTTTATCTTTTATCTTCAGTTACTTTATTATCATTATTCTTTATTTGTATTTTGGGCTTGATCCATATTTCCTTTATTGTAAATACAATACCCTGTGTGTATTTTCTATACAAGGGAGATTAATCTCATACATAGTTTTTCACTATATTCAATACTTCTTAAGTATATGCATGACTACTAAGCAACCACATTTACACATGTGTGATGAGTGGATACACATTGAAGAATTCCCAAGGTTATGAATTACATTAGTCTTGTATTATACTAATATTAGGTCGTCTTGTTTTATAATAGGCTGCTTTCATGGTTCCAACTGAGTTGCTTGCAATCCAGCATTATGATCGTTTGCTTAAATTGCTTGAAAAGTTGGATGATGGCATGTGCAAGCCAACTGTTGCTTTACTCACAGGTTCAACCTCACTAAAACAATCCCGGATGATTCGTAAGGTATGCTTTACTAAAAAGTATGTGATGTCCAATTGATGTGAACTCAATTTTTCTTTTCTTGAACCTGTGCGAGGTATGCTTTAGTAAAAAGTATGTAATGCCCAAATGATGTGAATCTGATTATTCTTTTCTTAAACCTGATTGGCATTCTTTTAATTGTACCTGTCACTGTGAAGGGTATCCAGACTGGAGAAATCTCGATGGTCATAGGAACCCACAGTTTGATAGCAGAAAGTGTAGAATTCTTAGCCTTACGTATTGCTGTGGTGGATGAACAGCACCGCTTTGGTGTGATTCAAAGGGGAAGATTTAACAGTAAGGTGGTCCAAAGCTTTTTCTTCAAGATTTAAATATGGTTTCGTTATGCTTGCACAAGTGCCCATACTGTGAATGTCACTAAATGTCATCTTTTGCATCCGTTTTGACATTGAGCTGTGTCAAAATCATGAACAGAATGAAGTAATTTAATTGATAGAAAGGATTGCAGTGCAGTGTACAACTTGATGTTTCATCAATCGAAGCAATAAAAATAGGTCACACTCCATTCTGCATATCTAATATGGAGATTCCCTTACATCAATTATATATTGGTGTGGCTATATGTAGTTGCATAATCTAATGAGATGTTAGTAGCTTCCTTTCCAATGTTGCTTATATTTTAGTTATTTATGTATGTATATTTCGTGATATAGAATGTTGGTTTTACCATTAGCAATTAACTAGAAGGATTTGCATAGTCTAGTAAAAGTATAGATTTTAGATTAATCCAAATGACAAAAAGACTTATGCTGTTTGAGTATATTGAATAAGGTATTTATTTTTTGAAATATAAGTAGATATAGTTCATTAACTAAATTATGTAGTCCATTAAACAAGATATTTACTTAAATTTTAGTTCTATGGTATAATTTTAAAAAGCTGATTGATGATCAAGTGAGTCTTCATAAGAGTTTTACAGTTGCATAGATTAGAGAAGTGTATCTAACCGTATACATTCATGTTATGTTTTTGTGGAAATTATGTGTGTTCCTTGCCGCCGCGCAAATTGCAAATTGCAACTTGCATATTGCCTATATCTTTCATTCCTGAAGTAATGTCTTAGAGTTGCTCTTTTCCCTCTTTTATCTAAAATTTTTAGTAACATTATCATTGTGGTCTCTTAACTTTTCTCTTCTAGTTATATTATGCATCTTCAAATTCAAACATGGAAGAGGCCATCACAGATGATTCCTCAAAGATTGATGCTTATATGGCTCCTCATGTTCTTGCAATGTCTGCTACTCCTATCCCAAGAACACTTGCACTTGCTTTATATGGTGACATGTCATTGACACAGGTGCTTAATTTTTCATGTCCATAATTTTGATGCTAGAGATCTTTTGCCTCCCTCTAGACGTGTTCTTTTGCCCTCAATATGTTTTGAATTTGTGTGAACATGCGAATTGATTTCTACTTTTTTTGGAAGAACAATTATCAATTATCTAATTTATATGTAAAGGGTGACACAACTATGGTCTGTATGCAAAACTCCATCATAGTAGATTCTCATATAAACTTTGGACTGAATCAAGGTCAACTTATACTTTAAAAGAAGAATTATCTGATATGTGTAATGCAAACTACACAGTATGTATTTATACTAATTTACAAAATAAAATACATTAAACTCTTGCCTAATAATCATGGATCAATGATTTTTAGATTTTGAGGAGAGAAATGAACATAAACACATGAGAATTAATGAAAGATCTGGTTTATTCAACACTTGTGAATATACAAAAAATTTAAGTCTTATTAAGAGACTCTAAAAAAATGAATTCCATGAGACACACAGAACATAAATACAAAGCCAAATATAAAGACTGAAATAAACAACACTTATGTTAGGTTTCTTGGTGACAAGAAACCCTGTTAGTTCTGGTTTGGTCCAGAAAAATACAAGAGTCTTAGACTTAAACTTGGAAAACAACTTTATTACTTCAAAACAGCCAAGGGACAATGCTTCCTTCTCATAGGATGTCATAGATCCTGTCTACTCCTAGAACTGGATTTAGTAATGATATGTGGTCAAAGAAAGATTTTTCGTTTTCGACCACTCTCTAGTTATACAGTTAAATCAAGTCTTGTTGGTCCCTTTCCTTTTGTCGCTACTCCAGAGCCCTTGTACGATAATTATTGGGTTCATTTTCCTGTGGGAGATGGAAATAATGGAGCAGCTGCTGAAAGTGCTGTTGCTACAATAGCTGATGAAGCCAAATATGAAAATTTGAGGGTTTTACAGAATTGTGTTGAAAGAATCCAGAAAGAGTCGATGTCTGATAGGATATAAGGTTGTAATGGGGTTAGGATAGAAGGAAGAAGAAATGAGCCAATCGATATTGGGAAAGTAAGTAGAACCCGAACGGTGGAAGGTGGGGAGAGGTCAAGCCGAATGGCGGAAGGCGGTGAGGAGTCGAGCTAAACGGCTGAAGGCAGTGAAGGCTCAAGCCGAACAGTGGAAAGCGGTGAGAACTTGAGCCGATCGGTTGAAGAGTTACTATCCTAACTGTTGTAGCAGTTAGGATGGGCGGGAAATATCTATAGTAAATAAAGATATATTCTAGAAAAATATTCAGTATAAGATATTTATAGTAAATAAAGATATATTCTAGGAAAATATTCATTATAAAATATTTATAATAAATAAAGATATATTCTAGGGAAATATTCAGTATAAGATGGGCGGGAAATATTTAATATAAATAGAGCTAGATTCTATTGTTAGAGTTATGTTTTTGATTATTGAGTTGTTGACATGAGGCTGCGGCTACTGTCATGTGAGGGAGGTTATGCTCCCAACTATCCTTTGTTTACATAATTCTATTACCATTAATAAAATAAATTCATCTGTTCATTATCATTGGTTCATTGTTTTGTTGCTTGCTGTGAGTGTGATAGGTTGTTCTGGTTAGGTATCATACCCAGATACCTAACAATTGGTCCGACCTGCCGAATAGATAGAGAGGAGTGAGAGGAGTGAGAGGCGTGATGGAGGGAAGATTGGATGGAAGACTGAACTTAGTGGAGGGCCAGAGGGAGGCGATGGAAATTGTGGTTGATAGAATGAAGGCGCAGATAGTGGCACTACGACAAGATTATGCAGCAATACGCCAAGATTTGCAAGAAATTATGAGAATATTGGGCGAGCGAGCCCGCAACCAGAAGGAGGCAAGAGGAGGACATGGGAGAGAGAGGGTGAATGCCATGAAGTGCAGCCTAGCTGGAGGAGGAGAATAGAACTACCCACTTTCGAAGGGTTTTATCCGTTGGGATGGATCTCTAAGGCAGAGAAGTTCTTTGAGTTGCAAGGTTTGGTAGAGGAGGAAAAGGTGCTCCTAGCCGACATCAGTATGGAGGGGAGCGCTGGCTTCTGGTTCAGAGCCTAGAAGGAGAAAGCCAAGAATTGTTCTTGGGAAGGTCTGAAAGGGGTAGTGGTGGTGCGATTTGGAGAACGGAACAGGGGTACAACCTTTGAAGGGGTGGCGGCCAGTAAGCAGTCAAGGACCGTGGAAGCATACGTCCAAGCTTCGAATGGGAAAGGATTGCTAGAACCGAACGGTAGAGGACTGAAGGAGCCGAACGTGAGAGGAAGGTTGAAACCGAATGTGAGAGAACAGTTGGAACAAAACGGGCGAGTACTACCGGATCCAAATGAGAGAGGACTACTGGATATCCTTAGCAAAGGAGTGCCGGATCATGGGGAGACTTTGGAAGGAAGGGTAGATAGAAGAATCAATGCCCTGGAGAGAACAGTGGATTATGTGAGGAGGTGAGCTCGCGAACAAAAAAGGGGGCTTGCAGTTTTTGATACACTGGCAAAGGGAAGAGAGCGGCGTGAAGTATTGAAAGACATTGAAGACCATTTTCTTAGGGGTTACGAATCTGGAAAAGAGGTGACCAGAATACTGGAAGCTAATAGAACCCAGGAAGAATGGAAGTCATTGGAGGAGGAATTGCCAATACCCAAGCCTCCAGACCTGAATTGGAGGACAATTGCTAGTGGGTTCCCTTCATATGATAACGCGATGATGAAGAGGAGCCAGGAGATCAAGTTTCACGGTTTCAACCTTGAGGATAAGTTTGTTCTGGAGCAGGGTGTAATGATAGGATATAAGGTAATAGGTTGTAATGGGGTTAGGATAGAAGGAAGAAAAATGAGCTGAACGATATTGGGGAAGTAAGTAGAACCCGAGCGGTGGAAGGCGGGGAAAGGTCAAGCCGAACGGTGGAAGGCGGTGAGGAGTCGAGCTGAATGGCTGAAGACGGTGAGGGCTCAAGCCGAATGGTGGAAAATGGTGAAGAACTTGAGCCGATCGGTTGAAGAGTTACTATCCTAACTGTTGTAGCAGTTAGGATGGGCGGGAAATATCTATAGTAAATAAAGATATATTCTAGGGAAATATTCAATATAAGATATTTATAGTAAATAAAGATATATTCTAGGGAAATATTCAGTATAACATATTTATATTAAATAAGATATATTCTTGGGAAATATTCAATATAAGATGGACGGGAAATATTTAATATAAATAGAGCTAGATTCTATTGTTAGGGTTATGTTTTTGATTATTGAGTTGTTGATAGGCAACTGCGGCTACAGTCCTGTGAGGGAAGTTATGCTCCCATACTAGGGAGGTTATGCTCCCAACTATCCTTTGTTTACAGAATTCTATTACCATTAACAAAAGAAGTTCATTTGTTCATTATCATTCTTTCATTGTTCTGTGGGTTGTTGTGAGTGTGGGAGAGGTTGTTCTGGTTAGGTTTCATACCCAAATACCTAACAATGTCGTTTAGGTTTCATACCCAAATACCTAACAATGTCGTTGGAGAAAGATTTTCCGAATTGAATATTTGTTAGAGTTTATGAATCAAGAATAGATTTTTTGAGGGCAGTAATTATTGGAGCAGAGGGATCATCTTATCATGATGGCCTTTTCTTTGTTGATGTTTTCTTCCCAAGCAGTTATCCCACTGTACCCATGGAAGTCCACTACCACTCTTGTGGGCTTTGGCTCAACCAAAACTATGTAGTTTTGGCAAAGTTTGCCTTAGGCTACCTAACACCGGGTCTGGCCATGAGACTGAGAAGTGGCAACCAGGTGTTTCAACAATTTTACAGGTTTGCGTCTATACATGGTCTAATCCTGTATTCAGAGCCATACTACAATGAGCTTGGATTTGCCCATCTAATGGGTTCTAAAGAGGGTGCTTTTAATTCCTTGCATTACAATGAGAACACATTCATCCTATCATTGAGGACAATGATGTATATCATGAGAAGACCTCCAAAGAATTTTGGGGACTTTGTTGTTGGATAATTCTGCAATCGAACTCATGATATTCGGGTGGCATGCAAAGCATACATAGATGGTGCTCAAGTAGGTTGTTTGACCAAAGGTGGGTGTAGGATGTTGATCAAGGGGACAAGAGCTGTTCAAATCAGTTTGTCTCTTTTATCTGCACTTGTGGACATGCTTATTAGAGAGTTTATGAAAATTGGAGCTAAGAACTGTGACAAAGTATGTCCATCAGCAAATCTTTCTCAACCACAAGTTACTTTGTGGAGGAAGCTTCTGATGGATGTTGGTGTAATTGCAAGGATTCTTAGTGATCTTCAGGTCTATCACTATCCTGCAAAAGTAAAGTGCTTGCTTCTACCTACCAAGCTGTTTGGTAGACGTAATGGGAAGAAGGCCTCCAAAGCTGATGAATCTTCCCCAAGTTTGATGAATTGGCTGATGGGAGATCAAGTCTTGGAGCAAGTGTTAATCCAAGGGCAGAAAGGAAGCATTGAGGCAACCATGTGGGAAGTTGTTGCAACAATTAAGGACTAGTTTCTAGACTTCAACCTTGAGGACAAGGTTGTTTCTGCAACAGCGTGTAATGATAGGATATGTAATGTGTATGTTAGGAGGAAATATATAGAGAAGTAGTCGTTTGTTGGGTTGTTAGGTTGAGTGAGACTTTCTATATATAGTTGGGGGGTCATTGTATGCGGGGACGCTTTTTAAAAGTTTGGAGAATTGTTGACAGGATCATTAGCATCCTGTGTGTAGGGAACATTGTCCCTTGGATGCATTCCTGCTGTACTTGTTGCCTAGAATCAATAATACAAGATCTATTCAATGACTATAGGTGGTTGCGGTGGTTTTCTCGGTTTCCTCTATATAGAAACCTAACACATGAAAAGAAGCACCAAAATCATGCATCCAACTGGAGGAGCATGGTTCTCTTCAGGGGTTGAATTGTTAAGCATGGCATTGGAAACTTCAGCAAGGGGACTTGGAGATGGATTAATCCAAGTATTGGACTTTGGCTAAGTAGATTGAGGGATGGAAGAGGGCAGAGGCTGATTGGTGGCAGAGTCATAAAGAACAAGAGAATCAGGTTGTTGAAAGTGGAGTCCCCCAAAAATACATGGGTGTATGACCATATTTTATAGAAGTCTGATATTAGAAATTTCCACTTTGACTGCATTGACTGCTGCCACGAATATGTTTACTACAATGATTAGAGCCTGCTTGAAAGGATTTGCCACGGCTAAAGAATGTAGGAGATGCAGAATTGGAAGGTGCTTGTGAATAGTGAACTTGTTACGTATCCGAGTAGGAGACGTAACCAGAACAGCCTCTCACACACTCAAAGTAAGCAAAAGAATAATGAAAGGATGGAATTGAACAAAAGAATTTCTTTTATTGATGGTAATATGTGGATAATCAAAAGCAAACAATAATTGGGAGCATAATCTCTCCCACAGGACGTAGCTGCCTATCAACAAACTTAATAATCCAAATCATACCCTAACAATAGAATCTAACTCTATTTATAATAATTATTTCCCGCTCATTCTATACTGAATATTTCCCTAAGATATATCCTTATTTACTGTAAATATCTTATTCTGAATATTTCTCTAGGATATATCCTTATTTACTGTAAATATCTTATACTAAATATTTTCCTAGGATACATCCTTATTTACTGTAAATATCTTATACTGAATATTTCCTTAGGATATATTCTTATTTACTATAATTATTTCTAAATATTTCCCGCTTATCCTAACTATTGTCCCAGTTACGATAGTCACTCATCAACCGATCATCTCCAGCTCCCGTTCGGCTTTGCTTCCCCCTGCACCCTACCGTTCGGCTCCAGCTCTTCATCGCCTTCCACCTTTGGCCTGATCTTTCCATGCCTTCCACTGTTCGGCTTGACCTCTCCCTGCCTTCCATCGTTCGGCTTGCTTCCCCTTGCCTCGTACCGTTGGACTCCAGCTCTTCACCACCTTCCACCGTTTGGATAGACCTCTCCACGCCTTCCACCGTTCGGCTACCGTTCGGCTTTTACGGTCAATACCGTTCGGCCTAACTTCCCTCTTACCTTTCTTCTCCTTCTCATATACTTTCCAACCCTCATCATTACCTTCCACCTTATACCCTAACAGAACTGATGGTGGAAAAAACTTTTGCTGGTGGTGGGTGGTCCAAAATTCATGGCCAAGAAGAAGGGCCTCAACTTTGGTGATGGAAGGTGTCTGAAAGTTCCTTTCAATAGCAGAAATACAACAGCATAATCAGGAAGAAGACCTTCATTGATGGCATAAACATATTCGTCAGGCTTGACTAGACAACCAATGCCAGAAAGATCATCTTTAATAGACTTTATTTGACCCAACAATAGCTTCATAGTTTTGTTGTCAAGATTCGGAGCACGCAGATCAGTATGTAATTGACCTACACATGCCTTCATTTGAGTGAAAAAATGATTGTGAATCTACTCTCATTTGAGGGGGGCTATTAATGTTATAAGTGTTTACTGTTTTTTGTTTGTATTTTCTTTCTTTTATTTCTGTTGTATCTGTTGTCCGTTTTTTCTTTTCTCTTTATTTTTTGTAATTTTCGGAGGTTACACTAATTTTGTAACCACCCGATAACTGCTCCTAACTTCTCTCCTCTCTATATGTTCTGTCTGGGAGTACTGCATTTTCTCTGTATTGTTCATTTTGAACACTTAATGTTACATACTGTTTTACAGTCACGCGACTGCTTTTCCCTGTTTTATTCAAATCTATTATGTATTAATAGGACCAATGGCCTCATTATTGAAATACAGAAGAAATATATTCTTTCTAAATTTGAGAATATGATATTGTCCTTCCAACTTTTCTGGCTTTTCATGTATTTCATTTCTGATTCTAGTACAAAAAAATTTTGGAAAAAAGCGAACCTTGATATTATATGTTTTTGTTTATACCAATTTTCACACTTTAACGTTTAAAATAATTTTTCTATTGCAAATGCTTTCTTTCAACACAGATAACTGACTTACCTCCCGGAAGAATTCCTGTTCAAACGTTTACCATTGAAGGAAATGACAAAGGATTTGAGGATGTCTACAAGGTGACCATAATACTGAAACTGTACTGTGTCTTTATTATTCTTTTTTCTGTTGTCTCTTTCTTGCCTTTTATTCCTTTGTCTTAAAATTAAGTGATAATTTTACAATGTATTTGATGAAATCTTGATAATGGCTATATTTAGGTTTGTGTTTCAAGACCACGCATATGGTGCTTTATTTCTAATCTGTAGTGGTACAATTAAGGAAACAAACAGTGGATGTGTATAAAAATATTGTCTTATTGGATTAATTCATATAACAGAAGGTACATGTTGTATTTGTGCAGATCAAATCTGCTATAAATTAGGAAAATAAATAACACATTAACTGGAAACCAATGTCCTATAAATAAGGAGGAGAAAGAGGAAACAAAAGATCTATCTAAAAATGAATCTGATCTGATGTGATCAGTTAAGGAGAATGCGGCTGATGTAACTAGTAGAAAGGAGAATAACGAGAGGATAAGGCTGTTGGTTAGCTGTTTGAAAGCTCTTGGGGGTAGGTGGATAAGGCTTTCTAAAGGAAAACCTATTTATTCTGTTGTGTAGATGGTATGAGATTAGGAAGGAAAATAGTCTTGTAACATGGTACGCCTTGTGACAGAGGTGGTATTCTCCTTTGTGTTCATGTGTTTGAAAGATTACAGAGAAATAATACAGTTATGGAAAACTGCATCTACCTTTCCTCTTTTGTTTTACACATTCATTTGAAGGTTTCTAACAGCTTTGGTCTGACCTACCGGATCCAAAGGACGTAGTACAGAATCATGGAAAACAGATTGAGTGTTTTGGAAATCGTTAATAGTTACAATTATTGGTAATTGTACAATTTCTTTTTCTCTTAGTAATTGTACAATTGTTAGTTTCTATAACAGTTAATAGTAGACTACATCTATAAATGCACATTATACCTATGATTCTAAGTGAGTTATAATAAAAAACATTCAGTCCATTTTCAATTCTCTCTTTTTTCTCGGTTCAGTTTCTCTAAGATGATATCTAGAGATTTTTCTTCATTGATCTAGATTCTTCAACTTTGCTATACTTGAAAAGAGAATGAATTTTATTATTATCATTCATGTCTATTGCATTCTCCTTACACCTATTTGTAACAATCTAATCTTCTAAAAGAAAGGAAATAAGGAAACAATATACTAAAAAATAAACTAGAAGATTTTATAGATATTTTCTCTAATTAGGTTGATTCTACATATATTTTCTCTAATTAGGAAGATTTTCCTGTAATTTCAGCACTCCCTCTCCAATTAGTAAATGAATATCAATCATTTCCAACTTGCTTACAAGATCTTGAAATCTACTCCGGGGGAGCTCTTTTGTTAAATTATCTACTATCTGAAGTTCTGTAGGAATATGAGTTGTAATCTCAAAGCCTTTGTCTAGATTATCTTTGATGAAATGTCTGTCAATCTCAACGTGTTTGGTCCTATCATGTTGTACTGCATTATGGGCCATGCTCATGGTAGTCTCACAGTACAATTGCACAAGGTTGTGCACCTTGACTTAGGTCATCCAAAATGATTTTCATCCAGAGTTCTTCACACATTCCTTGAACAAGAGCTTTAAATTCAGCTTCTACACTAGAACGAGATACTCTATCTTGTTTTTTGCTCCTCCACATTACCAGACTATCTCCAAGAAACACACAATACCCAAAAGTAGATTTTCTGCAATAGAACCTGCATAGTCAACAACGGTATATATTTTCATAGTCAATGTGTCTTCCCTTTTGAATAATAGCCCCTTTCCTGGACTTGACTTCAAGTACTGGAGAATTTTGTCAATTGCTTGCATGAGTCTCTCTCTTGGGTCATGCATAAATTGGCTCACTACACTAATTACATAAGCAATGTCTGGTCTTGTATGTGATAAATAAATCTATTTTCCTACCAATCTATGATATTGGGCATTCTCTAAATAAGCACTTTATTCACTTCAAAACCTGGGGGAATCTACATGTACATTTCCTCTTCTAGATTTCAATGAAGAAAGACATTCTTCACATCCAACTAGTGTAAGTATCAATCAAAATCAGCAACTAAATCAAGAACAACTCGAACTTTATTCATCTTTGTCATTGGGGCAAACGTCTCCTCATAGTCAATCCCATAAGTTTGGGTATAGCCTTTTGACACCAATCTAGCTTTATATTTTTCTATTGTCCCATCTGCCTTATGTTTCACTGTGAATATCAATCTACACCCTACTGTGTTCTCTTAGCTTATCAACAATCTCCCAAGTTGAATTTCTTTATAATTCATTCATCTCTTCTTTCATGGCTTGATTCCAATGTTCAAGTTTCATGGCCTTCTGGATTGAGGTAGGAATTTCCGTGGTATCAATGGGAGCGATAAAGCTTTTGTGCTTATCAGAGAGATTGATAATGCAAACATATCGAGAAATAAGATATTTAACACATGATCTTCTTTGCCTTCTCAATGCAATGTGTAAATTCTCAGTAATAGTTACCTCCTCACTGTTATCTCGAGGGATCATCACCTCTGGATTAGACAATTTTTCTTGCTCGAGAGTCAAAGTGGGTTTTTTTCTTCTTTCATATTTTTTGCCAAAAAAATTGTCTTCTTCCTCACTATGGACTATGGTAGCTTCATTGCTCAGATATTGGGCATTCTGCAAAGACAAATATGGTAATGACAAGAAGGAGAGCTCATCCACTTCAAGTGCTTTCTCCCTTTAAGTGGTGGACTAGCATAAAAGGACTGTGTTTCATGAAAGGTGACATCCATGGTGATAAAAACACGACGAATATTAGGATGATAACATTTGTATCCTTTTTTATTAGAAGGATATCCAATAAAGACACATTTAAGAGCTCTAGAATCTAATTTACTACGATTAGGATGATGAGAGTCATCCAAAGACTCGTCTAGGTAGACTCGATATTAGGGAGGAAGAAGGAACAAAAGACAATAGAGACTCTATAGGACTAATGCCATTTAAGATACGAGTGGGTAACTTATTGATGAGATATGTGACAGTTAACACGACTTCTCTTCAGTAACTTTTGGAACAGGCTTTTGAAAAAGAAGAGCTCTAGTTACATCAAGAAGATGACCGATTCTTTCTTTCACAACCCCATTTTGTTGACGGGTGTTTACACATGTTAGTTCATGAACAATACCATTGTGAGACAAAAAATTGAGAAATTCATGATTCACATACTCAATGCCCTTATCAGACCTATTTTGTGAATATTTTTTCCAAATTGATTTTGGATAAGATGGAAAAAGTTAACAAAGATTTGGAAAACTTTTAATTTATTTATCACAAGGTAATGTCCATGTGACACGAGTACAATCGTCAATAAAGGTAACAAACCATTTGGCTTCAAAACCCCAAATGTTAAAGTGAATTAAATCAAATGGAGAAGTACACTTTTTATGACTAATAGGATAGGATGCATAATGGTGTTTTGACAACTGACAAATATCACAATTGAAAGACGCAATACACTCCTTGGTAAACAAATGGGGAAATAAGGACTTGATAAGGTTGAATGAAGGATGCCCAAGCCTTTTATGATGTAGCCATATTTGGGAATTTGCCCATGTCTCAGATGTAACTTCTTGATTCAGGATTTTTGTTTTGCTTTGGTCATTAGACTCCAACAGATACAACCCACTCTGCTTCTTAGCAATTAATATTGTCTTCCCTGTGGCAAGTTCCTAAAATCACAATAGGATGAGAAAAATATTACTGAACAATTTAAATCCTTTGAGTTTTTGCACAAAGATAAGACTATTGGTTAATTGTGGAATAAGTAACATCCTTTAATACAATAGATGATTCCAAAATTATATTCCCAGAGCCACATACTGGTATACCCTAACCATTCGTAACTGGAATAAGTTGTTCTCTATTTCTTTTACCATGAGTTGAAGGACACACGAAAAGGTGTCATATCATCAGTTGCTCCTGAGTCAAGAATCCAAATACCTCGAGACACATGACTAATGGTATTGAGATAAATCTTACGTTTCATAGACATAGTACATGATTCAGAGGGCTTATTCATTGATTCAAAGATTGCTTTCAAGCACTTGAGTTCCTCCTTATAAGGTTTCATATCAAGATCAAAGGAATAATTTTTACCGCAGACATCCCTTGGAACGCAATCAGGTGTCTACATGAAGGACACACGAAAAGGTGTCATATGATTAGTTGCTCTTGAATCAAGAATCCAAATACCTTGAGGCACAAGACTAACAATATTGAGATAAGTCTTACGTTTCATGGACAGAGTACATAATTCAGAGGGCTTACTCATTGATTCAAATATTGTTTTCAAGCGCTTGAGTTCCTCCTTATAAGGTTTCATATCAAGATCAAAGGAATAATTTTTGACCTCAGACATCTCTTGGAACGCAATCAGGTGTCTACACTGACCCTATCCAAGACGACAACGATGTGTGGACTACACTAGGAAAAAGTAGCAGTACTCAACTCGTGGAACGGATTTGGGCGACTCTTTCTATGATGGTAGCAGCGAGTGGGTCTTGTCGAAACTAGGCGCGTGGGGTTCATACGCCAGTGATGGTGGTGGCGGGTGGCGGCGTCTTTCCTAGAGCGATTTCCGGCGATGTGTTCTTCATAGTCGAGTGCACCTTTTTGCCCTATCAATGATGGTAGCGGCGAGTGGGTCTTGTCGAAACTAGGTGCGTGGGCTTCATACGCCAGTGATGGTGGTGGCGGGTGGCGGCGTCTTTCCTAGAGCGATTTCCGGCGATGTGTTCTTCATAGTCGAGTGCACCTTTTTGCCCTATCAATGATCCCAACAGCTACGGTGGCAACCATAGTGGCCAAACAGTGTCGACAAGAGTTACTGTTGCAACAAAGATCGGGAGCTCTGATACCAACTTGAAAAGAGAATGAACTTTTATGATTATGATTTGTATCTATTACATTCAACTTACACCTATTTGTAACAATCTAATCTTCCAAAAAAGGTAATAAGGAAACAATATACTAAAAAAAAAACTAAAAGATTCTACATATATTTTCTCTAATTAGGAAGATTCTAAAGATATTTTCTTTAAACAGGAAGATTTTCCTATAATTACAACATAAGATGAGTTTTATTTCCCTGTCTCTGTACAACATTTATAGGAAGAATTATTTCCTTGAATTTTAGGGATAGATTAGTGTACAGGTTTATTCCCTTGTATTCTATTTATACCCTTTTTGTATTTTTCCAAAATTAGAAAATTGTTGGAGATCCCACTTTGACTAGAGATAAGGCAAACCTCACTTTACAAGCCAGTTTTGTAGGGTTGAGTTCGGCTTAGAGTTCATTTCTTAACATGATATCAGAGCCATGGGTTAGAGCCTATCGTAGCGAAGTTTGTTATCTATTGGGTCTGTTGTTTCACCTGCTATCGGACTCCTACTGGACCACTCATTAATGACTAGTCTTAGGCTCGAGATGTATATACCGCAACGTGAAGAGGATGGGTTGGAAGTCCCACATCTACTAGAGATATGGTCGATTTACAATATATAAGTGGGTGCAAATCTTACATTACAAATTGGTTTTGGGGGGTAAGGTTAGACTTAAAGTCTACTTCTTAACATGTTAGGCCACTATCGAACCACCAATTAACATTTGATCTCACACCTTACAAGCCAGTATTGTAATGTTGTGTTAGGCTTAAAGTCCATTTTTTAAGGTGGTATCAAAGCCATGGGTCGGAGCCTATTTGAGATTTGTTGTTTCTTCGACCTATTGTGCCACCTACTATCAAGAGATTTCTTGTTTGTTGGGCCTATTGTGTCACTTGCTATCAGGCTGTTGTTGGACCACCCAATAATGTCTAGTCTCATGCTTGAGATGTATATATCTCGGTTTGAGGGATGTGGGTTGGAGATTCTATATCAACTAAAGATAAGCCAAGTTTATAGTATATAAGTGGGTGCAAATCTCACCTTATAAGCCAGTTTTGTAAGGTTAAGTTAAACTTAAAGTCTACTTAACAAAAATATATATCATATTTTACGCACTTTCTTTTTGTGATATTGAAGTGTTGTATGATTGAATTGATTTTCGTGTTGAGAGTTGGGATAGCAAACAACATAGTGATGTGTTAGCATTCTCATTTCTATTTCAAAAGCACAATCTAAATCAATAGTTATGACTAAATAGTAGCTTATGTATTTTATTGAGAAATATCCTTTTATGTCAATTGACCTTCGAAGTTTTCTGTTTTAGAAAAGGATTTTTTTTTTTTCAATTTTTTTCTTATGATGTGAATTTAAATAACCCTTTTCTGAGACAGATGATGTTGGATGAATTAGAAGATGGAGGAAAAGTTTATCTTGTCTACCCGATTATTGAACTTTCTGAGCAGTTGCCTCAGCTTCGTGCTGCCTCTGCAGATTTTGGAGTTATATCACACCGATTTCAAGGATATAATTGTGGCTTACTACATGGAAAAATGAGAAGTGAAGAAAAAGAAGAAACATTAAGAAAGTTTAGAAGTGGAGAAATACATATACTACTTGCAACTCAAGTAATTGAGATTGGTGTTGATGTTCCTGATGCATCTATGATGGTTGTGTTGAACTCTGAGAGGTTTGGAATTGCACAACTACACCAACTTAGAGGACGAGTAGGACGTGGTACAAAGCAATCAAAATGTATACTAGTAACATCAACTGTCAGTAGCCTAAATCGTTTGAAGGTACTAGAACAATCATCAGATGGGTTTTATCTTGCTAATATGGACCTTCTCTTACGGGGACCTGGTGACTTGCTTGGAAAGAAACAATCTGGACATCTTCCTGAGTTTCCTGTTGCCAGATTGGAAGTTGATGGGAATATTTTAGAAGATGCGCATGTTGCTGCACTGGTAATTGTTGAATAACACATTCTTAATTGTTTATTTGGTGATTTATTACTTTAAATTGTCATGGTTGTCCATATAGTAAATTAGTAATTGCCCGAAGTGCATGTTTCAATCAACTTAATTTTAGTAAATGATCATTTATTGCTGATCTAAAAGATTCTTATTGAAAATCTTTCATTGAGTTTTAACTACCACTTGAATTTTGGTCAAGTAATACCCTATTTGATTCTTGATAAGTCATGGACATCAACTCATTTAGTTTAGCATAGGGATTAAAATTACATTTTCTTTGATTAGTTAGCACCTCTTTGTGATTATTTTTTAGAATATCCTAGTCTTCTTTAATTGAATTGGCTTAAGATAATTGGCAGACAATAACAAATAGAAAGTGCAGAAAAACATCAGAGGTATAGGTAAAAGAGAGCAAAATACTCCACCAAAGTCAAAGCATAGTAATTTGGACTGGATATTCGGTTATTCAACTGGATGCTCTTTTCTTTCTTGGTCTGTTATGCGAACAATAGGCTTTAATGCCTATATATACAAAGTTTGTACTCTCAGTTGTGAGTGTGGAATACGATACAATATCAAATTTCATGTTTACATTCTTCTCTCATTCTTTTCTATTATGGTATCAGGAGCCTCAAATTGATCCGCAAATGGTCAATCCAAGCTCCCACCCATCTGCTTCCTAGTTTTTCCCAATTTTTGTAGTTGAAAAACTGGATTATTCCAGTTATCTTTATTGGAAACAAGTTGAGCCTCTGTTATTAAGTCTCATTGTCTTCATCGCTTTGTTGTTAACCCAATTATTCCTCCAAGATTTCTTACTATTGATGATTGTGCTGCTGAAGTTGTCAATCCCGCATATGAAGAATGGGAAGTTCAAGACAAGATCTTGCTTTCTTTTTACAATCGACCCTCTCCAAGTCAATTCTGTCATGCATTTTTGTTGCTGTTGATTCGTATCAGGTATGGGAATAGATACATGGCCACTTCTCCACTAAGACCAAGGCTTGTGCGAGGCAGCGTCAACTGATCTTTGACCAACTTCTCTTGAAAACAAGACCATGCGAAAATTCTTGGGACACATCAAGTCCATTGCTGATGAACTAGCTAGCATTGGACTTTCTGTTACACCAGAAGAATACACTGATGCAATTCTTGTAGGGCTTTCTCTAGAATATGCCCCAACCATCAAAAGTAAATTTGAAATGCCTCAGATTACAGTAGAGGCTATTCTCCATGCCCATGAGTCCAGCAATAATCGCTTTCTTCGCTCAACTATTCTGAATCTTATTATCAACTGTCTTCAAAAGTTCAAGAACGCTCAAAGAACTTCAACCACTTCGGTTCTTCTGATTGTCTGGTTTATGGACATAGTGGACATAGTCGTGGTGGCAGATTTGCAAACTTCCAATGCCAAATCTTTCTCAAATATGGTCATACCGCAGACATTTGGTTATACCGTGCAGATACTTCTTAGCAACCAAATGAGTCTCTTGTTTATGATCTGTATTTTCCAGTATTATTCTTTCTTATAAATGCATTATTCTTTATTATAGAAATATTACCCTATAGTTGCTTGTCTCGGTCAGTTTTTCACATGGAATCAGCGGAACAGTGATAAAAGTCACTGAAGAGGGGGTACATGAGTGTGAGCTTTCGGAAGTCATTGTAAATGAACATGAAATGGGGTTAAAAAGGGGGGCGTCTGGGTGTGAGGAAGGAGGTAGAGGGCGGCAAGTGGGTCGTGCTGGAAACGAGAAAAAAAGACATAATCTAAGACGGGTGCATGAAAAGCACATGTTGGAAAGAGGCCGTGCGTCTGGGCGCATGTGGCAGCGGGTCAGTGTAATTGATGGAACTGCCTTTATCTATATTTCGTTCCATCACTTTTCAAAGTTTCCTATCATCTATCATCCCTTTTCCTGGCCTCCTTCATGTTTTTCTTGTCTTCTTCATGTAGTGTTTGGTTTGATTTCTTGTAGTTTCAATCACATTAAAACACTTCAGAATATCCAAAACTATATGCAATTAAGAAGCTATGTTGATAATCTTTTTTATCTCAAGCTCATTTAGCTATCTTAGAATAAATACTAATTAAAATAATATTTTAAGCACAAAAACTAATTAAAAAACCAATATTAAAGATTAAATGAGGATATAAAGATGTGTGTGGGGAGTCGATAAACTTATGATCGTTTTATGGTATTTGTTTTTGAGATTTTACCTTTGATGTCGACATGGGTTCAGTCCCACTGAAATTATAAGCTATGAAGCTCAGACATTTCTCATAAGTGGTGTCCCGTTAGTTTCTCACATGATAGATTAGATTTATTTTTATGTTAGTTGACAGTTTGAAACTAATATGTATATACATGAAGTATCTACATCTTTTCAATTTAGTATTATCCGTATTTGGGCTTAACAGATTATAAGGTTTTACCAGTTGAACTACTTTATGCTAGATATCATTATATCTGTGATATGCTTTTCTTTAACTAAGTGAAAAATTAATTTCCATTTGTCCAAAACTTACTGATTTCAGAAAATTTTAAGCGAGTCTCATGATTTGGAGCAATTTCCTTCGCTTAAACTGGAGCTTAGCATGAGACAGCCACTTTGCCTACTTGGTGATTGAATTTTGATCTGGTATGGTATTCAGAAGTTACTCCGCTTGTTATATTATTTTGGTAATGTAATTTATGTCATAAGGCTCTTATAGGTCGTGTAAACATGATTTAGCTATGTGCATTTTGTCCTACGTCACAAAATGAATCAAATGAAACCTTCATTCCTGAAGCAGCAACCTTTAGCTTTTAGGTTTATGCTCACCTCACATCTTGAAAATCCCGCTGGCCTGGTCAAGTGGCCATAATATTCCTCAATGTAGCAATCTTTGTAATATTAAGATGAATCATAGCAACTCACGGAAGAACAAAAGGAATTAAAAGAAGCCTTAGAAAACTCCCTCATTTCTTTGTACTTGTTGTTTCATTTCCTGCATGCAGAAGTTTGTCTTCTTAAAACGCCAAGAAAATTGCAAGGTTAAGGAATGTTAGTTATATTTGCACTTTTCTCTAACTATAGTTGTGCAGGGATGACAATAGACGATCATGAGTTTTATTATTTATTCTCATTTTCAAAATAAAAATTCATACTCATCTTTATCTTTATATTTATTTCATATTTATTACCTATGAAACTTTTGTTTTATCCTCATCTTAAAATAAAAATTCATACTCATCTTTATCTTTATATTTATTTCATATTTATTACCTATGAAACTTTTGTTTTATCCTCATCTTCATGGGATAATACATATAAAATGTGTTTATGTCAATATTTTCCTACTGTTTCAATATAAATAATTAAATTTTATGACAAAATTATAAAAAAAAATGATATAATCAAATATATTAAAAAAACATATTTAATGTAATATTTAGAATTCAATTATATTTGCATAAATTTCAAATCATAATGCTAAATAATAATTGAAAAAAAATGAAAATATTATATAAAATATTATGTATTACACATAACTAAAATTTGACAACAACCAATATCTCTTAATTTTGAAAATGTTAATGAAATAAAGTTTATAAAGTTAAAAAATATTAATTACTTGAATTTAAGAGAATTTGTGAAAAAAATAATAGTAAATAAAAAGCTAAAAAGTAGTCAAAATTATTAAATCTAAGACTTAAAAGTTAAAGTATCTTGAAAATGTGTAAAATATTTTGGATATAAAAGCAGAGTAGCAGCATGCAATCTGAATCACGACGTAGAGCTGCAATTTTGGAAAACTTTTTTCTGTATTGAGTAAATGAAATGTTGTCCATAAGATTTTTAAATATTTTATCTTAATTTTAAACTTTTAGATATTTTTGAGGTATAATAATTTTATAACTATATTTTAAAATTTAATAACTTCGTAATTTCATAATTTAATAATTTAATAACTTAACGGTTTTTTTTATAAAATTATGAAATTTTACATTACGAAATCATGAAATTATAAAATTATGAAATTGTAAAATTATAAACATTACTAAAAGGTTTTTGAAATTGTTTAATATGTTTCAATTTTAAGAAAAACAAAATGTTTTAAATCGTGGTGACCGTTTTTGAAATTTTTGTACAATTATAAACTTCGATTCTAACGTAAACTTGTATTAATATATGTTTTGATTTTTTAAATAATTGAAATTTATAATTTTTCAAATAATTTAAAAAATGTCACTAACATTTTTGCAAATATTTGAATAATTATATATAGGTCTTAGTTCTTTTGGAAGAATTAAGGTCTATAATTTTCCAAATAATTTAAAAAATTGTCAGCAATGATTTTGTTTATTGATGGCTAGCACGATACAAAACATGCTATGCGAAGAAATTGATTTTTTTTAAATATAGGAATAAACTTTTGTTCTCAGTAAAAAAAAATGTTGAAGCATAAAGTAAAGAATAGATTTTGATTATGAATTGAAGTCTAAAGTTATATATATTTTACCTTGTTTAATGTACTTTGATTAAAAAACCAAAGCATATTTTCCAAAATAACCAATGTAAATCACTTACTTTCACTAGTGAAAATTGTTAAATTATAAAAGTAAAATATTACAAAATTGTAAAATTATAAGATTAAAATTCTCTTTGGTGGTGTCGGTGGTTTGCATGCAGTGAAGGTTAGGGAAATAGTATTTAATTTTGGTTTTTTTTTTTTTTGTAATTCATTTTTGTTTTTATTGAACCCTTATGATGATGCATGCATGATGCTTGAATGCATGAATGTATAGACCTATAATGGAAAACCTTGATTCGATCATTGTCCAGTAGAAAGTCAATATAGAAAGACTTTGCTATGTGGGCTAAACAGATTGGGTTAAGGGTGGGGCAAGACGAGCTGGGCTTTGAAGGCCATATGAAACTGGGCTTTGAGAGAGAAATGAAGTGGATGCTTAGCTAGGTAGAGAGGCTAGCAGAAACTCTCAATCTCTCTCGGTGACCTTCAAGCAAGAAGAATGATTTGGACTAAATCAATAAATGTTAATTCTTCATTCAATTCAAAGGTGCAAATACAAGCAAGGAAGAAGCTATTTATAAGTTCTCTTCCTCGTGAAACTTTAATTTTTAAGTACAATAGCTGGTAGGACACATGGGAAGCACTGTAGACACGTGGAGAAACTCTTGAAATTACTTGAACACTTTTGAAGTTGTTGGATGCACATGGAAGGTAGTAGCTTGTTGGAGGCTAGGCACAAACCCTTCCTCACTGAGCGTGAGGCTTCATCTTACTTCAGCTAAGTTGATGGATTGTGTGTCAGACAAAATTAAGCAAACAACTGGTCATGTGCCTCTTGCTGAACAGAATTGAGCAGGTTGTCGTCTATGCATATTTCTAAGCTTCCAAGTGAGAATTAGGCTCACTTCTTCATTCTTGATGTTTCCTTGCTTCTTTCCTTGATTCTTCTTATTACTTATCATTTTTTAAAGTGTTGGATCTTTTAATGGCCCTAGGCTTGGCATTATTCCATCACATCTAAAGGACTAAATATGACTATAGACTATATGGATGGATTTAAAAATCAAAATGACACTAAATAAGCATATAGCATCGAAAAACACAACAAGGAATGAATCAAAAATAAAAAGGCACATAAACAACATAAACATATGAAAAGCCTAGTGGAAAAGATGAATGGTTCCAAGAAAAGAACAAAGTAGAACCATAAAAACAACAAAAATGGTAACAAGATTATGACAAGTAAGAACAACACATAAAACACATAAAAAATAGTAAAGATAGTTAGGAACCAAGGAAACTTAGCTTTTAAAGAAGTGAGGCTTTTGATATCACATGATAGCAACCTCCTTATGCTAGGTTGGGCCATAGGTAGGAAATGTGCATTGAAAGGTGTTTCCTTGGATGAATGGTACGAAAATGTGGTGGTAAATGGTCCGAGGATGATGAGCTAAGGTGTGGATGGTGAAGAAGCTCACGACCTCTAGGAGATACGGTGGTGGTGGTGTAATATTTAGTGGCTCCAAGAGAGGTGATGCCAACTCAAGGAGGAAGGTTACTAGAGGGACCTTTAAGGTTGTTCTAGTCTTGATATAGAAAATGTATGGCTAAATTTTGGGAGCATAACATTAATAAACTTTCAAGATGATTACAAGAGAGGAGACACATTTATATATAGGCAAGGGTGTCTCCTAAAAACCCTAAAAGCATGATCTCTCACTTTTGCACTCATTGACCGAAATGAGGCCTTCTACGGAGTGGAAAAGTGTCCACAAATCTTCTCCAATGAAGGTAGAACATGTGGCCACGAATAAAGCACAGTCCTCTCCATTCCTAGAGTGTCATGTGGTTACTACTAAAGCTAAATCTTCTCCAGTGGAAGCATGACACATGGTACATACTTCCTACATGGTTTGGATGTCTAGCTTAAGGAAAAACCCTATACTAATTAGGCCTTAATACAAGTCTTAAACAAACCTACACTACATGGCCAAATACAAATGCCTAAACAACCTACACTACTCTTCAAACTATGCTCCATGAAGGCTTCAAAGGTAGTCTACAAGGTAGAGTTGATACCATCTTCTAGGATGACTTCCACTCTTCTTGAAAGTACTTGACCATGGCTAAGGGATTTATCATCACATGATGATTTTTATTACATAGAGTCCCTTATTGTTAGGAATAATTCAAGTATGAGTATAAATCCTACATTGAGTAGATATGACAAAGTTTAACATTATATAAGAAAAAAGACATAAACTTCATGTCTCGATGTTTTTGGTTAAAAGTTGTTAATCTTTTTTGTGGATTGTCTGTCACATTTATGTAATCTCTCCCTAATGAACCTTCTCTAAAAAAACATATGAGTTGCATCAGAGTTGACAGTTTATCTTAGTGGTCGTCTTAGACCTTTGTGATATCAACAACAACACACCAACATCACAATCACATCAACAATGGTTTAAGTAAAGGTCACCCTATACTTGAGGGGAAATATATCATATGAAAGGAGCTTATTATTGAGAGAGATTGTTAAAAATAATCCAAATATGTCTAAGTTTCACATTGGATAAAAATAATCAAATTAAACCCAATATAAGAAAAAAAAGACATAAACTCAATAGGTCAAGGTTTTGGTAGATGTAGGTTATGGACCCTTGAACGCCCAAGCATGTGAAGAGAAACATTTTGTTTTTTGTTTATGGACTATCATTAATTCCTCATTCCTTTCTTCCATCATGAAAACTTGGCATCCCATCTTTTTGTATTTTCAGCTTTTGATATCCAAAAGAAGTAGCAAGTTTATAAAATACAGCTAAGGCATATTGTTCCACAATGTGGCGACCTATTTGGATTTGCTAGCTAACTCTAGCTCCATTCTGTTGAATCATTAAGGGATCGAAATTGGGAACACATTTAATGGGTCTTCGAGACATGTTTGTGATATGTTTGGACAGGAATTTGGAGTGAAAAGAAAAACCTTGTGATGGTTTGATTTATGCCTCGTTGTTCGGCCATCCATTTGGAATAAAGCTCAGAAGACGGTGTGAGGCCCATGTGACAATGTTTAAGTGCCTTTTACTGAATTTATTCTACTTGTTCGGTAGAGAGGGTCTTTCTGTTAAATCCCTCTTTAGAATTTCTTTCTTCTTTTGTTCTCCAGGTAAACTCTGCACGCATTTAAAAAGCCCAAGATTTTGTACATTTGCACTTAAAAAAAAAGAAAAAATCTTTTTAACAACACATTTTTAACAACTTTTTAACAACATATACGTGACAATAATGTTTGGTAAGTAAAAGTCATATCCAAGAAATATATATTACTCATTAGTTGTCAACTTTAATCCACTGTGCAAATTATGTACTTAAATAAAATGAAATTTTTACCTATTATATTCTAATTTTGTTTAAAGTGGGTTACTTAGTGTATTTCAAAGATAATTATATTCGTCCCCACCACAGGGACATAGTTTGGTGAGTGTTATCTATAGAAATCGTTTGTCGCATTTTATGATTAGGTAAAGTACACGCCTTAGCCATGTGCTATACTTTCACGGGTCTTCAATGGTTTTGAATTGGTTCATATTTTGTCCCTTTTTCATGCCAAAATTATATCTTATTAGCAAAGACAACAGCCTCTTACCAAAACATCATTAACTTCTTCACATATTTTCTAAACAAACAAACATTACTCGATCATAATTTACTACGAGTGAATTTTAAATCTAATTTAATTTTATATAATTAACTTATAAAATAAAGTTTAAATTTATTTATATATTATAAATTAGTTTATGTATCATATTACCATTCCATTAATTCAGTATTGGATAATTCCATTAGTCAAGAATAACTAACAAAGCGGTCGATTGAGTAACATGAACAGAGAGGTCAGTTTTAAGCAAGAATTAAGATTGAGAATGATTAACTTAAGCAAAAACATTATCATTATCAGTTAAGCGTCATTAGGTCGACACTAATGAGAAATCCATCTTGAAATCTATAAATACAAATTTGAAGTATTGAAGTATGTTAGTTACATTTAATATACATCGATTGCTAGATTGCTGAATTTTTGCTAACTTTTTGCTAACTTTGACATCAAAGTATCCTCTACAAATAACCTCCCAATACAGCCAAACACTAATCGGTGCAAGAAGTTGGAAAAACAAAGTCTGGAAGACAATTAACTCAACTCCACAAACCAAAACATTTTGGCGTAAGTGAGACTCCGATTAAGTTGAAGAAAACTTAATGGTTACCACAGGAAACGTGATAGCAAGAAAACAAACCTGCTAAGACTAGATTAGATATGAAATGAAAAATAGTAGCAAAGTCACCAAATACAAACCACTAAGAAATTCCACTATGCATTCTTTATTAAAGTAAATATCATAAATTGGATTCTGAGATCAATATTAAACTTAAGATTAACTCATTAAAGCAGGTTGGCCATAACATATTGTTCCTTTATCCCATAATAATGTTACTTAATTTGACATTATCAACATCAGGAATAGACATTGATAAAAATAATGGCATTCTCAAAGCCACGCATATATTATGGATAGAAATTACATTAACAAAGGCAGCAAGTTTATGTAAATGCCAAGTGAGAGGCAAGTGTCATTTTACCTTGACCAATAAATTGAAAAAATGGTCCGATCATGATACCCTGTAAGAGTGCAAAGATGTCTCCTGAAATTCCATAAGAAAAAAATTTAAAATATCTGGAAAGGAAAGGGTATACTAATATGTAAGGTTATCAAACTCGAGAATTTAAGTAAACTCGTGAGAGTCAAATAAACTCGACTCGTAAATTTGTAAGAGTTTACTTTAGACGAAAAATATTATATAAATAATATCTTAATTCAAATAAGTTTACAAAATTATATAACTTTAAATAAATAAAATTTATAGATATATTGTTCATAAAGATAAATATGGTAAAACATAAATACTTGGATTATTATCATTAATTTTGATGCATTTTATTAAATATATAATAAAAAAAGATCAAACGACCTCGTTTTTCTTAATTTTTCCCCTTTCAAGCTCGCAGAATCGCTCAAAACTCGCGATTATACACGATCCTATCGATTTCATAGTCAATTCTACTAAGTTTATGCAGAAAACGAGTTTACTTCCGAGTTAACTCAGAAACCATGTCTAGGAACATAAACTCGTAAAAGTTTAAGAGTTAACTAGAGAGTTTGATAACTATGCTAATATGCCTTCATTATTAAGTGATATGCTATAGTAAAAAATAGTATTACGAACACAACCAACCCATGCAATTGATTCATAATATTTGAAAGAAACTAACGATGGTGTTTCAAACTATTCCAGGCTATTATATGAATATAGCATAATTGACAGTCAAATTACGATTTCAAAGATCAAATATATCAAAATTAGACATTTCAAAAAAGTGACAGGGGAATCGTGGGACGACAGCAAGCAAGCAATAGGTCATGATGTAGTCATTATAGTTATCAATCTCAAAGGGCACAGCGCAGTGGCTAGTTCTAAACTCGCTATAGCAGAATAACATGATGGACACTATTTTAAATAATATAATACAAACTAAAAAGTTTATAGTGCGCACATAAATCCTCAAAAACAAAAAAGAAAACCCAAAACTAAAGAAATTCAAAATAAATAATAGAAGTCACAATTTAAGCACACAACCACCATCAATCTAGGTGCAACAAAGGCATGGCAATGAAGTCAAAATTTGAAAGAAGATGAAATTATTAGAAAAAATAAAAACAAAACTGTATCAAATTATGATAATGTGAACTAGAAAGTTGAATGGGAGAATAAAGGATGAAAGAAAGGAAAAAAAAATTTCCTTACAACTCTAAAGGAAGAAAGGTCAAAACAGAGGTAACTTCATAGTAGTCAGCTATGCTATTTTCGCCATTAATATAACCGAATGACAATTATTGGAAAATCTTCACTATTTGAATCCCATAGCAAACCAGGGCAACTCCAGTCCACTACAGCGTGATATTGATTAGTGTGGAGGGATTAGAGAAAAGGTCCTAAAACTAGGATGTTAAGAAGGGGAAGAATTAAGCATTAAATATTAAAAAAAAAATCTGATTTATGTACTTCTATTGTTCCACTTGAGCCTGTTAAAGAGCTATTGATTATGTCATGATACACTCTACTTCCAGTCCACACGCTTTATCCCAAAAAATAAGTCCTATACCACTTTACAATGTTCCTCTGGGAAAACCAGTTTCAAGATTTAAAGCAATAGCCCATAATAATAACTTTCGAACATAAATGTGAATGGCTAGCATCCAATAGCTTCTTATAAAATATGAGATGTCAAATACATATTCTAGTATTCTATAGAAGGGGAAAAAATAATGTAAGAAAGGCAAAAAGGAAATTTCTAACTAGATGAACAATAAAATAATGTAACAGATGAACAACGTCTATATAAAGATATATAAAGATGTCTAGAGAGATGCTTAAGCAAAATAGTAACTAGCCCACATGCCTCTCAGAGGTTTCCAAGACAAAAGAAATTACTAGGTATATTATACTTACGTTCCTGCAATCTCTTGGTAAGTACTGATGATGATAAAATCTATTCATGGCTATTAAATCAGCAGTGAACTGGCATTCGAAAGGCAAAGTAAGATAAGAAAGAAGAGGGACAATAACCTGTGTAACATAAGGAAGCAGTATAAGCCCAATTTAAATGAGACTTCAATAGCTTCAGAACTCACTATTTCTTAACTTAAGTTGGTAAAATTTTGGTATCATGTTCCTAGTCTTTCTATAATAAACATTTCATGAAAACATAGAAGTTCAAGATTATTAAATTTCTATATTTAAATCATTATTTTGTTAACTGTATGAGTCATATAAGGTCTAAAAGCATAAAAGATGTTACATAATATATTCAAGAATCATTATCTCTATGGTAACTATTGAACTCTCCAAACAGAGAGATAGGTAGACGGTGTGGATTTCATGTAGGATGCATATGCATTTACAACATCTTTGCAAAAACATTAAATTTTGATAAAGGAATCTTGATAGACAATTATAACAATTTTTTAAGTTTACAAACTTACAAAGATCGATGTTGAGCAAGAAGCAGTACCAGTGGGATTGCCAACTTTGGTTCATCTTTTGGAAGTAATGTGTCTCTAAGTCTGCTAGTTGACTTTATCTGCAGTTATTAGCAGATAACTTAAGAAACTTACCATGCAAACCCCAAGTCAGACTTTGAAACTTATAAATAAGTAGTGACTAAAATTAATTAATTTTAGAAAATTCATTATTTTGCTGTAACGAAAGAAAAAATAATGCAAGCAAAAAGATATTCAAACAAGAGCAGTTTCACTGGTTTTTCTTTTTTTACACTAAAATAATGTAAAGAGATCATAAGCATACTTCTAAAAAAAACAGTGCACTAGTTTGCTTTCTTTACAGGAAATTAATGAAAAGAGATCATCCAACTAATTCACACTTATCTACTTTAGGAAGTTAAATCTATTATCCTCCAATTAGCATGGATAAATCAAGTGATTTTCATTCAGTATAAGTGTCACAATTTTCTAAAAACCAAAATTAAATCTAATAGCGAAGTCAAAGTAGATTTTTCTTTATAAAAATCATATTTAAGCTACGTACATATATATTTAAGAAAATCAAATATAAACACTACATCCAAATATAACATAACCCAAGCAAGTTTATTGATTCTAACTAATATCTACAAATTAGAAACCCAACCAAAATATATCCTAGATTATTTATATAGAGAATTAAAGTGACTTAATATTATATCATTGTATCACAACCATAATTAAACCACATTTGTTAATCATCAATAATGGAGAAAAACAACAAGACTTTTGCTAATCAATAATGGAGAAAAACAGGTTTTTTAATCATCAATTATGACTATGCGGAGAAGACATTAACCTCCAACAATAACTGGGCCTGTTATTGCTCGTGTCTTCTTTGGTTTCTAAGTTTTGGAGGCCACCAAGGCTTCCCAAGAGCTTTTCCCCCTGAAAAAAATAATTAGTCAGATTTAGAGCAGAATGCTATTTGAATTCAAAAGGGGTTTCATAACATCACAATATTTTCAGCAAGGTAAAACAGCATGAAGAAGATTGATACCGACTTAAATCATAGTCAATGTCAACAGCAACATGGTGACTCCTGGTAATTTGTTCACCCTGTTGATGAAGGGTGACTAGTGTTTTGGTGGCATCCTCTCTTATATTCTCCGCAATCTTCAAACAATTGTTGACTGAATTTGTGGTCTTTTCAGCCTTGTAAACAGCATAACTCTCCAGTTCTTGAACCGATTGATTTTCTAATCTGCCTGAATCGCGAAAATTATTATTGTATCTGTTCCGGTTGGCCGATTGAAAAGCATACTATGTAAATGATGATTTCTTAGTGGCATCAATGTCATCATTAAAGGGGTTGGTGTTAACTTCCAGCGTAACAATACTTTTTGGTATGTTTCTCCTCATCATTAGAATCAAATGGATTAGTCCAAGATTCAACAGAACTAGGTTTAGAATCCTTCAAATGAGATTTCTCTGCACTGGACATTATCTCTCTTCTTGCAAAATTGATTCAGAGGCAGATTAAGAAGTAAATTTCTCAAAATCTGATTCGACTTAAAAAGATAACCTAATTTTTCCCTGCAAAGGCAATCAAGTGCTATTCAATCACTGTATATGTTCCTCAACAAGCAAAAGAAACCCAAATATAAAATTCTTAAATCACTTATCATAAAAGCACTAATTTTGTCAAGAAACCTTATTCATAACTTGACTAAAACTACAGGTTAATGATAGAGCCAAAGCGATTAAGTGTAAAGAACCATACTGAAAAACGGAATCAACAACCCCTAACAATGACAGGGAAACGGATTTAAAGAATAAAAAAAGTACAGAAATTCCCAACAAAAAATAAATAACATTTCTTTTTCAGAAGCCTGCATAAAAGGATCAAGAAACACGAGATTTTCGATAATAAAGCAAGACACAAGAACGAAAAACAGAAGACCCAGATGGATTAAAAGGCTTATCAAAGCAACAGAATCATCAAAATCAAAACTTGTACAAGAGAAAGCAAGATGGTACCAGAGAGAGGAAAAGTTGTCCTCAGAAAGACTCGTGAAGAAGCACGAATTTGAGCGGTCTGAACAACGGAGGAAGAAGAAGAGGGTTTATGTAAGAAGTTGGTAAAGCCATGGTCGACGAATGATGGCTTGTGGTGGCTTACGATGGTTCGCGTTGGCTTGTGAGCAAGCAAATAATGGCTTGCAGAGTTGCAGAGACCTAATTGTTAAACATTGGAGTCTCATGTGTAACATTTAAAGTGTATTTCAACCAAACATACAGTATCAAGCTATACGTCCCATAATTCCCTCAAATCACCTCATTAAACCTTTAACAGCGAAACAAGAACCCAAATTTAAGTGCCAAGCATGCAGACTTATATTTATTTAGCTTTTAATCTTGTCTACTGTCCGATTAACATATGTTTAATCAATTTTTGGCAACAAGCTACTCCTTAATCAGAATGCTGACATGTAACCAGGGATCAGTATACATAGCTATCTCGATAAAATTATCATAGAACAAAACAATGATCAAACAACCACTAATTCAAGCACAAATACAAGTTTTTACTTACCTCTGTTCCAACTACATTATAATTCACATAATTACACACAAAGATTACCTGTTTCACTAAGATTCAAACCACAATTATTCTCAAACAGAGCACATATCAAGGCAGTATAGCATGATGAACTAGAGTCAACCAATGCAACACTTTAACTTAAAATATATTCTCCCATTACATTTCAAAATGAAGCATGCTCAAGACAATTAACAATTTCAATCAAAAGTTATGGTAGTCTTCATAAACATTAAGATTTTCATCCAAAGACAACCACACCCACGATAGTGCTAACCAAACATCAGCAAAAATAAAATAACCTTAAAAAATATCTAAGCAGCAAAAACATCATTTCATCTCAAGCGTTCAACCCAAACATTGAAATCAAACCTGGTTCAAATTTTCCTCACAATAAGACCCTCGACTAAAAGCTCTTTGAACACCTCATTCTTAACGTCACGCCCTCTCATGCTCATTATTCGGCTTAGCTTCTCGTACACTCTCATCATTAGCCTCTAAATACCCGTTCACTATGTTTCTACAAAAACCTCTAAGGAATTTAAATAATACTAGAAAACTATTAAAGGTACGATTTGCCATAATAAACCAATTCATCTCCTTTTAATTTGTTGTTCACGTTAATTGGTATCATAGCTTACTGATAACTTTTTGGCAAGTATACCAAATCGTTACAAGTAATACAGTGATAAAAAAAATATCGTTCTCCTCAAGGAAATTGAGTTAAGTTGTTGAATTAAATTATTTATCAAAACCAATTTAACACCAAATGATAATCTGAATCAGTAAATTGAAAATAAGGAATTAACAGAATATTAAAATTTTAAAATTAAATTTGGAAGAAAACTTCGTTGGAATTGACTTCATGGCTACCATTACTGTAATTCTTCTGAACAATATAATTTGCGTTCAAACATTAACATCACAATATCTTGGTTTAATCCCTTAAAACAAGTTCTAAAGAATTATGCTCAATTATTAATTCCTTAAGTAATTAAACATAACCTTTGCATTAAGATCTGATGTTTATAAATGACCAGTAGAATTGAAACCATTCCTAGCATCTTTCCTTCTGGTTGCTTTTCTTACGTTCATACTCAAATTTATTTCCCAATACAATCTGAATATATAAAATATATTATACTTCCGTATAATCACTAATAAAATAAGAAAAGCATATGAATAGAACTTATATTGAACAGGAAAAATTACATTAAGTGTCAGCCATTACAATCAATCCCAACGAACTTAAAATTAGCCTATCCTAGACATCACAAACATACTCATTTCAGCAATTCCTTGCATCATGTGCAGTCTTGATGTCTTCAGAGAGTCTTCTGATGGTCCTCTGATGCTATCCAAAGCAGTTTTCTCTTTTCTTCGTATATGCCAACCAGCTTCTGATTCCCGGTCTTTTTAATAAGTCACTTAACTTCCTTAGTTCGCTTAGCGCACAAATGTGTTCGCTATGCGAATTAATATAAAATTTAAGTGACTTAACTGCCATTATTCGCTAAGCGAAACTGGTCGCTAGGCGAATTTCCATAATTTGATAATTCGCTCAGCGAAACTAGTCGCTAGGCGAATTCAATTTTCTGGCTCTGCAAATTTCCACTTCCGCTCTGCGACAATTTGCTGACAACTTCCCATTTTTACATCTTTTCCTGAACAATAATTTACGAAACAATCTATGAACTAATTACAACTTTTCACTGAGTAAAAACATGAATAATTAAAACTTTGAGATTATTTATAAGTGTAAAAATAACTCATTTTCACACTTATCAACTCCCCCAAACTTGAATTATTTCATGCCCTCAGGAAATCACAGAAAGAAAATAAACTACACAACACAGACATTTGATATTCTGATAGAATGACTTTGCACATTAGAAAAATTACATGCATTCCCACAGGTTCAACACATATGACATGATACAGTACTCACAAATTACCTGTGCATAGAATGTGAGCAACCAGATCAGCATTTATCAATTCTCACCACTCAAGTGTTTGTCCTCACATAACAGTAGAATTGTCCTAGAACTTCATCAGCTGTTGCATTTCATTTGATTCACACACTTCACACACTATTAGTTAAGTCAAAAGGTCTTTTCAGGTTATGGCTTGGCTTGGCTAGAAACAAAATCATGGTTTTTCTAGGATTCAAAGACACCTATTAAGAAGAGAACATTTTCACTTCCTATTCAGTACTCAAATCCCCAACATATAGCATTTAGCACATACCATTTTCTTTAACAGCTCAACCTTCTCTTTTAATTTGAGCTTTTTTATTTTTTTTATTTTTTTTATTTTTTTTTTCTTTTCTTCCCCCAAACTTGAATTCAACCTTAACCTCCAAATTCATCTGACATGTTATCTTCTAAGGTGTAAGGTAGAATAACATCATATGGCTCAAGGTGGAAGAAAAATTTAAGGCTCAAATATGGTTTACAAAGGAAGCACAGTGTTTAAGGTTGGCTATCTGGCCAAGTAGCTATATGATCATTAACAAACAGGGCCTTTTTCATCCTTAACCAAAGTGTGAATGTATGTTTCAATCAAAATCATGCAACAACCAACTTCATATCCAAACAATTCCAATTCTCTCAATCAACATATGCTCTCAACACTCACAGATCTGGTCATTCATGCACAGATAAATTATGAAGCACATCAATCACACATACAAGTCATCATCCACAGAAAGCACATAACATAATCAGATATTGCCAAATCATTAAATCAGAACATCAAAGTCATTAAAACACCAACACAGACAACTAAACAAAATAAACGGAGTTCCACACTAAAAACAACTGAACTGAACACACATAAAAACATAACAACACAGGAGAATTTGTTCATATGCGCTCTACCAGGACCCATCTGGTCCTGATCTCCACTGGCTCTCCTGTGAATGGTAGTTGTGCTGCATCCATCTCGGATCTGGTTCTACTGGCTCCTCATCCTCCTCGTCACCATCATTAGCCATCATATTCTCCTCCTGCTGAGGCTCTGACTGTGATGCTGCTACTGGGTGATATGGTGGAAAAGCGCTCCCCCACCTAGACTCAGGCCTGTCCTCAGGCCAAGGAAGCTGCTCGGCGAACTGGTCGCCAGTCATCAGGGAATCTGCAGAGAAACCTGGAATACCCAGTGAAAGCTGGTGCATGCTATCCTGCAAGGATACCTGTCCCTGTCTCATAGTATAGCACCAATCACGGATGTCATCCTGCCTCGCCATATTCTGGATCATGTAATCAGTGAAGAGATCGGATTGAGAATCAGATGAATGGTAAGAGATAGGTGGCCTAGAGCCTCGTCTGCGTGAAGAAGGAATTGGGGCAGGGGCATTTGTAGCTGAAGAGTCCTTCCTGACACAGTTACGATCAAAAAAACTTTTGTTGAGAGGAGGTTGCAACTTCAAAGTAATATCTGATACCCCTGGTACTCCATGTGCTTTACATAAAGCAGTGATCAAAGCAGGAAATCCTAACTTGCAGGAGTTGTTCTCAGCCATCATTGAAATCTCCTGAGAGATATAAGCTCCCACATCCATGTTAATACCGGTGATAATTCCATACACCAAATATGACCGCTCCAGGTTAATATCTGATGTGTGAGATATGGGGCTGAGGTTGGTGAAAGAGAAGGTACTCCAGATGGTGGCCAATGTGTTAAGGTGCTTCCTTAAAATGCGCACTGGCGTTCCATTGGTCCCAAGCTGATAGCCATGCCCCGACAAACATAAGGTGGAGGCAATGAGATCGTGATCAGGATGACTGGACATAAAATTGCCTAGAGGGCACGGGATGTACATCAAAGTAAGCAGAATCCTGTTCAGTGCTTTTCTGTCAAATTTTACGGACTTGCCTCGCACCTTGGAAACTCTTGTGCTTGGTGTCTGTGTTCTTTCAGGATCCCATGCATTCGCATAGAATTCTTTCACCAAAACTTCATCAATTTCATCTGGGAGGTTGGCTAACACATAATCCCATTTTCTTCTTACCAACTCATCCCAGACCTGGTTATATTCTCCTTCTTGTAGCTCAATTCTCCTCTCAGGTAGGAGACCTCTTCCCATGATGTTCATAAGAAACCTTTCTTGGACAATCTCTGATACAAACCTGGTCTGGTCATAATTGAGAACCATGTTTTCCTCTTGGGCAGTCTCCGCCGGTTGGGATCTGGAGGAAGACCCTTTTGTTGTCTTCCTCTTCTTCTCTTGAGTAGTCTTAGGAGGAGCCATATGCAAAGCAGCATAAACAATGCAACAAGTATGGAAACAAGGGTCAGATGAGATGCATTAAGCAAAGGAACGTTTCAACCACCATTAATTTCGCTAAGCGCTAGGTTGCGCTGTGCGAATCTTCGAATCAGAAGCTGCTGGAAAGAGGTATCCGCTAGGCGCCCAGGCTCGCCAAGCAAAAATGACAATTCCTCTCAGCCTAATTCGCTGTGCGACAGTGGTCGCTAAGCGAATATGCAAATGTGCAAAACTAAACCTCTCGCTGAGCGCCAAAATGCGCTATGCGAAACTTCCCATTCAGCAGGTCTGCCATACCCTTTCGCTGAGCGAACAGGTAGGCCATGCGAAAGGTCTTCAGTATAACCAATTCGCAGTGCGAGCGTATCGCTTTGCGATTCAGAGATATATGCACATGCAACACATTTACGTTCGCAAAGCGAAAATTTCTTGACCAGTAGAACAAAATTTGATTGCCAAGGATTATTGGAGAGGAACATTAGAATGCGCACACACATCTAAACCTTTGGAACAACTAACCTAATCTAATTCCATGAACAAACTGTAAATAGATGAGAAGAATCAAACCTGGTCAAGTTGCAGAGGAAGAGAGAAACCGTGAACAGAGCACTATTCCCTTAACTAGAAGGAGAAAAGCCTAAAAGCTTGAGAGTGTGGCAATGGACAGAGAAGATGATGGGAGATGAAAAGGGTGGGGCATTCGAAAGTGAGAGAGAGGATGGGTGGTTTGGTTAAAATGAAAAGGGTAAGGGGTGGTGGGAGTTAAAAGAGGGAAACCGAAAAGGTAACTCCCTCTGCATGATTCGCTGGGCGACAGCGAGTCGCTGTGCGAATCAGGGTGCATTAACTGCACCCTAATTTTTTAATATTTTTTTGAATTTTTTGACCAATTCGCTGAGCGCTTGTAGTCGCTAAGCGAATTTGGTTTATTATTATTATTATTATTTTTTTTTTTTAGTAAAACAATAAGAAAATTACTTGGTCGCTCGGCGAGAACACACGCTTGGCGAAAGAGAAATTAAAACAAGATTTTGTCGCTAAGCGTACATGACACGCCGTGCGAACCTCATATCATTAATAATCTAATTTCCTCTCTCGCATAGCGCATTGTTTCGCTGAGCGACTAATCCATTGCTTCTCAAAATTAATTTAGTCGCTTAGCGCACTTCAGCTGTGCGCTGTGCGACTAAATTGGCAGAATTCACACTTAAACATCTTAAGTATTCTCACACGCACAATTTACAAGAACACAAACCAACAACACAATCACAGTTATATACAAACATGTGCTAGGGTGCCTCCTAGCAAGCGCTTCTTTAACGTCACTAGCTTGACCCAGAATCACATGGCTCAGACAATTTAATAGTAGTAGTGAGGCGTTCAACCTCACCACCCAAATAATGTTTCAGTCTCTGGCCATTAACAACCCAACTTCGTTGATCCTCAGAATTTGGATCCATTAATTCAACAGCACCATAAGGCTTGACTGTCTTTATCACAAAGGGACCAGACCATTTAGATTTCAACTTACCTGGAAACATTTTGAATCTGGAATTGAACAACAGTACCTGTTGTCCAGGTAGAAATTTTCTCTTGATCAACTTCTTATCATGGTACAACTTGACCCTTTCCTTGTATTTCCTTGAAGAATCATAAGCAGTCATCCTCATTTCCTCCAACTCTTGCAACTGAAGCTTTCTTTTACCTGCACAAAGAGAAGCATCAAAATTAAGAAATTTTAAGGCCCAGTAAGCCTTATGTTCCATCTCAACAGGGAGATGGCATGACTTGCCATAGACTAATTGAAAGGGTGTTAACCCCACAGGAGTCTTTAAGGCAGTCCTATAAGCCCACAGGACATCATCTAATTTTGCCGACCAATCCTTTCTTGAAGATGATACGGTCTTTTCCAGGATTCTTTTTATCTCCCTGTTGGAGACTTCGGCCTGGCCATTGGTCTGTGGATGATAAGGTGAAGCAATTCTATGCTTCACATCATAGTGTTTCAAGACCTTAGCCAACTGGGCATTACAGAAATGTGATCCTCCATCACTTATGAGGATCCTGGGCACACCAAATCTAGAGAAGATTTGTCTCTTGAGAAATTTGATCACTGTCTTGGCATCGTTCTTGTGACATGCTGCAGCTTCCACCCACTTACTGACATAATCCACTGCAACTAAAATATATTCGTTGTTGTAGGAAGAAGGTAATGGTCCCATGAAATCCATTCCCCAACAATCAAATACTTCAACTTCTAAGATAGCCTGCAGTGGCATCTCATGTCTCTTTGAAATGCTTCCTGTTCTTTGGCATTTATCACACCCTCTAGCATGAGCATGTGCATCTTTGAACAAGGTTGGCCAAAAGAAACCAGATTGAAGCACTTTGGCGGCAGTCCTTTCTCCATTAAAGTGACCTCCATATGGCGAATTATGACAGTGCCATAGGATTCCAGCAGCTTCCTCTGCTGTAACACACCGCCTGAGTAAGTGGTCAGCACCCAGCTTGAAGAGATAAGGATCATCCCAAAGGTATTCTTTGGAATCATGAATGAACTTCTTCTTCTGCTGCCAAGTCAGGTCATCAGGGAGAATTCCTGCAGCCTTAAAATTTGCCATATCTGCGAACCATGGCCTCTATTGAATGAGCATCAGACGCTCATCAATGAATTATCCCTTAATTTCTCCCTCTTTATCAGTCACCTCAGTGTTAAGAAGGTGAGACAAATGATCAACAATGACGTTCTCACTCCCCTTCTTATCTTTGATTTCCAAATCAAATTCCTGCAACAGTAGAACCCATCTTATGAGACGTGGCTTTGAATCAGACTTAGCCAGTAAGTATTTGATGGCTGAATGGTCAGTGTAAATGATAACTTTAGACCCTATCAGATACGGTCTAAACTTTTCAATAGCATACACAATTGCCAAAAATTCCTTTTCAGTCGTGGCATAGTTCAATTGTGCACCATTCAGAACTTTACTTGCATAATGAATAACGTGAAAAATTTTGCCACGTCTCTGTCCCAACACAGCCCCTATAGCATAATCACTTGCATCGCACATTAACTCAAAATCTTGAGTCCAGTTTGGTGCGACTACAACAGGGGCTGAGATCAGCTTCTCTTTCAATATTTCAAAAGCTTCTAGACACTCCCCATCAAACTCAAATGGAGTGTCTTTCACAAGCAAGTTGCAAAGGGGTTTAGCAATCTTGGAGAAATCTTTTATAAATCTCCTGTAGAATCCAACATGTCCAAGAAAGCTTCTTACCCCTTTGACATTTAAAGGAGGTGGTAGCTTCTTTATCACATCAACTTTGGCTTGATCCACACCTATTCCCCTGGATGAGATCTTATGTCCTTGAACAATTCCCTCACGAACCATAAAGTGACATTTTTCCCAATTTAGAACAAGGTTCGTGGCAATACATCTTTTCAAGACTACATCCAGGTTCTGTAAGCATAGATCATATGACTTTCCAAAGACTGAGAAATCATCCATGAATACTTCAATGCAATTCTCTACCAAATCAGCAAAGATGGCAAGCATGCAACGTTGAAATGTGGCAGGCGCATTACAAAGACCAAAAGGCATCCTTCGATATGCAAACACACCAAAGGGACAAGTAAAAGCGGTCTTTTCTTGATCCTCAGGATTCACTACTATTTGATTGTACCCGGAATAGCCATCCAGGAAACAATAGTAGGCTTGTCCTGCTAGCCTTTCCAACATTTGGTCCATAAAGGGAAGAGGAAAATGGTCTTTCCTGGTGGCTTGATTTAACTTTCTGTAATCTATACACATTCTCCACCCTGTGACTGTTCTTGTAGGAATTAACTCATTTTTCTCATTCTGAACAACAGTCATACCCCCTTTCTTAGGAACAACATGCACAGGACTAACCCAAGCACTGTCAGATATAGGATATATCATTCCTGCTTCAAGCAATTTAAGCACTTCCTTTCTCACCACCTCTTTCAAAGTAGGATTCAACCTCCTCTGTGGTTGTGCTATGGGTTTATAGTCCTGTTCCATCATGATTTTATGCATGCAGTAGGTTGGACTTATACCTTTCAGATCAGAGATGTGTCAACCTATTGCCTTTTTGTTCTTTTTCAAAATTTTTACCAATTTTTCCTCCTCACTGTTTGATAGAGAATTGCTTATAATCACATGCTTCTTTGAATTTTCCTCAAGAAACACATACTTGAGATGATCAGGAAGCATTTTCAATTCCATTTTGTCCTGATCATCCAAGTCAGCCTTTTCTAAGTTTTCCACTTTCACATCAGTGGAATTCTCCTCTTGCGATTTTTCCAGATGTTGTGAAATCTCCTTTACTTTTGATTCTTCTTCATCAGTTAGCTCTTTGCATGCATCAACCAACACACGCTCTAAGGGGGATTTCACATACATCTGGCTTCTTACAGTCTCAACCACATCATCCAAAACTTCCACCCTAAAACAATTTCCTCTATCCCTTGGGTGTTGCATTGCTTCTACAATATTGAAAGTTACAGTCTCATCATGCAACCTCACCTTTAGATGACCGTCATCAACATCGATGATAACTCTAGCAGTTTTCATAAATGGTCTACCCAATATGAGGGGGACTTCAGTATCCTCCTCCATGTCAAGAATAACAAAATCCACTGGAAAAGTGAATTTATCAGCTTTCACCAAAACATCAATAACTCCAAATGGGTACTTTACAGACCTATCTGCTAGTTGGAGAGTCATCCTTGTTGGTTTTACTTCCATGTCCCCTATCTTCTTTAACATAGACAAAGGCATTAAATTAATGCTTGCCCCTAAGTCTATCAACGCTTTTCTAATGGGGAGCTTTCCAATTGTACATGGAATAGTAAAACTTCCAGGGTCTTTGAATTTAGGAGGTAGAAGTTTTTGGATGATGGCACTACAATTCCCTTGCACCTCAATTGTTTCTTCCTCAATATACTTCCTCTTTTTGGTCAACAGATCTTTCATGAATCTAGCATATGAGGGCATCTGTTGAAGTGCTTCCGAAAAGGGAATTGTGATTTCCAGCTTGTTGAAAAGAGCCATGAATCTTGAAAATTGACTTTCCTTTTCCTTTCTTGCAAAAGTCTTTGGATAAGGAACATGAGTCACAACCTGTTTTTCTTTTTGGCTCTCTTCCACTTCCTTCTTTTTGTCTTCTTCATCTTCAACGTTATCTTCCTTTTCTTCCTGATCCTCATTTAAGTTTTCCTTTTTATCATCCTTCTTCACAATTGCACTTTCTAACACTTTACCACTTCTTGTAGTAATAGCTTTACAATGCTCTTTTGGATTAGGTTCAGTGTTAGCTCCAAATGTGTTCACAGGCTTCTCTTCTAATTTCTTGGCCAATTGACCTATTTGAACTTCTAAATTCCTTATAGAAGCATCTGTACTCTTTTGATTTGATAAGGACATTTGCATGAATTGTTGAAGAGTTTCTTCCAGTTTTGATGTCCTATCAGAAAGAGTGGGTTGTTGTTGAAACTGTGGAGGTGGTGGTCTACTGGAACTTGCCTGAACCATGCTAGGATGAGGTTTCCATCCTTGATTATAATTTCCATAATTTCCTTGACGGCCTTGATTTCCCATGTAATTAACCTCTTCCTTTGCCTTAGTCTGTAGAGCACACTGATCATATTGGTGCTCCCCACCACACAGTTCACAACCTTGCAAAGTATGTTGTGCCTGTGACACATTTTGAAGTTGTAATTGTGATACCTTTTTCATCAGAGACTCAAGCTGTTGAGTCATAATTTTGTTTTGGGCTAATAAGGCATCTTGGGATTGCAACTCTAACATTCCCTTCTTTTGGGTTTGCCCTCTCTCACTTTGAACATCGTTATCACATGATGCCATATTTTCAATAATCTCAAGGGCTTCATCAGGTGTCTTCCACCTAATGTTACCTCCTGCTGAGGCATCTAGCATTAGCTTTGTGTGAGATTTTAAACCTCCTAAGAACAGGTTTAATTGAGTAGGAATGTCAAACCCATGAATGGGAGTCTTTCTAAGCAACCCTTTGAACCTATCCCAAGTTTGACTCAAAGTTTCTTCAGGTTCCTGTTGGAAAGAGGATATCTCTTGCTTGCCTTTATTGATCTTGGATTGAGGGAAATATTTATGCAAAAACTTTGCCACCACGTCATCCCAACCAGTCAGACTTCCCTTAGGAAAAGAATTTAACCATTTCTTGGCATTTCCAGCCAGAGAAAAAGGAAAGAGACTAAGTCTGATTGCCTCATCTGACACGTTCAACATTTTCACTGTATTACAATATTCATTAAAAGTTGCCAGATGATCGTAAGGATTTTCGTGTGACAATCCTGAAAATTGATTACTTTGAACAAGGTGAATCAATGCGGGCTTCATTTCCATATTAGGCGCAATCACCATAGGTCGGGCTATACTGTTGAAAGTTGAAGGTACAGCCACTGAAGCATAATCTTCCAACGTACGCCTATCTCTTTGTTCATTATTATTTCCATCCATCTTTTTATCCTCTTGATCAGATGAAGAAACAGTGTTGGAAGTAGCAGATAAGCTAGCTTCCCTAACTTCTTTTTTTCTATTTTCTCTTCTACGCCTACTGTTATTTCTACGGGCAGTTCTCTCAATCTCAGAATCAAACAATAAATTCTCAGATTTTGTTCTGCGTCTCATGCAGAACAAGAATCTCTCACAATCAACCCAGAAATAACAACAGGAACACAACACAATATTTACAGATATACAAAAGCTAAAACAATGGATTTACAGATAATGGAACAGAATTGAAATTGATATGCAATAAACTGAAATAACGAAACAATCAAAATCCCCGGCAACGGCGCCAAAAACTTGATAACTTTTTGGCAAGTATACCAAATCGTTACAAGTAATACAGTGATAAGAAAAATATCGTTCTCCTCAGGGAAATTGAGTTAAGTTGTTCAATTAAATTATTTATCAAAACCAATTTAACACCAAATGATAATCTGAATCAGTGAATTGAAAATAAGGAATTAACAGAATATTAAAATTTTAAAATTAAATTTGGAAGAAAACTTCGTTGGAATTGACTTCATGGCTACCATTACTGTAATTCTTCTGAACAATATAATTTGTGTTCAAACATTAACATCACAATATCTTGGTTTAATCCCTTAAAACAAGTTCTAAAGAATTATGCTCAATTATTAATTCCTTAAGTAATTAAACATAACCTTTGCATTAAGATCTGATGTTTATAAATGACCAGAAGAATTGAAACCATTCCTAGCATCTTTCCTTCTGGTTGCTTTTCTTACGTTCATACTCAAATTTATTTCCCAATACAATCTGAATATATAAAATATATTATACTTCCGTATAATCACTAATAAAATAAGAAAAGCATATGAACATAACTTATATTGAACAGGAAAAATTACATTAAGTGTCAGCCATTACAATCAATCCCAACGAACTTAAAATTAGCCTATCCTAGACATCACAAACGTACTCATTTCAGCAATTCCTTGCATCATGTGCAGTCTTGATGTCTTCAGAGAGTCTTCTGATGGTCCTCTGATGCTATCCAAAGCAGTTTTCTCTTTTCTTCGTATATGCCAACCAGCTTCTGATTCCCGGTCTTTTTAATAAGTCACTTAACTTCCTTAGTTCGCTTAGCGCACAAATGTGTTCGCTATGCGAATTAATATAAAATTTAAGTGACTTAACTGCCATTATTCGCTAAGCGAAACTGGTCGCTAGGCGAATTTCCATAATTTGATAATTCGCTCAGCGAAACTAGTCGCTAGGCGAATTCAATTTTCTGGCTCTGCAAATTTCCACTTCCGCTCTGCGACAATTTGCTGACAACTTCCCATTTTTACATCTTTTCCTGAACAATAATTTACGAAACAATCTATGAACTAATTACAACTTTTCACTGAGTAAAAACATGAATAATTAAAACTTTGAGATTATTTATAAGTGTAAAAATAACTCATTTTCACACTTATCACTTACTTTCACCGTAATTCAAAATGACGGAGGCAACATCAAACATTTGCTGAGGGTGCATCTATCAACATATTTTCATTGTTTCCTAGAGAAAACTATGCTTTTTGGAGAGTGAGAATGCAAATTTTCATGGAATCTCTTACTAGTGAGATTTGGGAAACTGACACAAATGGTCTTTCTGTTCCTACTGTGTTTATTAACAATTTGCAAGAACTCAAACCGTGTAAGCAATGGAATGTTGATGATAGAAGAAGATTCCAAGAGGATGTAAGGCTCGTAACATAATATCATATGCTTTAAGTGTTGATGAATTTTACAGTATCTCAACCTATGAAAATGCTCAAGAGATGTGGGAGATGCTGAGAGTCACCCATGAAGGAATTGATGATGTTAGGAGAGCTAGAAGGAATACTTGTTACCAATAAAGAGTATTGGTAAATCTTAAAGACAATTGTTTTGATGATGCTGCAAGAAGTTTTAATTGAATGTTAGAATTATTTAAACGCAATTTGTAGAAATTAAATGTAGTAGGAAAGTCTTAAAAACTTTGTAAAACTTGCAATTTTAACTGCAATAATCGATTATGAAGAAGCAATAATCGATTATCACAAGTCTTTCAGGAATAATCAATTATCACTTGATATAATCGATTATCACTTTTTGAAAAACCTGTAACGGACTTGGATAATCGATTATCACTCAATAATCGATTATTCGTGGCAGTTGGGACTTGACCTTTGATATTCAGAGCAGATGGCTATATATTGAGCTTATGTGAAGTTCAAAATTAACGTTTGAACAGAGAGCTTTTGTAGAATACAGTTTGTCTGAGGAAGTTCTCAAAAGCTAGTTCAGTTCCCTTGCCTGGTCTCGTGAATAAGAGAAGCTCGCGTTTCGTGTGTCGAAAGTCGGAGCGGTTCTCTTCGAGTTGACAGAGAGGTTGCTTCCGGTTCATGTGTCGAAGGAAGCTCTTCCAGTTCGTTTGTCGAAGGAAGGTTTTTTCTATCCCTTACTCATTTCATTATCTTGTAATCTGTACAACTATATTTTTAGTGAAAAACGTTAATCACTATTTATAGTGATTAACAACTGGACATAGAATCTTTTGATTCGAACCAGTATAAAAATCATTTGTGTGATTTTTCTCTTCCCTACACTCTTTAATCTTTTAGCACTCCAACTGTTCGATAAAAGTTCTCTAAGAAAATCAATTTTCTAAAACGGACCATTTTAATTTAAGTTTTGACCGTAACACGCTTTCCGCTACCTTAAACTTTATTTCGCTACGTTATACTCTCTGGCTGATACCGACAATTGGTATCAAAGCTTGCTTTGATAGTTTTTCAAATTTTTCGAAAATGGACGGTCACAACCAAATGTATTTAGAGGGTGCTTCTATTGATAGACCTCCTTTGTTTACGGGGGAAAATTATGCGTTTTGAAAAATAAGAATGCAAATATTTTTAGAGTTAATTGATAGGGGTATTTGGGAAGTTGTTTTAAATGGTCCTTTTATTCCTACTGTAAATTTAAATGGTGTAGAGGAAGAAAAACCATATTTGCAATGGACTACTGAAGAGAATAGACGAGCCCAATTTGATATAAACGGCTCAGGAAATGTGGGAAATTCTTCAAGTAACCCATGAAGGAATCGATGATGTGAAACTTGCTAGGAAGAACACCCTGATACATGAGTATGAAATGTTCAGGATGCAACAGGGTGAAACCATCGCTGATGTGCAAAAACGCTTCACACATATCGTCAACCATCTTTTTGGCTTAGGTAAGAAATTTGACACTGACGAATTAAATGTTAAAATTTTGAAATCTTTGAACAGGATGTGACAACCAAAGGTTACTGCGATAACTGAGTCTCAAGACTTGACGTCCATGCCTATGGCTGTGCTTTTTGGAAAGTTGAGAGAGCACGAGCTCGAGTTGAATAGACTGAGTGTTGAGGAAGCCCAAGGAAAGAGGAAAACGTTGGCCTTCAAAACTGAAAATTCTAAAGGCACATGTTCAGAAAAGGATGAGGAATCTGAAGACGAAGACTCGGACAACGAAAATATGATTCACATGTTTAGAAAATTCAACAAGTTCATGAAATTGAAAGGCAAGGAACAAATTAAAAAGGATCGAAAGAAGAAACATCGATTTTCTTCAAATTACAGGTGTTATGGTTGCGGAGAAAAAGGACACGTTAATGCAGATTGTCCAAACCTTAAAAAGGGTGAAGAAAAGAAGTCATTCAAGAAAAAGAATGTTTATATTGCTTGGAATGATAATGCTTCAAGCACTTCTTGTTCAAGTGATTCTGTTGAAGAAGTGAACTTATGTTTGACAATTATTGTTGATGACACTGCAAGCCAAGTAAGTTGCTTTGACACTAGTGAATTTGATGTACAAAAGGATTTTCTTGAACTGCTTGATGAATCTGAGAAATTGAATGTTGCTCATAAAAATTTGAAAAAAGAATTTAAGAAATTGCAAATTAAATATGAGAAGGCATTAGATGAGGAAGTAATTTTGAGAAATAAAATATGCAACTTAGAAATGAAAGAGTCTTCAAATATTGAACATCCTGTTGAATATCTTTCATGTAAGAGTCATATGCTTGATATTGACATTCTTGAAAATCTACTTGAAGTTGCAACTAGAAATAATAATGCTGAAATTACTATACCTGTTAAAAAGGTTTATAAAAACAAAAGGATATTTAAGAGTAAGAACCAAATTAAAAGAACCCGTAGGGTATGGGTTAAAAAAGGAATTGTTTGTTATAGAAACCCAAATGTTGTCACGTGTTTTTATTGTATGAAAAAGGGGCACACTTCTAACAAATGTAGAATCAAACATTTTGATATTCCTAATGGAAAGTATGCTTGGATTCCTATTATTAAGTAATCTGCCTCTAACATCAAAGGACCCAAATGATAATATGGGGACCAAAACTCTATTGTTTTGTTTAGCAGGTGAAATTTTCTAAAGGAAAAGAAAGCTCTATGGTATCCTGGTATTTTTTAAGAGCTTTGAAACAATTTATGAATGTTAGATGTATCTTAGGTTGAAAATTTGGCTCAAATTTGTGTTTTTCGGAAATTAACGTAAATAATTGATTACCAAAGGGTAATAATCGATTATCTCGGCCTCAAAATTTGGATTTTGACAATTTGGATCACAAATAATCGATTATTTAAAGTAATAATCGATTATCTTAAGTCCTAGCGTAAAAAAAAAAAACTTTCTTTAATTTTTTTTTTGTCTGTTTTTTTTAAAAGGGGATTATTACATTTAGGGGGAGTACTTTTAATAAATTAAAAGGACTTAAGTTCTTTTTAAATTACCTATTTTATGGGGAGTATAAACTTTAGTGATTTTTTATAAAGAGGGGGTGAAGTTTTTTTTATTGAGATCTTTTGTGATAATTTTGTGATAACTGAAGGATTTGAGTCTTGCCCAAAAAGCTCATGAAGGTTATATGGTTGATCAATTTCTTGACATTGATGGAAATATTGAAAATCAACTCAACCTTTAACCACCTGAGAGATTCCCTAGTCCTGAATTTTAAAGTTAGGAATCTAAGTTAGTGTGTTTTGTTGCTTAATTGTTGTTTTTACTTCTATGTTATATTTATGTCTTTCATGTTTTCCTCTGTGATGCTGATGTACTTCTTTCCTTTATTAATAAAATGATCTTTGGTTTACATACATTTCTTAATTGAGGGGGAGATCATATTAAGGGGGAGTTTACATTAATCTTTTTGCTTATGATAAAAAAGGGGGAGAAGTATATTTTTAGGGGGAGAAGTATAATATAAATTGATACAGGTATTGTTAACTTTGTTGTTGTTTGTTAGCTTGTATGTTTTGCAGGTAAGCTAAAGTTGCTTTTAAAAATTGAATTTTTGATCATCATCCAAAAGGGGGAGATTTTTACCAATAAGGAGTATTGGTAAATATTGAAGACAATTGTTTTGATGATGATGCAAGAAGTTTTAATTGAACATGATGTTAGAATTATTTAAAAGCAATTTGTAGAAATTAAATGTAGTAGGATAGTCTTAAAAACTTTGTAAAACTTGCAATTTTAACTGCAATAATCGATTATGAAGAAGCAATAATCGATTATCACAAGTCTTTTAGAAATAATCGATTATCACTTGATATAATCGATTATCACTTTTTGAAAAACCTTTAACGGACTTGGATAATCGATTATCACTTACGATAATCGATTATTCGTGGAAGTTGGGACTTGACCTTTGATATTCAGAGCAGATGGCTATATATTGAGCTTCTGTGAAGTTCAGAATTAACGTTTGAACAGAGAGCTTTTGTAGAATACAGTTTGTTTGAGGAAGTTCTCAAAAGCTATTTCAGTTCCCTTGCCTGGTCTCGTGAATAGGAGAAGCTCGTGTTTCGTGTGTCAATAGTCGGAGCGGTTCTCTTCGAGTTGGCGAGGTGCTCTGCCTGGTCTCGTGAATAGGAGAAGCTCACGTTTCGTGTGTCGAAAGTCGGAGCGGTTCTCTTTGAGTTGGCAGAGTGGTTGCTTCTGGTTCTTGTGTCGAAGGAAGCTCTTCCGGTTCGTTTGTCGAAGGAAGGTTTTTTCTATCCTTTACTCATTTCATTATCTTGTAATCTGTACAACTATATTTTTAGTGAAAAACGTTAATCACTATTTATAGTGATTAACAACTGGACGTAGAATCTTTTGATTTGAACCAGTATAAAAATCATGTGTGTGATTTTTCTCTTCCCTACACTCTTTAATCTTTTAGCACTCCAACTGTTCGATAAAAGTTCTCTAAGAAAATCAATTTTCTAAAATGGACCATTTTAATTTAAGTTTTGACCTAACACGTTTTCCGCTACCTTAAACTTTATTCCGCTGCGTTATACTTTCTGACTTATACCGACAATACTCTAATCCAAGAGTATGAAATGTTTCGCATGAAGCAGAGAGAAATTAGTGTAGACGTTCAAAAGCGCTTCACATATATTGTGAATCATCTCATTGGGTTAGGTAAGTCCTTTGATAATGATAGGTTAAATATAAAAATCCTTCAATCTTTAGACAGGAATTGGCAACCATAGGTGATCGCTATTAATGAGTCACAAAATCTCAATATCATGTCAATGACAACATTATTTAGAAAATTGAGAGAGCATGAATTGGATCTCAAGAGATTGAACGAGGATGAGTAGAAAGGAAAGAAAAAAAAAACTCTAGCATTCAAATATGAGATTGATAAAAGTAAAAATCTTAAGGAAGAAGAGGACTCTAAAGAAGATGAAAAAATAGGTGTCTGTATTAAGAAGTTCAACAAGTTCATAAAGACAAAAAGAAGGAAAAGAAAGAATCATCTCTAAATTATCATTGTTATGAATCTACAACAAGCTAAAGCGACTCTGATGAGCATACCAACGCATGTTTGATGGTTGGCGACAACATCTTTGAAAATCAAGTAAGTTCCTTTAGCGACTCTGAAAATTCAGAGTATAGTGATAGTTAATTACTTGACACTTATAAAGAATTATTATTTGAGTAAAAGAAATTGAATATTGCTCGCAATAAATTAAAGAAAGATTTTAAAGAATTAAAATTAAAATATGAAAATATTCTTGAAGAAAATAAAGATTTGAAAAATAAAATTTCATATTATGAGAAAAATAAATATGCTAAAAGTGATGAATGTATTTCATGTATAAATAGAATTAAGTCTCTTGAAAAAACAACTCATGATGAAAGTAATAAAAACAATTCAAAAGTTAAAAAGGTTACTAAAAATGTTCCTAAATATAATTATAATTATTATGATTATAATTATAATAATTAAATTAAAAATGTTCCAAAATATAATTGTAAATACAGGTACCATACTTCAAGTAGGCGATGGTATTGCTCGTATTTATGGTCTTGAGGAAGTAATGGCGGGTGAATTGGTGGAATTTGAAGAAGGTACTATAGGCATTACTTTGAATTTGGAATCAAAAAATGTTGGTGTTGTATTAATGGGTGATGGTTTGCTGATACAAGAGGGAAGTTAATTATCATGATTATAATTATAGGAATAAAATCAAGTATGTTCCTAAATATAATCAAAATTATTATGATTATAATTAAAAAAATAGAAAAAAAATAAATATAGAAGAACCCATAAAGTTTGTGTAGAACAAAGAACTATTTATAGGAAACCAAATGTTGCTACTTGTTTTTATTTCATGAAAAAGGGTCATACCTCAAATAATTGTAAAATAAAACATTATGGTTTCTTTGTGGAGAATTTACTTGGTTATAAAATAATTTAAAATATTTGTTTAACTAACCCAAAAGACTCATACAAAGTTGTTGGGTACCTAAAATAATTTATTCTCTTTTTATTTTGCAGATAAGTTCAAAATCTAGGAAGTCCATGTGGTACTTTGATAGTGATTGTTCAAGGCACATGAGAAGGGATAAAAAGAAATTTTCGAACTTCTAGGAGAAGGAACAAGGCTATGTCACATATGGTGACAACAATAAGGAAAAGATCCTTGGTATAGGAGATATAGGTAGTGCATGAACATTGATGACAAAGGATGTACTGTTTGTAGAAGGTTTGAAACATAATCTACTCAGTATTAGTTAGCTATGTGACAAAGGTTTCAAGGTAACATTTGAACCTAATTACTACACTATCCATGAAAAAGATTCTTCAGAAATTACTTTGAAAGGTATTAGGAATGTGAATATTTATTTAATTGATTTGGAAAATGCATCAAATAAAAATATTTCATGTTTAGTAGTAAAAGAAGAAAATTCATGGTTGTGGCATAAGAAAGTCGCTCATATTCATATGAAACAATTGAATAGACTCAATCTAAAGACTTAGTAATTGGTCTACCAAAACTAAATTTTCTTAAAGACAAACTATGTGATGCATGTCAAAAGGGTAAACATATTAAATCATCTTTTAATTCGAAAAGTATTTGGTCCTTCAAGGACAAAAAGTTTTGGGGGAAATTATTATGCTTTAGTTATTGTTGATAACTATTCACGATATACACAGACATTCTTTATTACTCTAAAAAATGAAACCTTTAAAGTTTTCAAAAAGTTTGCGAAACAAGTTCAAAATGAAAGAAATTTGAAAATTAAATATATTCGTAGCAATCATGGAGGGAAATTTAAAAATGAAACATTTGAAAATTTTTGTGAAGAACTTAGAATTTCTCATAATTTTTCTGCACCTAGAACTCCACAACAAAATGGAGTTGTAGAAAGAAAGAATAGATTTTTAGAAGAACTTGCAAGAACTTTGTTAAATGAATCAAAGATTCCAAAATATTTTTAGACTAACGTTGTGAGTACTGCATGTTATGTATTAAATAAATTTCTTATTCATCCTATTTTAAAATGTAATCCTTATGTACTGTTTAAATGAAGAAAGCCTAATGTTTCTCATTTGAAAATATTTGGATGTAAATTTTTTGTTTTAAATAATGGAAAACAAAATTTGGGAAAATTTGATTCATATGAAACAATTGAATAGACTCATATCTAACTAGTAAAACATATAAATATTTTAATCAGAGAACGTTTGAAATAGAGGAATCTATGCATGTTGTCTTTAATGAAATTGTGGACCTTGAAGAAAAATCTCTTGAGTCAGATGAATCAGATGCAGATGAAGAAGAAAGGTTGTAGGAGACAACAAATTAAGAGACAAATAATCCTCAGATTAAAGATTTAGCTAAGACATGCATGACAAATCTCCCATGGATTATAATTAGACAATGTTATTAGAGATGTCTCAAAAGGAGTAAGTACTCTAAGAAACTTAGCAAATTATTGTATGAATGTGATTTTTGTTTCACAGGTAAAACCTAAGAACGTCAAGGAAGCTCTTGAAGACAATCAATGGTGTATTGCAATGCAAGAAGAACTCATCCAGTTCGAAAGAAATCATGAAGAAGTTTGAAATGGATAAAGCTATGGAGGCATTACTCCTATGACATCATCATATTATCATGACAATGATGAATCAGGTATGCCTGTAAACCAAACTCTGTATAGAGACATGATAGGATCATTGTTATATGTTACTGCTAGTAGGCCAGATATCATGCAAAGTGTGTGTGTGTTTGTGCTAGGTACGATGCTAGTCCTAGAGAGTCTCACCTTACCGTAGTTAAGCATATTCTTAAGTACCTTAAAGGAACTGTGTCTTTTGGGTTGTGGTATACTTTTGGGGTCGAACCTAGTCTTTTAGGGTTTTCAGATGCAAATTATGGAGGTTGTAAGATAAATAGAAAGAGCACTAGTGGTACATGTCACATCTTAGGTAGTTCCTTAGTTTCTTGACATTATAAGAAACAAGCCTGTGTAACCCTTTCCACCACTAAGGCTGAGTATATTGTTGCAAGTAACTATTGTGCTCAAAAACTAGTCATTGTAATGACTATAAACAATTACATTTTGCATTTATATTGCATCTAGGGTCATATTACTATATTTAGGGGTCCATAATAAATTGTTTTCTCATACTTTGAGTCTTGTGTGCATTTGTGTTCATATTTGTCCAATCTTGCTCATTCTTGTGCATCTTAAGCTTCCAACCCCTTAATTTTCTTTGCTACTACCTTCTACCATGGCTGATAGAAGAAAATTACCAATAAGAAGGAGTTATCGCCCATCCTCCTCTACCAATCAAAGGCCTCACGAGAACAATCTTAGCAAATGGATTTCAGATGAAGAGAAGCACCGTGAGTTCTTCGCATTTTGGAAGGAGAGAAAGTTGATTTCCTCGAAGTATGTAGATCTCAAATGGTTTCACATTTATGGATTTCAGTTTCTATCTCTTATCTTCCACCAGGGCATCTAGTCACTTCTTGAGATGCAAGCTAAATTCTACTCGGACTTGGTTAGAGTATTTTACTTCAATTTGAAGGTTAGAGATGAGGATTCCACCAGAGTCAAGGGAATAAACATAATTCTAGACAATGATATATGGGCTACAATGGCTCAGATTCAGTTAGATGAAGATGTTGTGATGCTTTATAAAGGCTTAGAAGGCTTCAACAAGATCTTGGCCTTTCATTCCTTTTTTAAGAATCCTGAGGTACATGTTAAAAGGAAGTAGTTGCTTATGGGAGGTCTCAAGAAAGATGAGAGGCTTATCCACTTTTTGATCATGTGGGTTCTTTGTCCCCATGCTTCGAATCACGCATAGTGCTCCAAGGCAAATATGATGATTATCTATGAGATTTTCAATGAGATCAAGATTCATTCGTCAAGCCTCATTTGTGACACTATGATGAAGGCTAAGAGGTTTTCTCATTACCCTCTTCCATATGCTCTTATAGTATCAAGGATATGTGAATATAATGGAGTAGATGTCTCAAATGAGGCATTTCAGAGCACTCTTCTTAGGAGTCAGATAGGGAGTTTTTCCCTCCGTTAGATGGGGTTCATCTTGCAAAACAATACCAACATCCATCATGATAATATGGGGAACCTAGTAGATGAAGAAGAAGACCAACAGATAGATGATATCTAGGATGAAGTGGGACCGTCTGCACCAACTCCAGTCAGTTCTTCTTACTCCTTAGAGAGTCTGTCTAGGTAATTATCTGACATGTTACTTCTTCAAGCCTCTAGGCATGATGAAGTATGCTCACTCCTTAGGAGTATAAATGATAGGGTTTATGCATTAGAGGACTTAGTTCAACCTGTTAATGATGAGTTTTAGTTGTCCTTCATGCATCTCATTTTCATTTATTTTTCTTCATGTATTTTGTTCTTTAATGGTTTATATTAATGAGAACTTGTTTTTTTGTTTATGTTGTTTATTTTAATTGGATTATATTCACGCGGAGTTCTTATTTTTAGGGGGAGAAATTATCTAATCATGCATGACTCTTTTTAATAATGATAAAAAAGGGGGAGAATATGTTTAAATAGATATCTTAACTCATAATTTAATAAATTTAATTATCTTTTGTCTACTAATCTCTTTTCTTTAAGTTATGTATGCTTTATACAGGTTATAAAAGAAGTTTTCTAACCTTAAACTTTGTTATTTTCTATGTGATTATAACAATTATTGGTTTGTGATAATGAAACATTAATTCTCTTTTGATTAACAATTAGACGTAGGATCTATGTGATCTGAACTAGTATAAAAATCATCTGGATAATTTTCTCTCTTCCTTACACTCTTATTTGTTTTAATTTGTCATTAAGAATTTAAATAATACGAGAAAATTATTAAAGGCACGATTTGAAAAAAGAAACCAATTCATCTCCCTCTTGGTTTATTGTTCACACTAACCATTTCGCTGCACCACTCTGACAGTATGAACATATCTTTTGGAGTTTTGTGGAAGGTGCAATTTAAAAACTACAAAAATGAGTTGTAGAGGATAACTTTGACCTTTTCTAATTGATTGATGCATAAATGTAGCCACAATTATCTAATTTGGTTTATTCTTTTTGCATCACGTTCATGATTCAATGATCTTTAATTTGAATGTAAGAACAATTTTTTTGGAGTTCTTTCAAAGGTAGGGTTTTAAAAAAACCATACATATTGCATAACTGCTAAATTATGATTTAAGTGCATTTCAAATTTTTTATTGTGAAATTATATTATATGATTCTAATTTTGTGCATTGAACTTAAAGGAAAATATTTAATGAAAGCTGGATAGAACCTTAATGAATTGCTACAATCCACAAAAGCAAATGCATATCAAATGCAAATTTTGGTGTGGAGCATAGAACTTGTAAGGAACTTTGAAATTTTCTCTCTACTACGTTGTATTTTGCAGATGATTAGGTGTATTTGAACAGGGTAGAAAGGAAAAGCAAGAGCAAGGCTAAGAAAGATTAAAAGAAAGTCTTTTTCAACAAGTAAAATGGTTGATCACACAGATAGAGAAGATAGAAAAATCATCATTTGAGGCTTTTGCTGTTGGGGCCTTATGCTTTAAGGAGATTGAGTCATGCACCTAAGATCCAAAATGTTTTCAAATATGTCATTCCACCGGAGTAGAAACTAAACTTTCATGTCTATTTTTCAAGAAAATATCATGAATGTCCTTGAGCTTACCTTTGGAGTTCGCGAAAACAAAAGGAATTAAACTAAGGAGGCTTTAAATCCTTAACTCATGCTTAATATATATATATATATATATATAACTAGCTAGTACCGAAGTTGACTAAACAAGTCAACGATTTAAACCAGAAGAACAAATTTCCAATACTAAGGTTGACCATCAATTCAATTAGTTTGCCAGTACTGAAATCAACCATCAATTCAATCAATTTGCCAATACTGAAGCTGGCCAATTAGTCAAAGAATTAAAGCCATAATAGAAGGGGATGCTTGATGTGATCAAAGATAGGGTAGAGGATGAAGAGAATAAAAGAGTTACAAAAATCACGAGCAAAGGAAATCATATTATCTCTTGGCTCTTTTATTCCTTTGTTCAAAAAGAGTAGAATATGTTTCTTTGGCTTGTATTTTTTCTTTAGTAGTATAGGTTGGTTCTTTCTTTGTGCTTTATCTTTTGTAAAAATATTATATATCCTTCTCCTCTTTAAAGTACAAACAATGTGATACATCACATAGCTTGGACTTAAAATAAAAGGAAGAATAGATACGTCTTCATTTGATTACTTGTAGCATAAGACAACTCTTTCTTAGCTTTAGTTTTGAACTTTTAATAAGCAAGGTACCTTATATACCTTTAGGATGATGAAGTATCGAGTGATGTGGGAGTTAAGTTGCCTTAACCATATACTTATGCAGTCCTAGCATCTAAGTCCCACATTTCGTAGCTCACTCACTTATCTCCCTCTCCTAAAGCTATATAAGCAACTTCTAGCCTCCTTTGTAACACACACTTTTGATATATGACATAAGAGTGATTTGTATTTGATTGCATTTCTTCTTTCAAATAACATTTATCTTTTAGTCCAGTTTTGGATTTTATCCTATGACAAAAGCAAGTGGTGATCTTCTCCACTTATCTTGGATCATTCCAAGTGGTGTGGCATCTTCCAACTCCATAAGTTTCCTTTTGTTTTCTGTCTTCCGCTTATTCTTTCATTTCTTTTCCAATTTTGCTTATTTAGTCTTAGTTTCTTTTCTATCTAAACATATTATTCTATATCAATGATACCTTTAAACTTGAAAGATGAAAAATTCTTTAACAAGATTAATCGGTCTAGGAACCAATAAAGAGATTCTAATGTAAAGGAAAATTGAAATTAAAAAAAAAAGAATTGCTTTTAATTGTTACACATTAGTGTCTCATACCTAAGTCATGTCATTATCAACTAATTTATTCATAAATAAATCTTACTAACACATTTTTAAACTATAAGTAATTTCAAGAAAAAAAAAACATTTACCAATTTTTGTTTTCGATAAATATTGTCAATAAATTCAATTTTTTTACTCGAAAATGAATATGTATATTATACGATCACATATATCTACAAAAATAATTATATTTTTATAATATATTTATTTATTTTGTTATTTACCTTGCCTGAAATTTAATTAATTGATAACTTCTTGAACGAAATATAAATTATATAAATATTTAAAAGTTATCTATATTTATCTTAAGTATAATTGTATATTGATAAGTTCAAATAAAATATTTTAAATTATCACTCATTACAAGAACTATGTATACCATTTTTCAATTTTATCCCTCAAAGCGAGGTAAAAGATTGTCGTAATTTCAGAAAAATGTAATGGAAAAATGAAAGTACAGATACACCCATGTTCAATAACACCAAAGTGGTCCCTCTCTACCACCCATCCCAAAAAATAATACTAGAAAAGAAAATAAATACTCATCCATACACATAATAGTCTCCCATGCCCTATATATACTCTCTGCAACCATCCCCTTTCTACTCTGTCAATCTATTCACCCTTTTTCTCTCACTCTCACTCTGCACACACTCATACATAAACATAGTAAACCAGTCACCAAACTGCATAGCTGGGATCGTATTGGATCCAGTTTAAACCTTTACACTCAAGTCATCATCAACACCTTTCATTTTTTAGAAAATCCTCACACTTCATTATCAGGAAAACAAGATGATAACATGGAAAGACCTCTACACGGTGCTCACGGCAGTGCTTCCACTCTATGTGGCCATGATCCTGGCCTACGGTTCCGTCCGGTGGTGGAAGATATTCTCGCCGGACCAGTGCTCCGGCATAAACCGCTTCGTCGCTATCTTTGCCGTGCCCCTCCTCTCCTTTCACTTCATCTCCACCAACAACCCCTACGCCATGAACTTCCGCTTCATCGCCGCCGACACCCTCCAGAAAATAATGATGCTCTTTGCCCTGACGCTCTGGACCAACCTCACCAAAACTGGATCGCTGGAGTGGATGATCACCATCTTCTCCCTCTCCACGCTTCCCAACACGCTCGTCATGGGCATCCCCCTCCTCATCGCCATGTACGGTGACTACTCCGGCTCCCTCATGGTTCAGGTCGTCGTGCTCCAGTGCATCATTTGGTACACCCTCCTCCTCTTCCTCTTTGAATACCGCGCTGCCAAAATCCTCATCATGGAACAATTCCCTGAAACTGCCGCCTCCATCGTCTCCTTCAAGGTCGACTCAGACGTCGTCTCGCTCGACGGACGGGACTTTCTCGAAACAGACGCGGAGGTCGGCGACGACGGCAAGCTCCACGTCACTGTGAGGAAATCCAACGCTTCGCGACGGTCCTTCATGATGACGCCGCGGCCCTCCAACCTCACCGGCGCCGAGATTTACAGCCTCAGCTCCTCGCGTAACCCCACGCCACGTGGCTCCAACTTCAACCACGCGGATTTCTTCTCCATGATGGGGTACCAACCACGCCACTCCAATTTCACCGCCAATGATTTGTTCTCTTCCCGTGGACCCACTCCACGACCTTCCAATTTCGAAGAAACCTCCACGCCTCAGCCCGTCACCGTCGCTTCTCCCCGCTTTGGGTTTTACCCGACCCAGACCGTGCCCGCTGCGTACCCACCGCCCAACCCGGAGTTCTCTTCTGCTCCTACTAAACCCACAACCGTTACCAAGAACCAGAACCAGCAGAATCCCACTAAAGGTGCCCACGATGCCAAAGAGCTTCACATGTTCGTGTGGAGCTCCAGTGCGTCGCCGGTGTCGGAAAATGCGGGGCTCAACGTGTTCGGAAACACCGACCTTGGAAGCTCCGAACAACCCGACCAGGGTGCCAAGGAGATCAGGATGTTGGTTGCTGATAATGCCCACGTACAAAATGGGGAAGCAAACATCACAGGTACTGATCGAGCTTCTTTCCTTTTTTCTTTTTTTTTTTTTTTTTCCTTTTCAGGGTTAAATTGTTCTTTCCTGCTGTAATTGCAGTGGCAGCATCGTAATTGGTCGAATTTAGTTTTAGATTTTTGCTTGTGAGTTTGTTTAATTAGAAGTGAAGTCTAATATCTCTTCAACATATGTTCAATTTTAGATTAAAAATAACACTGAAAGCATCTGATGATATATATATATTGTATATTTTTCCGTTAATTTGTTATATGATACAATTTCAAATATTTATTCAGTACATGTTAAACTTCGAAATTAATTAGTCTTGATGTACAAAGAGAAGAATGAAATAAAAGAGTTATATATATTTTGGGCAAGAAGCATTCAAATGAAAATCTTTGCACACTTTTCATTGACAATGTTCGTAAAAATACTAATTTTTGGCTATTCTTAACTCTAATTAATCGGTAAATTGATTCCACAAAATTAATAAATTTTACTCAAGACAGTTTAAAGGGCTAGGTTTATTTGGGAATAATTAACTTTTGTTTTAATTGTAAACATAACATTTGTTATAAGAAACCTTGTAATTGTAATTGTGATTTGAAATGTGTCTGGCGAAGTTTTAAATTTTGGTTGGTACATTGAAGGTGGTTTGGAGACGGAACTTGGTGGGGAAGAGTTCAAGTTTCCGGTGAACGGAGGAGAACAGGTGGAGGAACAGAATAAGGATAAAGAGAGAGAAAAGGAGGGGCTGAATGGGCTGAACAAGTTGGGGTCGAGCTCCACGGCGGAGCTCCACCCGAAAGTTGGTGGAGTCGGCGAGCCTTCCGGCGGCGGAAAACACATGCCTCCGGCGAGTGTGATGACTCGTCTCATTTTGATAATGGTGTGGAGGAAGCTTATCCGCAACCCCAACACGTACTCCAGCCTCATTGGTGTGGTATGGTCCCTCGTTGCCTTCAGGTAGGTGAATCAAAGTCAACATTATTGGAAAACTTTTGACTAAAAACCATCTTATGTGAAAAAAAAAAATTAAGACTCTGAGATATGAATTTTAACTGTATTTTAACTTTCCACACTTTGAAAAGTCTATTTTGTATGCTTAATTTTAAGATTGAAAAGTAATTTTGAGTAATAAAAGTATAGTGTAAGATTTAATTAGTGCAACAAAATGAGGCATGAGGCATGACTAGTTTGTCTTCTTTTTGGTTATTTGATTGGAGTAATGTTGTACTAATTATTAATGGTTAGTGACACATGGTGTTGTTCAATGGTTAATGATGACGTACAGGTGGCACGTGCACATGCCCAAAATAATAGAGAAATCAATTTCTATACTGTCTGATGCTGGTCTTGGAATGGCAATGTTCAGCTTAGGTGAGTGGTCGCAAATCCATTCTCCAAATCCATATTCCCCGCAATAATTTCATTCTTCTATCCACAACACAAATTGCTTCCCCTTTTACATCCACACCATTATTTTATTACTATTGCCTCCACCTTTTAGTGTACGTGTGAATTTTCAGTGTTTCTTAGTGTAAATTGAGTGATCCCACTTTAAATATGTTTAGATAACTCTTATTATTGAGTATGTTAAAACAACAAACAGTGGGTATGCATGAATCAATGAAAGACATGTTGAGCATAATGTCCCGACACGTGGGGTCCGGTCATAAACCAGATCACTTTTCTCAGGACAACCCACTTCTGGTGAAGCCTACCATCTTGGATAATCAAGCAATGGTGGTTTGAATTAGACGAATTACCATCTTTCATTTTTAGGGTTAGTTACAAAATCTTATTTTTATTTTAATGAGACCTCATTTTAGAAGGTGGAAAACAATAATATACATGAAACTAAGCAAGAAGCTGTAAGTGGAATAGAATACGAAATTGCTTTTTATGTCTTTGTAGTTGAAGATTGGATGTGATTGATGTTTTATAGGTCTGTTTATGGCACTTCAACCAAAGATAATTGCATGTGGAAACTCTGTGGCTACATTTGCTATGGCTATTAGATTCCTGACTGGTCCAGCCGTTATGGCTGCAGCTTCCATCGCAGTTGGCCTCCGTGGCACTCTCCTACACGTAGCCATTGTTCAGGTTATTGCTAACTTCAACTTTTTCTCATGCATTTATGTCATTACATAACTGGTGAAACAAAGTGAAATAATGTGCCAGTTTAATACTTTAAGAAGATCATGGTTACATTTATGTCACAGTTGCAGTAACAGTGTTGGAAAGAGTGTTACAAAGAGCCTTGATAACATTTCCCTGTATGAAACTCTGAAAATATGGAGCAGAGGTCCACCTTATCATTTTCTTCATTTATTTTTAATTCAGAGATTAAATTAATAACATATTCATGCATTTAATAAGCTTTATTTACACTCACCAAATTGAAAACTTTTAATGTAGGAACTTTATTACGATCACTGACCAACCGTTTAGAACCATGACACATGCTCATAATGTTAAATTCAATACCATTTCTAAAAAATACAAACATCAGACTCTTATTAATTAGCAAAATATTTAAGAAAAAGGTTGAAAATGACAGCCAAATATATAGAGATCCAGATATCGATACAGTAGTATAATTTTTCATTTCTCGTGCCCACAACATTTATTATCCTATTGCCGAAAACTAATGACCAAAAGTACAATTCTAAAATATCTTAATTGTAGTTCATGGCTGATTTTTTTTACCGTGTGTATTTTTTCTTTTTCAAAAATAATATTTAGAGTTGTTTTTTTAATATAAATAAATATCTGTGGGACAGAATTGTTAAATTTTGCTAACGTTGATGCATTATAGGCTGCACTTCCTCAAGGAATTGTTCCATTTGTGTTTGCTAAGGAGTACAATGTTCATCCAGCCATTCTTAGCACAGCGTAAGCAATCGAACCTCTATTTTCTTCATCACAATTTTGTTGCCATGAACATACAAATTAACCTTTTTTTTCTTCATCTTCTCTGATAAATTCAATTGCAGGGTTATATTTGGGATGTTGATAGCACTTCCGATTACTCTTGTCTACTACATTCTTCTTGGTTTATGATATTCCTATGCTACAATAACCAAGATTAAAGGGAAAGAAAAAGCATGCAAGTGAATGTCAACCTTTTGATATTTTTGAAATTGGAGGAACCTGTCACTAACTAGTAATTTCACAACAAAGATGATGCGATTCAAAGTTTTCAATTGATTGGGAAATTGAGAAAGTATGAGAGTTTGGGAGTTCATGATGATGATTAATTTTGAAGAACCTCAAAGAGGAAGGGATGATAGAGACATAACAGAGGAAATAGAGTTAGTAAGTCAATGATAACTATAAATGGTTCCTTATTTATCAGCAGTTTTTGTAAATTTTATGAGAAAATCCCGTTTGGATCATCTAAGAACATGGTTTAGTGGGTGAGTAGAGGAAACCAAGTTAATCAGATGAGATGAGCCTCAGGAAGTCTTTCATTTTATTTTGTTGTTCTTTTTCATTTTTCATTATTGATGTTATTATTATTATATTCAGTAGAAATAAACTAACTTTTTTGTTCATTTTAATTGTATGTCAAATTGAATAATAAATAGAAAAGTCACCTTAAAAAGTTGATTATATGAAAAAGTTTATACATGATAATTAAATTTAGAATTAAATATATTTTTGTCAAATTGTTATAGCAATGTGTTTCTTTTAAAAGTTAAAGTGAATATCTCATTCAGTAATAGACATATAGATTAATCATCCAATTAGTTTTCGACAAGACTCCAAATTTTCAAGAGCTAGAAGTCCATACTAGCATATGATGTTATTCCATTGGAAAATCTATAAGCTTGACACCTAATAAACATGTGTGTTCAATAGTTTTCAACATTATTTTCGTCGACTAAGATATTCTCTCAGGATTATGGGTTACCTCCAATCCTAAAAAATATTTTAAAACTCCCAATTGCTTCATATGAAAGCAGGAACTTATGTCAACTTTAAAAGTTATCATAGTTGAAATGTTGTTGCCTACATTAATTAAGTCATCTACATAGGCTAACATATTGAAATTTATTTCTCCCTTGTGCAATGTAAACAATGAGTAATATGAACACAATAAAGCCATAGCGCTTTAAGCAATAGATAACTTAACAATCCAACAACGAGGAGATTGTTTTAAGTAGAGCCGTCAAAATGGGTCACAACCCGCGAGCCAACCTGGCCCGTCACGGGTTTGGGCCGGGTTGGGTTTGAAAAATACAACCCATTTATATGCGGGTCAGATTTCAACCCGGCTCATTTAAACCCGGCTCATGCGGGTTGAACCCGTGGTGAGCCGGGTTGGCCCACCAACCCACCTACCTAATTTTATTTTTTTAATTTATTATTTTATTTATGAAACTCTAAAAAATAAATTACTTTCTTCACTCACTGTTTATACAAAAAAGTAACATCTGTTCTCACAAATCACTCTCATGGTACTTGCTCTCATTTGAGGGTGCTCTCACCCTCACTTCACTAAAATTCTTCAAGGAGCAGGTAAAACACATTCCTTTTTTCTTCTCTTTTCTCCACATTTTTGTTTTCTCACTTCTCTTTCTTTCTTTCTTTTTTTTCAAAAACCCTATAACAAAAATAGGGGTTTGTGAATTTGTTTTTTGTTTTGGGGGATTTGAAGACATAGAATGATTTTTTTCATGTTCTGACATGCTTGTATCAGATTTTGTTCATTTTATTTAAACAATTTGAGTATATATTATTTGAACAAACTCTTTTTGATATCTTTGAATTTGGGGAATTATGTTACAAATTAAACTATTAATTTTTTGTTGATGTTATTGAGTATTGGTTCTCTTTTTTTTGACTAATATTTTTTTATTGATTGTCAGAATTGTTCTGATATTAGGAAAATCTTTATTAGTGAATTTAGAGACAACATGAACAAGGGTCAAGGGTTACAAGAATTGATACGATAGACTACATTCAGGTAGGTTTGACATTCCGGATGATTCAATAGAGCATAATATTGTGGATTTATCTATTCAAGATTCTAATATCGTAAAAGGAACAAAAAATGATGAATATAAGAAACTTATTTGTATGTTTTTTGTGTTTGTTTTTGGATGACATTTGGATTATATTGTACTTTTTATTATTATTTTGAATTGTCTTTAACATAATTTTTTGAGAGTGAAATTTGTTTAAATTTAAATTACAAAAAGTTTGTATTTTTTATTTAAAAAAAATAATTAAATGGGCTAGTGAGCCAACCCGTTTACCCACCAACCCGTGGTGGGTCGGGCCGGGTTCAAGTTTTTCTGGCTCGCTAATAAATGAGCCGGGTTGGGTTGGCTCACTAAATGACCAACCCGTGGTGGGCCGGGCCGGGTCGAGCCGGGTTACCCGTTTTGACAGCTCTAGTTTTAAGCCATACAATGATTTTTTCAACTTGGAAATTAAATTGAGCTTAATGTTTTTAAACCTCAGAGGAACTTTGATGTACACCTCCTCAACCAAATCATCATGGAAAACATGTTATGTACATCCATTTGGTGAACATGCCATTTTTTAATTGACACCACTGCCAAAAAGGTACTTACGATCACCATTTTTACCACTAGGGCAAATGTTTCATCATAGATTATTCCCTCTCTCTAATGAGGTCCAAATATAACAAGTATCACTTTTAAACGCTATATGCTCCCATATGAGCAATACTTTATTTTGCATACCCATGTTTCATTCTCTTACAAGGCTCGTATCTCATCAACCATTGCAACAAGCCAACCAGAATCCTTTATGGCTACCTTAAAATTCTTATGTTCTTTCCTTGTTGTCACAACTGCAACAAAACTTCGATGTCTAGTAGAAAATCGTTCATTATTTACAAAGTAAGTAATAGGATAATAAGTACCCAAGGCATGTTTTTTAGAATATGAACTTTCCAAGGACTTTAGTTTTCTAATCACATTAATGAAATTTCTTTGCATCCAACCTTCACATTTTTGTCAACATATTTTCTTGCACCACTATAACATCATCAATCTTGTCAATTCCATGTCAAGACACTACCACACCATCCACACAACTTGTACTTACTCTCTCATCAACTGCCACAGTAGTTTCATGACAGTCTCCACATAACCTCCTTTGACGTTGGAATTGTTCCAGTTGCATCATAATTCTCCTCTCCAATACAATCACTGTTTTTATTATTAGTATTAACATTATTATTATTATTAATATATATTATTGTAAATACTACTATTATATATTAATATGATTATATAATAATATATAAACTCAAAATCATAATTAATTTGAAGAGTATAAAAAGTATTAATGGGATTCCAAATCATACATTTACCATTCTTTTTTTTCCTCGGGATACCCCCACAAATATCACTTTCAACTTTTACTTTCAATTTTGCTCCACTATGACATTGGTGATGCACATAACATAAGTAACCAAAAATATACATGAATCAAAATTAGGTGGTTTATTAAATAATTTTCCATAAGTTATCAAATAATTAAACACACTAGACAGTGTGTGAGTAATTAAATAACATGTCATTGACACATATTCACCCTAAAATTGCATTGGTAAATGACCTTAGAATCTAAGAGCATGTGCCACATTATATGTTGATCTTTGTTGATACAATATTGTCTAGAGAGGCTAGACTATCAAGCAACTCATGTTTTGAAGTTCAACAAATAACACTTAAAAAAATATTAATCATAAGATATATCGAATAAATGTTGACACGTACTAAAGGATAATACTAGATGAAATATGTGTGTATTAGATATAAAAATATATCTAGAGTATCGAAAAAGATAAACGTTTATTAAGAATACAATGGTTGAAGCAAATTTTGTCTAAATGAAAGTAGTGTCCGATACAATGGAAACATAATCCATGTAAATGCTAAGCTAAACTTTGATGCTTAATATTCAATATACAAAAGTGGTAAGCCACTAAGTGTCTAATAGAATGAATTATCTAGGATATTAGTATAATGTGCTAAACATCCTAAAAAGAAATATAATTATCTGATATCTCAAACGTATCCAAGGCATAAGACATAAAAAGCGCCAAATGATATAGAACTCCTAACAGAATATCAAAGACAAAAGGCTCCATTCTCCCCCTTGGACAATTGGAAACTTCAAGAAGGAATATAGTTCAATGTACTCTCCTTCCTACTAAGAGTTCTCCTTCTCCTATAAAAGGAGATCTCTACCTCTTGTAAACATATCTTGGAATTGAATGTTAGTGAAAATTTTCCAAATTTAAATCTCACTTTCTCTAAGATCACTTAGGTTGTCTTATTCTAAGACTCTTCCTAACTCATTTCTTGCAAGGTTAGCTGAACTTCCTTAAAAAGCTCTCCCAAACCACTCTTCATAACACACTTCTTTCATCCAATCAATTCTTATGTGTGCTGTTAAGACAAGATTGTTTGCAAAATCATGAAGTTAGAAGTTTTGATGATGCCTAAATCAAGTCTCAAGTGCTCACTTTGCAAGAAGACATTCATGAAGACTTGTTTTATATATTAAAGCTTTTGTAATAAGTAGATTTATGTATAAGGCTTTATTTGTTGTTGATTCCTTGTATGTAATGCATTAAAATTCATTTCGGAGTCAAAAGGCTTTGCAATAATAGATTAGCTACTTAAGATAATCGATTATATCAAAGAGGTTTTTAAAGGTTGTTAAAAACTCAATTTTGGCTTTGGAATAATCTATTACCAGACTATGATAATCAATTATCCATAATCGATTATGACATACCATAATCGATTATCACGACTAGTCGTTGGAGTTTTTAGGCAATTTTTTTACCATTGTGCATTCATTAAATGCGTAATCGATTATCATTAGTGGATAATCGATTATCTCGTGAGAAAAAGCTAACAACGGATTTTTGGAGGCGCCCTTGAGTGAGGTCTTTATGAAGATATTTAGACTCTCATTCAAACACACGAAAACATATATGTTTGTTATGAACTGTGAAAAGTGTGATCTAGGGTTTGTGTAACCCTTGTGCTTTGACTTTTAGAACTTGGTGTTGGCAAGAGCGAGAACTTTAATTGGAGTGTGATTGAGTGTTGCTGCTGTTGTTAAGTGAAGCTTGTCATCCTTTGTGAAGATTCAAAGTGTTCATCCTTCGTGAAACATTTAGAGGAGGTGTTCATCCCTTGTATCCTTCATGGAAAGTGAGTTTCATCTCTTGTGGTAACAAGAGAAGTGTTTCTAAACCCTTAAACTTGTCTTTCTGTGTGATTGTAATAGTTTATTTGTTTTTTGATAGTGGAACGTGTTGATAGGGGAAGCAAATGTGATCGTTGAACCCAATCCCTGTTATGTTGGTTTTTGATGATGACGACACATTAATAGTAATAACACATGGATGTTGCCATGTTTCAACATAAAAGTGTTTCTGTGTTAAGTTCATATACTGCGTGATAAATATGTGGAATATGTGCATGCTTACTGTGATAAATTCATATACTGTGCGATAAATGCAATGTTGGACATACTGTTGTTTCTACATACTACTGTGTTTATGATGTGATTATATCTGTGTATGCACACTGTATGTTTTTGTGTAATGAAAACCACATGCACAAAAGCATATCTGCATGACATAATTGATTACAATGTTGTGGTAATCAATTAAGGTCATCAGACAACTTATGTTTTGGATTGTGGCAAAACAGCTAGTTTGAATCGATTCGATTAGTTGTCAAATCGATTAAAACTCGTGTGTTTGCATATATCATTTTCAAATGTGCTGTGATGAGTTTTTGAGAAGAAAAAGT